>OY728145.1:1365063204-1366313204 GCA_963277665.1 Viscum album | reverse complement strand
TATCCAAGATGATATGGAGGCATTATACACAGCTCTTTCACTTAAGTACTCTGTGCAGGTATGTCATGCAAGTACCCCATGTAGGTACATCGCGTAGCTGTACTGCGCAGGTGTTCCACATAGGCCTTTATGATTACTGAAAAATGCTTCAAAATTCTATGTGAGATTCAAAATGTGAAATAATTTCAAAACATGCTTATCCCATCTAATTATCACTTCTCTCGTCTTTTTAGAGGGAAACCTGATACAATTAGAGTGATCTAGGTGAAAGAGCTACGCAATGGGAGATTCAGGAAGTCCTTCAACTTTTTAAATCCCCAAAAATGGGGATCCCAAGGGTCCTATTTATAGAAATGGAGTGGGAATGGTCGGAGGGAAGTTTTCCATGTAGTTCCACCATGTAGGTCCTCCGTGCAGGTCTACCGTGTAGGGGTATAGAAAGTATTCTTCTGCGCAGGTCTTCTGTGCAGTTATGCCACATAGGTCTTTTGAGACTTTGTCTTTCCTTTTAATTCTTCAAACTTTTTCTTGGATTTTGAAATATCTAGGACTATCTTCATAGTATTTTTGTATTCTTAAGTAGTGTCTATAAACCCCCCCCCTCAGGATTGGATCTGATTGGAAAGAGGGTCGAGTCCTGAGGTAAAATTACGGGGAAAAGACTATGGATTAATTATTGAACCGTGTAGATTGGTCGTGGAGCTACTTCATGTAGGTATTCCGCATAGCTTTTTCATGTAGGCATGTCGCAGAGATCTGTGGTTGGCTATAAATTGGTCTGGTCCTTTGTGATTTTCTTCACCCGCGCTTCCAAAATTTTCTGGCTCTCGTTGCGTAGCTCTTTCGTCCAACCTCAACGCGTTGTGATATCGCATAGTCTCCTTGAAATTTTCTCAAGGTGAAACTACTTTAGATATGGAGCTATGTAGAATTACTTCATCTAAGGAGTTGTACTAGGACCCTTGTCGAAGGACCTATGCGATAGACCTCGCCGAAGGACCTACGCGATAGACCTCGTCGAAGGACCTACATGAACAATTTCCTTTTCCAAATTTTTGATTTTATTTAAATTGAAATTTGATTTTTCTCAAGTAAAAATTACAACCTAATAAGGGTATTTTGGTAATTATTTTTCAGGAAAATGGCTCATTTGATAACTTGTACTGAAGAAGCTAAGGCTCGTCAAAATGAGATGATGAAGATCGTCAGACCATATTATTATAACATTGTTGAAAGTTCTCTTCTTGAATTGTGGAAAGGTTTAATTCCATATCAACATGAATAAACCCAAATTCCATACCTACCCCTATATGGGAATGGGATTTTTCAAGATTCCCACATTCTATCTATTAAGAAATACTTCCCAAAAAATTGGTTTCTTAAATACACCAATTTTCACTATATGAATATTTTTGCGAGGGGTATTCCAGTTCATGAGGGAACAGTCCCTATTGGTTGCATCCTGCATCAAAATGGTTGTACTCTTAATATGAAAGATCATGTTGTAGATCCAAGGCCACATTTTTATGATTCAACCTTTTGGGCTTCTCAAATAGATCAGTTTAATGGTTGGAAGGAAGACTGAGATCTTTATTCTGGGGGAGGTGTAAAACCTGAATGGATGTGGGAATTTTGGGTGCGCCAGACTTGTGAAGAATTTAGTAAAGATCTATCAGATGTTTATATTTATGAAGCTTTATGGATGGGAAAAACTTATGTTTATAAAAATGATTTCATTCCTGAATTTCTGAGCCGATGGAGTTCATAAATGAATTCTTTCCATTTGACACAGGGTGAAGTTGGCATTAGTATGTGGGATATCTACTAAATATCTGGGGTTCCCATTCTTAGGGAAATGTATTATGAGTTTATTCCACCAGCTATAACATGGGGTGATGTTACCAGAACACCACCATTGGATCATGAATTATTCAAAATAGAAAAGAAATTACCCAAATACAAAAAAGATATTCATGCCAAAGTGTGGATGGAAGACTTTTTTTAGAACCAACATCATAGAAAGGTCCCACATGTGGTTGTCCTAATGTTTGTCCTTCTATAGATAACTGGGGTAGTTAAAGAACATATTTTCCTGCATTAAATAGTTGTGACTATAGGAACTGGGGATACAAATTCAATTCTAATATTGATGTAAAGATATGCTTAGCCACCTTCTTTTCCATGTGGATATGCATTTACTTTCTTCTAGTTCGTGAGTCCTAAGGTGGTGTAAGGATAGGGAATTTTGTCATTGTAGCTAAATTAGTAGAAGGGAAGTATATTGGGTTAGAAACTCCAATATTGGAAAGGATTTACTCTTCCCTACTGAATTTATACAATGGGAAAGCTCCATTTATAATTGCAGGTCCATTCTGAGTGTTGTAGGGGTGGATTGCAGCACACTTTTCTTCATACTCAGTGTTGAATTCAGTTAGAGTCCCCAATGGTCAATTTAATCCATTTTTATATAAATTTTCTGGTATTCAGCCTCAAAACTTGAGACCTGATGTAGTGCTAAAGGCATTGAATGTCTCAGGAGAATTCAGCTTCTTTCCTTTTGGTAACCCACTGAATGGAACATTTATTAATGATGATAAAGAGAAAAATTATGAGCTAAGGTCTTATATGATGGAATTAAAGGATAGTGTATTATCGACCAGGATTGATGGTGAAATTATCCATGATCCTTACATCCCCTATAGGTTTTCTCGTCAGTTCAGGTGTCTTCAAAAATCAAACACTTTTCCACCCACGTATGTTAGACATGAGAAACACCCAATGGTAGCGTGATAATTGGGGATTCTAATGGATTTAGAAACACCCAAATTGTCAATTACGTTACCTATATCAGATGAATCAATCATATTGGAAGATGGATATGCCAAATCTTGTTATTCTTCATATCCTCAAGGGGATTTGAAAAAAGGAATATATCAAGTGGAATCTACAACGTCTGTTGTGTGTGGAAATTATGGTAAGAAGTCCAAGGCTAGAGATTATGCCGAAGTTTCAGAGGTTTCAGAGCCTTAAAAACATCTTCGCTGGAGGTATACCATGAAGACTAGAGCTAAAGAAGTAATACCTTTGATGCTAAGGTGATCTAGACACCACCATCAGAAAGAAATTCCTATTCCATCTGTTGAACTTTATGAAGAATAAGGGAGGCCTGAAGAGGCTCACCAATCATAAGGTGTTAAATCTCCTCCACAACCAACCATACCGAGATCTAGTTATGTGAAACCTTCATCCATTCACCATTGGAAGATCACGACTCATGATCTTAGGGATGCATGGTCATTACTCTAGCACGGAATTAGAAAACCAGATGTGGGTGAAATTAAGGCACCTTCTAATTGCAATCTATATAATAACTTGGCTGAAGTACAGGAGTATATTACAGATCTTGAGGCTTTTATATATCCAACTTATGAAAATATCCCAGCCTCTAAATGAGTATCCCATATGATGGACTTAGAAATACATGGAGGGGTAATTATTGACCTTGAGAAGGAGTGGGATATTTATATTAATACTGAGAAGGTATTTTCCCTTTATTTTGTCTCAATTATTCTTTACCATTCATCATAATTAATCTTGATGAAATGCATTTTTGTAGCTTGAATGCAGGGAAGGAAACTCTGTAATGGTTCTTGAATCACCAAGGTATGGTCCTGCAGGTTCTCCCATCGACGCATCGAATGATCTTCCAGGATCTCCAGAACTTTCTCTAGGAGATAGAATCATGTCTGGGCTAATGGAGATAGATAATACTCATCCATTAACTCATGTTTCTCCTGCCAGGTGGAGTGTTTAAATTTATCCTCAATCTTATGAAAAGAAATTCAAGATAACCAAGAGATTATTCCAAAGTGTTCGCCAAAGGAGTAAGTATTTATACTATCCTCAGGGCATTATAATTTGCTCGATACACTCTTGAAATCACATTTATCCTCTTGCTGGATTTGTATCTCTCTCCTCTCTTAAGGGACTAAGAGCTGATTCTTCAAGACCAGAGAAGGAAACCCCAGGAAAAACCCAGGTTCATGTAGATGGATCTACCACCTTAGTAGATTAAACATCAAAATATTCAACTGTATCTACTCATGGATCTATTTAGAGAGAGAAAAGCCATGGTAAGATCAAATACACTTCTCTTTAATATTAAATTCTTTACTAATATTATTCTTTTTAACATATCTCAGATGAGTTTCCTTTACCAATGGATCCTACAATAATCAATAATGATATTCCTATTGCTTCGGGAAGAAGGAATGAAGATTCAGGTAAGTCTGAAGTAAATACTGATGTTAACCCAAACCTGAAAAGATCTAATGATGTTGTACCAATTGAAGAACCAACAAAAAAATGTCAGCAGAGCCAATTTGGGCATCAACCATCATTTTTAGATACCTTAAATGGTGAGGATGATATAACATTTCAAGTTGCACACACTGAAATTATGGAATCCCTTAATACAAATATTGATATTCCAGGTTCCATCAAGGAGTTTGGGGATTTTCATGAGGAATTACAAGTACGTAAGTCCTTATTATTGCATTTTTCATATATAATTGTTCTTAGTTTACTTGATACTTCACATAAAATTTCACTTTATACAGCTTTGTCTGTAGAAAATATTGAAAAGGCTCTTCAAGAGTGGGGCATTCCACTCTATCCTTCTTCTGCAGAAGTTGGAGAAGTACCTACTGAGGACCCCTCATTAAGAGACATTACATAGCCTTCAACTATGACAACTGGGAAAACTTAGGAGAATTCCCCTTCTCAATAAACATCTACTCAAACTACTAAAGATGATAATACTAGGGATGAATCTAATCAAATGGCCAACTTATTATTGGGTAAATGTCATCGGCTGTCTGGATCATACTCTGTTTCTACCATTTTTTCTGAAACTGACAATGATCATGATTTATCATTTAGGATTATTAGCTCCCACAGTTAGATCAAAAGGTGAATCTTCCATGTTAGCTCAGGTATTAGTAGAAGGTGAAGCTTCCACTATTTTGAGAGAAGTATAACAAGGCATCTCTTTAAGTGATTTTTCCAGAGTACATTTTACCCCAAATTAGTGACTCAGATTCAGAATTAGATATGCAATATGCTCTTGGCATGGCACGTAAGAATACATGGCGACATATATGAAGCATAATTGTTGAGAAGACTTTGAATGAGCTACTATCCCATTTTTCCAAACTCCTATAATTATTCTGCTTATTGGGATTTAGTGGATTTAATTATCAACCAGTCTATGATGCAATGAAAGAGACTATTCAACGATGGGAGTAGGAACATAAGCTGCGACAAGATTTTGAAAAGGCTAAACATCTTATCAATATTGATAGCTTCCAAGATGCAGTAGATGAGACATATGCAGATCATAATAATAAGTCAATTGAAATCATCAAACAAGTTAAATAATTCATGAAGGAGTTGTTATATCTTCAATAGAAACTAGATGCTATTCATAACAAACTCGATCAATTGAAACAAACACTAGGAGAAACCCAATTGGAGGGGATAACCGCCATTTCAACTACTAAGTAAGCACTTCATCAAGCTGAAGAGGCCGAAGTTTCTCAACTGTCTCAACTTTAACAGGCGGTTGATAGGTCCCATGAGGCCGTTCAACAAATGAGGCGTCATATTGAGAGTTTATTTTAAAACATGGTAGAGAGGCTCTATTTTGTGGATGTCCCTATGATTTCATATGAATGAAAGAAATTTTTCCTTCAATCATATATGTTCTCATTCTTGTTTTTTTATTTCAATATTAAAGGTAATGATGATGATGATTTTTTTAAACATAAAACCTTAATGTCAAATAATCATGATTACAATAACAAGAATGGGAGTGATCAAAATTTTCTTATTAAGCCGATGGTCCTAATGAGTATAGTTTTATTTTTACTAGGGTTATATGGACAACCCCACAAACTTTGTATCTTTTGACTTTCTATTTCTCAATATTACCTAAATCATAAAAAATGTACGTTTAGTGAGTTGAGACTTGACTTTTGTTCAGAGTTACCTTTACGGGTTCCCAATCTGGTGAGTACCATGTCTCTAGTTGTTGGTAGTTTAGAGTCATCTATGTTGGACTATAAAGGGATAGTGTTTAACGTCGAAAATCTTTGACCATAAATTTTGAAATTAAATCCCAAACTAGGCTCAGTGGATAAGAATTGATATAATATTCTTTAAATATTTCCAAGGGGAATCTTGAGTCATGATTTTTTTTATGGTCACCAAATCTAAAACTTGTATAAATATAAAGAAAGTATCTTCCAAGAATGAGGTTACCATTATTTGAAAAACCTTTTATGTGGGTTGAGTTATGTAGGGCCAACTAGGGAATATGATGCCTAGACAAATAGTGGCATCTTTTGACCGATAGGCCTGTTATGTAAGAAAATTTTATGTAAGGCTACCTAAGGGCACGTACTACATAGTCATGTAAAAGAACTCTTAGGAATTTAACATTTTATTGTTTATAGTTGTTTTTCCAAGGAAATAGATTTGAAGAATAAAGGGTTATCTACACCAACATATGTTATGAATAGGAAAACCATTTCTATACAAATTTAGTGTATAAGGAATGGTTATAATTTTTCAGAAGGAGAATTTATGAGGACATTGTACTGTACAGTTTTAATTCATGCAGTGAGGACATTGTACTGTGCAGTTTTAAGTCATGCCGTGAGGACATTGTGTGGCTTTAATTTATGGTCTTTAGATTTTACTAGAGGTATGATACTCTCCCAATTTCTTGGTAATTTTTTTGGAAACATACTACCATATTTAGGCATGGAAGGGAAAATTGTAAACTATGATTTGGGAATTTCTGGATCTGAATAATGACATGGGAACAAAAGCGATAAAGGTATTAGAGGAAGTCTTTTCCAAGAACGAAGTTACCATTATTTGAAAAACCTATTATGGGGGATGTATTATGCAGGGCCAACTGAGGCATATGCTGCATATCCAAATAGTGACATCTTTTGACCAACATGCCTGTTATGTAGGAAACTTATGCAAGGCCACCTAAGGGAACATACTAAATAGTTAGGCAAAAGAACTCTCATAAATTTGAAATTATATTGCTAAAAGATGAAGAAATTTTATGGAGATTCAAATTTTCCAAAGCACATAGTTTGGTTCATGAAGAAAAGGTACCTGAATATGGATAGATTATTTCCAATCATAATTTCCAAAGAATCAGAGGAATAGGATTTCTACGAAGGTCTGACCCAAACATAGGAATTATGGTTTCTGTAGTTTTTTTAGGTCATACGGCTAGGACCAGAAATGGAAATATTATATGATATGTGGCTAAGTTATCCAATGTTATTTCATATTGTTTTGAACACATGGATATGGAAATGTTTAAACCATGGTCTTGAAGACTTTTAGATTGAGAGAAATGTAATGGGACAAATATATGACATCACACTAGTGGAATTTTCGGCCTATGAGCGGCGGCTTCTCTCCCCCACCGCATGCTCCTAGGGTTTATCTTCCAAGCAGTCTCCTCCCCTTCTACATCTTGGCCTGGACTCGGTGGCGTCCTTCTCATCTCAGATCAGCATCGATGGGTGGTAGATCCGTGTGTTTCGGCTTCGATCATGGATCAGCGGTGGCTTCATTGCATCTTTCGAATTTGTGATCTCATATCATTTTTGTTGTGCTCGGTACTGGATCCGGTTCCCACTTTGAAGGCTTTGCCGTTCCTGGATTCGAATCCGCTCAGTCTCAACGTGCGTTGACGTCAAGTGGTCTGGCTTCGGGTTGTAATTTTCCTTCTGGCTCCTGGCTGGTCCGGGTGTTTGGTGTCACCTCCGGTTGCTCGGTGTCGGCCTCTTCATTTTTGGATCTTGTTGTCAATTTGGTCTGCTCGTTGTCATCCTCTTTGCTTGGTGATGACTGCTCGAGTTCCCGTTGCAGATGTGGTGTGATCAGCGTGGTCTTCAGTGTTCTCTTTCGGCCTTGGCATGCCTTCCAACTTCGCGATCTCAGCATGTCCTCGTCCCAGCTCGACGGCGAATCTGGAATGCAATGGTGTGCTTGGGGTCAGATCCAGTGCTTTGGAGGGGTGAGGGCTTGCATTTTGGCACTCCTGTAAGTTTTTTCTAGGTTTTGGTTTGGTTAAGGTGAGTTCTTGTTTGATTGGATGTGAAATTTGTGGTATGGTGGTGGTGCTTTGACGTGGTTGAATCTTCTGGTTACCTGTTTTTTAATTGTTGATGGAGTAATGGATGTTGTGTTGTGGATCCCAGGAATTCTACAAGGTTTTTCCTCAGAGGAGGACAAAGCTGGTTGTCTTCATCATGTATGGATTTTCGGATTTGGACGAATGAGAGGGTATGGCGTAGCCATTGGTACTGAACCCGTGCATCCTTTCACGAGAAAGCTTGCTAATCAGACATACTTTGGTGGAGACTTGCCTTAATGATATTGATACTGGGTAGAGTCACTTCCATGTAGTCTTGTTCTAGGTTGCAACCCTTTTATTTTTCGAATCTTGTTAATGTCCTGACATCTCTGAAGTCTTGGTTTTTCCCCTTTACCCTTAAAAGGGGCTTATCCAAAATCAATAAAGATATCAGTCTTCGGGCCATTCAGTCAGTAATGGGACAAATATACATGAATGAATACTTTTAAAATACAGATTATTGTATATTGTTATCAAAGTTGAAGGGGAAAAAGGCACTTTAACCATGAAAAAAATTACCATTATTTAAAAAACCCATTATGGGGGTTGTATTATGTAGGGACAACTTGGGAATATGATGTATAGACAAATAGTGGAATATTTTGACTGACAGGCTTGTTATGTAGGCATCTTATGAAAGGACACCTAAGGGCACATACTGCATAGTCAAGAAAAATAGCTCTCAGATGTCAGAGACTCTGTCACCAAAAACCATAATAAATATTATGAAGATCTAAAAATATTCAAGATTAAGAGTGTAAAATATGTAGGGGTAATGCTCAATGCACATGAGAAATATTTGGATCAATATTGCCCAGAAGTTTGAAGTCCTTTACAAAAATTTGACGCATATGTAAAAATAGAGACTTTATTTTTTTTCCTTTGAATTAATATTATGTTGTGAAGTTTAGAGTCATCCATTGAGGAGATTATACTGTATAGTTCTAAGTCATTCAGTGATGACCATTGATAATTCCATAAGAAATTGAGACATTTAATTTATACAGAGAAGCTTTTTACCCAATTCCTAAGCCCATGTGAGCTATGCTCGGTGTGAGAAACAAGGAGCAATAAATGATTATTCTATAACAAAAAGGTGACACAAGTGAAGAATAAGGGTATTATGATTAAGTGATGGTTGAGCCAGGGAATAGGAACTGGGCTCACTAAGTATCTCATTGAAGCAAAAATCAATCCAAATGCAGTTCTTAGATTTCCATGCAGTTTAATGTCATGCGGTAAGGACAAAGATGAACCAATGTGAAAAGAAAGACATATTTTAGTTGGAAGAAGTAATAAAACCCAAGTGTCACTACATATATTGTTGGGGGATAGAATCAAGCCATATGTAGTTCTTTAAACATTATCTATGCAGGTTTTGATTCTTACATAAGAAATAAAGGGGTTTTTTTATATCAGCTGGGCCAAAGATTAGAGATCTGGGCATCTCTACACATCTCATATAGATGAGAATCAAGACATATATAGTTCTTGAGACATTAATTTTCCACACCAATCCAGTTTGACATGGGATACAGGGACTTTTAACACATTCTAGAAGAATGATTAAATTTAAGATGCAGAATGGTATGAAAATCAAACCATGTATCTTAAAATAGAACTCTGTATAAATCTAGTTCATATACAGGAGAAGGAAAGGGAAATAAATATTTTGTGGTTACAGATGGGACCAAGATTGGAGATCCAGGCATCTCTATATATCTCAAAATAGGTGATAATCAAGACACACATAGTTCTTGAAATGAGGCCCCTATGTAGATCTGACTCAGACATAGGGAAGAAAGGGACTCATGTGCCACTAAGGAGTAGAAATGATGTCAATAATGCTTGCATTTAAAAGTTCCTAACGTCAAGTAGAGAAGACGTTAACCGTACAGTTTAATGTCATGTAACTAGGAAAAATGATGTCATGCAGTTTAACGTCGTGCGATAAGGACAAAGATGCTACACATTTTATTGTCATGCAACATGGATTCTTATGGTTGTCATGCAGTTTAACATCTTAAGACTAGGACCTTGTGTTGTGCAGTTTAAAGTCATGTAGTGAGGATGTTAGTGTGAAATTACACATAGTATTTCTTCAAGAATCTAACATTGTTTGGATTTGTGATAGGCTCTCCATCCATTGAGATTAAGGCACAAGCTCCATTTTAGTAGACCTTATGTATGGAATAAGTTCCTTACCACTTTGGCTAAAGATTTGGAGGTTTCTTTCTTGGTATCATTGGAGTCCTGAGGAACAATACCAATTCTCCTTGAAGAAATGAACGGAGGAGAAACTTCTTGCTAAAGGCTCATGTTATTCTGTTTTGATATACTTCTAAATGATGCAGAGTATGCAATATTTTCTAGTCTAATCATTCCAGATCATAAAAATGTTTCTGAGACTTATCATCTGTAGACAAGTGATCACAGATTGCAACTCGGAGTGAAGGAAATTGGATTTCAATTGGTAATATTGCTTCTGTTCCATACACCAATAAATAAGGGGTTTCCTGGGTGGCAGTACGAGTGGTAGTCCGATAAGCCCATAAAGCATGAAAAATTTTATCAGGCAAAGATTTCTTATATTTATCCTCCATCTTTTAGAGTATATTTGATAGAGTCTTATTAGAAGCCTCTATCTATCCATTGGACACTACATGATAGCGAGATGAATGGTTGGATTTGATATTGTGCTCTTGATATAACTTCTTTACCACAATAGAACAGAAATTGGTGCAGTTTTCTGTTAATATAGTATGAGGGACACCCCCCAAATGGTATGAAGGCCTTCATTTTTATTGATTTTTGATAAACCCCCTTTCAAGGGATGAGGGGAAACCCTTACAAGGCCCATAGGCTCAGATATTACATGGCCTATAGGCTTATGAGATTACATGACCCGAAGGTCTTAGGGAATTCAACCAGACTATCTACAAGGAACTGCCCCTCCCCAGCATCATATGAGGGACACCAAATCTGGTGATGATGTTAGTTTTGAGAAAACTAAAAATTCTTTTGGATCAAACTTATTTGAGAGGTATTTTCTCAGCCTATTTGGAGAAGAAGTCAGTAGAAGTAAGAATATACTTGAACTTCTTATCCATAGCTATAGGATAAGGTCCTAATACATCCATTCTCCATGTGGAAAATATCCAAAAGTATTTAGATATATGTAGAAACTCTAGGGATTGATGAATGAAGTTGGCATGCACTTGGTAGGGATGAAATTTCCTGGTAAAATCTATGAAATATTCTATCTATTGATCAATTGAAGTAGGGTCTCAAAACCCTCCTGTGTATTTCACAGAGGCCAGTGGTGTGTGTAACTCATCACGCAGATTTTCTACACAAATCGACAACAACTCTTTTTGAGGGAGTGCTAGATTTAAGGAATATGTTAATCCTTTCCATCGAGAAATGAAATTTGAAACTATTTCATTTTCCATTTATTTAAAATTTGTAAGATAAAAACTGTCATCTTTGGTAGAGTTAAGCTAAATTGAAGAAGAAATTTCTAATGGAGATCTTCCCATCCAATAATTTATCGATATTGCAAATTTGTATACCATACAAAAGCTGGTCCTTTCAATTACTACACAAAACACCTAATCTTTACTACTTCTTATTTTTGAGGATTTCCCATCATGGGATCTCAATTATAAACAAAATTCATTAAGTTTTGTGCTGGATGTACCGAACCATTAATGATTGGGAATGTAGTATTCACAAAATTTGGTGGGGGAGGGATCAGATCCACCCATTTAGGGTAATCTTTCTTTTCCAGCTGAACTGGTGCATGTTGTTCTTCTATAGATTCCAATCAAGTTTTTAATTCCTCAATTGTGTTCATAAGAACTTGGGGAATATCCAGATGAGCTAGGACTTGTATAGGTATAGCAGCTGGAGCTTGAACTGGTGCAACGACCGGAAAAACCAATTTTGGTGGTGCTTCTAATATTTGCCTTAAATAACCCATAGGAAAGGGACTATAATGATGTGTTTGATCCTACCTTGGATGTGTAACCAATGGATATAATTCATTATCTGCATCTATAGTTACCACAAATCCTCTTTTCTAAGGAGCTCCTATAGGATGTGCAAGTTGAGGATCTTCCTGGGGGAGTTTGTCTAGCAGAAATGTTGCTTTGAAGTAACTATGTATTGAGTATTTTCAACTCTTTCATCTTCTCTTCTTACTGTGAAAATATTTCTTCAAGTGAAAGAGATTGAACTTATCCAGTGGAAAAGTGATATGCAATCTGACTTTTACCTTTCTCCTTGTTATATGACTTTTGGAGGTATGAGAGTTGGTTATTTGAGGGAATACCTAGATTCTGGGTAAGCCTCTGATTTCAAGTACACACACCTTCTTCATTTTCTTCAGTATGTACCATATCATGGATAAGAACTTTATCTTCTAATTCTCCTAAGCTAGACTCATTTTTTGGATGATCTTCTGCAATGGTTTTAATAACATTCCCTGACGCATAATGCATTGATGTCATTCTGTCAGTATCTTTACAAGATCGTCTCCTTCTATATATTCCATTAGACTCTGTTATTCTATATTCTAAATTCCTAGGAATTGTTTGGAAGAAAGTTACCCAAAAGGAATCCTTGGATAGTTCAGTTTTTCACTCTCTTGGTATATTATTCCCTAATTGCGTGAAAACTGACTTCTATTGATGAGGGGATTTCAGATGTGAAAAAGATCCCAGCCTCGAAGGCTGGGGCTGTTCCTATTCTTCTTCTTTAAACCTTTGAACTTTTGTTAATGAATTTAAAGGTTGAATTAGACAAGCCCCCATACCTGCAAGCTGGGGTGGCTCTTGAACTGCTATAGGTGAGATTCACGTAGCTGATCTTCTGATTTTACAAAATTTGGTTTGGACATTAGCTAAGTGTATTATCTGAAACCACTCAAATCACCTATTTTGGAATATCACTGTGATATTTCAGAAATTTTCATTATCCGATGGATGAAATCCTCTAAATGAGAGGCCTACTGAAGATTCTCATATGATTGATGCAAAATTAACTCAACAACTTGTTTTCTTTGGTCCTGACTCTGATGAGATCTAGTTGGGGCCTGTTCTTGAGCTTACATTTGATTACATACAAAATTTGTTGATTGTAGCTGGACATGGTAAATAAAATTGCATGAGACCACTTTTAGTGAGCTTTGTTGATTATGGAGTGCATTAAAATGAAATTCTCCATGTGCACCCCATCCTCTGATATGAACACCAGATGGGGTGTCAGAAATTAACTGGCATAACATCTTTAGAGAATTGAGGCATGCATGCTGAAGGGTTCTCTGCTGCTTTTCAACCTTCATATGTTGGGAAAATGAGAGAGATACCAAGTCAATTTGTCATTTCAACACTTATATTACCTTTACATGATTTTTGATATTCATCATATGGTAATACTTTAGGTTTTTAAATGATGAAGAGTCTGCCATAAGTTGAGGCAGGCATCATGAATGCAATCTTCTACCATCAATTCTGGAATATTGTATTGAGAATTTTCCAAAGGCCAGAGCATGACTGATACTTCTTCTTTATCCTATTGTTTTCTCATGTTTAACATATCTTCATCATCTTTCACTAGAGGTTTTTACACTTAGTCTGACAAAAGTGGATGCTTCTCGATTGTTTTATTAAAAAAATAGAACCAATTTCTTTGTCATCTGTTGTATTGAAAGACAAATGACCCAAGGGAGGTTTGAAGAATGAATGTTCCATTAATATGTCTTCTAGTTGAGAAATTATTTTACCCATTAATGACAAGGCATCAAACATGAATGGCATTGTGTTAGCATGTTCCTTGAGATAAGAGGGATTTATCATTACTACACTGTCAATTGTAGAATTATTTTGACAATGAAAAATACTACTGTGAAGATAAATTTCATAGTGAATTCCATCATAAGGAGGACCACCATGGTGGATTATAGCAAGGGAAAAATCCTCTTGATCCTTGGTCTTCTGGCCACATGAAGGATTATCATGGCTCTCATCCGGAGATAGGCTCTCTGGATTGAACAAAATTTCATGAAGCAATAATTTATGATGAAGTGTCCGAAAGAAAAATTCAGAATTACTACTACTACTCCCATAATTTGGTAATGAGAGGGTAGGATCTTTAGCTGCAATAGATAAATGTCTGAGGGCTTCAAGAACTCCACCATTAAGAGGATCCAAATTGCATCTTGAATCTTGATTTTCCAACTATATTTGGCTAGATTTCTTCTTGGATGCTCTCTTACAGTTATTTGGGGAAACTTTTTTGGATAAGTTGTTATCATGGGCAGGTCTATGTTCTTTCCTTAGAGTGGTTATTAGAACGGGCCGATTACCTCCAATTGGAAAGGGTGTATGTTCCCAATCCGGTTGTCTGTATGATATGGGGAAGTATGCCCCATGACCCTCCTAGACTAGAACCGAGGTATGTATCTGCTTCAATATGGCATAATGATGTGTCATATCATGTGTGGGGACATATTTATGTGTTTGTTCCCTTGGTACTGCTGAAGTTGTTGTTATGATATCCTAGTATGCTTCCAAAATATGTGCAAGAATTTGTGTATGCCCTTTCACCATTGATAAGATGTGTTTGATGAATTCAGTGGCTGGAATAGGAATATATGTCCATTACATATCTAGATTAGGTGTATATTCCTACTATGGTCCTCCTTTTCCTGTCAATGGGTATTGACAGTACTCATATATGGGGGCAAAGAGTTGGGTCTGCCCCATATTTGTTGTGAGAGCATTCTGAATGACTTCTCCGGGTACTACCAAACAAGACTGTTGGTAGGATTGATGAACATTGGCAGGTGTATGTGACTGCTGGTTGTTTTTAGTCAAGAAATATTGACAAAATTTCTTCAATACTAACAGATGAGACTACTGGCAGAATTGGTGATTGTATGCAGGTGTATGTTCCTGTTTACCAGTTTCCACCATATTTGATTAGAGGGATTCATTAAATGCATTCAAACAAGATTGTTGAATAGATGATAATTTTTAAATAGGTGTATGTTCATGTTCACAGTAGTCTACTAGATTTTCTTAGTGGTATTGGTGGGTTGCTACCAGACGAGTCTGCTGGGTAGCAGAATTAAGACGGATGAGTGTATGTGCCCACTCATTGTTTTCCATCAAGTTAGGTTTATGGAATTCTTCAGAGGGGTAAAAGGTAATATTATGATCTCTGTTGACCAAAAGTTTTCCCTGGAAGTTCATCTTGCATGCCTGAGTCTGAGGGACCTAGGCCGAACATCCAGAGGCAAAACCCCATTATGTTGGGAGTTTACTGCTGCGCGATTCTCCTAGCGGCGATTATTGGTGGGGATCCTTATAAAGGACTCTTACATCCTTGAATTGAGGCCCTGAGTAACCTCTTGATCCTCCTACATGTAGTATGGGAGGAACTGAATGTTGTGTTCTGGGGATAAGGACCTAAAACGATTGAAGATGGTGGTTGGAATTGTATGCTTCTTGATCATCAGTTGTTGTTGGCCGGACGATTGAGGATTGTTATTGACCTGGAGAGCCTGTCGGCTAGCCTCCAAGGTTCGAATTATACCATGATGACAGTACTCACTTACCGGCACATTGGAGACACAGCGTTGAAGACACTGGGTGGGTGGTGGATACCTTCCCATGGATGAGGATCCAACTTGATCAGTGGTCAAGAAGTTCACCGACATTGTCTTGAAGAAATCTATTTTGGACTAAATGGAGTTCTGAGAAAAAACTGGAAGGTAACAATAAAATCCATTAAAGAAACATCTTTTAGATGGATACATGCATGATTGATTCCTTTTCCTAGCCTTCCTTTATCATTTTATAGGGACCTGATAGGTGGGTAACATTATTAACTTGGTTAAGGATTCACGTCGGGTTCACCATTTTTTTTGTTTTGTGGTTCCTTGAAACGTGTGTTCTAGCTTTAATAATCACTACTTTTAGGTAGTTTCCATTGGATTGATTCATGGAACTGGCAACACCCAATAGTTCTTTATCCAAAAGGGACCTACTTTCTAAAGGAATATGCTCATTATGTTTGAACTTTACGATACTTAGGAACGTGCATTGGTCGAGAGGATGGGAGTTCGGACTCATCACACCCTTTTGGGGGGAATTATTGTCTAATCTAGGTATCTCTTTATAAATTTAAGATATTTTCATGAATCCTTATTAATTTACCAAGTATAACATAAGTTTACCTTGTAAATTTCAATCACCAGTTAATATGTGTAAAATTTAGAATCATCCGTATGTATTCGAGGTTCTTTGTTAATGGAGATATATGTATGTATTTGAGGTTCTCCAACAATGGTATCCCCTCATATACTATTTATAGATTCTTTTAATAATATTTCTGATGATACTGGTTTTTAATCCACTCAGTGGGGCACTCTGGAATTTATTATCATCCAGGGAGATGAAGTTTTGTTTTGATATTGGGATCATACCCATAAAACGGGCAACCTACGTATCCTTGTGAAAGGAATCGGGACTCTTTTAGTTTAGTGCTGCTTAGTGGGACAAATCATACCTTTTAAGGTCATATGATAAGGAACTAACCGTTCAGTTTAATGTCATGTGGTAAGGACATATAAGTGAAAGGTGCTTAGTGAAAGTTTGGTGTGGGACTTATGCCGAAGCAGCCCAAGGAACTTAGAAAGGATATGGGTTTCCAAGTAAAATTAGACCCTGTTGGAAATATAGCCCAAGGAGAATAGAGTTTATTTGAAGTGTTGGGTTTGAAACTCAAAGAGTCTTCCTACGTATCCCATTTGGATGGGAATCAAATCCCACGTAGTTCGATAAGTTTCATAGGAGAGTATAGTCCTTTGAGAGAAATGTGTTTTGGCTTACTTCCATAAAAGGACGTCTTGGTGATTTGGGGGTTTAATTTGGGGCTTATTCCTAAGGAGGATACCCATATTAAGTGAATTAGGGTTGAATTCTTGAAGAGGATATCCAGTGAGCTGGGGCCCTGAGAAGGCTTCCTACGTATCCTAGTTTGAACAGTAATTAGAGTTCTCACAGTTCAAGAATTTGTACTAATGTTGTGATCATGACAAATATCTAAGCCCACATGAGTCATGCTCAGTGTGAGAAACAAGAGGATGTCAAAGATTCAACAAAGGCACCAACACTTTCCCTCCTCCACTGCTGGAAGAGGGAATGCCTATGGCAACTAGGGTGGACGAGGTCGAGTCAACCCGAGAAGAGGGCGAGGCGACGAACCTTCCCTCTCTTCAATTTACATTGGACAAGGGTCCTATGAAAGGAAAGAGTGAAGGTGAAGGAAGTAGAGAGGGGAAATATTGAAACCTCCTACTTGAAAGGTTAGGGACTTACATGAGGATGGCTACCCTAGTGGATCTTGGTAGTGGAGGGAGACTTCTCCTTTGCTTGCATGGAAAAGAAAGCATGAAACTTACCTTCCCTACCAGAGACCTGGGGTTCTAGATCTTAGAGAAGAAAAGGGGAGGACATAACCCGAACCCTAATCCTCCAAACTGGGAACTTCCCAACACTGTTTCTGGGAGAAAAGTCCATGTGCCTGTGGATATACAAACCCACAGACACTCCATGAATCCTAACTCCATTTTGAAAAAAATGTGGGAAACCTATGATTGTGGAAATACAAACCCAAATAGGAGACACACTGATGTGACTTTCCCAAAGGTTTGATAAGTCGAGAGGTTTTGGTGGATGCTTCAACTTAGTCCCTTTCAGATAAGGGAACCTAGGAAGGAGATATCATTCCATGAGTGGATTTAAAGAGGGTACCCAAGATGATATGGAGGCTTGATACACATCTCTTTCGCTTAGGTACTCTGCATAGGTATGTCATGCAAATACCCCGCGTAGGTACATCGCGTAGCTATACTGCGCAGGTGTTCCACATAGGCCTTTATGATTACTGAAAAATTCTTCAAAATTATATGTGATCTTCAAAATGTGAAAGAATTTCAAAACATGCTTATCCCATCTAATTATCACTTCTGTTGTGTTTTTAGAGAGCTATCCGAGACAATTAGAGGGATCTAGGAGAAAGAGCTACGCAATGGGAGCTTCAAGAAGTCCTTTAACATTTTCAGTCCCCGAAATGGTGAGCCCGAGGGTCCTATTTATAGGAATGGAGGGGGCCTGGTCAAAGGGAAGTTGTCCGCGTAGGTCCTTTGAGTAGGTCCTCCATGCAGGTCTACCGCATAGGGGTACAAAAAGTATTCTGCCGTGCAGATCTGCCACATAGGTATGCTGCGCAGGTCTTTTGAGACTTTGGATTTCCTTTTAATTCTTCAAACCTTGTATTGGATTTTGAAATATCTAGGACTATCTTCATAGTATTTTTGTATTCTTAAGTAGTGTCAATAGTCTCCCATCATTCATAAATTTTTTTCTTTTGAAACTGAGACACAATAAGATAAATAACTTGTCAATACAGATCTTTGAAAGTTTATTTGAAAGACTCTCTATATGACTACTCTAACTAGTATCTCCATTTGGTGTGCTATCTAACTTTATCTAAAATATTCCATTCGATGAACCTCAAAAAACTACTCCCATTCTCTATGATTTTTCCGATGAACAAAAATCTACACCTTCCATTTTTTTGGAATATCTATATGATACCATCACTATCCAATCTATATTGACCAAAGAAATTGTATGATATCAATGATCAAAAACACTATCAGGTAAAAACTTCTCACTAACCTCTATTAAGTGTTCTTAAAATTCAAAAAAATATAAAATTGGTTTGAAACTTTCCCTAATTGTACTTTGTATTTGGGATTTTTATTCGATATCTTTATTTGATACCTTTGATGTAGCACTTCATCTTTTTGAAACGTGTCAAAAGTACACTTTTTATTCAGTAACTGAAACTCTGTTATAGGTAAATTTGTAAGATAATGGGGGGGGGGCTAAATTTCATTTTCTTGCTCATCTAAATTTTTATAGAAGATTCACAATATTTCAAGAATATTCTTGAATCTTTTAGAAAACTAAACATCCATAACCATTTTTAAAATTAATTAACTTCAACGCTAAATAACTTATTTGAACTTCCTTATATCAGCTAGAAAAAAACTTTGATAGATCATCTCAGTATCTTCATTTTTATGGGATTTAGAAAGTTATGAAAAACTTATTGAAACTCAATTAGGTGGTATATTTTCCAATGAAATCTTTAGGAACTCTTCTATACTATGAATAAATCCCTTTTTTATAATCTGTATCAATCAATTGACATAGTCTGTTGAAATTAGCATAACTTTGACTAGTGATCTATGAAATATTACTATGACTGATGTAGTTTAGATATGTTTGTCCAATGTGATTTTTATGATGATTCAGTATGACTATGTCGTATCATCCTGCCTCAACTTAAGCTTCCTTTAACCGAGGACTCTTTATAGAATTATCCTTCTAATAAAATCATAAATGAATTTCTGATTCTCATCTATTTGATGAAACTTTAAAAGATTATTTTTCATTGAAAAACTAAAATTGATGGTTCTTCATCTAATAAAATCATGTCAACCCCTTCATACCATAGAGAACTCTATGATTGAAATTCATACAAATAGTAACATTAATTTTTTTTTCAAAAAACAACTTCATAAAAACTATCTATATAGTCACCTCAGTTGAATTTGTTTGGTGTAATCAATCCGATGATTATGTGATAACATTGTTTCAACTTATAAATAATTATATAATAAAATATATACCATCTTTTTCTAGTTACAACATCCCTACTCTATCTGGTATTTCATCTCTAACTTTGTACTCTGATCAAATGTCAATATTCTCATGTATTTGTACTTCCTTCTCCCCTTGGACTTCTTAAGATTTATAAAAACTCATTAGTGAGGACTTAATGAAAACCTACAACTTGTAAAAACTTCCCTGATCTATCTGGTAACATTATACTTTGTCCATCTGGTAACATTAAGAAATTACAACCTCTGAAATAATACCATTGTATCTCTATCCGCTTCATCTATTTGGTCATCTACATCATGTGATCAACATCCAATGAACCATATCTTGTTAACTTGCTTAAATTATCACACTTTGTAAAAAAATTTACATCTTCATCTTGGATCATGAAAATATTCACGATGTAAGGAAATTTGAAGATCAACTTAGCATTGTCTAACTTATAGAAAAGTTTCCTAACCCTCATATGAAAAACCATCTTAACAGCTTTAACAATTCTTTCTCACATGTTAAAAAAACATTCTCAAAAAAATAGTGTTGAAAAATAAAAAAAATGTTACAAAAAAATCACAAAGGATGTTAAAGATTTTTTATATTTTTAATAAACATAAATAATTAATGAATGTATTTATTTTTTATTTTTTGATTAATTTAATAGGTTTCTTTAGAGGTATTGATAAAGATAGAGCATTATATTGAGGTCTTAATGATTATTTTTCAAGGTTTTGGCCATGAGAACCTAAAAAGGGATTTATATAGGACTAGAAAAATTTTACACCAATGAAGTATTGACCATCATCAAGCACTGTTATTTTTTCCTCCTTATATGTTATAGAGTAGTTCTTGGTTGAAACATAAAAATGAATTGATCTTTTGCATCAGAAAATAGAAACTAGATTCTAGTTTATATGATACATGAATCTATGTGATACTTCATAAAAATTAAATGATTAGATGACCTCTTTGATGGAATAATTTTCTATTAGTGGTTCACATGTTTCCACTGACCCATCTCCTGGTGATGATGATGCTAGTGATAATGATGATGACAATGTTACTACTTCTGGATATATAGATATTAGTGTTGCAAAAAATAAATAACCAGATTATGATGATTGTGGTAATGATGTCCCTGCTCGACATTTCTATGATTTTACTACTTTACATTGATAAGTGACATTTTTTAGAAATATTATTACATTAGAGAAACAATTTTAATTTGAAATTACATAATTGTTTCTTACTATAAAGTTCTATTTTGTTTCATTAATTATTTTTAATTTTTTATAGGATCACTTATTCGAAATACTTTGTTATTATATTGGGGTCACATAATAAAATAGGTCTATAATAAATACTTATGAGGTATATTTAAAACTAAAACTTCTTGTTTTTTAATATACTTGTTGGTTTAATGTTTTTTATGGCAGTTATTTGTTTTTAATGAATTTGTATACTAGTTGTAAATAATCAAGTTATAGTTATAATATGTATCTAATCAATGTGTACTTTAATAATAGATAAGTGTATTTAGAAATGGAAAAGTATATTTTTATCCATTAATTTCCTATATTTTTTGTGGTTTAATTTATACATTGATTTATTTGATTTATTTTATTCTTCTAGTGACATTACATATGAGTTCATTAAGACTGACTTGAGTTCGAAGCACACTAATAGTTGGAATATGGTTTGAAATATTTATGTCATAGGTAATATGGATTCATATTAAAATTAAATTTAAATGATTAATATTTGGCAGTGGTTTTACAATTAAATTTATATATTTCATTATTTAATTTTTTTTATCATTTACAGGTGAGCAATGTGATCATAATGTCTTTGTTTTTATATAAAGGATTTTTTAAATAACTTCAATGTGAAATGGTTTTAATGAAATTTATATCAAATGATTTAACTTTAATTTGTATGGTTTCATAGTTTAGAAAATTATATGAGTTTAAAATTAATAATAATGACGGATTTTCTAGTAAAAGTATTTTAGATGTATATTTTCTTATATGTTGACTAAATATTTTAAGAAATGTATCAATATACTTAGATAAATATGAAGTTAACCTAGTTTTTTTGTGCTCTTTATGGATGAAGATTTAATTTATTAAGGATAGTTTATTTGGTTGGATTACTATTATGGATGTAGATTTTGCATGAAAATATTTATATGATGTGAAATTGTATGTTTGAATATGTGATAAAGATATTTTTCAACTAAATAATGTTTAATATTGTAATTTGGGTTAAAGATTTAGTTTAAGATATTTTTGGTAAACTAATTTATCATGTAATATTCCATTTTTTATTTTAAATATTTTTCAAATATAGGGATTTATCTAATTACTTAGATAATATCCACAATTAATGTTCTTGATTATATTACACATGGTTCTATTCTAAATTGGATTTTCGGTTTTGATATGGGTATTGATTATGTTGAAGAATTATTCCTTATTTTTATATTTTGGTAATTTGAATCCTAATTTTTATTTTTTTTATAATTGTAACTAAAATATAATTTTTTATTTTATTTTTTCCAATGATGCACTTAATATTTAATGGTATAATTGTTAGTGGAAGTTGTTTTCAATTTGATTAGGTTTACGTATTTCTTAGGATGATTTTTTTTAAAAACCTACACCTATTGTCATGGTTCAAATATCAATGTATATAGTATATATATAGTTATGATTTTTTAAAAATCATAACTATAGTCTAGTTAAAGTAATGATTATTTTAACCATAACTATAGGTAACCTTCGGACACCTATAGTTATGATTTTGATAAATTGTAACTATATCAGTTTTATAGTCATATTTTTTTTAAAACTATGACTATAGACCTATCATGATATTGACCATGTCCATGATTTGATAAATCATATCTATAACTTATAGAGATGGTTTTGGTCCCTATAGTCATAAGTTTTAACTGTGGATAAAAATTGAATATGCAGTAGTGTGTACATATGGTACTCACAAGATGAAATGAGAAAATTAGTGACAGTCTTCATCAAACAATTCCTTTTTTTAACATAGGTATTGATTAAAAGTATAGTCTCTTTACAAATTAAAATATTCCATCCTTTTCAATGTTAAATTTAAGAAACATTCCATCATGCACAAATTTAATTCTCTTCAACAATATTGTTCCCTCCTATTTATTTCTATTAATCTTATTTAGTAATTATGGTTGAGAAACAAAAAAGGAAATATATTAAGGCATTCCTTCCAATATAATTCTCATATAAAACTTTACTAAATCATTGATTATAGGAACACAATATATTATTATTTTAGAGAGAGTTACATTATCCTTCCCACTTAAAGTATTAACTAAAATTTTCACCTTTCCATGATGATATTGAGTTTTGTAGTCATAATACTTCAGCGAATATGACCATCTCCTTTGTTGCTTGTTTTACTTGAGTCATATTATTAAATGAAATATTCAACATTATTATTTTGATGAATCAAAATACACTATATATTTTCTTATATTACTTGAAGTATGTTTTAAGTGTATGGATATTTTATCTTTTGACTCATCATGTTCCAAATATAATGATTACAAACCCAACATTTCATAACATAGTGAAATTCCACCTGAACCTTCAATCAAATGGAAGATGATGTTGAATAATATGAGTTTATTAGAGAGACAATTGTCATACTGATGTTCTTGGAGAACCAGTTACAAGTTTTTTATACCCATCACCTAAAAATATGTGACTGAGAACTTGATGAAAAAATACTAAAAATAATGAATCGATTTCTTATTGACTAAATTTAAAGAATTGTTCACTACCCTAGTGATTAAGAACTTATGTTCATTTTATGTTTTAGTGTTATCTAAGTGATTCTATTGAGATAGGTTTCATTTTAAAAGAACTTAGTTTTGATAAACTTTGTTGAATAATTTTCAGGGATATGAACTTGTGTTTCCAATCCCTTTTTAAAGAATAAGTCTTGGGGTCAAGTATTGTTTCTAAACCTTGTTGAATAATAATTGGGTATAAGATCTTATATTTTTTTATCTCTATTGATTTAAGAAGTTATAGAGATAAGAACTTCCCACTTACAATCATTGATCAAAGAATTTTGAGGATATAATGTAATATCTTGAGTTTTAAATAAAAGAGTTATTTATTTTATTATTAGTATTTTTAATTAAATAATAATTAAATGTTGATAACAATAATATTAATAAATAAAATTTGAAATGAATATTAATTAAGAAAATAATTATTTTATAATGATAATTTATTTTTAATTATATCGATTTACTTGACAAGTTAACAAAAATTAAAATATGTTTTAATTGAGTTTCATTAATTATTAAACCATTGATATGGAAATAATATTTTAATCAAAGGAATAGCAAATAAAATGATTTAGAGTTATAAATAATTAAAATTATATTATTAAGTAACTTTGTAATTAAAATTTTATACATATATATATGTAATTTTAAAACATTTGTAAAGTTATAAAACACATAAATTACAAGAATAAATTAATTTATAAAAAATATATATAATTATAAAAATATTTATGTGATTATTATTTTAGATTAAAAAAATATGTAATACATTATATTATAATTAAATTATGATAATCCTATATCATAATTACAACCATTATATATATATATATTATAATTTTTTAAAAATAATATATTATTTTTATAAAATGTGTGAATTAAAATATGAAAATAAAAATGAATAAAATTTCATTAAATAAATTTAATTAAATAAATTTAATTAAATAAAATAATAATGATAAAAGATAAAATGAATAATAAATAAAAAAATTAAAAACATGGATAAAGGGGTTTGAGATTAGAAATATGGTTCGGTTTCGGGTTTTCGAGGAGGGCCGAGTACAGTTAGAAGAGAAGGATTTAAATCCCAGATGATTTTTGAGCATAGTTCAAGTTAGGAAGAAGGAAATCCAAGTTCGGTGGAGGATGAAAGACTGAGAAACCGAGGTTCAAGTGTGAGTTTCAACTGCTGGGATGCCGACGAGTTCAGATCAAGTAATAGGGCTCGATATGGGATTCATTTTAGGAGATCCGGACAAGTTGGAGTTTGATCTCAGATGGGATAGATTGCTAATGGATGGAGATCTAGATGTTGTCCTTTGCAAGAAGGTATACATATTTTATTTATAACTTTTAAAATCTTAACAAAGTTTTTTTCTATTGTTTTTTTAGTGTATTGACTCACTGGTTCATCACTTTCCTTCAATTTCTCCATCTTTCACTATTGGAAATTTGATTTAGATTCTTGTTTGATTTTTTCTACCTCCAGATGTTGATTTTAAATACTGATATTAAATTGAAAGTGTTTCATATACCATTTTGTCAAAGTTTTTGATCTATTTGGGATTTTTTAGTGTATGGATGTGGTTTGATGCATCGTGAAGAAGTCTTTACCAGTTTCAATCTATATTTTCATATATTTTGGATTTTTTTGTGGATTTCATTCTATATATATCAACTAAATATAAAAATATATGTAAATAAAACTTAAAAACATCATGAAATTAAAATATATGCCCATACTATTTCTTTCTCATCAAACATCAGAGATAGATATGTCTCTCTTATCTATTTCTAAATTTATCGTATATAGAAGAAGATAAAAATGCTAAAGATATACAATTTTTTAAAGATTATCAACATTAATGGAAACTATCATATAAGGAAGTACGTTTCTAGTTTTAGGGTGTCTGTCTTGATTTTTGAATATGAGTGGTTTGGAAATAACTTATTTTCTTAGTTTTTGAACAGGGAGGAATGAGAGACAATGAGAGATATAGAGAAAGTAAATGGGTTCTTCTAAGAAAGAGAAAATTAAAACTATCATGTCATGTGTGAAAGGTGTATATAAAATCATCGATGTCAACTGTAATACAAGATATAAATATTATCTTAACTCATGACATATCATGAATGCACTAGTTTTATTATTTATTTACATGAATGTGTTATAAACGAATCTTTCCTTTATAGGAATTACTTTCAAGGAATGTTTTGTTTATATGTTTTATAAATATATGGAAGAAAAATATTCTTTCATACCATGTAATGTCTAATTTTCCTATGATTTGGTTGTTCTAAGTTAAAAAGAAGTGTTCTTGTGAAATTATGTATATATATATATATGAACATATAAATGTATTAAATATTCTATCACATTTTTAAAGTACAAAACTCTAGTGAAATTATATACAAGTAAAGATAGTTTAATCTGTTTTTTTATAAAATCCGACACCTGAATGTTGTAAATATGGTAGAGAATTGGGTAGTAAACCCATCCATCATTAAGTGGGTGGGCCCAAGAAAAACTTCAATGTTTCAAGTGGCCTAAATGTTTTATTTTCAAAATCTTGCATTTGTTTACATAAAAACCACTGAATTATTTTTTTAAAATCAATTTTTGGAGTGTAAGTATTTCTAAAGTATTATAGTATTTTCAAGGTGTAATTTCTTTCAATGATATTTTAAAATGGTATTTCTAAAGGTATTTTGAAAGTATTATCTAAATAATGTTCAAAAGTATTTTTAAAATAATTTTTCAAAGTATACTTCAAAAAAGAAATTTCACTGATTTTAAAACCCCGTACTGGGAAATTAAATGTTCATCCTATTATTTTAAAAATATTTTCATAGGTATGAATGAAGTTCTAAAACAGATTTCATCATGTAAGGAGTTAGTGAATGTGAATAAAATTTGTTTAATTTAATTATAACTCTGATAAATGTATGGCATTTGTCCAATTATATAGAACCTAGAGAGGAAAAAGGTCATGGATTATATAAAGTGTTGTGTATTGTTTAAGTTTCTTAAAAAAATACACTGCATTTTAAGCATTGAATCTAGAAGTATGAGTTCATGGCACTATAATTGTTATTAGAGCAATGGTCTAGACAACTTTGGAGATTAGATTTTTTTTGAGGGAAAAAATTTATGAGATATAAGTTTCCTTAGATAATTAAGTTTCCTTATAAATTCCTTAATTCTAAAGATGAAAAATCAAAATTATCTAAAGTATGATAAATGAATTGTGAGAGAACAATTCGTTTTAGTGGGGGATAATATAACATCATAAGTTAAAAAGAGAGTTATTTATTTTATTATTATTATTTTTTATTAAATATTAATTGAATTCTGATGATAATAATATTAATAACAAAAATTGTAAATGGATATTAATTAAGAAAATAAATATTTTATAATTATTTTTTTAATTATATTGAATTACTTAATAAGTTAACAATAATTAAAATATGTTTTAATTGAGTATCATTAATTATAAAACAATTGACATGAAAATAATATTTTAATTAATGGAATTACAAATAAAATGATTTAGAGTTATAAATAATTAAATTTATTTTATTAAGCAACTTTTTAATTAAAATTTTATACTTATATATATATAAAATTCTAAAACATTAGTGAAGTAGTAAAACACACAAATGATAAGAATAAATTAATTTATAAAAATATATAATTAATTATAAAAATATATATGTGATTATTATTTTTGATTAGAAAAAAAATATGTGATATATTATATTATAAATAAATTATGATAATTATGTTTCAAAATTATAACTATTATATATATATTATAATGGTTTTATATAAATATATTATTTTTATAAAATGTATGAATTAAAACATGAAAATTAAAATGAATAAAATTTCATTAAATAAATTAAATTAAATAATAATGATAAAAAATAAAAAGAATAGTAAATAAAAAAACTAAAAACGAGGATAAGGGGTTTTGAGATTAGAAATAGGGTTCACTTTTGGGTTTTCCAGGAGGACCGAGTACAATTATATGAGAGGGATTTTCACCCTAGATGATTTTAGAGCACAGTTCAAGTCAGGAAGAAGGAAATCCGAGTTCAGCGGTGGAGGCAAGGCCGAGCAACTAAAGTTTTAGTGTAAGATTCAGCCACTGGGATGCCAAAGAGAACAAATCAAGTAAAAAGGATCAATATGGGCTTCATTTCGGGAGATCTGGGTGAGTTGGAATCTGATCTTGGATGAGTGAGATCGTTTATAGATAGAGATCTTGGTTTCATCCTCTACAAGTAGGTGCCCATATTTAATATATAGGTTTTCAAATCTTAACTAAGATCTTGTCTATTATTATTTTCAGTGTATTAACTAACTATTTCATCGTTTTCCTTCGATTTCTCCTTCTGATTCTATCTGAAATCTCATTTTGATTCCGTTTTAATTTTTTCTAACTTCGAATGTTGATGTTAAACACTGATATTAAATTGGTAGTGTTTCGTATACCATTTTTTCAATATTTTCAATCTGTTTTGGATTGTTTAGTGTATTAATATGGTTTGATGATTCTTGAAGAAGTATTTACTAGTTTCAATCGATATCTGAATCAATTTTGTATTTTTTGCATGGATTTCATTATGTATCTATCAAATGAATATAAAAATATATCTAAATTGTACCTGTAAACATCATGAAATTAAAATATATTCCTATACCACAGCTTGCATGACAAGAATTAGCGATTGATATGTCTCCCATATTTGTTTCTCAATTTTCTGTATATGGTGGAAGATAAAAATAATAAACATATACAACTTTTTAAAAATTATCAATAGAAATTGAAACTGCCATATAGGCAGTGCTTCACTATTTTTGGGGGCAACTATCCTGCTTTTTGAATGTGAGTGGCGATGACATAGATGATTTTCTTTGTTTTTTTCTGGGGAGGAATGAGAGACAATGAGAGATATAGAGAAAGTAAATGGGTTTTGTCATGGTGGAGAATATGTTTCTATAATTAAAATTAAGAAGGGATTGTTTAACTTTATATTCATTCTTTAAAATTTTATTTGTGAGGATAACCCTACTTTTTATTAGCACATATGATATATCTATTTTTCAAAAAAAAGTATACGATATTAATATAAAATTATTTAGTTTTGAAATTATGTTTCCATATTTAGTTATGATTAGAAGTATGAGTTTTATTTGGACCCATATTATTTTTATAGGAAATTATTCATTAATTTTTAAA
Source organism: Viscum album (assembly GCA_963277665.1). Classification (NCBI taxonomy): domain Eukaryota; kingdom Viridiplantae; phylum Streptophyta; class Magnoliopsida; order Santalales; family Viscaceae; genus Viscum; species Viscum album. The sequence goes on along the minus strand of OY728145.1, from coordinate 1,366,284,125 downwards.
AAGATTTTATATACTTTCAAGCATTTCTAATAACGGAAATTTATTAAAGAGAAAAGAAAACAGTACAAGAAAAATACAAACAAAAAACACCAAAACCATAAAAAATGGTTAAGGTGAAAAGGAAAGAGACCAAAGCAGACAACAGCCCTGGCCTTTATAAGCCAAAAAATAAAAACAAGAAAGCCTACCCTCCACCAAAGGAATCCATCAATCCCAAGATGACTTGCCTCTGAAACCAGTCTTCTATCCTTTCCTGCCTCAAACCATCAACAACGTGAATATTCATCTCCTGCAAAATGAAGAACCAGACCCCCAAAAAATAGTTCCCAATCCCCTAGAAGGAACAAATAATTGGAAGTCTCCTGCTGTGTCAAAAGACAATGCTGGAATCTAAAAGCCAGCATGATTCCTCTGACCTGAATATTCTCAACTGAAGGAATCACCTGATTCCACAAGTGCCAAACCAAAATTTTCAACTTCCAAGGTATACCCTTGTACTAAAGATAGGATTCCCCCATCAATATTGCCTCTAGAAATAATGAGATCCATGAAACCCAACTCTGAAATCTTCAATAGAATGATCTGAAAAGAGTACACCTATTCAGCTCATCGACCAATCATAATTATATCAAACACCTCCCACTGCACCATGGATAAAATTGCCTCCAGGAAATCCAGATAATTTTCCACAGATTGATGACACCACGACCCACTGCCCATCGAACTGTATTATCAGTCCCTTTCTACTTTAAAGCAGTATCCGAGATTTTCCTGAAAAATGACTGCAAGTTCTTCATAGTATTGATGCAGAAATCCAGCTCTGTAACTGAATTATGATCACAATACTGCCCAACTTCAACCTCTGTGGAAGTATCCAGGTATGAAACAATAATTACAACTTCTTTATCATCATGTAAAGAGATAAAAAATCATGGATTTCAATCTGAAAATTCATAAAAAACTGATACTCATCCTCCTCATTCTGTAAGTCATAAACCAGAAACATTGCTAATCTCAGAGAATAGGTGAAAATCCTCCTTTGAAACCCATTCAAAAACCGACTAAGAAAATATGGCATTGAAACCAATGCCATAAAGTGACAAGAACCAGCCGAGAGAAAACTCATGGTAAATTATTTCCAGATTCAGTCATCTCATCAAGACATGCTTTAGTCATGGTAATATGCTTTGAACTCCTAACCTTTAAAGCAGTATCCATGATTTTCCTAGCTTTAGGGGGTCTCCCTACTTTCCTTTTCAAACGTTGAGGACCTTTGCAGCCTTGAAGCAGGTCCTCAATGTTAACAACTTTAGGTAAACCACTATCCTTTGAAAATCTTTATGAGCATCCATGGGAACCAGAATGATGGGCAGCATTTTGAGAATTTTTTTCAGAAGCAACATTACTGTTAACAATAGATAACATAGCCGAAGTATCAGACATGCTCTCCATGAAAGCTGGAAGATGAATCTGCAGGTTCTTTTGAGTATTGATGCTCAAATCCAGTTCTATAACTGAATTATGATCACAGTTCTGCCCAGCTTCAACCTCTGTGAAAAAATGCAGGTTTGAATCAACAAAAACATCTTCTTTATCATCCTGTAAAGAGATTAAAAAATCATGGATTTCAGTCTGAAAATTCAGAAAAACTGATACTCATCCTCCTCATTCTGTAAGTCATAAACCAGAATACAAAAATCATTGCTAATCTCAGAGAATAGGTGAAGATCCTCCTTTGAAACCCATTCAAAAACTGGCTGAATAGGCACAAGATTTAAGATCTTCTCTTCCTCCTCAGCCACATCAGCCCATGAAACTCTTTGCGATGAAGAAGAAACATGATAATTTGATAAATAAGCATTTTCCAAAGGAATATGAGTTTTAACAGGGGGGGCATCTGACTTTAGAATTCCTTTTTTTTCAATAAAAACAGCCTTGTTCTGTTTATATCTTTTGACATCATTCCATTCAGAAACCTTAGATGCCACCTTGGAATTTCTCTGAATCAACCTACAGTTAGAGATATTATGTCCCACAATTTTACAGACATCACAAAAGTAGGGCACATTCTCATATTCCAATCGAATATCAGATTTAATGCCATTAGCATTAAACATAATCGAAGCAGGTCTTTTGACTTCCAAGTTAATGTCCACAAGAATTCTGGCAAAATAACCATTTTCACCATCCAAGGTGTGCTGATCTATCCTCATAGGAGTACCAATACATGAAGAAATGTCGTTGAGGATTCTAGGATGCCAATACACCCAATTTAATCCATGCAATTTTACCCAAATTTGTGCATTAGAATGCTTGAGATTAAAAGGATTAAAATTAAAATTCCCTGCTGATAACCTTAGAATTCCAGGTTTGAGTTGAAGGCTACCTATCTTCCAAACCGAATTCAAGGAAGCAGAGGAGGAAAAGATAATGTGAAAATACCCTTTTCCGATTGAAATAAATTTCCAATCTCTTAAACTCCAGCAATGAGAAATTCTGTTTTTGAGATCAACAAAAGACCAGGGTTTTTCTCCCTTCGAGTAAATAACACGACCCAGTAATGAATACTTACAAAGGTCCAGCCGTTGCTGCAATGCATTTGAATCCGCAACCACTGAGAATCCACCATTTTCTAACCTGGTGATATTTGATTTAGATGAATCTACCTTTGTAGGATTTTCTTCTCCAGAAAGAACCTATGTGAAGGAAAGATTCTTCTTTCAAAGAATGTTTTGTTTATATGTTTTATAAATATATGGGTGAAAAATATTCTTTCATACCATGCATAGTCAAGTTGTCTTGAGATTTGGTTGTTCCATGTTTATCATAAGTGTTCTTGTAAAAGTATATATATATATATATGAACATATAAATGTATTAAATATGTTTCAAGTTTTTAAAGTACACAACTCTAGTGAAAGTATATATAAGTAAAGCAATCTTAAACAATTTTTTATAAAATCTGGCACTTGAACGTTCTAAATATGATAGGGAATTGGGGAGTGAACCCGTCCCTCTTTAAGTGGGTAGACCCAAGATAACCTTCAATGTTTCAAGTGGCCTCAGTGTTTTGTTTTCAAAATATTTTATATTGTTTTTCAAAAAATCACTGGATTATTCTTTTAGAAGAAAATTTTGGAGAGTAAGTATTTAAAAAGTATTATAGTATTTTCAAGGTTTAATTTATTTCAGTGATATTTTCAAATGGTATTTCTAAATGAATTTTCTAAATTATTATCTAAAGAATATTCAAAAGTATTCTTAAAAGAAATTTTCAAAGTTGACTTCATAAAAGGTATTTCACTGATTTTAAAAATTCTTACTGGGAAATTAAATGCTCATCCCATTATTTTAAAAATATTTTCACAGGTTTGAAAGAAGTTTTAAGATGGATGTTGTCGCGTATGTTGTTAGCACATGTGGAGATTTTTTTTAATTTTATTACAAATCAGATAAATGTAAGGTGTTAGTATAATTATTTAGAATCAAGACCAAAAAAAGGTCTTAGGTTGTATAAAGTATTGTATATTTTTCCAATTTCATAAAAAATATAAATAGAATTTTAAGCACCTCATCCATAAGCTTGGGTTGAGGGTATTATAATTCGTATCAGAGAAATAGTCTAGATAACTTTTGAGATTATATGTGTTCTTTTGAGGAAAACAAAATTTATGCGATAGAATTTTCCTCAGATAATTAAGTTCCCTTATAAATTTCTTAATTCTGAAGAAAGGAACTTAGAATTCTCTAAATTTCAATGAACGAATTGCAAGGGTTCAATTCCTTTAAGGGGGGATAATGTAACATCCTGAGTTTTAAATAAAAGAGTTATTTATTTTATTATTAGAATTTTTAATTAATCATTAATTCAATGTTGATAATAATAATATTAGTAAACAAAATTGTAAATTAATATTAATTAAGAAAATAAATATTTTATAATGACAATTTATGTTTAATTTTATCAAATTTCTCTACATGTTAACAACAATTAAAATATGTTTTAATTGAGTTTCATTAATTATTAAACCATTTATGTGAAAATAATATTTTAATTAAAGGAATCATAAATAAAATCATTTAGATTTATAAATACTTAAATTTATTTTATTAAGTAACTTTTTAATTAAAATTTTATACTTATATATAAAATTTTAAAACATTAATTGAGCTATAAAACACATAAATGATAATAATAAATGAATTTATAAAAATATATAAATAATTATAAAAATATATGCATGTATTATTTTTGGTTAGAAAAATATGTAATATATTATATTATAAATAAATTATGATAATCAAATTTTAGAATTACAACTATTATATATATATATTATAATTGTTTTAAAATAATATATTATTTTTATAAAATGTGTGAATTACAATATGAAAATAAAAATGAATAAAATTTAATTAATGAAATTAAATAAAATAATAATGATAAATGATAAAAAAATAATAAATAAAAAAACTAAAAAAAGGATAAGGGGTTTCAATATTAGAAATAGGGTTTGGTTTTAGGTTTTCTAAGAGGGCTGAGTACAATTATTAGAGAGGTATTTCAACCCCAGATGATTTTTGAGCACAGTTCAAGCCGGGAAGAAGGAAATATGAGTTTGAAAGAGGAGGAATGGCTCATAAATTGAGGTTCAAGTGTGAGTTTCATCCATCAAGATACTGATGAGGGTCTTGGTATGGGCTTCATTTTGGGAGATTTGGGTGAGTTAGAGTCCGATATGAGATAGGAGAGATCATTTATAGATGGATATCTAGATGTCTTCCTCTCCAAGTAGGTGTGCATATCTAATTTCTAGGTTTTGAAATATTAATGAAGATCCTTTCTATTATTATTTTCAGTGTATTAACTCACCAGTTCATCGATTTCCTTTAATTTATCCATTTTTTTGTTGTTGGCAATCTTATTTTGATTCTTGTTTGATTTTTTATACCTCTAAATGTTGATTTTAAACATTAATATTAAATTGAATGTGTTTTGTATACCATTTTGTCAATGTTTTCGATCTATTTTAGATTTTTTAGTGTATGGATATGGTTTGTGTTGGAACCATGGTCATCTATGCATGAATTGGATTATGGTTTGTGTTTGTTGTAAATCCGAAGAGGAAGTTCATAATGTGTGCCAACAAAGTTCTCATACAGGTCAAGCAGACAATAGTATTGAAGGTGGTGTCGTTTCCCAGTATTTGCCAAATTTTTGGTCCTGAAAATTGACAAATGTAGAAAAGTATTTTTGGCAAAGAGACTTGCACGCCATGAACTTGAAGGATATGGAACTTGCGTGCCTAGAGTTTTTCAATATCAGAACGTGGAAAATGGAAAATAGATAAGGTTCTCGCGACTATTGGTGTGGTCACGCAAGTGACCTGCGCAACGAGAAAGGACTTGCGCACCGGTGCCTAGGAGGATTGGAAACTTGCGCACCTATTGTTCTTCATGATCAGAACTTCAAAATATGGCAAAGGAAAGAGGGTCGTGTAAGTATTAGTGTGATTGCGCAAGTGAGTAGCGCGACAGAGGCTAGGTCGGCTGGAGCTGCGCGCCGGGACTTGCGCGCCATGAGGACACTTGCGCGCCATCGCGCATGGGGTCCAATTTGCCTGTAAATATAGGACCAACCCTCCTCATTTGGAACGAAGTTCAAGACTTAGATATTTTTCAAGCTCTCATCGCGTAGGTGGTTGAGTCGTGCAAGTGGTAGTTGGGTCGCGCAAGTAGGGGTTTCGCATCAGTTGTTTGCTGCATGACCAAGACGGTTTGGGAGTTAAAGGCGCAACGTCGCTCAAGTTTGGAGTTGAAAGAGGCAGTGTCGTGCAAGTGGGTTGGTGTCACCTGCACGCTGAATTTTTACCGCGCAAGTGACTTGCACACCGTTCTTGAAACTTGCGCGCCGGTCATGGAGAAGCGCGCCAAGATATGTTGGAGTACGCCGGTCTTTTTGGAGATTCACAAAAGCTGTAAGATTTCCCGATACGTACAGTGAAAAGTGAGATTAGTCTACGAGTGAAAGTTGGAATTCAACAGTTCATCTACATAAAATAGAGGATTCATTCTCTTGCAATGATGAGGAGACCTTCACGTCTATAAACTGAGTGTGACTTCACCAAGAGCAGTGATCTAGGGGGAGTCCACGGGAGTGACCTGTGGGAAGCAGTGAGCTATCCTTGAATATTTGTAAAGGGAGTGAGCCTAGGACAGAGTAACTATGCCCAAACCTTTGTAATCCAAAGCTAGTGAAGTTTAGTGGAATTTGGTATGACCGACAATATATCGGCATATGCTCCTTGGACGTTGCCCTTAGTGGTGAACCAAGTAAAAAGTGCTGTGTCGTCTCTCTGCATGTGAATGTTTGATTTCTGTTCATATCCATCATACAGGTTTAACAAGTTATTACCAATGTGGGAATAAGATCCATCACTTTAAAAGAAAAAATTGATACCCTGATTCACCCCTCCCCTCTCAAGGTGTTTCGGGGTCCTACAAGTGGTATCAGAGGGTAAAGGTTGCTGGTGTTGAATCTGTCTTTTGTCGTCATGGAGAATGTAGTCAAATGTCAGGGGTGTCCCTCTCTTTGATGGAAGTAATTTCCAGATCCGGAAGAACAGAATGAGATCTCATTTAAGATCTCTAGGAATGGAAGTCCTCTTTGCTACCGTGCAAGGAATACTTGTTACTGATCCAACAGGTCTGGATATAACTTATACATATAGGAAAGTTCTTGATGTAGATTCTAAAGCTCAGAATGCTATCACTACAGCTCTTTCTGATCAAATTTATCTAAAGGTGATGAGTTACACCTCAACAAATTTTATGTGGGATAAAATTGAAAATATCTATGAAGGAGACAAAAAAGTGAAAGTGTTAAAACTTCAAGTCCTGCACAACATGTTTGATGATATAAAGATGCATCCTGATGAGAATGCAGATTCATTCTTCAATCGAATCACTAAAGTAGTGGGAGCAATTCGAGGGCTTGGAGAGGAAATCAAATACATTGATATCGTAAATAAAATCTTGTGAATACTTCCTTCTATGTACAATGAAAAGGTTTCATCCCTTGAAGAAAGAGATCTATCTAAACTATCTTTGGATGATCTTCTAAGTAGTCTAGTGGCATATGAGATGAGAGTCAAACCCGAAGAAGCTACGACTCGTGTTAGCAAGGAAATGGCATTCAAATCCATGGAAAAAATGAAATTTTCTAAAGATAGTGGTGATGAAGATGATGAGGAAAAAGAAATTCTTTCTCTTATTTAGAAGAGGCTGAAGAAGGGAAAAGGTAAATTTAAAGGTAAGTTACCTCTGGCATGCTTTCGCTGTGGAAGAGTTGGGCACATTTCCTCTCAGTGCCAAAGAAAGTTCAATGATGAAGAAAGTGAAGTAGAAGACATTGAGAAGCCTCAGAAAAGCTTTTTCAAAAAGGGAGACTTCAAATATGGAAAGAAGATACAGAAGAAGAGTTTTTTCTGTAAAGAGGAATATGATGATATTGAATTTTGTGAAGAAGAAGAACCCGAATTTAAAACTAGAGACCATGCTTCCATGATGGATACCGTTGAAAAGCTAGAACCCTCTATCGACAAAGACAGAGACAATCATAGGACTAATAATTGTGATACCAAGTTGAAAATTAAGGATACCTTTTCAAATCTTGAGAAAAAATGAAAGAAATGTAGTAAGTGGAAAGAAATGGTGAAAGAATCATCAGAATATGTGGATGAGCTTGAAGCTGAAATTGAATGACTAGAAGAACTAGTGAGATTTCAATCTTCAATACTTTAAACACAGATGACTTTGTAGAATTGAATCTTAGAATTTAAGAACAAGAAAAGGTCATAAATGATCTTACATCCAGACTGGAAGAGAAGTCCAAGATAGTTGAGGGTCTTGAGGAAGAAGTTGTTACTCTTAGAAGCAAACTCGAGTGTCAATCAACCACAAAATAGGGTAAGAAGAAAATTCATTTTGGAAGATTCTCAGATGTAGAGTTACTAGCAAGAGCCAAGAGTGGTTTAGATGGGGTTGGAAAAATCTTGAGTGATCAAAGACCCGCATGCATGGGAAAGAGTGGAATTGGCTGTGAAGTTGGGCCTTCAACTGCTGGAAGTGAAGAGAGCCAAAAGAAAGATAAGATGAAAGTTGGACATGTTGAAATTTTTCTTGAAGTGATGAAAAAGAAACCCTCAATTCAAACTAAAAGAAGAACTGAAGATTATCCTCAAAATTTCAGAAATAACAGGCAGTCCAACCATTCTCCCAAGGAAGAAGGTATGAGGAGAAATTTAGGTGAGAAGACATTTCCCCTCATGAAGTGTCAATTCTGTGGCTATCTGAGTCATACCATGTCATACTGCGAAGAGGAAAGAAGCTACTTAAATGGGGAAGATCTGGAAAGTCAAAAAGGAGACTGATTTCATATCCTCCATCTTATAGAAGAAATACCTTCTATGGTTACTATTTTCATTGTTCTAACTTTGTCCATAAAGCTATGTATTGTAGGAAGAGGTACGACAGAAGAAATTCTTACAACTCTCAGAGATGGGCCAGTTTTCACCCTCCTGATGGTGTTGATCTCACAAACAGTTTATCTCATCTGGAAGAAGATTATGGGTATAAAGAATCCAATTTTGGGGAGGAAAGTGTTAGAAGGCCATCAATATCCTATACTCAATCCAGCATCTCATGGAAAGAAAAAAAGAAGATTGAGAAATCCAATCTTGCAGAAGTAGCCCTCAAAGCTACAAAGAGCAGCAACACCTGGATTCTTGATAGTGGATGTTCTTCCCATATGACGGTAAATGATGACCTTTTAAATAACATTAAAAATAAGGTTGATGGAACAGTAAGGTTTGGTGACGATGGTGCTTTGAATATTAAAGGCAGTGGGAATACTGCTCTCGCCAACAAAGAGATAAAGAAGACTGAAGTTCTCTATGTGGACGGTCTATGTCACAATCTCCTTAGTGTGAGTCAAATATGTGACTCAGGGCTCATAGTAACTTTCAATCAAAAAGGCTGCACTATAAAGGAAAAAACAGGGAATTCTCTTATGAAAGACTATATAATAGACGGAAACTCGTATCAAGTCGACAACAAAGTAAACTCCTGCTATTTGTCTGTTGAAGAAGAAAACAATTTGTGGCATCGAAGGCTGGGACACATTAACCAAAAAGACATGGAAAATACATCTAAGCTGAAGATAGTCATGAATATCCCCATTCTAAAATGTGAATGAGAAAAATCTCGTGATGCTTGAATTCGTGGGAAGTTAGTCTGTAGTTCATATCGGCCAAAGAAGAAAAGGGCATCACATCTTCTTGATCTCATTCATACAGACGTATGTGGCCCGGTAAATGTTACTGGAACTCATAGAGAAAGGTACTTCATCCTTTTCATAGATGATTACACAAAATGGAATGTGTAATGGTTATACATAGGAAACGACAAGTGCTTGACTTCATGAAAAGATATTTCCGGATTGCTGAGAATGATACTGGATGGACAATCAAAGTGTTGTGATCAGACAATGGAGGGGAATACACATCCATTGAATTTGAAAACTATCTGGAGAAGCATGGGATAAAACATGAGGTAGCTTCCATGGGAACTCCACAGCAAAATGGAGTTGTTGAGCACAGAAATCGATAGGTTAACAATATGGCTAGGACTTTGCTGATTGAGAGTGGTATCTCTCACCATTACTGGAATGAAGCTGTAGTGCACATTCAGAATTGAACATGGATTTATATGGGAGAAATGAAGACACCACATGAATTGTGGCATGGAAGGAAGCCTTCATTGAAATACTTTCGTGTTTTCAGAAGCAAATGTTTCATTTAGAATAAAGAAGGAAATCAAGGGAAGTTTGGTGACAATGCTGATGAAGGATTTTTTTTGGGTATCCAATGAACAACAAAGCCTACAAGTGTTTCAACAAGTGATTAAAAAGGATTGTGGTAAGCAATGATGTTAAGATAATTGAAGAGAAAACCACAAATTCTTCAAGGACGTCATATACTGATGTCATAGAAAGTGAAGAAGAAAGTGAACATGGAGAAAATACAAATATAGAAACTGAAGAAGCTGTAAAAAACAATCAGCAGTCACATCATGATGTTGACTCAGAAGAAGAATCTGAAGAAGTAACTGTGGCTAGAGAGAATGTAACTGAACCGCATAAGAGAAATCGTAGAGATGAGATTAATCCATCTAACATAATTGGGGACAGGAGTGCACCCACTCAAACAAGAAGGATTAGGAATAACATGGAATCTGCATTCCTGTCAGTTGTGGAGACATCCTCATTCGAAGAAGCTGTAAAGGATAAATCTTGGGTGAAGGCAATGAATGAAGAGCTAGATCAGATTGACAAGAATCAGACATGGGATCTTTTCCAGAGACCCGAAGGTCACAATGTGATTGGTACAAAATGGATCTTCAATAAAAATTTTGATGAGCATGGAAGTGTTATCATAAACAAAGCTTGACTGGTATGTAAGGGGTATTCCCAGGTTGAAGGTGTTGATGTTGAAGAAACTTTTTCTCCAGTGGATAAACTGGAGTCAATCAGACTTTTCCTTGAAATGGAACTCCAAATAGGATATAAAGTATATCAAATGGATGTCAAGACATCATTCTTGAATGGTGTACTCGAAGAAGAAGTCTACATTGAACAACCAGTGGGTTTTGTTCTTGGTATAGATGAGACAAAGGTCTGCAAACTGAAGAAATCCCTATATGGTTTGAAGCAGGCACCACGAGCATGGTATTCCTACCTGAACTCATATCTCAAGAAGCTGGAGTTCAAAAGAGGAGGATTGGATCACAATCTATATGTGAAGAATTCTCCAAAAGATAAATTCATGGTTCTAGTCTACATTGATGATATCATATTTGGTAGAAGCAGGCATAAATCAATGGATGAATTTTCCAATCATATGAAATCAGAATTTGAAATGTCTATGATTGGGTAACTCACATATTTATTGGGGCTACAGGTGATTCAAAAGAAGGATTACACTTTCATTTCTCAGGAAATGTATGCAAGAGAGCTTCTGAATAAGTTTAATATGCAAGACTCCAAACCAATATCAACTCTGATTGCAGTTGGAACTAAACTTGGAAAGCATGAGGATGTGGCCTCTGTTGATCCCACCATGTATTGGAGGATCATTGGGAGCCTACTGTACCTGATAGCAACACGACCAGATATTGTCTTTGCCACATGTCTTGCGGCCTGCTTTCAGAGTAATCCAAAGGAGGAACATATGGAAGAAATAAAAATAATCATGATGTACATTCAAGGTACACATAACTTTGGGGTATATTTTGCTGCAGGCGGGGACAATGAATTATCAGCGTTTTTTGAAGTGGACTGGGCTGGTGATGTAGTAGACAGAAATTCCACTAGTGGTGGAGCCTTCTATATTGGGCAGAAATGTATTGGCTGGTTAAGTAAGAAACAAGAAAGCACTTCTCTTAGTACTGCTGAAGCTGAGTATATATCTGCCACAAAGGAATGCACTCAACTACTATGGATGAAGCAATAACTAACATATATTGGTGATGAGGTGAATCAACCAATGATAATTTACTATGATAACAAGAGCGCAATTGATCTCACGAATAATCCTGTTCATCATTCTCATATAAAACATATTGAAATCAGGTATCACTTTATCAAAGAAAAAGTTGATCAAGGGTTGATTATAATGGATCATGTGAGAACTGATGAGCAAGTTGCTGATATCCTAACCAAGCCACTATCAGCAGCTGTGTTTGAGATGCATCAGTTGAACCTCGGTGTTCAGCCACCTCCCAGTGCATAATGAAGTTTTTGGGGGAGATAATATCTAGGGGGAGTATGGTTTGAGCTGAACTTTGACCAAATTACCGGTCTTTGGGTTTATTGTCAATGGGGGGGAAAGGAATAAATTTAGGCATGTTCAGGCATGTAATGCTTCTGTGACACAATGCGAATTCAGTTTCAGTGATATGATGAGAAGGATGGGAAGGAATACATTGGTCTTGTAATGCTTCTTGGGCGTCATTGAGAATTCCAAAACACTAGAACCCAATTCAAGCTTCCTCTCTTGTTTTCTACACCGAGAATTTCTCACGTAGACTTATAGTGTTGGATGAGTTGATTCTTGCATTTTTTGGTTTACATATGGATGGAGATCTATTGAATTTATTTTCTCATTTCCAACAAACCCAAAGGGGGATATTTTTGGAACCATGGTCATCTATGCATGAATTGGAGTATGGTTTGTGTTTGTTGTCAATCTGAAGAGGAAGTTCAGAATGTGTGCCAGCAAAGTGCTCATACAGGTCAAGCAGACACCATTATTGAAGGTGGCGTCGTTTCCCAGTGTTTTCCAAAATTTTGGTCCTGAAAATCGACAAATGGAGAAAAGTTTTTTTGTCAAAGAGACTTGCATGCTGTGTACTTGAAGGAGATGGAACTTGCGCACCCAGAGTTTTCAAGATCAGAACTTGGAAAAATGTTAAAGGGATAAGGGTCGCACAAGTATTGGTGTGGTCACGCAAGTGACCTGCACGCCGAGAAATGACTTGCGCGCTGGTGCCTAGGAGGATTGCAAACTTGCGCGCCTACTGTTCTTCATGATTAGAACTTCAAAATATGGAAAAGGAAAGAGGGTCGCGCAAGTATTGGTGTGATCACGTAAGTGAGTAGCGCGATAGAGGCTAGGGCGGTTGGAGCTGCGTGCTGGGACTTGCGCGTCGTGAGGAAACTTGCACGCCACCGCGCATGGGGTCTAGTTTGCCTATAAATAGAGGACCAACCCTCCTCATTTGGAACTATGTTCAAGACTTAAATATTTTTCGAGCTCTCGTCGTGTAAGTGGTTGAGTCGCACAAGTGGTAGTTGGGTCGCGCAAGTAGAGGTTGCGCGCCGGTTGTTGGCTGCGCGAACAAGACGGTTTGGGAGTTAAAGGCGCAACTTCGCACAAGTTTGAAGTTAAAAGAGGCAGTGTCACACAAGTGGGTTGGTGTCACCTGCGCGCCAAATTTGTACCGTGCAAGTGACTTGCGTGCCTTTCTTGAAACTTGAGCGCCAGTCTTGGAGAAGTTCGCCGGGAGAGGTTGGTGTGCGCCAGTCTTTTTGGAGCTGCACGAAAGCTGGAAGATTGCCCGATACGTACGGTGCAAAGTGAGATTAGTCTACAAGTGAAAGTTGGACTTCAACAGTGCATCTACATACAATAGAGGATACATTCTCTTGCAATGATGAAGAGACCTTCATGTCTATAAACTGAGTGTGACTTCACCAAGAGTAGTGAGCCAGGGGGAGTCAACGGGAGTGACCCGAGGGAAGCAGTGAGCTATCCCTAAATCTTTGTAAAGGAAATGATCCTGGGACATAGTGACTATTCTCGTACCTTTTTAATCTACAACTAGTGAATTTTAGTGGAATTTTGTATGACCGACAACCTGTTGGCGTATGCTCCTTGGACATAGCCCTTAGTGGTGAACCAAGTAAAAAGTGTTGTGTCGTCTCTCTGCATGTGAATGTTTTCTTTATGTTCATATGCATCATATAGGTTTAACAAGTTTCTACCTATGTGGGAACAAGATCCATCACTTTAAAAGAAAAATTTGACACCCTGATTCACCCCTCCCCTCTCAGGGTGTCCCAGGGTCGTACAGTTTGATGCACCGCGAAGAAGTCTTTACCAGTTGCAATCGATATCTACATCTATTTTGTATTTTTGTTAATGGATTTCATTATGTATCTATCAACTAAATATAAAAATACATCTAAATCAAACCTATAAACATCATGAAGTTAAAACATATTCATATATACAGCTTTATTGATAAGCATCTGATATTGAGATGTATCTCTTATCTGTTTCTGAATTTTCCATATATGGTAGAAGATAAAAATAATAAATATTTTTTTAAAGATTATCAATAGTAATTGAAACCAAGATATAAGGCAGTGCTTCACTATGCTTAGGGGCATCTGTCCGAATTGTTGACTGTGAGTGGTGAGGCCATAACTACCTTTTTTAGTTTCTATCTGGGGAGGAATGAGAGATAGCGCAAGATATATAGAAAGTTAATGGGTTCTTCCAAGAAGGATAAGAAGTTTCTGCAATAAAAATTAGTAAGGGGTTGTTTAAATTTATTTTTATTCTTTCAATTTTTTAAGGATAATCCTCTTTATTTTATTATCATATAGGATATATCTATTTTTTCAAAAAAATGTGTATAAAATTAATATAAAATTATTTTATTTTTGAAATTATGTTTTCATATTTAGTTATTATGATAAGTATGAGTTTTATTTTGAACCAATAGGAAATTATTCATTAATTTTATAAAATCTTTTATATTATTTTAAGTATTTATATTTTTTTAAACTATGATATAAAACAATAAAAAATCCTTGATTTTTATTGTTCAGTTTTTAATTCTACGAGGGGTTTGATTATATCAAAATCTATGTGTTTATATTTCAAATAATAAAAGTTTTTATTTTATCACTCTACAATAAATAATTTTTATTATTATTTGTTTTTTATTATTTATAGTAAGTTTTAAATAATTAAAACTATCATTTCATGTGTGCAAAGTGCATATAAAATCATGAATTATATTTTTAATATAAGATATAGACATCATTTTAACACATGACATATCATGCATGCACTAGTTTTATTATTTGTTTACAAATATGTGTTATGAACAAATCATTCCTCTATAGTAATTACTTTCAAAGAATGATTTGTTTATTTGTTTTATAAATATGTGGTTGAAAAATATTCTTTCATACGATGAAAAATTAAATTGTCATGATATCTTGTTGTTCCAAGTTTAGAAAAATTGTTCTTGTGAAAGTTTATATATATATACATATGAAAATATAAATGTGGTAAATATGTTGTCAAGTTTTTAATATATAAAACTAGAGTGAAAGTATATATAAGTAAAGAAATCTTAATTTTTTTTATAAAATAAAGCACTTAAAGGTTTTAAATATGTTAGGGAATTAGGGAGTGAACCCATCCCTTTTAAAGTGGGTAGGCCCAAGACATTATTTAATGTTTCAAGTGTACTTAGTGTTTTGTTTTCAGAAGATTGTATATTATTTTCAAAAAAATCACTGGATTATTTTTTTATAAGAAATTTTTGGAGCATAAGTATTTCCAAAGTATTATAGTATTTTCAATGAATAATTTATTTCAATGATATTTTCAAATGGTATTTCTAAAGGTATTTTTGAAAGTATTATCTAAAGAATGTTCAAAAGTATTTTTAAAATAAATTTTCAAATTAGAATTCATAAAAGGTATTTCACTAATTTTAAAACTCCTTACTAGGCAATTAAATACTAATCCCATTATTTTAAAAATATTTTCATAGGTATTATAGAAGTTCTAAGATAGATGTCATTGTATATGAAGTTAGCGCATGCTAATAAAATTTGTTTAATTTTATTATAACTATGATAAATGTAAGGTGTTTATCTAATTATATAGAACCTAGGCTGGAAAAAGTTCTTGGATTGTATAAAGTGTTATGTGTTGTTTCGGTTTCTTAAAAAAAATACACAACATCTTAAGCACTGAATCTGGAAACATGGGTTTAGAGCGTTATATATAAATTGTTGCTTCTAATATCTTTGTTTGTATTCCATTACATTTTACCTTTTTATTACTCTGATTAGTTTTAAACATGTATCTTTTGAACTTTACTTTATTAAAGAGATAAATTGTTTCTAAGTGTGCTAAAACTTCCATTCACCTTCCTCATGAAGCTACTATATTGGGAAAATAGTCTATTTTTAGTTGAATATATATATATATATATATGTATAATAATTTTTGGTTAGTATATATATATATATCACAAATTTATATTTAGAGATAATGATGACATATATTTAGATAAAATATTATCACTTCCAGTTCCAAATCCAGAGTAGGATAATTTTTCTCTTTAATCTTCAATTTTCTAGATTTATGTGTGATTAACTTTTTATACCAATTAAAGATACAATGAAACCCCTTATTTGAAGAATCACAATAGATGAAAAATCCTTAACTTTAAAAAGTTTAGGTTAGAATAGGTGAATCAACCAACCCCATATTATTCTATTAACATATTTCCTCACACTCTATTTTCTAAATAAAATAAACTCCTTTCAATTCTATCTTTTTTAGACTATTCGAAAACCCTGAAAAGTTCTTTACAAAATGTCAATAATACCCAACCAGGATAAGAAAACATAGGATATATATTTATATTAGTGGACAAATTATTCTTATATTAGTTTATACTACGAAGGATTAATTAAAACCCTTTCATTGGAGACTGCATAGCCAAAAAATTCCACTTTCTGTAACAAAAATTCCTAGTTTATGAATTTATCATATAAACTATTTATCATAATTTTTTTATATAACCCAAACATGATATTCATTATCCTATTGAATTTCAAAATAAATAATAATATAATTCATAAATTATAACAAAAAATTGTTAAGATAATATTTAAAATTCCTTTTATTAAATATATAAATAAAACTGGTGCATTTATAAAACCAAAAGGAATCACAAAAATTCATGGATTCAATATCATTTTTGAAATTGTAACATCCTGCCACACCAAACTGCTAGCAAATAACTGGACCAATGTAACACTGTAATACCTCAGACATGCCTCCCTATATGCTAGAGGATGATGAATAGTAATGAGGGTCTTAGATGGTATGGGAGGGAGACTATACCCATATATTAGATAATATCAATAGAATAAATAAAACCAATCAGATACAATATCCAAATAAAACAGTAAACAGACAAGAAGGAAAGTTTTGACAAGAATTCAAAATGAAATATACTATAATGAATTAAATTTATATCATAAATTCCAGATATTCATACATACATACCCAAATAAAACCCAAAATACAAGTTTATAATTAGTGTAAATGGTCCTGAGCCCCGAATTGGTCCCAAATCTCATGCTCCATCGTAGCAGCCCAAAATATACTTAAACTAAGATTTCTCCCCAAACCTGTACCTGAAACCAAGTAGTATCTACTTGGGCATGAAATTGAGAAGGTGTCATGAATAGGTCATGAGTAAAACCCAGTAGGCCATCACCAATGAAGTCCCTAAAAATAACAAGTCCATAAATAGTGTGTTTAGTAGTGCTCAAGATAACCAATTATAATACAATCATTTAACATTTTAAAATTGAAATCATAAACAAATATTTAAATTGAGGGTCAGGTTCACCCTGGTAATGATATATACCTTTTTTAGATAGTGCTGGGGTGTCTTTGAGCACATCATGATGAACCTTCTAATCCATCTCCTAACCTAGGGTAATATACCTATCCCTAGTCAAAACTAGTACCTGTGGATATTATACCCATCCTTAGTGCCCTAACATCCTCCCATGAGCCATGTTCACCCCACGTTTAACAATAATGTAGTTCCCCTTAGAGGTTCAGGTTCATTCCAAGCTTAACTATCGTTACCACTATCCACCCAGGAGCTATGTTTACCTCAGGATTAACCACCAAGTATTAAAAACACCATTTCATTCCTTTTAAAACAAAACCACCCAACATGAATTTTACATTAACATCAAATAATTTATTTACAAACAACCATTTCCATAAAAACAAGTTTCTTATTTTATTTTATAGGGATGGTTTTATCCCATCACACCATTTCACCATTATATTTCAAAAGTTAATTTCCAAAACACCAATTTGAAGATACCAAATCCATGTCATCAAACCCATTCCACATTTCCATTTCAAAAACCAAACTCAATTTTCCATTTTCAATTTTTTCATTTCTAAAAAACCATTTTTGAATTACTATTCCAATTTACATTTTCAGGAAATATCAATTCAAGTTCCATTTAAAAATTATTATTCCAAACCCATATTCTATTTGTTACTAAGCCACCCCACTTGGGATCATATTTCACTTGGGAAAAAATCATATAAAAGGGTATTTATCTAGGATGAAGCTATTATTAAAAAATTTAATTTAAACTAGGTCAATGTGTAACCAAGACGTCATGACCACACAATGCACCACTTATAAAAAATAAAAGGTAAGACTGTGGGTTAATTTTGATGGACCACCTACCTCTTATGAGTACTTTTTTCTTTAAATATTATCTTGGAAACCCACTACTCAAGATCTTCAAAGATCAATGGTCAACACTCAACCACTAATAACCATATATCACAACCCAAAAATCAATATTAATTAAATATAATAAAATTATAAATAATTAAAAACTTAAAACTAGTTAACCAACTTAAAAAACATAGGAAAAAATGGAAATCCAATCACTGGGTACTCCAACTGCATGAAAAATAAGATCAAACTTTTTCTGAAGGTCCTTTCCATGCTCTAGTCACTCAATTAGATCCAATACCCAACAACCAGAACTTAAGACATAATATGAATTATTTAATTTAGATCAAACCATGAAAAAACTCACATGATTATGTACCTCCATTAGAACGAAAAACAACAACATACAGATATTGTCTCAGGACATCAACTAGCAAGACATCATGGAAGCCCAATCATCCTGGGATGATTCCACTATCCTATGGTGTAATATTCTTTGAAAAAATTAATTTGGAAAACCAAAAATTAGAAATACAAAAGGTGGAGAGAATATGGGATCACAAGAAAGAGAAACTTACCAATAAGGGATAAGAAATGATACCCAAGACCACCCCACATGTAAGGGGAACTAAGAGAAGTGAGGGAATATTCTCCTTATCCCAAAAAATCCAAAATAAGGAAGAAATTAGGTGTTTAATCTCTAAAAAACTAATGGGATAGAATTGTAATTTCCCCCTTAAAAACCCCACATATAGGCCGATGGCTCTAGGAAGTGGATTATTCCAGTTCTAACCTTTACTCACTAGCTAGTGGACTCCTATTAGATAGATGTCCCTCTGTCCATGCCACCAATTGGTCATTGGGTACAACCTAGACCACTTATACTATCTTCATTTCCTTCCAAATACTCCTTTACACCTTCCTATCTTGAAACCTCTTGTAAAAATTCCCCTTTTAGGGGCCTAAACTTTCAGATGACTCTTTTGAACCTTAGTTCTTGAAATTGACCACTCACTAGTTTAAGAATTCAAACTTCTCTTAAAAAATTAAAAGTCATATGTACACCAAAGTATTTAAAACTCCCAAACATATCCCTTCTCATCCTTAATAATTTATAATGGTTATTAAATGGGATCTTATGGCCTATACCGGTAATCAAAATTACTCAATGGCCATATTCCAACTCAAATGATCAACCCACTTCTAGAGAGAAACCTTGTATTTTAAGAACTTAAACAAAAAAACACAAGAAACCAGTTGAAATTATCATAGAAACATAAAGACTATTTTCTCTCACACCCATATACTCTAAGTCACTTTAGGTGTCTTCATCTTATCGATCAGTTAGTCTATGGTACTCCCCACCATAAGACATAACAAGAAGAGACAAATTTTGAACAACAAGTTAATATTTCACAAAAAGGTCTCATACAACTCCCAATACCTACCAATTATATACAAAATAATGCATCCACTATGGTTTATGAACCACCAAATCCAACTACATGTAAGAATTTAATCCAAACCTTCCCCGACCGTCTCTTCCCTAAAATGCATGGCTTCAGTCACCAACACATCACTAGCCCGCTCAATCATGATATTATAAACCCTAATGATATCCTATTATTTTAAAAAAACATCCACTAAAGTTTGTACCTAAATTCTGGTAACATCCCCTTATTGAATCATTATCTTTTAATTTCACCATTTAGCTATACCATAAGCATCGATGCACCTTCAGCCCGAATCCTGCTCAGTTGAATGTAATAAAAAACAGGCTCGTTGCCGATGCTCAGACCCCATCCAAAACCACATATGGCTTTATTATATGATAAAAAATATCCCATTGAATTTTACCTCACCAACCCATTGGAATAAAATATCCATAATTATTTTACATCAATTGAGCTCACACACCCCTGATCCTCCTTGTACAATGACCGCATCACTACGACCAATTCCCCACTTTCCACCACAGGAGAATCCTTTTTTTGTCATGACACTAAATCATTTTATAATATCAATAGAATATTCAATTTTTATCACCAAACCTGATGGATAAATGATACCGAGACTAATCACCCCTAATAATCATTAGAGAAGTAAGTTCACCAACCTTTCCTAGCTCACATAAACGTTATCCAAGGATTTCTATGAAAAAACCACCATCAACGAGGCCTGTATTTTAAATGAATGATGGTGTAATCAACACTATCCTTCTTATTCCCTACTAATAATAAATAAAATAATCTAATGGGTCTTATCATGACCAAAAATGTGATGATCCTCTCAAACCATGCTCTGGCATCTTCCATATCAACCCTTGAAGCTTCCATCAAATTTTAGTCTCAGATCAATCATTTTATCACAACTAATCCATCCACACTTTCATTACCACCACTGAAACATCCTAATTAGTACCAAGGGACCCGAGCCAACATTTCCAAAAGTCTCTCATAAAAACCACACCAGTTTTCAGCCTCTACACAAAAATTCTTTCTCAAAAAAACCTCATGACATATGATTTTGCACCCCCAAACTAAAATCCCAATGGAACGACACATTTCTAATTTGTTCTTGCCTTAAATATCCCATCAAATCTTAGTGATTTCATTTTTTCATTCTACCTGATCAAAAAATAACACGTTAATCTCCAAAAATCTATGTTTCATCAAAAACAGGACCACAAAATTTATCCACTATCCATGCCTCTCCCATATTCTATTATTTCAAATCATTGATCACCCTTATCTCTTTCCAAAAATAGGAATCTCACCAAGACAAAACTATTCAAACAATCACTAAAAACCCAAGAATAATTCAAAATTTTCAATGGGGTTCATTTATTATCTTACCATGTCCATAGAGGTGCATCCTAAGTTGATAGGCCCACAAACCTAATTGGAAATTTCTTCAAAAACAATAAGTGAAATTGAGTCACAAACACTAAAGGGTGATTTTCATTCAAGAGAACCTGTAATTTCCATACACCTCTCGATAAACCCATTTCAAGGGTGTTATCCCTTGTGATCACTTCATAACTAATCCACCTCATGATCTCCATGTCTAACCCACCTATAAAAACATCCCCAATGCACCTAAAATTCCTAAGTATACAACCCTAAGAACCTCCTATTCTTTGATATCTAATAGCGAGCTTTGTCACACCTTTATAGCTCTAATTCCACCATCCATGACTTTAACCAATCAAATTTACGAAAACCAAACCAAGGTACTAATGGGGCCATACATACAAATGATCCTTCCACTCCTAGAACTATGCTCAAAGTGAAATAACTATAACAAAGTGCTTCTTACTAAAAGATCAAAGGGATATAACATGCCTAAACCATAGAACCAATAACACTTTCATGTTCCAAAATCATAGAAAAAACATTTACCCCTAACTTACATACCTAGTATCACTCATCGACTAGGCTAAACCCTATCACAAGTCATCCCTAAAGGTTACAAGGCATCGACTCTAGAATTTGGTGTCATGCCAAAAAATGCCACTAGGCTATCCCACCAATCCTACACACTAAAGCAAGTATCTCATAGGTCACAACTCCTGGGATGAAACTCACCTTATATTAATGTTTCATAAAACCTTACCACCAAGTACCCACTATAGGTTCTCATATAGGTTTGGATTTATCCCATCCTATATGTTCTTGGGTCTAGAAAAAACCACAAGTCTATAAAAAACCCCCAAAACGTCATAGGTATCAAGGTTATAGGGTAAAATACATGACTTGTGCACTATTATAGCCCCCAAAACCCATACACAGGGTCAACCACAAAACAAACTCTAGTTAAAAAACATTTAAATATAATCTTCATATGTTTTATCTTTTCCATTTTATGTTAAACCAAAATTTTCCTCATTAAGTCTCAGTTAAATGAAATTTCAAGGAAAATTTATGAAAGAGCACACTTTATGAAAATGCACTCATTGGGTACTCTTTTTATTCCTAAAGAAAGATAAATCATCCTCTAAAGGTTCATTCCATGCTCTAAACACTCACTCAAGCCAAATCCAAAATAACCCGAACCAAAACCATAAGAAAAAAAATTTAATTCAGGTAAAAACCCTTGAAAAACTCATAAAAGGATATACCTCCATCAAAATAGTGGAAGATGACATGAATATTCTTTCTCAGGATGTACACTAGTAAGGAATCATAGAATCCCCATTGTCACGGGACAATTCCACCATCCTCTGGGGGAATCATCTCTCAAATCATTAACCAAAGGGTAAATGAGGAGAGTTTTAGGGATAACCAAGAGGATACAATTACTATGAATCACCATGAAACAACACCCAATACCACTCCACATGAAGGGGGAACCAAGATACAGGGGGGGGAGGGGGGGAACCTCCCTAGTCTACATGAGCCAAAATAAGGAGGAAGGGAGGGGTTATCTCTCTAAATACCTAAGGGGGTAGAATTGTTATTATTCCCTTTAAAAACTCCATCAACTAGTTGTAAGCTTTAATAAATGACTCATGCCACTACCACCCTAATTGCTTGTCCAATTTAGGTCTCCTAGATGGCTTGTGGACCCCTACTAGCTAGCTGGGCCTTTTTCCAAGACACCAGCTGGCCGATGGCTACAAGCTATAGCCTTGAACACCCAACCTATCTCTGGTTCCTTCCTGCTAGTCTATCCACCTTCCAATCTTGAAACATTATCTTAAAACACCCTTTGAGGTGTCCAAACCATTTAAATACAATTTAAAACCTTTATTATTGAAAAACCCACTCACTAGTAAATTCGATTGAAAATTAAAATCCATCCGTACAACCAAGTATTATAGAAATATAGTAATTAATATATCTTCCTTTATTAGTTTCATATGATGATATCTAGATCTTAGGTTAATTTTTAAAAAATACTGATCACCTAAAATTTGATAAAAATGATCCTTTATTATTGTAAAAATATATTTATTCTTAATTAACATATTATTGATATCTTGATAGATAACACATCATATCATAGTTCCATTTTTAATTTCAAAAATAAAATAAGAGCGCCCCACAATTATATATTTGGATGAATGAATCCCCATTTTAAATGATCTTACTACTTCTTCTTTATTTTATATAGCTCAAGTAGTATTATTATATATACTTAATTTAATATAGGTTATGATCCATGGATGAGTTTAATAGAAAACTCAAATTATTTTCTTATGGGAGGTTTAATTTTTTTATAGAATAAAATATATAAATTCTTAAATAATGGATACAACCTTCAATTTTATTACTTCCTTATAATCTATTATTTTAGTGATACATCTATACCCATAATTTTCTAAAAACATTTAAAAATCATAAGAATATGTTTAAACATAATTTTTAATCTTCTTATTTAATTTTTATACTAATCAGGGTTGGTTTAATAGGTTGATTGTAACTAAATTTTCAAAATAACTTATATTTACCTTATAAGATGAGATTCAGTCTATACCTAGAATATTATTAAATTAAACTAAGGGTTAAACTACTATATTCACAGATATTTATTTCCAAAATACCATGATGGGATAATCCTTAAATATATCAATGTCAATTGAAACACTATTCAATCATATTTTTGATAAATAAAACTTTGAAATTTAAGGTGGTGAATTTATATACAACATGGAATTACATGATATAAATCAATTACTTGATCTAGATATAAATAATTAATATCCAATTATTGAGTATATGGATATAATATACATGATAAAATCACTGGGATGGTCTAACTCAACTCTCATTATCACATATGCATGAGATTAACCCCATGGATTTAGTGTTTGAGGATTTTTATTCCTTTAATACACCATATTCTTAGAGTAATGATTATCAAAATGTTTAAAATCATTATTATTAAACAACTAAACCATGGGTGAATTTAAAAAAAAAAACTATTGTAATCTTCTTGGATCTCTGTTTAGCTAAATGGGAATCATTGATTTACCCCTTAATGAAATTCTTGGGATTCATTTCCATTCGTACCATACTTAAATCATCTCTTATTTCCTTTTAAACGTTTTCATGAGAAATTGTTTCTATATATATATGATATTTAGAATGACATTTTCCCCTTTTTTATCTTTTTTATAATGATATTTCAACATGATCATCCTTTTTTTTCTTATTATAAAATACCCCACAAGACTATTGGATATTTGAAAACTTTATATCCACCTTCACCACACATCATATTATTTATACCTAAAAAAATCTCAAATTATCTGTACCTTACATAAACCTAGTTTTAATCTATTATAAAATCTATCAATTTTTCTCTTCGATTCAATGAAAAATATAAAGTATAACTTTCCAACATTGTAAAATTATATTTTGGTACTGTAATGGATTCATCATCCTAAGGTTTAGGCCCAAATTTTCCTCAGTTCAATACCTTTTTAAGAGTATTTGGAGCATTAGTAAGGGTCATAGAAGGATTTTGGATACAGGGGACTGAGTTTATCATATTAGAGACCAAAATGGATGTGGTGAAATCTAATCTTTCATGGTGACTCTAAGGTTTGAGTCAGGAAAAAATGAAAATTCAGTATAGTCACCACTCTTTCCTAAGGATTTAGCATGGACCATGCAATAATGGCATGTCCTTATGCACTTATCTGCCTAGAAGTGTAGGAATTAAGTAAGTTTCATGAACCTTGTTCCATTTGTAATGAACCCTACGTAACTCTTTGGCTATAAAGGGTATGATGAAGAGAGTCAGTAGAAAAAAGTCCTAGTAAGTTTCATGGTACCATGTTAAATTCACATGAACAAGGCCAAAATGATAACACTTGAAATTTAGTATAAATTCAGACCTATTACTTCCTTTATTTGGTTCTTCCATTTCTTTATTGAACCATTTATGGATGAAGTCTTTCTTTAGAAAATATTTCACTCAAGAGGTGGATTTTGAGCTTATTTATTTGTGTGGGTAATATCTTCCTGATCTAACGTGATCTTTATTCCCTTATTCTATATTATTTTCCCATTTCCTTCAATATATGATATTCTTCCTTCACATAAATACATGGATGAGGGATTTATTTTAGATTTTATAGTTTTTTGGTTGAGTTTTTGATGATAGATTGATGTGTTAGGTTTTAGGGGTGATTCTTGTGTGTTTGTGGTGTTTGATCATCTGATTATCTTTATTCTCATGTGTGGATTATCAATTCACCATTTAAGTTAGGGTATTTAAGATAGATCTTCTCTATATTATGTGTTAAATTTGGAATTATAATGATTTTATTTTCCATGGGTAAATGGTTGGATCTAAACTAATAAATATAATAACTGGAGTAAGCAAATTGAAAAGGGAAGATATTTTTCTCACATACATTATGTGATTTTCATGATATTTATTGTAGATTATTTCTAATGTTTATTTATTATAATATTAATGTTATATTTTTTTTTGTTATTAAAAAGCTTTATTATATTCATAACTAAATATTAACTAAAATATGGAAAAGGATCTGGATAAGAAAATATGGAATTGATATGCGTATCATATATACGTAGATTTTTTAGTAATAACTGAAGAATAAATATATATAACTAATTGATGTTGTTTAATTTATTAATCATTTTATTATTATCCATTTCCATGGTTAGAGTAGTTTTAGTAAGGTTGTTTTGTATAGTGATTTTTATTCTTGATGTGGTTAGAATAGTACTGAAATGGTTGATTATTGTGATTGAGAATGAGGGGTGGAATGTTTCTTCATGGTGGTGGTTTAACATGGGTTTTATGGAAATAAATATCGATGTTTTGAAAGTGGTGGAATTAATGTTGAGGTGTCAATTTTATATTATTTCATTTCTACTGTTGTGATACGGTGGTAATGATAATGCAGTGGTTGGTTTAGTTGTTAATGCAATGATGTTTAAGGGTTGATGCAGTCTTGTCTTAGTTACCCAAAAATAATACTAATGAATAAATAAAATGATTAATGGATAAGGTATATGAAAATTTAAATATTATTAAAATTAATTAATTATTAAATGAAGGAAATATTTGATAGTGTAACGATGGTTTGAAATTAATGAATAGACTGAATAATGAAAAATGAATGGCTTATGAAATCGCAATTGGTGATAAAATATATTTTCATTGAATGATATAATTTTTTTGGTTATAAGTAGATGTTAATGTACGTGTTATGAATGGAAAATGTTTTTGTGATTAATAGATCAAGTGATATTAATTAATGCATGGTTTATAAATAATATGCTAGAAATGAAATTTAAAGTAGTTGGTAATTGAAAATATGAAAGTAATTATGATGAATATAGAATGGGATGAATATTTTTTTTTGTGAAAGTGGTAATATGGTTTAATCATGGAGTTGGTATGTGTAAAAACCTATTAGAGATTGTATTTGAGGTTTTTTACACCCACTGATCCATTAGTACATCTCATTTGAGTTTTTATTTATCTTGTTTTTTATTTTTAGAGTTTTTGGGAGAAGGGGGTCATAAATTTTTTTTTTGGAAAAAATAAACCTTGGTACATATTTGGAACATGGTTTGTCTAATTTTGTATCTAACCATGTAAGGGATATTTTTTGGGGATAATGTTATTTTTCATAGTTTGACCATGGTTCATAAAATAGTGTGAGTCTTAGGGGTGACCATGAAACTTTGATTTTTGGCAGGCAATAGCACCGACAAGGTTGGTTCATGGTTTTTCCAATTGTGTAACCAAACCTTTCAAGTTATCCAAGTTATTAAAAATTTTTATTTTTTACATGATTCATGGGTTGATTTAGAAATTTTATTTTTACAGTGGGGTTTCTAAAGGGTTTGGTTTTAATTCACCCAATATATTTGATAAAATGGATCAAAGATGTTTTATAGTTTTAAATTAATTTATAAATAGGGATTAGAAATGGTTTTAGCTTGAGGAATGTGATTTATCAAAATGTACTTGGTTATTTATTAAATTTTATTTTGGAAAGGTTTTTTAATAACACTTTTTATAGTGATATATTTAGCATTGAGTAGTACATGGGATACTTAGGGTGTGAGGTTGTATTGTCCAAGGGATTGAGACAGTCTCTGGGAGGAAGAATGAGAGAGATTTTGTGCTTTTTACTAATGGACTGAGAGATCCTTTGGGGAGGAAGACTAAGAGAGCTTCCACGTTATTAACCATGAGACCTAGAGAACACTTGGGAGCTAGGACTCAGGAAGACCTTGTTAGATTACATTTAGTTTAGCTGGATAGAATATTATGTTTAAAATATCTCACATTAGACCATAATGGATAGATCCCATGGTGTACATTTATTTATATGCTTTTATGCATTGTGTTAGTGCCTTGTTTGAGCTTGACATCTTGTGTTATTCCCTTTCCTCTTATTTGGTTATATGATGGTATCTATGCTTATACCTTTGTTTATGCCTTATTATGGTAGGTTGATAATGTTCATTCCTAGAGGATTTTATTTTTATACCAGATCCAAGTTGAGAAAGGTTTTAGAATCATTTTTTTAAAGAGAAACCAAAGGGATTTCAAAGGAATAATTTTAAGTGTGATGTTTTAAAAGAGGATTAGTTTTTAGAAAATAAGTTTTGAAAGTAGTTTATTTGTTAACATGATTTAAAATCCTTAACTATATTCATGGTGGTATCCTACTGGGATTTTTTACTCACACACTATATATTACCTTTAGCATATGTATACTTTAGTTTTCAGGACACAAGTAAGGGAAATGAAACTATGTACTTATGTGGATCTTCTTGATTACCCCCATTTGATGTATTTTGATGGATGAGATGTGGTCTTATAGGGGTCACTCATGAGGATCTGTTTTGAGTTTTTGTATTGTTAGGATTTATGTATTGTCCATATTGGATCTTTATCCCTATTTTGTGTTTTATGTTTTTGACTTGAGATACCATGTTTATGTATTTCTTATGGCATGTTATATTTGACAGGGGGTGATGTTGTTTATGGTATCAATTTTAGAAATTTATATGTTACTATGGATGTATATTTATTTTCCATTGATTATGATTATGTTGGTGTGGCTGTTTATATTCATGGATGGTTCATACTAGTTTACCATGGGATAAACCATTACCAATACATTATTTATTATGCCTTGGTTCTTTTTACCATCCCGTAGCAATCAGGAATGTGATTCAGGCCTTGTGGCATTCCAGCTCTGGTCGAATGAGGATGCTTTACTACAGGGTTATAATCATCTTTTATATTGACCTAAGAGGGGTTCTAGTGGGGGTGGGTTATGATACATCATCATTTTTTTATATTTATTAATTTTCACTTCATATTGAGTCTCATTATGTAAGGAAAATGCTTCTTAAAGAATAAATTTTTGAAATCACCCCACAACATAAATTCTATATCCTCATTATTCTTAATTTTATTTATTAATTTTGATTATTTTTTGAATTCTCCCTATAATTGATATAAAACTAACCCAACCTTATTCTACTGGGAGTATCCTACCATAGTAAATATCATCTCCATTACAGATACACATTATTTATCCATAACTAGATCTATAGAACCACTAAATAATGTAGTTCACCAACTTATTAATTTTTTAATATACAAAGGTATATGATGCAATGAATCAAAAAAATTCATATAGATATGGTTATTATCCATACAATAAATCATTTGAGATAATATTGTTAAGATGTTTTCAATACTAGTACCCATGATGTTTGGTTGAACATTAATACAATTATCACATTAGCC
This sequence comes from Viscum album, assembly GCA_963277665.1. Classification (NCBI taxonomy): domain Eukaryota; kingdom Viridiplantae; phylum Streptophyta; class Magnoliopsida; order Santalales; family Viscaceae; genus Viscum; species Viscum album. The sequence goes on along the minus strand of OY728145.1, from coordinate 1,366,255,205 downwards.
ATTGTGTTTACACTAGTTGTTCCCATTTTGACATCTTATTTCTTAATCTATATTAAAAATATGATAGTATTAATTAGGTTAAAATAATTATCCTATATAATGAAACTATTTATAAATATAGTTGAATATGAAATTTTAACCCTATATGTTAATGTAATTCATAATTGAACTAGTCCTCTATAATCTATAGTTTTGACTTAGGATTTTCCATCATAATTCCCTAAAATAAGTAAAAATTTATTTTATATTAATAATTATTTCACAAATCCACACTCCCAAATTCAATAGTATAAAATCACAACATTCATTACATAACATAAATTTCATTACATACAAATAATTACCAAAATCATATGTTTATTATATTTTGTGACTAAGTTGATAAATAGTAAAAAATTCATTAAAAAATAATTTAAACATCTTTAATATATATCTATGATTCCATAGAGAATCTATCCTTTATAATTACTATTTTTCCTAATTTTTTATATAAAAATAAAAGGGTTATCTAGAAATCCAATTAAGGGTATCTAAATAATCATAATAGCGTATTTAAAAATATACCTCCATAGAACATGGATTAAATCATAAAACAATGGTAAAATATAGTAAGGATCATAAATAGTCATGATATATAAGAAATGTATGAAAACTAGAACACCATAAAAATGTGGTAAAAAAATTCATATGACAAGATTACCTATCAAGTTATGGTATCATAATGGAATTATATGACATAACTAAAAGAGATAATATGCTCTATATCTTATTACATATGATGTAATTTATTATCATGTAATGTACGATAAAAGGGATATCATAAATCATGAAATAATATTTAATGCTATTGCCTCATTTAATCATAAGCTATGATTTAATTATATCATATTCCCTTACCCAAGAAAATCATTTTGTATGAATTGTTCTATTTTAAATCTTGGCATGAGATTCAAATAAACAACCTTCGATCTTATTAGTGACAAAATATTAAGGGTTAATATTCAAGTTATCTGCCCATGTAATTTATTATCTAAGATCCATTACATAATATGTAATGGATGAGAATCATATTCATACAGATGTTACATGAATAAATCCAAGGAATTTATTCATGAATTATAATGCATGAGTAAATGGAGTATCAATTGAGGATAACACTAAAAGATATATATAAGTATGAGGTTCCCATTAAATGGTTATGTGTGTGTGTATGTGATTTCTTGATGCTTTTACGAGACTCCCCATCCTGAATCTCTCTCATATTTTACCTCCTTTGTGTAATGATATGCTAGAATGTCATGGAGGTAAGGGTTTCCCGATTGGATGAAAAGTGATATAGTTAGCCTATGGATACCTCTTAAGGATGGAGTCCTTTTATTTACACTCCTATTATCTTCCTCAAACCCATACAAAGATGAATATAATGTAGTTGTAACTTTAGTGTATGGTACCCATTTTTTTACAAATTATTCGTTTCCAATTATATATGTTTTCATATATATATTTTGTTTTGATTTTAGTTTGGGATTTTTATCACTTATATTTCATATAATAATATATTTAGAGCCTTATGAATCCCAACAATGGTATCATATCCTACTATGAAATTAGATTTGTGAAATAATATTGAAAAAATAAAGAAATCCATATTGATTTCATATCACTGGAAAATCATAAAATAGGATATATGGGTTTTTTGTCCAGTTGAATCACTGCTTATAATATAGAGATAACATAACCTCCAATTCAGTTCTAATACAAAAAATAGTAAAGTTAATTCCATATAATATATTTAAATAATTATATATGATTGTTTTCATTGAGTTTTGCAAAATTAGATCATCATATCACTGTTATGATATCACCATATATCATAAAACAAGAATGCATATCCTATTTAACAATTGGGTTATCAAACATAAAATATGGATAATAAAAACTAAAGGGTTTTTGATCTACGTCTTATCAATCGTATCCTACGATTGAAGATGAAGCGTAAAAAACGATATATTTAGAAAATTTATTTTTCTTAAAATTCAATTATGAATTGAATGTTATTATTTATAAATTATTTATAAATAATTATTAAAAGGTAATTTATGGATATTAATTAATTTATAAATAGTTTATAAATTAATCAATTATAAAGAGATTATAATTAATTAATAAATGTTTATGAATCATTTATTATTAAAATGTTCTTAAATATTAATTATTAATATTAAAATACCTTTTTACAAAATTATATGGAATACCTTATGAATTATAAATAAAGTGTTTAGTTATTAATCATAAGAGGTAATTTATAAAGAGTTGATAAATTACAAAAAAAGACCAAAATAAAAAGTATTTATATTTTATAGATTATGAATTGTTTATAATACATAATTTAAAAAGTTCAAATTAAGAACTTTATTTGGGATTTTTTAAAATCACATCTAAAATAATTTTGATGTTTATTTAATAGAGGTTTAAATAATTTTAAGTATTTGATATTTATATTATGTGAAATTTTACATAATAGAGATTGGATTATAAAATTTTTACAATTATAAATATATCATATATTTAGAGTGAAATTCCATATAATGAATAATATGAAAATTTTATATTATGAAATGAATATGATGTTTTTATATTCATAATTATGGAATGTACATAATGATTAATCTGAAATTATAAAGTATTTATAATTATCTTTTATTTATGAATTGTTCATAATTTTTTATCTGATATTTAAATTTATATAGTGTTCATTTATTTAAAAGTTATTCTCTTATTAATTGTTTATGTATATAGATTTTTTATATTGTGAATATGTGTATAATTTAGTTTAAATTATTAAACCAATTACTATAAAATTATTAAGCTTTTAATTAAATGCTAGGTATGATTACATAAGATTAATTTCAATCTATATTGACCACAGTTTGTAATTAAAATTATTAGATGGAATTTAATTATTAAATATAGTTTATACATATTACGTTATAGATTTATCATTAATTGTGTTACCACCTGAGTAAAGTATCCCTGGGTAGAGGGAATTTAGGTTATAATTCCCACTATCTTGGAGGCTTATTCCTTGTTCTTTAAAAGAGGGGTTGGTTATATATAGATCCAAGATTACTCTTGTGGTGATTTTAAATCTCTTATAATTATAAAACTTTATTTGAATAGTTCATGTACATTTTTCATGAGATGTATTTGGATATGTGTAAATATATTTGGATTCTATATTTGGATGAGTAACATAAACCGTTGGTTATGTAAAGAGTTATACATTAATATGGATTAAAAATATTAATTTATTGGATGAAATAGGATCACAAAACCAAATCATTAGAAGCATGCATACATAATTAGAATAACGTAAGATAAGATGGTTTGATTAAATTCACTTCATAATACTAAGAATTAGATTCATCACAAAGAATCACCTATCAAGACCATGATCATTTAGTATTGGTGAACCGAACCAGTAGGTGCCCATGGATTATCATGTGTGTGGAATGAAAGTAATGAGGTGACCCTAAATTTTAGGTACCTTATTATTAGTGTTTTTTTTTGGGTTACTATTAGCTGGGAAACCCTAACCATTATGATACCAACATAGTAGAGTTGAGTTTATATCTACATATTTGATTTGGATAAAGTATATCAACTTAACTATTCATGATTAATATATGATATGATTGACAATAGTTTTCTACCAAATATAGTTATGGCTTATTTTTTTGATACTCGATATAAGTTATGATGAAATATGGATCTTGGAACATTAGTGGATATGATGAATTTAAAAGGGGAAATCATTTTAGTGGGATCCAACTTAATAATTTCTTTATTAAATGAATATATTAAACACGATACTCGTCAAATAAAATCTTCTATTGTAGGTAATATAGTCATCAGCATCAAACTTAACTTTGAGATTAATCATTAGGAAAGATAAGCTTAATGTATGTAACTCCCATGACTAATAACATAAGAGGAGTTCTTGAGTAAGTGAAAATTTTATGTGTTATAATAATCACTTTTTGATTAACCAAGTGTTGAATTTTTTTAATAGGTGAATGTAGATTCTTATGAGAAGCATAGAATGGTTCACTTAAGGTTTAAAAGGAACTATATGCTAAATATGTTGAGTAATTTTAGTGTCATATACTCAATATGATTGGGTAGTCAATGATACTCAATATGATACTCAATATGATTGAATATACTAATAACTTTGAGTGATAGAGGATTTACTATAAGGATTTTTTTTGGTTAAGGAATTCATTTTGTTTTCATTTATGTAAATGTTCCAACAACATAAATGAGTTCAAGAAAACTTTTACCTGATATTATAAAGTGGTGAGAATAGATGAAATAGGCATGTGGTGTATAGTTTTTAGTGTTATATAGATAGTAAAAATGGTAAAAAGTTCAAATAATATAAAGAAAAATTAGTCATATAGTCCAATAATGTTTTCTCAAGTATCCAATTATGTTCATTGAAACTTAAAGGTTTTATCTGGAAGGAGGAGTGATGATTCTATAATATGGAATTATTTAGGATATTTAAAGGGGTTTTAGAAACTCCAAGAAAGTTCTATGTTAGTTATTAGTTTTATATAAATCAATTATTTTATTTTGAAGGACATGGAGTACCAAATATATACTTTATAAGTGTTATAAATATATAGGAGTTTAAAATCAAGGGAGTAATTGATAGATATTTTAGTTTTCATTCTAGTGATGAATCAAAGAGATGATACATAAAATATTTGAATGAAAATGAATTTATGAAGAACATATGGTTATAAATAAAGGATTAGTATCCTCATCCCATTTATCCTATATGATAAGAGAAGTTTTTTAATAATAAATAGTTATTGTAAAAAAAGATATGATTAATTGTATTCACATGGTTTATGATTCATTAAATTATTTAACATATCTTAAAAGGATACAAGGATAAATTTTTTTTATCTAGGATACATTGTTTGTATATATTTTTATGATAAAAAAGAAACAATTAATTATATACATATAGATAAAGTGTTTATCTATATACTACATATGAACATAATAAGTTAATAAAACTATAGAAACGTGTAGTAAAAATAAGTCTTATTTATCATTATATTATATATGTTAGGATAGATAGGTTCTTATGTAGGATTTTTAAAGTATTCTTAATTTTTTTAACAATATAGAATGTATCATATAATAAGAAATATCTACTTTATCATTATTTCATGTTGGATGTATAAATGTATATATTGATATATATTTAATGAAATTTAATGACAATTAACCTCTCAAAGTATGAATTTGAGTTATCCCTAATTGATTTTTATCAGGGATTATTAAATTTTATGACAAAATGTAAATTTCAGAATGAGTATCATTCTTGTATGAGATATGATATATGCTCAAGTGGCACAAAAAGTATTTTTTTTCATTGGATGACCTACTAAGTATATCAAACAGAGTTCCATTCACTATGTCTTTGGTATAATAGGGGTGCATGGATCATATAAGATTCCCCACTATCTAAGGTTAGTGAGATACCTATCATGATAATATTAATGCTTGAATACATTTCTTATACATTCCTTAAGACTTATATGATCGGTGGTGGGTGGGTATGTTGCTGATAATTCCACTAGTTGGAGCTCAACCAAGATGATATTTTTCCTATCATATTATAAGTATGTAATATATCCCCTTGATTGAGATAGAATAGGGAGTGTGTGGATAACCTAAATAGAACATATGATGGGTTTATATATTTAGATGGGGAACATGTGATGTGCTCATCTATAAATGTGAACGAAATTTGATGTATTCATCAACCTGGATAGTCTATACTCAGAGAGTCAATAATGAATAAGTTGGATATATGTGATTGACATACTTTGTGTTTCGTGGTCACTTGATTTATTTGATGAAGGGAATGTATGAGAGTGAACACTAGCATGTGATGTGTCTCATGGACACAAGTATTGAGATACATGTGTTTGATGGAGATCATGCAAGTTCCCTTATAGCTTGAGTAGAATTTATTCATTGTTAGAGGTTACTCTTGCTTACATTTATGGATATATAGATTTATATCTGTTTTATATGCTAAAAATTCCCCTGTGTTAACACTTTTTGTTTGAATGAACGGGGATTAACTTTTTTTTTGAATAAGGGATATTTTTTAGGTCACCAATAGTTCATGCTACAAGTTATCCAGTGTAGTGGAACTCCAACCTCTAAAAGCATAGTGAATTTGGATCAAATCACCCCCCATGACTTAAAAGATCAGAACTTGGAAGGCCTTTCAACCCAGCTATAACATTGATTCATCCTTCATATAATGGATTCAATCACCTCATGACCCTCCTTCTAGAAAACTTAAAATCAAACAAGCATATGAAGAGCATACACACATGCAAACATAAGGGATAAACACAATTTACACAAGGATTACATGCTTCAGAATTTCTTCCTAAATGAATTAGAGAATGGAAACCTACTTTATAATTCCATTATAAATAGAGAAATAGGTACTAAAAGGGATTTTAAAATTCAAATAACCCTAGTCTATCCTTTGGAATATGTATAAAAAATTCCATCTTATAATCATTTCATATTCCCTATTCTCTTTTTAGTGATTTTATCATAACCTTATGAAATTTAAATGCGCCCATTTTTGCTCCTCCTAATAGATCCACCACCGTATGGTACTTTCAATATTAACTTTCACAAGTAGTTTAACCCAAACTTTATAGTGGTCCTCAGATTGTCATCCAATCACAAATAGTCACCTATAATTATGGGCATCCTTCCATTGACATAAGAAAGTACTGATTTCCATTTGTGATTGTATTATGACCTCCAACTCTAATGAAAAGTGAATTTCATGTTTTACTACACAATAATTCCTTAATGAATATTTAATTTGAAAGTAAATATTCCCTATATTTCTATTAGTGCCCTCACAAAAGTCATAAACTTCCTCACCCACTTCACCCATCCTCTGAACTTTCATTCAGCCATTGGTAAATCACCCTACCATTTGCATCGCTGCATCTTATAGATCCATGAGTGAATCCCTAAGTACATGAATTATAATATCCAATTCAACATTCATATACTTTGACTCTACTATGAACCATATAATAAAATCACCCACCTAGATGTAGTTGTTGAACTTTTAGTTATATCACACTATTTAGCATGTTGATAATGATCCTCCAATCACACTAAAATTTTATTGATTTCAGCATCTAGTTTCCTTCATCCGATGGCATGGGATTTTAAGCCTTTATCAGACTTATATTCAAATAATAATTTCTTATTTCAATAAAATGATCTATTCACCTATTTAACTGATCCGTTCACCTACTAAAATTCTGAGGAACTGACTTTAGCTGCCAGAACTTACACTTCCATGGTTCTGGTAAATGTTTTTCAAATAGGATATCCTAAATCTAACTTATGGTGAATTAACATTTGGAGTTTAAAAACTTGACCCTGAAATAATTTCTCACACCATACCCTAACAATATCCCACCTGAGAATTATTTTTTCAGTCTGATTCCAAAAATCTCACACTCGAGGATGATTCTCATGTAGACACCAAATTCCAACTAGTCAAAATTTTTTCACCTTACTTCTATATAAATCACATGGTTCTCTATTCCATTATTACTTCTGTTGATCATTTCAGGATACCACTGTAATAAATAATCTTTATTTATCTAGAATGATAATACTACATTCCACTACCTCTATGAAACTCATCTAAATTCATCTATGGAAATTCCTTAAAAGAAAACCGTAACTGAGTTTCTATCCCATTTCTGTATTGAATTTCTATAAAAAATATTTTCTATGTACTGGGATAATGACTATACTCTACTAGATTTCTCTAATTACTGAAGAATCTTCCACCTATCTTTTGGAACTTCTAAGAGCTTTCCGATACATCAAACTCTTATGAGATATTCATATGTTACTTACATTCTAAACTTCACTATCCATAAAGTATAATTTCACTGGCATGATGAAATCCCACTAAACTTCTGATCAGTGAAACCAAGGTCTTCATGGTCCTTTTCTCTTACCAATCTACCTAGCCCCAAACCTTTCAAGGATCCAACCTCCTTTCGATGTCCTTATAATTATATAACTATCTTTTGATGATTGTTTCCATAGATTAAGAAACACTATAAAGAAACAAATTCTAGCACTTAGGGTATAATATTTCTTTAGATTCTATTCAGACCAAGTCCAAATTTCTATAGAATTCATAGATGGGAGAGAATTTTGTTGGTCTTATGATTTTCTAGAATATCCTTATAAATTTCACCCTTTAGAATGCCATCCTTGATCAACCCTTATCCACTCATACCAAATTATAGACCCCTTGCATCATTATTATTCACTTTCTTCAAAGGTAATTTTAAGTATAAATAAATCCACGAGAGAATCCATCAGAACTTGAGTTTCATCCATGACCATTGAATATTTCACTCTCTACCACCAAGTTCGAGAAAAAATTTATATGGCTTAGAATTATTATGCTTTCCTCATATTTAAGTCTATAGATATCATGAAAACAATTCCTTTGACTCCAAATTTGATTTATCTAATACTTTTCATGCCATCCTACTTTTGGAGTATCAAAACCCATGCACACATTCCATATCCGTGAAACCCTCTAGTGTGAAACTCCCAATACCTTCTAATATTAACCCTTCATTCAATTGATCTTCTTCTAATGAATTATGCTACACACCTTTTAATATTTTATCTGGATGGAACCATCACATCTGATATATTCTTTAGATCATGTCGCCTTTTCCCACTTAGTGAATGTTAATCAATATAACCCCTCATAGTCAAAGTATAGACTCAAAACTTTGGTTTTATGAACATTTGATAAATATTTTTTAACCCTATATTAAGGTAGTGGGAACCTATAGAATTTGAAATTTTGGTACTTTACTAACACCTCCTTCTAGGAATATACATCATTACCTTGATCTCAACATATAGAATAATCCTTTTGATTGTTATCATTGCCCTCCAGTTTTCTTCACTTCATATGGATGACTTATCCATCCAAAAGAACTAAAAATCCTCTATGAGTATAAAAACCATCATCCTATAAGATATTTGGATTCGACCATCATATTGCCAAACCATCAAAATTTTAGTGATATTCCACCAAGATCAAGAATTACACCTAATGAAAAAAACATACTTCAGGACACCTATAACTAGTTAGAATTTCAATTTCTTAACAACACTATTAGTAACACTATCATCATTAATTTATAACCTTATGATAACCTGATAAACCACCTAATAATGAGAACCTTATAGTCTTCTAGAAATAATCATTCCAAGTGATTGAAAAACAAATCCACTAGAAACCTCTACTGCCATGATCAACCACCAAGTACTAATACCAAGATAGGGGCATTTTTTAAATCATTGGTAGTTTGTACTACCATTTCTCAAATGAAATGGAAAATCTACCACTATAAGTAGAGAAAATTTTGATCAAATAATCCCCCATAACTTCAAAGATCAAAATTGGAAAGACCTCACACCCTAACCACAAAACCAATTCATCATTCCTCTTATGGTTCCAGTCACCACATGATCCTCCTTATGGATAATATATAAGTGAACATGCACAAAAATAACATACAAAAATCAAATCACAAAGCATAAAAAAATCACACAAGTATTATTTGATTTGAACTTTCATAACACATGAAAAGGAGAATGAGAATGTAATTTTTCATTCCATTTTAAAAAAGATAGTCATGAGTTATGAGGGATTATCAAATTTTAATAACCCTACTCAATTATGTAGAATATGAATCCCCATTTCCATATTCTAATCATTGTATCTTCCATCTAATCTTTCTGGTGATTTGACCACAAACCTCAATATTTCATCCTTTCAGCACCTGAATGCACCCAAGTGTTCTCATATTATAGGAGATACCTCCTTTCAGTACTTTCAGTACTAATTTTCACAAGTAATTAAATTAACTCTGTATCATGGTCCTCTATTTCTCATCCAGTCACAACTAATTTCCTACAATTTTGGTTATCCTTCCATTGACATAAGAAACTTCTGATCACTAGTTGTATCTCTATTCTTACTGACAACTCTGATGAATAAAAAATTATATATTTTGGTCCATATGGATGACTTGATGAACATTTCCTTTTCAAGGAAATATTCTTTGTCCCACAATTATTGACTTTTCACAAGTTATGGACTCTCGTACTTGCTTCACTAGTCCTTTGAAATTCTATTTGGCTACCGGTAGCTTCCTTCACCATTCACCTCAATGCATCCTCCAAATCCATGATCATCTCCTTGAGTAAATAATATCAAATATCTTCCTCAACATTACTATACTATGACTCCATTACGATCCATTATCTAAACACATCCGTAGATATTATAGCTAAACTTCTAGTTATCTCACACTATTATACATGATAATTTTGATCTTATAGTAGAAGCACTCTCACTGAACTTCAAGTGAACACACCATAATATTTCTTTAATCTGAGGAACTTATATTCTAAGAATATTTTGAACATCCATTCAAATCACACTTATTGATTCTAGTGAACAGAATCATTCATATAATGGAATTATGGTGATCTGGCTTCAGTTACCCAAACTCAGACTTCTATGGTGCAGGTGAACTATTATTTATCTTATCTCTCCCAAGAGTAAATTCTGGTGAATAAACTTTCAAAGATTCAAAATTTGACCAAGAAAACATTTCTCACACTAACCCCTAAAAATGTTGACTTCGAGAGCTTCTATAAAATCATTTTAATGTTAATCCAAAAGTTTTTTGGATGGATATTACCAAGGTATTTCATATGATTTGATACATGTTAAAGTTAATGATAGCTTTGAAAAAGTGTTTTAATGATAATAAATATATTTTAGGATATGGATTCATTATTTATGTTATATGACATGATATGTGATGAAATAGACCAAAGTCTATTTGGATTTAGTGAAAGTGGGTCATTGAAGGAGATGATATTCCCTAAATCCTTTTTCATATGATACAATTGACTATATAGTATTATATGATAAAAGGGATGTCATAAAGCTTGAAATAATATTTCATGATAATTCCTTATTAAATCATAAACTATAATTGAATTATATCGTATAACCTTAACAAATATAATCATATTTTATGAATTAAAGTGTTACAAATCTTAGCATGAAATTGTTTGATACTACCTTCGATCATATGGGTGATTGAACATTAAGGTTTAATTTTATGGTGATCATCCCATGTAATCTATCATATAATATCCATTACATATAATGTAATAGATGGGAATCATATTCAAGAAAATATTTCATGAATAAAGTTGAAAAATTTAATCATGCATTTTAATGAATGAGTAAATGAGACAACAATTGATAAGTTTCCTTGAGTATATATATAAGAATGAAATTACCATTTGATGACTGTGTGTGTATGTTCTTACTCGATACTCATCATATACTCCCCAACCCGGAGCACTTTTACCATTTAACTATTTTTCTCGATGAGGTTCTAACATGCCATAGAGGGTGGAGAGTCCTACTTGTATGAAACGAAATCCATTCAGAAACACTACTAGAAAATGAGTCTACTACCAGGGACCTATATCCACGGTTTTAAAACTGTGGCTATAGGTGGATATATCCATGGTTCTGTAGCCTATAGCCACAATTTAAAAACTGTGGCTATAGGCTGGTTTTCCATGGCCTATTGCCACGGTTTTGAAAACTGTGGATATAGGTTGTGTCTATAGCCACAGGTTTGTGCCCTATATCCATGGTTTTAAAACTATGGCTATAGGCCAAATTTTTCAATGTCTTATTGCCATGATTTTCTAAAACTGTGGCAATAGAGTTCCTACCCTTCCGCGTGAAAAACTTTTCCCGCCAAATTTTTGGTGGGAAGACCTACAACCATGGTTTTGGGGATATTTCCACGATTTATATTAATATATATATATATATATATAATTATATATAATAATATATATTTATATACCTGAAGTGTCATGCGATGTAGTGGTAAGTACGTTGGTTTGTAAAGGGGAGGTACAGGGATCGAAACTCACTGGTTTCATTTTGTATTTAGGCTATTGCCATGGTTTTCCGAGGCTATTTACATAGTTAAAACCATGGAAATATCCACATATATCCACTGTTTAAACCATGGCTATAGCTTAATCACCATGGTGGCCAGTTTGGAGGCCTATTACCACGCTTTTGAAAACTGTGGCAATAGGCAGCTAGTGGCACAGTCAAAATCGTGGCAGTAGGTTGGGACCTACTTCCATGACGATAGCGGCCACGGTTGGTCAAAACCGTGGCCGTAGGCTATAGCCACATTTTTGGGACCGATTGCCACAATTTTGAACCGTGGAAATGGGATTTTTTTTCTAGTTGTGAAAGTGGTTACAATAAAAGGTAGGAATTATTTGATTTATACTCCTATGGTCTTCCTTAAACGCATATAAATATATAGATGATTTTGTGGAAGATTCAGTGTAAGCTAAATGCTGTTTTTATACTTTCTTAATTTCTAAACTATATATTTCCTCATATATCATGCATACCTTGATCTTGGTTTGGTATTTTTATAGCTTATATTGCATCTAACAAGAGTTGTTAGAACCTTATTAATCTTGATAATATAAAACCACAAGGTACATTATATCATAATAACTCATCTTATATAGTCTCTCAGGAGATAAAAAATTACCCAATACAATGGGGTGTTATATAATTTTGGTTCCATCGACCACATAAAACTTGAAATTAATATATAAATGAGAGTATAACATAAATCAAACAAAAAATAAAATCAATAATCAATTATCCTAGAAGAAAGGGATGTAGTAATAAATCTAGGAAATACCAAATAAAAGGATAACAATGATATCTAGATGACCCCCCTTTAATAAAATAAATAATAGAGTATTTATAGTGTTGGATAAATGATAATATTAAAATATAAAAATAAATTATGTTTCAAAAGATAATGATTTTTTTATCATTTTAGTAATTTAATATAATGGGATAGGGATACATACAGTCAGTTTCACCTAATTTTTTTAGGACAATCTATATAAGATGGTGGTCTTAACTAACATGATGTTAAAAAAATGTTGATTTTTAATAGGAGATCCAAAATATCTTCAATTCTTCAAGAATATCTGATAAATGGGGTAATGTATTTAATGATTAATAGGTGCATGAGAATACCCCCAAGTCTTCAAGAAGTGGTGGCCATGCCTCATTTAAGGATGATATCATAAATGGAAAGAAAAAGGTGGTTGAGAGTTACATTTTCACTCTATCCCCTTCAAAGAGAAGTCCACAGAAGGACTTTTCCTACCTTCCAATGATCGTTTTTACTAGATATTCTTATAAAGAGTAAATAAATATCAATATAGTGATCCTTATGATTTCCAATTGAGGTAATTCTTAGTCTAAGTGGAAAACTACTGATGATTTTGATTATGAAAATGATCTATCATATTTTGATCTCTAACTATGTTGTTTGTTGGATGAGGGAAAGTCTCTTTTCTGACCCCTCTACTTCCTTGTCTGCTTATATTTTATCTTTAATAAATTATTAGAAGCTTTTTCTTCTAGATGGACTTGTTTGTTATACAAATTATCATCCTATTTTTGTTTTTACCAATAGTTTTTTTTTTCTAATATTCAGTTTTAACTAGAAACTTTAAGAAAGGAGGTGATGGAGCGTGCAGTGATAATGGCGAGACATCGGGGGAAAAATGGAAGCTAGGGTTTATGCCCTCGGCTTCGCTCAACAAAAATGGCTGGAGAATTCCTATTACCTGGTCGATTCGATGCATTCAAGCATGCAACATTAGATTTGGGAGACAGATCTGCAACGAACCGAAGCTCTCGGGAGGCTAACCTAAAATATGTTAGTACTCATAGCACCTTTGCATCTTTAAAAGGCATGAATGTAGGAATCAGAGGAAAGGGGTCCACGGATCATGTGAAAGAGGATCCAGCTGCGGTTTCGAAAAGGCTCCAAATGGGTGAGCATTCAATTATCGGTAGGTTTGTTCTTCCCAAAGGTGCAACACCATGGAGGATCGAGCAACTTTCTTGTAAATTGTGAAGAATTTGGGGCTTTGACAACTGGAGATGTGTATCTTTGGGCAGAGGGTACTTCCATATTCTCTTCCCTACAGAGGAACTCAAATTGAAGTCCTGGGGGTATGGTTATATCTCATTCAAGCTAGGGGTTTTTCACATTAGCGAATGGGATCGACGCTTCAACCCTACGAAAATTGGTACGTCTTCAATACAAGCCTAGGTTAAAGTTTATGGTCTGAGTTGGATTCTTTGGCACCCCCGCATATTATATGATATAGATGTAGCAATTGGAATACCTATCAGAATGGATAGGGAAACCGAAATCGCTAGGTATGGACACTTTGCTCATTTTTTAGTTGAGATTGACTTGTCTGATACTCTGACCAATAAGGTTTTCCTATCAACTGAAGAGGAGGAATTAGAACTTATAATTGAATATGAGAATCTACCTAGAATCTTCCTGGACTGTAGGATTGTTGGACATGATAAGGATAGCTGTAGAAGAGCCCTAACATGCTGTTTCTATTCAAGGAAGGGGTATGATCACACTTCATGCCATATGAAGAAAAAAACCTCCCCTGTCTTGAAAATTCAGCAGCAACACACAATTCAGCATGAACCTGATGTCCACTCTCAAGGCTCCCTATTGGACAACAAAACTACTATAGGGAAGAAATGCTCCTGGGCTAATATTGTGGTCAGGGATACCTCAATAGATTCCCCCCAAATGGTTTTCATTCACATTATAAAGCTGAACCCTCTTGTGTTTATAAAAATACTGATACTACATCTGTCTGTGTTGCTAATGGATCTTCAAATGCTAGTACAAATCCACCTGTTTTGGTGGAATCCTATGCTTCTGCTGACTTGCAAGACTTGGCATACTCAGATGAACCTAGACATCATTCCAGGAAGAATAAGGAACATGATAGCATGTATATGCAACCATGTGGATTTAATTCAGAACAGGCCACTTCCACTCCAAGGGAAGTTGCACAACAGGAAATCCATTCTGCTCTTGGATAGTTAAGCAAAGAGGTGTAGACCTATGGGAATAATCAATCCACTTCCACTAAGGAAGTGACTCAACAGGTGAAAGCATGTGGGAAAAAGGAAGTGGATAAATAGGATGCTTTACTTTTTGTTGCCTCTGGTGATGCCTCTAGTGCACAAGTAAATAAAAATCCAAAGGATGATGGGCAAGGCAAAGTGGCAGAAATAAACCTTGATCAAGTTAAAGAGGCAGAGCTTGCTGTCAAAGATGTTGCTGCTAAACTTGGTTCTAAAGAGACTGATAATCTGGAATAGGTGGACAAGGATAAAGGATCTTGTAAATAAGCAAGAACAAAAAGTCAAAGAAAAGATGAAGAGAAAATGAAAAATGAAGAGGATCAGGCTATAAATTCAGAATCTGATGAAGACGTGGATACATTACTCCAACATGACAGGGAGATTGAAGCTCAATATGGAAGGGGATGAGGTCATGGCCACATAAAAATACAACTCTGGAATGAATTACACGAAAAGGAGCAGATAATTAGAGAAAAGCTTAGGAAAAAACTCGGGCCCCCGGGAAGGGGGCTTTGACAAATCTGTTTTTTTATGTATTGACTATCTGATTGTAATTTTTTTAATTAATAAATTGGGGCTTTGTACCCCAACCCTTTAAAAAAACTAGAAAATTTAAGAAATCTAAATTAACCATGAATACCCCTATGACAAACACCCCCTATTATAAATTCAACATCTACAATACCCCAAATACATGACATATGGATAATTATAATTCATTAATTATTATTTATATTTAACTATATGATTTTTTATGTTTTAATTTAAGTTATTAAGGCAATAACTAATTTATAAGCTAAAATATTTATTATATAAATTCTTGTAATTTTATATTATTTTTAGTAATCTTAGTATTTTTTAAAATTTTATAAAAATTTATCATAAATTAATATTAATTTTCAATAATTTTAGAATAAAATTTAATATTATAGAATGTGTTTTGTTCCTTAGAAAATATTTTTTGTAAAGTTGTGGGTCATTTATATATATTCTGTGAGAATTGACTTATATTAATGTGATTTCTGTGGGATATAAATATTAGAACCAAAATGGTCACTAAACCAGTAAAAGGAGTTGTTCAATGGTTGAAAGGTCTAATTGATGGTTCAATGGCCAAACTATTTAGGATAATTTTAATTTAAAAATATATATTATTTCATTAAAATGCTATTTTTTTTCAAAAAAAAAATACAACATAAATAAGTTATATTTTATCAAATAATAATGTAAATAGATATAGGAATATATATTAGGCACTATGTTTAGAATAATTGTTCTAAGAACTACCTTCTATTCATCCAGTTGGGGGTTACACCTTCCTCAACTGTGAATTTTTTCAGTTTTTTTTTGTTTTCTACTAGAGAAAGTTAGGTTATGTGATAGGATATAAGGTTGGTCATACAAGTTTAGTTATGGACTAATCGAGTTCCCCAGGTTAGGTGATGAGATTATTAGATAGACCTGGTATCTTGCTATCCAACTATAGAAACATTCTAAGGTATCTAGTAGAACTAGGGATAGGGACAAGTCGAGTTCAATTGAATTAGAACAACCAAACTGGTTTTGGTTTAACAAAAAATCCCTAAAAAATATTTTTTAGTCCCCAAGTTTTATATTTTTCCTCTATAACATTTTATATTCTATGGATTATATTTTCTTTTAATTATTTATTAATGTCTTATCAATGAATTTATGTTTATTATGAGCCATTTTTTATATCTTTTTTAGTTATCTTTTTATTATTATTTTATTTTATTTTTTATATATTTACTCCATGTTTTAATTTTAAAATAGATATAATTATATTTATAGTTTTATGAGCATCCAAATTTTTAGGTTTTCAAAAGAACATGGTCTATTTTTTTTAATCTGAATATGTTATATGTTAAAGTATTAGGTTCTGTGACATTTTTGTACTAATATAATTATATTTTTATAAAATTTCTAATTTATTATGATATATTCCATGTATATTAACGTGATACATATATATTTTTAAAATAATTTATATTTTAATTATATTATACATGTAAATAAAGTTACTAAGTTTGAACAGAACATGTTTTGTGTTTTTAAGAAAAATATGTTTTGTGTATTTTTAATTATACCATGTATTATTAGTTTTTAACCTATTAATCATTTTATATTTCTTTTAATATTTTCTTTTCTAGTATATAAATATTTTTTATTATTTATTTACATAAGTTACATTCAAATTATTCTTTTTTAATAAAGTCTAATAGTTAGAAAGAAACATGTTATGTGTAAATTATATTCTTTGATGTATATTTTCATTATAAATGTCATGTTTTTAGTCACTTTTTTATTTAATTGTTTTACTCTTTTTTCTATGTTTTTATATAAATCACATGTTTTTTTGGTTTTTATTTCACTTTTGTTTTGTGTTTTCAACATTTTTTCAGTATAATAATCAAATTCTCTATGCTATTAATATAGTATATTAGTATGATTTTCAAATAAATTAAATATCATAATATATGTTTCATGATTTTAGGTTATGTGTTCAATGATTTATATTTCATTCTTGTAAATAAATAAATAAAATCAAGACATGCTTTATGTTTCTTTATAAATAAATCCAGTAAACTAGGTTCAAGTAATACAACTGCCATATCGACCAATGAAATACTTACCAGCTTCTACTCAAAAATCAATACTAAAATACATTATTTTATTCCATTCTATGAAGAAAAAACCCGATAGTGACTCCCATTGAGCTAATAATGATATTGAGTGTGACCCTTAAAACCCGACATTAATAGGCTTCAAGTTGGTGACAACACTAATAGAACAAAATCAAACAAATGAAAGTCATTACTCATTAAAATAAAAAAAATTACATAAAGCATAACATATGAAAAAACTATCCAAAATTAGATGAATAATTTATAACTTAATACATTTAATGTCATACAAAAGTAAAAAATTCCAATAAAAAAAGTGTCAAAACAAATGAAAATCCAAAAAACTCTCATATAGATCCAATAAGGTATAATACAAAACTCCATTGATAAGTCTCTCATGTAAATATATAAGGTTTACTAACACTACAACCACCTTTATGAAAATATTGTGAAAAAATAGTTTATACAAAATAGGGTTAAGAGTATAAATATAGTCTATAGGTTCATCCTAGAAACCCCATGTTTCCTTTTGAATGAATAATATTAATGCATCCATGAATAAGGTAAACAAAATAATACAATCAAGTATTCATCCACAAGTCATTTTCTCCATTTCACATTCATCTTAGTTATCACAGTCTACACTCCTCATATCATTGGTATCATATAGCTCTTACCATGAAGTTTTTACCTTTAACTCGTAATAGGAAACTAAGTAGCTGTCCACTTGTAGATACCTCACTATATGATAACTGGGATTTTACACCCCCATGGCCCGAGTTATAGAAATATAATTATTAGACAACTTTATACCCACAAAGACTCACTATTACCATATGTCCACCCCCATGGACCACCTTACCTAAATCCACTTCCAAATAAATATAATGGTTATGTATTTTTTCACTTATAGGGACTCCCAATATTATTGGGTGTCCACCCTTGGGGACCTCCGAACCTTAATAAGAATCCTTACCACCAAACATCACAAACCACCACTATAATATGGAAACAAAATCATTATGAACATCATAAATCATCATAAATGTATTTATAACCCGACTATACATTCAATATTATACCTAGTCCATCTGTGAACATATATAAATAAGTTATAGGGAATAAATTATCATGTCAAGTAATTATACCACACTCCCTTCAAGGTCTTCCATCATATAGATCCCAAGGATTTAATTACTACATATATAATAATCCTCATTTCTTGGGAATATAAAAGTTAAAAACATCTTTATTAACCATTTTATATTGGAAATACTCTTTAGATAAGGTTATTTATTCTCCACCTCTTTAACATTGGAACCACTATGTATGCACATAAGAGAGGTTTATCCAAGGGTTATTAAAATATTAGTACATTATTAAAACTATAAAATCATCCCATAAGATCCAATATACAACATTTATAAACGTAGAAGAAAAATATTGGTTCACATAGCCCCATGATGGTTTTGGAATAAACCATGCCTAGTTAGAATTTACTGTGTCGATATCTACATGGCCCTCATAAAAATCAATAGGTAAAATTATGTCTTTACTGGTTTATGGAAGAACCTTCACACTACCATGAAATAACCCTTTATAAGTCATTTACCCATAATCTAAAGGTATACCATAATATAGAGGAATTTTTTTAAAAAGTGGCACAACCCTTATTTGTAAAGAAATAAATAGGATCTAATACATCTTAAAGAAAAATAAACTCTTTCAACATAAACCACTCCTAATATCACCACATGATTTTGATAAAATATTCATATAATAACATAATTAAATATAAATAAAAAATTCATCATAATAAATACAATTTTACAATTCCACAACATTATATTTTCATAAATCCTATCATATAAAATTTAATTTTTTAATTCAAAACTTTTTAAATAAATCATAATAATTTTCAATTTTTAAAGGTGTTTTTTTTAATTTTTATCCAAAATGGACAGTGTGTCATTATAATTTAGTAAGTATGAACATAAAATAACAAGAATGTTTTTGATATATGTTATGAAGTGATTTTAATTTACTAGTTCTTTTGGAAGAAGTTTTTAATTCTTGAGTTGATGGTCTTATTTTGAAAAAGAAAATATATATTTTTATAAGCTAAAAAACTGGACATCCCTAAAGTGTAGTCCTCTTGAACAACTGACAATTATAGAGGAAATCTAGACTATATCAAAGGAATTTCCTATGATAGTAGCATAAGAGGTCCAAAGTGATTATAAAAATCAACACGAGCAAGGAATAGCATGGGGTGACATTAGGAAAAAAGCACAACGAGGGGCATCACGATGACCTTTCAGGAAGGTTTTCCAGGATGTATTTTTTCAAGGTGATGAAGAGCACCCAAATTAATACACCATCCTCAATATCTAATGAAAAATAAATATAGTACCCATCATTCACGGTAAATGTTTATCACTTAAATAAACATGCACCGATTGAAATGAATGATGCCATACACATTTTATTATTCTATACATAGTTTTCATGCCATATAGGGATTTTAGTATATGATAGAATCTTGTACCATGCCCACTAAGTACTTATAATGCATTCTGTTTCATGTATCATTTGAAAACAACCTAAAAAATGCCATGAAAGATCAAATAATCTTTATTTCATCAAAATAACAAAGTAAGAATGATCAAATATTGTGTTTTTGAATGAGATTGTAGTATGTGAATGAGAATGAAATGCGTGATAGATGAAATTCATGATGAATCCATGGTCTCATGTGAAAAGTCCATCTGTTTTTTACTAGGTCACTTGCAAAATTGATACACCATTATTCTCAATGTCTCAAAAAGGTTGAGTGGTTTACCTTATTTTTAGAGATCACTAAGGGTATTAACATGGATATTATAGCCTATAAATACCCTACTACCTCACTTTTAAATATGTTAATGATATAGATAAGAGATAAACAAGCGTTTTCTTTAGACTCATGCTTATCCTACAAAAAACATTATTCTGCGTAGCATTGGTACTCATATAAATACTATACAAAGATTCAATATGCATAACATATATTCATGTGGCATATTTACATGAATAATATGTTTATGAAGTGTCATGAATGATATGTTAAGACCAGCTCCAGGAGAACATTTATATAAAGTATTTTTCTTTTGTGAATAATGATGAGTACTACATACACTAAATTCACATATAAATTTTGAGGATACTAGTTGAAAGTCTAAGGAGGAATAATATTAACTAATGTATGCATGATCTTATGCATGAATTTATTATTTTTAACATGAGATATAAAATTCCAACTAGATGATGCTATAATGATTCTATTTATGTAGTGAAATACCTTTAAGAAGATATTATCTTTGATCCCAAGTCATTTGGTTGATCTCTGAAGATATTTTCACCAATAAGAGATTGAAAGTAATCTTGAATACTAGTTATTTCAGTATAAACAATGCCTCCATTATTTCTATTGCTGTGAGTAATTTAAGGATGTACACTATCCTTATTTTGTATTAGTGTAGAAATATTTTAAAGTATTTGGGAAGAACTATTCCATTATTTTATAATCACTTTGACATTATAGTGATAATCATGGTCATGGATCTTAACCTGAACCTACCAAGGAGTGGGATATGACATTGAGGATGAAACTAGTAAAAATCATTATTTGTTATTCATTATTTTATTACATTCGTATATGAGGAAATATAGAGGAAATTATGAGTGGATCAAGATCATAATAAGTCAAAAAGTTTTAATTTGAAAAGAATTTATAAAAACCCATACAACTGATTTACCCCCTCTCAGTGATACTTAAATTGGCTTAGATATTTCAATTGGTATTAGAGCTAACAAAGTTTTTTTTAAGATACTACCTTTAGAATAAACGGAGAATAAGAATTCAGTGAACAACATGAGAGTTCTCATTTTCAATGGGAATAATTTTCAAGGATAAAAAACCATTTTCTTCCTTATTTTATTTTCCAAGGTCTAGTGGTTAGTAATGTAGTGATAGTGGGTTTCCCACCTCTTTAGGGATATTCTCCAATAAACTTCATAGATGAAAAAACATTAAAGTAGATGGGAAAGATAGAAATTCAATCATATATTTCTTATTAAATAATGTTTACACTAAATTTAAAAGGATATAAACTAGTAAGGAAATGTGTAAAAAGACAGAGAACATATATAAAGGTAATTATAAAGTCAAATAATATAAAATAAAAATATGGAAGGATAACTGTGATGAATTAAAATGGATCCTTAGGTGGTATCCTTAGTTTAAAACCTTGTGTAAGGATAGTTTAAACTTTTCTTTTAGTTGCATTGGAATTAAAACGTGATCATTTTCTATAGTTCTTTTCCCTTTTTAGAAAGGGTCTGAATGTAAGGCATAAGGAATAGTGAAATATGTTTGTAATAACCTAGTGATGGGGTTGATGCTTATGATTTTATATGGGGATAACTCAAGTATGTATCACCCTTAGAGCTTGAATTCCTTTATATGTGATGTGATAATTCTAATATATGGTAGTATTTGGGTTTTTTTGTCCCTAGAAGGAATCATAGATTATAAATAACACCATTGTTTGGATTGGTGGTCTTGATGTCCCAAAACCTTGTTATGGGAATGACCATCAAGTAATTCCTGATTTCAGCAGGTAAGAGATTCCTAGGGCATGGTCGACCACTTAGTAGGTCGTATGACACTCTCTTCTTCCTCAGTGATGATGACTTGGTACATCATCATCCAAGTTAATGGTAATATGGAGAAATATGATTCTAGGTTAAATCTCTAGCAAGGACCCCCTGATTCTTGGATGCATAGGTTGAAAAACATATGGATAGTATCAAGGATGTTCCGTCTTGTTTCTGAAACCTCAGGGTAGTCTGAGTTCATATACACAATACCCATCGAGTTACTACATGATATAACGAAGAAGTTGAGTTTGGTAGAATCGTTGAGCCTTGAGATATTAAGTACATTCTCGAGTCATATCTAGAGTAGACTAACGTGGGCATTAAAGGAATCAAATTATTCCCAATGCTCGGGATGAAATTCAAAGTGTATCGAGTGTTTTGACATGATGGTAAAGTTGGTTTTGGATTTTATGCTAAATGCTATGACATATATGAGCATGAATCACATTTGTGTCATGCTAGAATTTAAGGTGAATCTGATCTAGAATTCTTATGAGTGGATAGTCTATCTCTCCTTTCAATGATTAGAACACTCCTTAGGCGGAAGTGTGAAATCAGTTCTATTAAATACATGTACTTCTAGTTAGAAGGGACACATATGAAGAGTATTCCATTTGAAAAAGGTTATTTCTATTTTTGAATTCTTATGAGGTTGGTGAGTCTTGTAACATGTCTATGCTTGCAAGGCAGTGAAATAGTGAAATGGCTGGCTATGTATGTGGCATTTTGAAATGATGTTGTTCATGGATAGACTTCATTGGTAAATATTGAGTGATCACGAGATGCCTTGGGTGTTAAAGTCATTGTAATCAGTTAATGATGATGCATTGTTAGGTGAAGATAAGCTTCATTCTGGAGAATTAAACTAGTATAGATTCAACTGCTCTTCTTTTTGGTATTTGGAATGTGGTTGGTATGAATCCACGTAACACTTCATCTTGGATTAGATAGAAGTGTATTGAATCTTCTAGGTAATCTTAAATATCTTCTTAGTATTTTATCATTTTGGGGATGATCATGTACCCTATCTTTATATCATCCGGGTACAATGAGAGAGCATTGGTTATACGCCAGACTAAATTTAAATTCCATTGGGACCGACCAGTAAACTCCATGGGAGTCGCGCTTCTACAACATGATTTTTTAAACATGCATGGTTAGTCCTGAGTTTTTCTTGGATTCCCATGCAAGAATGCATTGGTCAGACTTGCAGACACCAACCGGTTCTTGACTTGAATACCTTCAGGCTCAGTTAATGTTCTTAACATGTGGACGTCTCAACTGTGTATCGATGTCTCACTTATAAAGGATGGAGTGTAGGATATCTTGGATGAGATCCTCAAAGTCCATTTGAGGATTCCAAGGTTACACCAAACATCATTCGAGCTCGGATAATATTTTTTGAGAGTGATAATCCAAATAAAAATGCTCAAGGGTAATACAAAATGCCCTGGAGGAATGCTTAATGCTTCAAGATGTAATGCACCGGCCGTCTAAGTCAGCATTTTGAGAATGGTTAGTCAGAGGAGGATCAACTTGTTTTATTTTGTCTTAAGGAATACAGTTGGTGAAGAACATTTTTGGAACATTAATAGGTGGATACAAGTGCAATTTGTTTCAGCCATGGCTTTTGATGAAAAGATTTCTAGACCTAGCTAAATGAGGTTGGTGGGGATTCAACCATTGACCAAATCAAAATCACTTCTGGAGCATCATTATAATTTTTAGGGATTGATTTTTAGGAAATATTGATGATGTAGGTACCATAAATTAGAATTGGTCCCTTTTTATATTAAAACCTATGGTATGGAGCACCATCAGGCATAAGTTTAAAGAGATGATGATGTGATTGTGTCTCTAGCTAAATGGGTTTGGGTAAGCACAATTTTGGTGTTTCAGTTAGAAAACGATCATTGGATCGGGTTTTGATGGCTTAAGTGTCGTACACTTGATTAATGCTTGGAGGTGTATAGGCATTTGGGAACGCAATGCGACCATTTGAATGAGACTTCATGACCCTTGTATGTTGGTTGATGTTTTCATTGTTTCCCAAATATTTCTCAGGGGTGAGAAGTTCTAAGGTGGAGAGGTTGTAACGACCCATGTTTTTGATCCAAAATAGAATTCCGAGGGAATTTGAATTTTTGAACTTGGTGGTTAAGATATTATTTAAACTAAGTTTCAAAACATTATTTTGAGGGTTGTAACACTAAAAATATTGTTTTTAGACTTGGTTAATGGGCCAAGTGTGCCTTGGGTGACCCTTTGAGTTTCTAGAGCGTCAGGTTCCGAAAAATAAAAAACATGAAGGACTGGTCATGGCACACAATTTTTGAGTAGTGACTTAAGTAATACTTGAACATGGTTTAAAAAACCATGTGCCCAAACCATGTGCCCATTTTAAAGTTGGGTAAATTTACTATTTTTACCTTAATGATCTTAAAACCTTAATTTTCTCTTTTCCTCCTCCCATTCCAGTAGATGTGACTCCTGCCTTTCTCTTGTGGGTTTCTCCTCCTTTCTCCTCTAGGTATGGCGTTATCTCCCTCATCCAAATTCATATTCGAGATTCATAAGTCACAATGGATTCCTCTTGGTGAGCTCTACATTCCTCTTGAACCTTTCTCTATATAACTTCATCTCAACTATGTTATTGTGGTGTGAGCTAATTCTCCCTATTTACAGGGTGTCTGTCTATTTCTTCATTTTATCTCAAACTAGACCAAATCAAAACTTGATATTGTATGTGTGAATCATCCTTGGTATAAGTTAGGTAGTATATATATTTTCCCCAAGTTTCCATTTATTTATAAATATTTCCATTGTGCCACGTTTCAACCTTTACTGTGTGTTTCCCTAAAATTATATCATTGTTTTTAAATTTTTATACGCTTGATATATTACCCCCATTGAGCCTTGATATGTGATTATATGATGTAGAAATCAATTATATCCACCCTTTTGGGAATTCCAAGTGATCTTTAATCTTTTATATAATTATTTAAAATCTCGAATCCCCTTATAAGTGTTTGGCTTAGACTGTAAATGGAATTGTCCCTTCCAGGTAATTTTCTAGTTGATAATAACACCTTCTAAGTGATAGGAAAATCCATGAAATTGTTTTTATATGTTTTGTAGATTTCTAAAATTCTCATTTTTGGTGAATTGAGTTATGCCTCTTGAATTTTACTCTTGGATGAGCTAAGTGAATTGTTTGTTAATAATTTCATGTTTTATAATAAAATTCTATAGATGAGGTGCACTTTATTCTAAACTAAAAAGTTATAATTAGTGATTTAAATATTTCTTGAACATATTTAATTGATGTTTACTATGCATTATTTTTCTTTTCTAGATATTTTACATGCTTAGTACATGACCTCTATTGATAATATTAAATGTCTTTAATAAAAGGACATGGCCTTCATTGTGACTAATTGTTTCAATAACCAACCACCATCTAAGTGGTTGGAAGGCATTGATTATAGATATCCTTTCCTTGATAAATGAAATGGAATGTTTAAATTTAATGGTTTTAATTAAATGGAATTGAATATTTTGGTACCACCACACCTCTTTCTTTATATAAATAAGCATGACTTATGTGAATATAATGAATTTTGATTCCCTAGGTTATATTGGACTTATGAATTACATATTATTAAGAGGTAATGCCTTTTTATTATCATTATTATGAAACCATTGATATTGGATATGGAACTATGGTTAAGGTATTATATTGATAATGACATTTCATGTTTCCTTATATTGTGTGTTGAGCATGACATCTCACACCATTAAGACTATTTAGATGTTGGACATGATGCAACACACCCCTTGTTTTGGGTGTTTACATGAAGACTCACCCACCATGTTGAGTTTTTAGCATGAAGTATCACATTTATTATGAGATTTAGGACATGTACCATTTTATTAAGCTTATAGGTTCATTCAGACTAGTTATGGATGCTTGAGTTATGCCCCGATCCAACCAACACCTAGTATTACAAGTACATGGCTACATACATCTGCATATACTTAGTCTATATAGGTTTATGTAGTATATAAATATACTATATATATTATTACTACATGTATAGTTACTGGTTAGAATATCATTCCAGCCTATTCCAAAGCAGGTAGAGTTGTCCATATGTCTCATTGGAACATAATCGATTGATATTTATTTATTAAACATACTTTATTATATTTTTATACCTACTAACTATTCTACATTATATTCACAAACTAGATTTAGCTTTAGAAACTATTGGTGATGGACTAATAAGTATATCTCACACCCTACTTGAACCACCATTACAATGGGGTACCCGACCAGATCTCTTGTTTGTAGGGCTATGTACTTCTTCTAATGTTGAATTTCTTGTACCTAGGATTTAGGAGCACAGGAATGAGATAGATATTAGGATGATCATAAAGTTTACCATCAGGAATTTTATTTCTTTTCTTTATTGTGTACCACACTACATCATTTTCTCTATTATGTGTCTACTATTTTAGTTTATGTATCATCATCTAGACATGAATGTATTTTTTTTGTATGTTGGTTTTGGACATTTATATTTAGTTGATATTATTATTCCACTACCCTCTCTTTCATTTATTTATACTTACATTGTAATTTATTATTTATTTTTCGATATAGTATTGTGATACTCTAATCATGAGGGTATAATATCCCCACCAAACTATCATTAGACCCTCGATGCTAGTCAGAAACATCTGGCGTATGGGGAGGGACGCTTGAGGCCCTGTGGAGACCAGTACTGCTACTAGTTTTATAGGACGTTAGGTTGGGATATTACAAAGTGGTATCAAAGGGTTCTTATTTCTTTTGTATTACTATTTTGTACTGGTAGACAAGAGACTAAGAATGTGTCAGTTCTGGGTAAATAGCCATGTATAGGAGTGATCAACCCACCCATGGGGAAAAGTCCAAGTGTCTAGGGATGGGACTGTTGTTCATACTATTCTCTATTACATTTGATTATTATTTCACCTTGAGTGATTGGTGTACCTGCTGCTGTGTATTGATGTATGTAATTTCTGGTATTTTTCCATTGGCCAAGTATGGAAAAGAAGTATCATCACATGCATCATTATAGGAATATAAATATTCACAAGATATGAATATGCAATTCCATGTAGTTGAATTTATAGGCGGTCTACTAATTGTGATGATGTGACTTGTGTGTTTATTATCCCAGATATTATATACCATGTTAGTTATTTGGTGACATTCTTAGTTTTGTACCTGTTTAGGTATTTCTTTAGTATTTTTGTTTATATAATGTACTTGGGTGATTTACTTAGAATGTTAATTTGCTTCCATGATTAGGAAATTATATGCCATGATGCCTGATTATTTAGCATATCTTGCCTATGTATCATGCTTTTGTGATTATTTAGCATGTTTCTCTATGTTTATTTCTCATAGTAACATTATTAGTTATAAAAATTATATAAAATTGGTTTTTAAAGTTCCATCATCAATCTAAATGGAGTTTTCCCACATCGATTGGTATAACACCTTAACTAACCAATCCTGAGATGTTTGAGCCAAGAACCATTGGTTTCATGGGATGAAACATATTGGTCATGATTAATGAGATCCAAATTCTAATATGTTAAGTGCATGGATGCTTTATATATTGGGAGATGTAAACCCATATAATCGAACCATTATATTAGAGCATGATATATCTTAAGATGATTATAAATATAAAAGCTATTTAATTTTGATCTAAAATTAATTGCTTGCTTACATACCTATTAGGTGACTCGACCCTAGTAGGTTACTTATGGTATCTAAGCTTATCAGATAAAACCCTTTAAGAGAATTTTAAAAATTTAAACTGTTGATGGTGTCCTATATAAAGGCTTGTGACTCTATCACATAGACATGAAGATCCATATGATTTACCTCCTAAATGAACAACTAGACCCGATTAGATTGGTTAAGGAATGTTTCTTATTAGATAATCCACTACGGGTGTTTTAAAGCTTTGATAATTGAACAACTTCTATTGGGCTTCAAGTTTATGAACTCAGGTTGGCTTGACGAGACCTTATAGGTTACCTTATCTATTATGACTTATTATTGAACCCCATGTGGGTATACTTAACTAAGACCATATGTGGAAATCCTTTTGGATAAATAAAATGATTAAAAAAAATTTATATGATAAATTCCCTAATTATTATGGGATGTCAATAAATGATTAATGTTTAAAAATGAAGTTTTATAAGACTTACATGTTTTTTCACATGGAATTATTTAATTCAGGTACCAAATTATTTTGTATTATAATTGGCACTTGATGTTCAGAATTAAATATTTTAAATGTTTAAAGCTTTAATTTGAATCAATGTGATAAATTAAAATGGAACCTTAGATGGTATCATTATTTTAAACCCTCGTGTAAGGGTAGTTTAAACATATCTTTTAGTTTCCTCGGAATAGAAATGTGAACATTTTCCATAGGCCTTTTTCCTTTTTATAAATGGATTAAATGATAGGCATAGGGTCTAGTGACATCAGTTTGGGGTGACCTAGTGATAAGGTCAACCCTTATTATTTTGTAAGGGGATAGATCGAGGTAGGTAGCACCCTTTGAGCTTGATTTCCTTGATAACTACTTTAATATTTCTGAAATATGGTACTATTCAGGTTCCATTGTCCCTAGTAGGAATATTAGATTATAAATGAAACCCTTGTTTGGATGAGTGTTAGTGGTGTCCTTGAACCTTGTTATGGGTGTGAGAATTAAGTGATGCTTGATTTTAGTAGGTTAGACATGATTAGGGAATGGTCATCTGCTTAGTAAGTCACATGACACTCTCTTCTTCCTCAGTGATAATGACTTGGTACATCATCATCCAAGTTAATGGTCTTATGGAGAAATATAAATCTGGGTTAAATATCTTGTATGGACCACCTGTTACTTGGATTAATAAGGAGAAAATCCTAGGGATAATATCGAGGATGTGTTTTCTTGTTTCTAAAACCTTGGGGGTATAATTTGTTCATATATGTGGTACCCATCGTGTTTCTAAATGATATAAAAAAGTGGTTGTGTTTGGTAGAATCATTTATCCTTGATCTATTATGTACGTTATCAGATCTTCTCTAGAGTAGAGAGACCTGGGTGTTAAAGAGATCAAATTCATCCTAAATCTTGGGATGGCATTCCAGGAGGATCAAGTGTTTTGAGATGCCGGTCAGTTTGGTTTTGGATTTCACTATAATTTCTATGATGTATGTGAGCATGAATCAGATAAGAGTCACACATATGTTTATGGTGAATCTAATCTATAGTTCTTATAACTGGAAAGTCTATATCTTCTTTTGATGACTAGGATACTCCTATGGTGGGGAGAATAAAGGTAGTTTATTGAATACATATCCTTTTAGGTATAAGGGACACAACTAAAGAATATCATTTGAAAATTTGAAGTGATGTTTTTGAATACTTGTGAGGTTGGTGAGTCTTGTAATGTGTTGGTGCTTTCAAGGCATTGTGATAGTGAAATGGTTGGATATGTATTAACCTTTGAAACGTTGTTGGTCATGAATGGACTTTGATGGTAAATCTTGACTGATCATGGGATGCCTCGAGTGGTAAAGATATTGTGATCAGTTAATGACAATGCATTGGTAGGTGATGATGAGATTATTTTAGGATAATTCAACCAATATAAATTCAAATACTCTTCTTTTTGGTAGTTAGAATGCGGTTGGTGTGAATAACTAGAATACTTCGTATTGGATCTGATAGAAGTGACTTGAATATTCTTGGTAATATTTGATATCCACTTTGTGTGATCTTGTTTTGGTGATAATCATGTCCCCTATCTTGATATTGTCTGAGTATACCAAGAGAGCAGTAGTTATATGCTATTCTGAATTCAAATACCATTGGGTCAGAGAAGAAAACTCCATGGGAGTTGTACTTCTGCAATGTGGTTGTTTAAACATGCATGGTTAGTCTTGAGTGATGACTGGGTTCCCAAGTAGTAAAACCTTGGTCATAATTAAAAACACCTGACAGTTTTTAACTTGATTTCTGTTGGGCTCAGTTAGTATTCTTGACATGTGGACATATTGGTTATGCACCGACATCTGACTTGTAAAGTCTAGAGTATAGGCTATACTTAATGATATCCTCAAATTCCAGTTGATGATTATGAGGTTACCTCAAACCTCATTCGGGATCAAATGATATGTTTTGAGAGTGATGATCCAAGTAGATGTGGTCAAGGGTAATACCAAATGCCTTGGAAGAAGTTGTTATGTTTTGAGATGTAATGTGTCAGCTGTCTAAGCTGAGCATCTTGACAATGGTTAACCAGAGGTGGCTCGACTTTTTTTTTATTTTATCTCAAGGAATACAGTTAGTGGATAACTTTTCTTAGCACGTTTTTAGGTGGAGATGAGTGCAATATGTGTTGGTTGAGGCTTTTAATAAAAATACAGATCAACTTGGCTAAATGAGTTTAGTGGGGATTCAACGTTTGACCAAATCAAAATCATTCTAGGAGCATTGTTAGAATTCTTAGGGCATTCTATGTAGGAAATTCTGACAGTGGAGGTACCATGGCTCGAAATTGGTCCCTTTTTATCTTAAAACTTATGGTAGGGAGTACCATCATTGAGATGGTTAAAGAGACAATGATGTGATTGTCTCTATAACTAAATAGGTTTGGGTTTAGCACTATTTCAGTTTTTTAGTTTGAGAATGAGAATTTTCTTAGGTTTTGATAGTATAAATTCCATACACTTGAGTAATTCTTGGAGGTGAACGAGTGTTTGGGAACACAAAACGAATGTTTGAATGAGAATTTATGACCCTTTTATATTAGGTGACATTTTTTCTGTTTCCCCAAGGATTCTCAGAGATAATAAGTTATAAGGTGGAGAGTTTGTAACAACTTGTGTTTTTGAGACAAAGTAGAATTCCAAAATAATTTGAATTTTGGAATTTGGTGGATATGATATTATTTGAAAAGAGATTTATAACATAATTTCGAGGTCAAGAACACTAAAAGTGTTGTTTTTTGACTTTTAAAGG
Organism: Viscum album; assembly: GCA_963277665.1. Classification (NCBI taxonomy): domain Eukaryota; kingdom Viridiplantae; phylum Streptophyta; class Magnoliopsida; order Santalales; family Viscaceae; genus Viscum; species Viscum album. The sequence goes on along the minus strand of OY728145.1, from coordinate 1,366,223,514 downwards.
TCTGAGATGTGACTTAGGAGATCCTTCAAGTTTTTGGAGCATCGAGCTTTGAAAACTAAAAAATGGGAAGGAATAGTCAGGGTGCATGATTTTTATGAAACTGTGCAGCCCACCAGAGTAAACCATGAAAATATTTTAGTAGAGTTTCAGGTATCAAACAACTTGATCTAACCATGAAAGTGGTTCCACATGGCTGTGAACCTTGCTATAGGTTATTGACAGTGGTATCTTTCATTGGCTATTCACAGTTATCCAAACCGTGCATTCATCCTATACAAGGGGGTTCATGAGTAGTTCCGTAAGCATGGTTGGTTAATGATTTGGCCAACAATGCAGCCAAAACATGAACCCCTTTTAAATTTGGTAAAATTTACAATTTTATCCTTAATGATCTTAAAAACTAATTTTCTCTTTTCCTCCTCCAATTATAGTGGATGGCTATCCTCCCTTTCTTCCATGGGTTCCTCCTCCTTTTTCCTCAAGGCATTGTGCTATCTCCCTCATCGGAAGTCGGATTCGATCTCTTTCAATATCTATATATTCCTCTCGGTGATCTCTACATTCCTATTAAACCTTTATCTATTTAATTTCATATCAACTAAGCTATCATGGTGTGAGATAATTCACCCTATTTTCAGGGTGTTCATCTGTTTCTTCATTTTCTATTGAACTGGACCAAATCAAACCTTGATATTGGATGTGTGGATCATCCTTGGTATAAGTTAGGTGGTATATAGTTTTTACCAAAGTTTATGTTGATTAATAAATATTTCCGTTGCACCTTGCATTATATTTTTCCGCACGTCACCAAAAAATGACCTCCTTGTTTTTAAATTATTATACACATGATCAATTACCCCCATTGAGACTTATTATGTGATTAGAGGATGTAAAGTTAAATTATAGACACCCCTTTGGGTGTGCCAAGTAATTTTTCACCATTTATATAATTTTTTAAAAGTTCGGAATTCATTTTAAGCATTCTTCTTGGACTATAAATGTAATTTCCCCTTACAGGTAATTACCTAGTTAATAATAGCACCTTCTAAGTGCTAGATTAAACCATGAAATTGTTTTTCTATGTTTGATAGATTTATGAAATTCTACTTTTTAGTGAATTGAGTTAAAACTCTGGAATGTGATTCTTGGTTGAGCTAAATGAATTGTTTGTTAAAAATGTCATGTTTTATAATGAAACCCCTCAGATGTGGTGCACTGTCTTCTAAGCTAAAAAGTGGTGGTTAGTGATTTAAACCTTCCTTGTACTTATAGAATTGGTGGTTACTATTGCTTATTTTTTATTTCTATATATATATATATATATGAAATTATTAGTATATGAACTCTATTTATAATCTTAAATGGATTGAATAAAAGGCATGACCTTCCTTATAACTAATTATTTCAAAGACCAACAACCTTATAAGTTGGTTGGAACGAATTTATTATAGATAACCTTGCCTTGATAAATGAAATGGTGTGTTTAAATTGAATGGTTTGAATTAAATGGAATTGAATTGGGTGGTATGACCATGCCTCTTATTATATATAAATAAGAAAGACTTATGTGAATAGTATGAATTATGATACCCTTGGTTATATTAGTCTTATGGATTACCTATTCTTAAGAGGTAATGAATTGTTATTATAATTATTATTACACAATTGATACTGGAAATGGAATGATGGTTAAGGTATTATTTTGAGAATTATTTTTCACATTTTCTTACATTAGGTGTAGATCATGACGTCTCACACCATTGAAACTATTGAGATGCTGGGCATGGAACACCACATCCCTAGTTTCAAGTGTTGACATAACAAATCACCCACAATTTCGAGTATTGAGAATGATGTCTCACATTGATTATGAGATATAGAGATTTTACCCTTTTCTTAGGCTTATAGGATCATTTAAACTGGTTATAGATGTCTGAATTATACCCCAGTCCAGACAACACCAAGTAATCCAGGTATATGGCAACTTGCGTTCACACATAGGTAGTCCATAAGGTGAATAAAGTATGTAACTATAATATATATATATATATATATATATATATATATATATATATAATGATCAAACTATCATTCCAGCCTATGCCAAAGTAGGTAAAATCAGCCAGGTGTCCCATTGAAACCTGAGACAACTAATAGTTATTTATTTAGTATTGTTTATTATTATTTATACTTTCACACTAATGTAACTTATATTAATAGGATGGATTTTGATATAAACACCATTGGTGGTTTCCTATCGAGTATATCTCACACCCTTCTTGGGATTCCATTGCACTAGTGTACCCAAGAAAATATCCTATTTGCAGGGCTATAGACTTTTTATTATTCAGACTTTATTAGACCTGAGAGTTAGGAGAAAAATGCTAAGATGAAGCTTAGAATGATCAGAGAGTTTACCCTCAGGGATTTTATTTATTTTCTTTATTCATGTACTACTGTATATGATGATGTATACTATGTGTCTACTATTTTAGTTTGTGTGTCATTATCTAGAAATGAATGCATTATTCTATATTGGTGTTGTCCATTCATATTTAGTTGATATTATTCTTCCACTGCACTATATTTAATTTATTACTTCTTCTATTGTTTTGTGTTATTTATTTATTGATATATTGATATGGTATTATGATTATAGGGGTATATTATCCCCACCACACCATTTTTATACCCTTAATTCTAGTCAGCATCCTCTGGTATATGAGGAGGTGTGATTGAGGCCATGTGGAGACCGATCCAATTACTATATTTATAGGAAGTCAAGTTGGGATGTTACAAGAAGTCATTCATTATGGATGTGGAACTAAATGCCAATAATAGGGGTAATATATGGGATCTTGATAGTGGCTAATCATCTCATATGATTTTGGATACCGTGTTTTTGAAAAACATTTAAAAACATGATGGTGGTTTTGTGACCTTTGGTAATGAGTGCTCCGTGAAGATTAAAGGAATTGGAATAGTTGATATTAAATCCTAAATACTGAATTCAAAAGATGTTTTATTTATTGATGAGATTAATCACAAATTTATAAGTGTGATCCAACTATGAAATGATAAAAATGAGGTTATTTTAAGAATAAATAATTAACTTATCAAGATATTAAAGTATGATAAAATCATTACCATAAGTTGAAGAATTAGTGGTAACCTTTTCCAGATTTGTGAGTTAAGAAATTCCTACCATTTGAGTTAAAAATATGAGAACAAATTAAGGCATAAAAAATTGGTCCACTTATATCAAATAAGTTCATGAAAAATATCCAAGGGATATATTGTGATAAATTTAACTCTTATCAAGAGATACATTTTATAAAATTTTAAGACATGTTAAAAATAAAAAATCACCCAAGACAACCATAAAAGGGTGGAAATCCAATATACAAAGCCACTTGAGCTGATACATTCAGATCTGTGCAGAACCATGATACATAATTACACCTAGGGTGATATTTATTTCAACAATTTTATAAATGAATATATCATAATGAAAAATTATGTTCACCAAATATAAATTATAGGAAATTGATATGTTTAAAATTATCAAGAGAATACTTGTGAAAGAATTTGGGACATGCATCAAGAAATTTAGATTTGAAAATGAGAAGGATTTCACAAGAAGATCAATTTAATATTAACTTGAAAATAATGGGATTAAAAATTAGTATAATACTTATTATACACCTTAAAAATGGAGTATTAGGAAAGAAAAATAGATATTTGTTAGAGATGGGTAGAACCATGCTGACAGAGCACAATCTCTTGAAGTTATATTAAAGGGAAGAAATTTTCATAACCATTGATATTAATAACAGGTGCTTACTAAGAAAAAAATATAACATAACCTTCATTGAGATTTTGTATAATAATAAGACCATTTTATATTAATTCTATATGTTTTTTAGTTCTTTTCTTATAATTATTAAAATTACAAATATGGGTAAGTTTGATGAGAAGGATAGGGAATGTATATTTTTAGGATATCTATCAAATGGAAAGGGGTATAGATTCTATAATAAAGGACTTCATGAACTGATTGAATATTATAAAGTGAAAATAATTGAAAATAAACCCAACATCAATTCTATATATGTATTGTATTTTTAGGATTTATTTAAAGAAAATGAGCATAATTCTGGGAGAAAAATGAAGAATAGGTTGATTTTGATCCATATATAGTATATTTTGAATTATATCACATTGATGATAAGAAATATGAATCTATAATGGAAACTAGAAGTATCAAAAGTTGAAAAATTATGTGGAGTTGAAAAATATTATTATAAATGAATGTTCTCTTATTTAGTATAGAAGAAGAATAAAATGTGAAATTCAAACTAATCTATTTTTTAAAATTAAACCACATTCAATGATTAAATACATTAAGATTGAGTAATATATAATAGTTATGAATGAGGATCTAGACCAAATAGAAAATAATTATACTTAGGATCTTTTTCTCAGAATAAATGAAAAAATGTTAGTGGAACTAAGTGGGTGTTTTAGAAAAATAATAATAATAAGGGTGGATTTATAAGGAATAAGGATAGACCTATTTACAAAGTACTATCACAAGTTTAAGGGGTTTATTTTGATGATAAATTTTCCCCCTTTACATGATTTAAGGATATTAGAATGTTATTTTCTCTTGAATCTCATATGAAGTATAGAATTTATTAAATGGATGTTAAATATTCCTTCTTTATTTTTGGGCCATAAAAAGAAATGTATATAAAAAAATTGAGGGTTTTTTTCCAAATAATGAAGGTATTATATTGTGAAAACTGATTTAGGATTTATATAGATTAATTTAGGACCCCATGAACTGGCATTCAATGCTTGAGAACTATTTTAAAGACATAGAATTCACAAAAGGAAAAGTGGACAATACTATGTATATAAAATAATTAAAAGTAGATACTATCTTTTTAATTATATATATTGATGAAATAATTTTTAAATGTGAGTAAAAGAGTTATTTAAAGAGTTTTTTTAAAAAAAAGAAACATTTTGAGATATCCATGTTAGGAGAGATGATGTATTTTCTAGGTTTACAAATATTGAAAAAGGAATATTTTTCCTTTTTTCTAAAGAAATGTTTTCAAAGGAATTGTTTAAAATTTTTATCATGGAAGGATCCAAGCCAGTATCTTCACCTGTACAGGTTAGTTTGAAGTTGGGAAAATATTTTTAAGGGGAAAACGTAAATTATAATTATTTTAGAATATTTATTTGTATCCTACTCTATCTCATTTCATCCAGAATTGATATAGCATATACCACAAGCATATGTGTAAGGAATTAAATTAATACCAAGGAATCACAATTAATGGATACAAAATGGTTCTGAAATATATCATAGGAACCCCAAGATATAAACTAATGTACAAAAAAGTAAATCACCTAATTATTTCTAGGTATACTGATGCTGGATAATAATGTGATTGTGATGATAAATGATCTACTTCAAGTGGAAATTTTCGGTTGGGAGAAAGTTGTGTTAGATTGAACCATAAGAAGAAAAAAATATCACATTAAGCACCAATATATATATATATATGGATACTACTAGTTCTTTCCCCCAAATTATTTTTATGATCGATTAGTTATAATACTTGAGGGTGGATATTTAATAAAACTTTAAAATTACATGTGATAATTAAAGCTCCATTTATATTTCTAAAAATCCTATGCAATACACAATATCTAATAACATTGATATTAGGTTTCACTTATTCTAATAAAAGGAAATAAATTTTGATCTAATACTAGAGTTTATACTCATAGGAGATCAAATTTCTGATATATTCACTAAGGAAATTCCCAAAGACATATTTGAGTTGCTAAATATGTACATGAATGTTCAACCTTTACCTCTATATTAAGAGATATTGGGAAGACCCAAAATATAATTTGGATTTTGTTTTCAAAGTGGGAGAAGGGTAAAAAAATATTTAATTACATTTTGTGGATATTGTGCTGTGGTTTTCGTAAAACAGGGGGCAAAAAGTTGAATGATAGTGCTTGAATTAAGGAGTAAATCATCCATGTCACTTGGCCAAAATTTTCTTGTCCCCAAGAGATATTATTTTCTTAAAATTAATACCATATTCAATATCGTGGTGTAATAATATTCTTATTTGATAAAGGATATGATTTTATGTCTCTCAGTAAGAGTTATTGGAAGTGAGTATTAGTGTTGATGAAAAATATAAAGGGGGAGATTGCAGAACCCCCCATGATTTGGAATTGTTAATGGTATTATTGTTGTTTAATTTATTATAAGATTTAATTAAGAGTAATTGGAAGTTTTTTAGTACAACAGTAAATCATTGAGAATGATTTTGAGCTATTTTATGATGTGATTTGAATTTACCAAGTCCTTTGGAAGGTTTTTTGAAATCTTGAGTTGAGGCTATAATTTTTTCAAAGGAAATATATATTTGTTCTAAGAAAAAAATTGGCCAGTACTCAAGTATATCCTCCCAAAAAAACTAAACATTATAGAGGAAAACTATCCCTACTAAATGGTAGGCCACTTGAGAGTGACATAGGAGGTGAAGAGTGACTATATAGGTTGTTATTGGCAAGAAAGAGCATATGGTGGCACTAGGGTAGAAGCACTGTGCAAGGAGAAATGGTGACCCACATGACATGTCTTCCCTAAGGGATTGGTTTTGTTTGTTAAGGATCACTAGAAATGTTAAATGAGCTGCACTAATGAATTAAAAATTATTGTGGGACATGAAATTTATGAGAACTATTCATCACTTAATGAAAAATTCATAGATTAAAATAAAGGACATTGTACACATATTATTTTTCTGTTTTGGTTTTTCATAATGCGTAGGGTTTACAATACATAAGAAAATATCATGCTATTTCCACTGAGTTTGTGAAGAATCTTATTTTTCATGTCTAATTTGAAACAATCCTAACAAAATTCCATGTGATATCAAAAAATCTTAATGCAGTAAAATTGATAAAGGAAGAATAAAAACATATTGTGTTTGAGAATAATAATGTTGGAAGAAAAGAAACATGAAATACATAATGGATAGAGCGCATGTTTTATGCATGGTTTCATGTGAAAATGGATCATTTTTTCTAGTATATCACTTGTGATAGATAGGGGCCATTATTTTTGGTGTCGTAAAGATGATTAGTGGTTTACCATATTTTCTAGGATCACTAAGGGGATTAGCATGGAGACTATAACCTATAAATACCCCATTACCTTATTGTTAAATGTGTTAATGACATTGGTAGGAGATTAATGTGAGATTCATCTAGAATCATGTTTGTATTACATGAATCATTAGTTTTCATAGCATTAGTACACATAGAATAACTACATGAAGATTCATTACATATAACACACATTCACGTAGAATCAATACACAAAAAATTTATTCATGAAGTGTTGTGTATGATATGAAAAGGACATATTAAAAATAATATCTATATAAATTATTTTTCTTTGGATAACGAGTTAGAGTACTACATAATCTAAGTGAATATAGTAATTCTAAAGAAAGTGATTAAAATTATAAAGAGGAATAAGATCAACTCATGTGTGCATGCTCTCATACATGAATTTATTATTCATAATATGTGACAATGAATGATGAATAACTTTTATTGTATTGATTTTTTTGTGTACTTGGAGACATTTTATAAGAAGATATTATCTTTTATTCCAAGGAATTTGGAAAATATATGAAGATCTTTTTCACCAACAAGAGCATGGAAATAATCTTGAAGACTGGTGGTTCCAGTATAAAAAATTATTCTATTGTTGTTATTTATATAAAATGCTAAAATATATAAACTACCCTTATTTATTATTAATATAGATATCATTTACAGGTTCAAGAAATAATGTTTACCTTATCTCGTTATCATTTTTATATTATAGTGGTGATCAAGGTCTCAGATCTCGATCCTAACCTAGCAATTAGTAGGATCTAAAGGAGTAGTCTCTCAAATTGAAGCCAAGCCTTGTAAAAATCCACATGTTTTATGAATTATTTTATTACTATTTCATATAAGGCAAGGGATAAATAATATTAATTATATCAATATCATAAGAATCCATTGAGGTTTAATTCAAAAATAATTTTTTAAAACATGTACCATTGATTCACCCCCTCTCAGTGGTACTTCAAATGGCATGGGCACTTCAATTTTCAAATCCAATTTTTTCCCTTAAACCTCATGTTCAATATATAATTTCAATATTTATTTGAATTTATCATTTATTATTCACCCATAATTTATAAAAATCATGATAAATTCACGTGTATTATATTAGATAAAATCCTCAAATCACATATCTCAAATTCCCATAATGATCATTGATCGTCAAGAAGTATACTTCACTCATCTAATCTCATAATTTATCCACATTCCTTTTATCCACATTAACATTAAAAATACAAATAGTTATCTCTTGAGATAATAGAAAAGAGAAGAGAGAAATTAACTCAATGAAATTTAAATCAAATAAGAGTCAAAGATATACTGCCATCAAGATTAATTCCACAAAAATCCTTTAATTCTTATAACACTTCTCTTAATTCTAGTACCAAATTTCCTAATCAAAATACCTCATTAATTTTGTTTACTATACCACCATTCATGTCATTGAACATGAATATTCATCCACATTTTCCAAAAAATATTTCATGTAAATATATATGACATAAATAACATTATTTATTTATAAAAATAATCCAAAATAAATCAAATACTTAAATATATTAATTAATAAATTAATTCCATTAAATTATGTTATTATCTAAAAATTAAAACTACTATATAAAATTAAAATTATTCTTCTCAAGGATAAACATCTCACCTCATATCCAATGTCATGTTCACAATTTTTTTATATTAAAAAATTTATATTTTTAAGCATCATAATAAAAAATACTAAAAAATAAAGTCAGTAATTTTATAAACTACAAAACATAAAATTTAAGGGATGTTATAATCTTCTTAATAGAGGTGTAAAATTTTGAATTAAATCATAATAATCCATGAGAATGGTTAATCTTTTCTTAAATAAATTCAAAAAACTAGAAATAAATCAAGCTTAGTTAATTATCAATAATATGAAGGTGAACCTCAACATAAGAACTACACTACTGTGGTGAGAATTTAAAAGGAAAATAAAGACTTATAGAGCATCTAAGATAAAATTTACAATACAAGATTTTCATTTATTATCAGAAATTAGTAGATGAAAATTATAACTTCACCCCTACTAAAAAGTAGTAAGTCAATAACACAAATATATACACCTATAGAAAACTAAAAAAATAGAAAAGTGTCTTAAGAACTCAACTAAGCTACACTAATATTTTCCTAAAAATCTATCATTTACACCAATACTATATCAAGGATTAACCATCGGTAAAATAAACTATCTAACAAGACAACCTAAATTTCAAATATAAAAATATTATTTATACACAATAAGAACACTAGGGCTCTTGTTATATAATCTTCCATGTGGAGTGAAACTACTCAATATCTTTAGGTTGACATTTAATTAGTGCTCAAACTCCTTTATTCTAGTATAACAACATTTTATTATTATAGAGTTAGTGTTAAGTAAAAAAACTCTTCGATACATTGTACTTAGACAACTCAATCCTTATTAGAGAAATAATTGTATCAGAAAATAAAAATGAAATTAAAAACCAGTTAAAGATAAAATTCTGTATTTCATTTTATTAAAATGGTGTGAAAAAAGTAAATTATAAAGTTTTAAAGTAGACTAGAGAGTCTTAATAGACACATAAGGGACCTTGTAATTCTAAGAAATGATTATATTTGTCTAAAAATCAATAGTTGGGTAAGAGTGTACTAAAAGTAGGGTATCATTATAGGTAAGGTCCATTCACTATATTGTATGAAGTTTTGATGTTTACATGTAAAAGTTATGGGTTAATGGTTCATGTGGAAAGAATTATGTGATAACATTGTGAAACATTACATATATATACACTTTGGATAAATTTTATTTACACTAGTGCAGAAAACATTTTTTACGTCGGTTATTTTTCATTATTTACGTCGGTTTTTAGGCGACGTTAATATGGACGACGTTATAAATAATGTTTTCTACATCGGTTATTTAAAACCCGACGTAACATCCCTAACATCACGGTGTTTATAACGTCGGTTCATTAATAACCGACGTGATAAATATGCACGGGGGGGGGGGGGGGGTTTATCACGTCGGTTATTTTCTAAACCGACGTGATAAAACGCCTGGGATATCGTTTATCACGTCGGTTATGACATAACCGACGTGATTAACCCTTCCCCGGGCCTATTATCACGTCGGTTTCTTAAATAACCGACGTGATAAAAAGGCCTGGGAAACATTTTAGCACGTCGGTTATCCAATAACCGACGTGGTAAATCGATTCCCAGGCCTTTTAGCACGTCCGTTATATTAAGAACCGACGTGATAAAAGGCCCGGGAACGGTTTATCACGTCGGTTCTTGAAAAAACCGACGTGATAAACCCCTACCGATTTATTTACCATGTCGGTTATAAAATAACCGCCGTGAAAGCGATATTTTTTTTAAAAATAATTGCACTGCTCTCACCAAAAAGCAACCAGAAACCAAACAAAAATAACCATGCCAGCCCTCCCCCAAGCCCCAACTGAACCCCACCCTCATCTATACCCACCTAACAACCTGGCCAGCCCTCCCCCACCACATTGAAGCCCCACCACAACCCTTGGACACCCCCCACCCCTTGGACAGCCCCCACCCTCATTTACACCCCCACGACCCCTAGTACAGCCTCAAACACCCATTGGACACCCCTCCCATATCCCTTGGACACCCCCACCCCTTGGACACCCCCCACCCCTTGGACAGCCCCCCACCCCCATTTACACCCCCAAGACCCCTAGTATAGCCTCAAACACCCATTGGACACCCCCCCACACCTTGACAGCCCTCCCAGACCCCTTGGACACCCCCCGACCCCTGGACACCCCCTCGACCCCTAGGACAGCCCCAAACACACCTTGGACACCCCTCCCATATCCCTTGGACACCCCCCACCCCTTGGACACCCCCACCCCTTGGACAGCCCCCCACCCTCATTTACACCCAACCGCCCCCTTGGACAGAACTCCCAGACACCTTGGACACCACTCCCATATCCCTTGGACACCCCCCCACCCCTTGGACACCCCCACCCCTTCGACAGCCCCCCCACCCTCATTTACACCCCCCGAACACTAGGACAGCCCCAAACACCCCTTGGACACCCCTCCCATATCCCTTGGACACCCCCACCCCTTGGACACCCCCCACCCCTTGGACAACCCCCCCACCCCTTGGACACCCCCCGACCCCTTGGAAACCCCCCCTACCCCTTGGAAACCCCCCATCCCCTTGGACAGCCCCAAACACCCCTTGGACACCCCTCCTATATCCCTTGGACACCCCCACCACTTGGACACCCCCCACCCCTTGGACAGCCCCCCCACCCTCATTTACACCCAACCGACTCCTTGGACAGCCCCAAACACACCTTGGACACCCCTCCCATATCCCTTGGACACCCCCCACCCCTTGGACACCCCCACCATCATTTACACCCCCCCGACCCCTAGGACAGCCCCAAACACACCTTAGACACCCCTCCCATATCCCTTGGACACCCCCCAAACACCCACCCACCCCCTTGGAACCTCTCCCCCCATACCAAAATCCAGACCAGAAAAACCATCAACAGTAGACCAAAACAAGAATTAGAGAAAAATTAAACATTCACTTATATAACATTCAAAACTTACACTGTCAACTTAAAAAAAAACTAAATCCAACCTAAACGACTACGAAATACACAATTACATTGACAATATTCAAAATTACATTTTACATTACAAACAACTAAAAGTCAATCAAACCTGTAAAATAATTTGACCACTCCACTTGTAAGTGTTTGATATCTTCAGCAGTAAAGGGTTGAGGGTCATCAAAAAGCTACAAAGGAAAAGGATAGTAGTCAACGTGTATAATGAATAAATCAAATTGAAATATTATGAGAAAGAGTAAATCTTACCAGGTCAAAACTCAGAACTGTCCCAGTTGTTATTATTTCATACATAAATATTAACATGTAATATCCGCATTCGATGATGCCTTGTTGCTCATGACATTTCTGTTTGAATGAGTGTAAATTCAATATATTATTTTTATGTAATAAATCAAAATGTACAAATTATAAATGGATATTTACCTTAAAATGTACATATTTGATCTTGAAATTCCTTTTCTTTGCGCTTTTTCGAAAGTGGAACCATGCCCTGTTAGAAAATAATACGAATGGGGTAAATTTAAAATTCATTATAATATATAAAACTATTGTGAAATTGAAACTTAAGTTTCCAATATATTCTTAAAACTTTCTCGCACATCATCATGGAGAGAGCATATCCAATAAAGTGTTTTCTCCCTAGGGAAAAAAACCCCTAACATCCAATGATCCCTGATAAAAGGAAATTTAACGTTAGTGGTTTTTTATGTTAAAAGATAATTAACTCTTTGAGAGGGATGTGTTTCATACCTCTCACAAAAAGGCATCATCCAACACTGTGTGATTACATTCTTTTCAAATCTATTAGCAATATAAAGCATTCTTTGTTCCTCATCCAATGCACATGCTTCAGGGGAAATCAATTGTGGGTCCATGAATCCATATACATCTGTCAGCTCATTCCTCTCACAAATTTTATACAGATACCTAATACAAAGCAGACATAAGTATACATTTTTAATAAATATAATGCAAGGAAAAGGTGTTAAGACTTACATGATAAAAATTTGCACCACGTTGATGCCCAACTTATCTCCAGTGACAAACTCCATGATATCAGTTTTCATAATCCCCACACTTAGTTCACGTCCATAGACATGAGCTTCCATTGTAAAGTCATAATGATCCAACAACAAATTTGAATATCTTGACAATTTGTCAAGACTGCTAGTATCTGCATCTGATGTCATAGCTATCTGTCTTTGTTGTTGTCTATACAGTATTTCTTTACCTTTGAAGTATTCCTGTAAAAATAAATTGAAAAATATATTAGTTTCCAAATGATAAAACATTAATAAAAATATAAAGTAAAATATATAACATCCATACCTCTATGGTAATGAGTCGAAGAAGTCTGGATGGCCAAAGTAAAAAATGGCCGATACTATGTCCAACTGTCGTCACCTCATCTGTAGGTAATGGTATCCGAGCTGATCTATCTATAATATCCTGTACAGTGACCCTCTGATTCTCTACCTCTAACTATTGATGATGAACTGTATCTCCTATACAATATACCATCCCATATGCAACTATATGATGTTGAGGATCATCAACATACAACTCACAATAAGTAGGTAGCTGCGGCGGAGGAGGAGGATCAAAAATGGGGTCCGCAGGCTAAGGTGGGGGAGTGGGAGCTACTGGGAGAGGTGGAGTGGGAGCTGCACCCTGAAATTGTCTTTGCAAGTCTGCAAACATAAACTGCACCGATGCTCTAATCTTGTCCTCCATTGTCGCATTAATATTATGGACTTCAGCCTCCAAGGATTCTATTTTTTTTATAAACTCCCTCAACGTTAGAAGTTGAGGAACATGGCAACACTTTTCTTACCGATACACCTGCCGGATATCCTCTTACACGGCCAGGATGTTCGGGCTTTCCCAATGCCACAGATAAAATATCTTCCCTCCCAGATGGTGTAAATGTCCCCTGTGAACTCTTCTCCTCAAGAGAGTCCTGTAATAATTAATTGAACATTTCTATAATGATTGGAAATATATGACGAAAATAGTAAACTTAAATAAATAAAATAGATATCTTACAATCCTCTCAACTACGAGTCTCGATTCTTCCGAAAGATATTGTCCTTTTTTGCCCTTCCGAGCTCTTTTCCATTTCTCATGTCTAGATGGAGGGGATGGAGGGGCCACCTCTCCAGAGCTTGAATACTCAGCTCTTAGTTGTTGAAATTTTTCTGCCATCATTTGTTCTTCCAATAATGCATATCCTCCCCGAGATAAACTATGAGGGTATACATTTTTAGATTGGATCTCTTGATGAGCTTTCCTTGTTTGCTGTAAATTAAGAATAAGTAATCATTAACAAAACAATAATAAGATCATTTATATAAGAAAGCTTATAAAAGTTTACATTGCCCTTACCAAAAATGATTCTTTTCTTCTACTTTCAAAAAATTGTCTCCATGTGTCTTCATCTATAAAAGGATATATACGACATGGATTCTCACGACTCCTATGACCATAAATGAAATCAGATGAGAGGGTTGATTTGAAATCCCTCCATCTCCTAGCAGCCAACGATAAGCATTTCTTCCTGACTCCTCCAGTGTCAGGAATATCAAATGTCATCTGATAAAAAAGAGGTTAAAAATATTATATATACTAGAAACATTTAAAGAACAGTCAAACAATAGCAAAAGATCTTACCAAAATGGTCTCCCACAGCTGAGAAATTATCGCCTTATCCACACTTCTCCAATCATCATAGAGAATTCTTACTTTGCTCTTAGCCTGAGTTGCTACAAAACCCTTAAAATCTTTAGCATTTGGACCTCTAGGAAGATCATCATCATCAAACTCCACGAATATCCTCTCCTCCTTCGTACGGGCAAGTGATAATTTTGGTAAACGTGTGCACCCACGCTTACCAACCTTTGAACTCTTTTTCGTAATAGGAGCATTTGAATGTTCCTCCCCAGATGTATGACCAATATGCTCATCTCCAGAATCATGTGGCTGATCAACTGATTGATCTGTCATTTTCCTTCAAATCAAAAAAACAAACATTAGTTCACAAATATACAAATTCAAATATTGTAGTACTACTTAATCAGAAAATAGAAAAGTGTACTAAATTACATAATAGTAAACATTGGTAATATGGTAAGCATGTTAAACAATGATAAACATGGTAAACACAGGCAAAAGGTTGCCAAGGAGTTGGCCCAAGAAAGCTGAAAAGTGGACTCACTGAGTCCACCGGTCAGCCGGTGTAAGCTCACCGGCCAGCCGGAGGACCCAGGCAGTAGAGTTGCCCACTTCCTGGTGCCACCGGCCGGCCGCAGGCTCACCACCGGCCGGCCGGTGGACCAGAGCCTTGCTCTGTCTGGTCCATCGGCCGGCTGGTGGTGATCCAGCGGCCGGCCGGTGGTCCAGACAGAGAGCCTTCCTCTCTGTCTAGACCACCGGCCGGCCGCTGGATCACCACCGGCCGGCCGGTGGACCAGACAGAGAGCCTTCCTCTCTGTCTGGACCACCGGCCGGCCGCTGGCTCACCACCGGCCGACCGGTGGACCAGACAGAGCTTTGATCTGGACCACCGGCCAACCGGTGATCCACCACCGGCCAGCCGGTGCGCCCAGGACTTCTCCTCTTTATGGTTTTTATTGTTTTATCGTTTTGGTTTGATACATGTTTTAATAAGTAAAAAATTTACAATATCTAACATTATATGAAAAAACTAAATGTAAACAAGAAATAAACATGTGTTACCTGTAATTTTAGGAATGTACAGTTGGATTGTTTTCCCAAATTCCTTCGTCGTGATCGTTTCTTATGGGACAAACCATGTCTTCAACATACTCATCATTATGTTCTGTTAATCTTTCCATGGAAGTAGGGATCTCACATAAATTAGCATCTTCATCAAATTCATCCTCACCAACATATTGTTTTTTCCCTTGTAAAACAACAGCACACTGCATATCTGATTGATCTACTACATAGAAAATTTGTTTGGCATGTGTTGCCATTATAAAAGAATCAGCTGTGTCTTCCAATCTATTCAGATTAACAAGTGTCATTCCAAATTCATCGTGTCTGACACTGTTGTTACCGATAAACCATTTACAGTTAAAAACAGGAACTTTAATTTTAAAGTAATCAGCCTCCCATATGTCTTCAATCACTCCATAATATGCACTTGATGCCGAAATTGGGTTTCTGTCCTTAGCACTCGAAAAATGCATTGCTTCTGCAAACACCAATACACCACTATTCTGAACTGCACTTCTGTTGTCCTGAGCTTTTGTATGAAATGTATAGCCATTAATGTCATAAGCGGACCATGTTATCACATTTAAAGATGGACCACCCACTATCCATTTTAATGTCTTTGATACATCTGATCTACCAAGCAAGGTCTTTTTAAACCATGGCAAAAAAGTTTTGTTGTGCTCATTCAAAATCCACATTTCTTTCTTCTTTGGATGACATTGTTTCAACTCATTAATATGCAATGTGATATACAGTTGAACATCAGCTATGTTATTCAAGATGTATGATTCTAACTTCTTCATATGTTCAGCTGACAATGATTTGACTTTCAAGCCACGAATCCCCTTTCCCTCATTATTAACCCGTTCATGGCGAGATGGAGGAAAACCTATGTGTTGCGCCGTAGCCAAGTAGCTCGTACAAAACTCTGCTACCTCCTCAGAAATATACTTTTCAATAATGGAGGCTTCAGGTCGATATGGATTTTTAACATATCCCTTTAATATTTTCATATACCTTTCAAAAGGATACATCCAACGAAGATATACAGGTCCACAAATCTTTATTTCTCGAACCAGATGAATCATTAAATGCACCATCATATCAAAAAAAGTTGGAGGAAAATACATTTCCAAATGACAAAGTATAAAAACTGCATCCTTTTCCAAAATGTTCAAAGCATTCACATCAATCTCCTTGTTACAAATTGAATTGAAAAAATAACACAACCTCATTATAGTCTTTCTGACATGGATGACCAATATTCCACGCAGTGCAACTGGTAGAATTTGTTGCATCATGACATGACAATCATGTGATTTCATACCTATCAACTTCAAGTATTTCAATGAGACAAAATTTTTTACATTTGAAGAATAACCTTGAGGCACTTTGATATCATGAAGACACTGATAGAAGCTACTTTTCTCCCTCTTCGATAATGTATGACAAGCCGGGGGAAGAAATGTTCGTCTTCCTTTAGGAGTGGGAGCTAACTCCAAACGTATTCCCATTGATAGTAGGTCTAACCTTGCATTCAACCCATCTTTTGTCTTTCCTTTAATATCTAGCAATGTTCCGATCAAAGAATCACAGATATTCTTCTCCACGTGCATGACATCAATATTATGTTTGACTTCATGATACCTCCAATATGGTAGCTCAAAAAATATTGACCTTTTCTTCCAAATATGTCTATCATTACCAGATTTCTGTGTCTTTCCCAATGTCACATCAAGGTTTTTCACCCTCTCAAAATAAAAATCTGGGGATAAAGGTTTTGGAGCAGTATCAAATTATTGTGAGACATTGAATGCCTTTTTTAGTCTTCTATAAGGGTGATCCATAGGCAAAAACTTTCGATGACCCATGTACACTGTTTTCCTCCCATGATGCAATTGACAATATGACGTCTGTTGTTTGAAAATTAGACATGCTTTATGCCCTTTAACACTGTATCCAGACAAATTTCCATATGCTGGGAAGTCATTTATAGTGAATAGAAGCACTGCATGCAGTTGAAAATATTCCATTTTATAAGAATCATACACCCTAATACCATCAGCCCATAACAGTTTCAAATCATCAATCAGCGGTGACAAGTATACATCAATATCATTGCCGGGTTTCTTTGGACCAGAGATCATGATACTCAACATGACATATTTGCGCTTCATACAAACTTCAGGAGATAGGTTGTAAATTACCAATAAAACAGGCCATGAACTATGTGTGATACTGAGGGTTCGGTATGGATTCATTACATCTGTGCACAAGCCTAGTCTCAGATTTCTAATTTCATTTCCAAATGTAGGGTACTGGGCATCAATTTTCTTCCATTGTGGACAATCAGCTGGATGACGTATTTTTCCATCACATACCCGCTCATCAGCATGCCATCTTAACCTTTTTGCATCATGTGAATTAGCAAATAAACGTTTGAAACGAGGAATTATAGAAAGATACCAAAATACCTTTGAAGGGAGCTTTGTAATCTCTACATCAGCTTGTGATTTTTCTTTCACCTTATACCGTGATGTCCCACATTTAGGACACTCTTTCAGAAATTCATATTCCTTCCTATATATAATGCAGTCATTCGGACAGGCATGTATTTTCCTGTATCCCAATCCCATCGGGCATAATATTTTTTTGGCCTTATAATGTGAATCTGGAAGATCGTTATCTTTTGGAAGAATGTCTTTCATCAATTGTAGCAGCTCTGTAAAACTTCTGTCACTCCATCCATGTTTCACCTTCAGGTTAATCAATCTTAACACCGCCGAAAAAACCGTAAAATCAGTACAACCAGGATATAATGGTTTTTCGGCATCACCATATAGACGTGCAACTGTCGGTTCTATCTCAATTTGTTCTGCTACAATATCGCGAATCATTTCTTCAATTCCATCGGAGTTACCATCTTGCGATTCATTATCATCATTGAAATTCTGTCCAGTTTCGCCATGCCAAATCCAAGGGTTGTAACTCGGATTGAAACCATGACAAATCAGATGATCTTTTATCTCTCTACTTTTCAACTTCTTCATATTCAGACATTTCAGGCATGGACAGAAAAAAATGTCACTACTTGGAACATTTCGTTTAGCAAATTCCAAAAAGGCATCAACACCTTCCTCATATTCATTGCTCATTCGATGTGCCGTAATCCAACTTCGACTCATTATTACCTATAACAAATAGCAAAAATATATATATTTTTTAGATAAGACAAATATATGTTTATATGAAAAAAATCATAATTTGAATGTAAACAATTTTGAAATATAAAACAAATCGATGTGTATTTAAAAAAATATGCTTGAATATTATTTTTTAAACAAAATATAGTAAGATATAACCCCCCCTGGACACCCCCCGACCCCTCTGGACAGCCCCCCGCCCCTCCTGGACACCACCTCCCACCCCCTACCCCCTTGGACACCCCCTGGACATCCCCCAACCCTCTGGACAGCCCCCCACCCACCCGGACAACCCCAAATACCCTCTGGAGAGGCCGCCACCCACTTGGACAGCCCCCCACACCCATCCAACCCCTTGGACACCCCCTGGACACCCCATCGACCCCTCTGGACAGGCCGCCACCCCCTTGGACAGCCCCCCACACCCACCCATCCCCTTGGACACCACCCTGGACACCCCCCGACCCCTCTGGACAGACCCTGACCCCTCTGGACAGACCCTGACCCCTCTAGAAAGCACCCCCACCCCTCCTGGACACAACCCTCCACCCCGACCTGCTTGGACACCCCCCTGGACACCCCCCAACCCTCTGGACAGCCCCCCCACCCCTCCTAAACACCACCCCCACCCCCTACCCCCCTGGACACCCCCCTGGACACCCCCCAACACCCACCCACACCCTTGGACAGCCCCCCACACCCACCCACCCCCTTGTAAACCCCCCTGGACACCCCCGACCCCTCTGGACAGCCCCCCGCCCCTCCTGGACACCACCCCCCACCCCCTACCCCCTTGGACACCCCTCTGGACATCCCCCAACCCTCTGGACAGCCCCCCCCACCCACCCGGACAACCCCAAATACCCTCTGGAGAGGCCGCCACCCACTTGGACAGCCCCCCACACCCATCCAACCCCTTGGACACCCCCCTGGACACCCCACCGACCCCTCTGGACAGGCCGCCACCCCCTTGGACAGCCCCCCACACCCACCCATCCCCTTGGACACCACCCTGGACACCCCCCGACCCCTCTGGACAGCCCCCGACCCCTCTAGAAAGCACCCCCACCCCTCCTGGACACAACCCCCCACCCCCGACCTGCTTGGACACCCCCCTGGACACCCCCCAACCCTCTGGACAGCCCCCCCCACCCCTCCTAAACACCACCCCCACCCCCTACCCCCTTGGACACCCCCTGGACACCCCCCAACACCCACCCACACCCTTGGACAGCCCCCCACACCCACCCACCCCCTTGTAAACCCCCCTGGACACCCCCCGACCCCTCTGGACAGCCCCCCGCCCCTCCTGGACACCACCCCCCACCCCCTACCCCCTTGGACACCCCCCTGGACATCCCCCAACCCTCTGGACAGCCCCCCCCCACCCGGACAACCCCAAATACCCTCTGGAGAGGCCGCCACCCACTTGGACAGCCCCCCACACCCATCCAACCCCTTGGACACCCCCCTGGACACCCCACCGACCCCTCTAGACAGGCCGCCACCCCCTTGGACAGCCCACCACACCCACCCATCCCCTTGGACACCACCCTGGACACCCCCCGACCCCTCTGGACAGCCCCCGACCCCTCTAGAAATCACCCCACCCCTCCTGGACACAACCCCCCACCCCGACCTGCTTGGACACCCCCCTGGACACCCCCCAACCCTCTGGACAGCCCCCCACCTCTCCTAAACACCACCCCCACCCCCTACCCCCTTGGACACCCCCTTGGACACCCCCCAACACCCACCCACACCCTTGGACAGCCCCCCACACCCACCCACCCCCTTGTAAACCCCCCTGGACACCCCCGACCCCTCTGGACAGCCCCCCACCCCTCCTGGACACCACCCCCCACACCCTACCCCCTTGGACACCCCCCTGGACACCCCCAACCCTCTTGATAGCCCTCCCACCCCCCTGGAATCACTGAATAAAGTAGTAACAACTGTAAAAGGGCAACCCATCCAAATGGACACGCCCCAACCCTCTCGGGGATTTATAGAAAACGATGAAAAATTAGTGAAATCATAAAATTAGTCAATATTGCAAGTCGAACTAATAGATCTAGGGATGATAAATAAGATTATGGTGCCAAAACGAGTTAAAAGGGTTTGCAATCGAAGAATCTTAGCTAGTTTCAACAAAAAAATCACAACACATATATATATATACTATCCGCGAAAAAAAAACGAACGAGTGGGAGGATTACCTGAGTGCTGCGAGTTTAGATGATTGATCCCAGGAGATTAAATATGAGAAAAGATGATCGCAAAACGAATCTAAACCAACGAAATTGACGAGCTAATTCGGGTTTATGCGCGAGAGAGAGGAGTCGCGACTGTCGAAGGTAAACTCGCGAATGACAATCCACAGGTCTGGGTAAATTTTTAAATGAGTTATCACGTCGGTTATTCAATAACAGACGTTATAATTTTTTTAAAACATTTATAATGTCGGTTATTCAATAACCGACGTAAAAACCTTCCTCCGATTCTTTTTTTACGTCGGTTATTCTATAACCGACGTTATAAAGGGCTCAAAATCCGCGTTTTATTACGTCGGTTATTCCATAACCGACGTCAAAAACATCTGCGGATTCTTTTTTTACGTCGGTTATTTTATAACCGACGTAAAAAGGCCTTCAAAAACCGCGTTTGTTATGTCGGTTATTCAATAACCGACATAAAAAATGCCCCCCGCTTCTGTTTTTTACGGCGGTTAATGTATAACCGACGTAAAAAACGAAGCCGCGCAATTAATAACGTCGGTTATCAAAATAACCGACGTTAAAGGTGTACTGAACACAGGGTTTTACGTCGGTTATTAAATAACCGACGTAAAAAACCTCGTTTTACATATTATGACGTCGATTTTATATAACCGACGTAAAAAATGGTGACGTAAAAAACGTTTTCTGCACTAGTGTTATTTACTTGTAGTTTTAGTATTTTTATGATGTCATCATAAAATTTAGAATGATGTGGTTATTGATGGAGTTGATTCCCTAGAACCAAATTTTTTGTACTTTATGATAACATGTATTTATTGTTTTGAATATTAATAAACTTCGTATAACATCATGATTATTGTATCGTGTAACATAGTATGTGATAATGTCCTAAGAGTAGTTGATGCACTGAAAGATCATAGTAGTTCCCCACTATGATGAGAACCTAGAAGCATTGTGATAGTATTCTTAAATATATATTATATATATGGATGAAATAATTTTAGGGACACAAATTATGTAGGATATCAGGGGTGGAGACTCATTGGATTTTTTGGAACATTCTCATGGTGTACACCCTTGGTAATATCCAGTGTAGGATATTATGAGAACAAGACATGCCTGTAGGAAATCCATATTTATATAGTTTATTGGATTTTGATATCTGCAGACATTTTTATTGATAATTAGACTTTATGATTATTATTAACGAGTATTATAATTCAAATACATTGATGTATTGATGAAAACTATGATGACATATGTTCACGGTGAGTTATGATACATTGGGAGCATCATGAGTAATATTTCATTAATGAATAATGCAAGAAATGATTTGTCCCTTCTTTTATCTAATGAAAGTTGATATCTTAGTCTCTTTTATAGAAAATATATAACCTGAATAGATCCATGTCTATGGTGTTCTATAGGAATTCTTGATTTCTGAAAAGTCAAATAATGAGACATTAAGCACATAAGTTGACGACACCAACATGAAACCTGGTTGATTAGAGATATTGTGATAAAGGGATTATATTACACCGTAAAATCCTATATGAGGTATTATGTCATTATGACATTAACTTCTTTCTACATGGGTGACTTGGAATGTTTCTAGATTCTAACCTTGGACTTTTGGTTAATTCACCTAATGCAACTAAGAAAGTGGCCTATAGGGTCACATACTAAGTGTATCCAGAATACCAGTTAAATAATAATTATATTTAACAATTTTAATAAATATTATTCCCAAACTTGGTTTCAAAATTATTCATGTTTGCAATATCACATATATTTCATTACCAGTTCTTCAAGAAAATATTATCGATTAGGATATTTAATAAATATGTATTTTATATTTAGTGAATATAAGATTTATTTATTTATTAGTGAATAATGCAATAATATTTATTAAATAAAGAGTCATTATTCAAGGCTTAATAAATATTATGGATGAATGGTTCATTGAGTTTAATGGTTTAGTGAGAAATAATATATATTGAATATTATTTGAAAAACTAATATTTAATTTAATTCATGAGTTTAGCGCATGTCAATAAATAATAATAATAATATTATTATTATTAATACAGGGTTATACATGGATTATGGAAATAATAAAGGGTGCATGTGCAATTATTATTTTCTAAATCTATAGTATATAAACCCAATTATATTTTTTTCTTAAAAGTGTCAATACATTTTGTCTTATACACAATGAGATCCAGATATAATCCTCTCAAAGCCCTAGAGAGCTTCCTCTTTAAGAATTCTCTAAAGAATATAGAGTTATCTTCCTCCACCACCACTCTTAATTATAAAGAGATCGAAGAGAACCCTTAATTGAAGCAGTTCTCAGGGCAATCAAAGTCGAACAATTTAAGAGTTAGAATCTAGAATGGTAGTACCTGGAGATTCCAATGGTGATGTTTAGAGGTTCGTGAAACATGTGTGGATCACCACTAGAGGGAATATATTCTTGATTCATACAATAAAATGATGGCATGACATATAAAAATTTTCATATCCATTAATGATGAAATAATTTATTATAAGGTAATTCTTTAATTTCTTAAATTAATTATAAATAATATTTGATGATCCGACACTTTGGTTCGAGCGTTTATCCGTTGTCTATATTATTTGATTCAAATTTATTTATCACAATATTTATCTTTATAAAAATATTAGATTGATCATCGATCGTGAAAAAAGAAAATTTGGCCATGCCCCATCTGATGATTTCACTATATCAGGAACCTATAAGTGGTATTAGAGGGGTGGAATAATTATTTATAATTATTTAAATATTGCTGATTGATTTATGAATTTTTAATTAATTTTATATTCCAGTTTAATCATTCTTTAAATATTAATTACAAGATCTGATTTCTTCCTCTTCATTTATAAAAAATATAATCAAATTGATTAATTTTATGAATGAAATAAATGCAAATATATCATTCAGAGGTGTTGAGGAGTCTAGCTAGACAACACAAGGTACATGCTGTGTAACCTGGAGGTACATTCCATGTAATAGTGTTTAATTCATGCTGAATTAATTCAATCCATGTGTATTTATTACATGTAGTTAATTTAATTACACACTATATGTTGATAGGTCCAGCTCGATGTACGGTCTGACGGAGTACATGTTATGTACCTTCCATACATGACGTCTAGTCATTTAGTCATAGATCGTCTATGTATCATCTTACATGGCCTACATGACTGGTGAACATGTAACTCAAAGACTATAAGAAATGTATCCCATGTTCAGACCATGTACTACAATATTTTCCATGTCTTGGTTGCATACTGAGTACTTAGGTGTTTCCTCAGATAGAATGTGAGAATAATACACACCGTGTAGCTTCAATGTACACACAATGTACTTTTAAAATATTATGAAGAATTAAAAATTAATCTATTATACTATTCAAACCTTATCAACATGTGTCCCATGTGGTCATTAGGTTGATAATACATTCCATGTAATGGTTTTTATATATATAAATGTCTAATTAATTTCTATGTAATGTTCATATCTGTATATCATGTATAAGTCCTATTAAAGTTATTACTATGCCCGCATTAATTTATAACATACTACATAAATACCATATGTTCCATGTGTCAATTAAGTTTATATTACACGACATGAAATTACGTGATAAGTCATGTATGACACATATCTCAAGAGTAAACAATATAAAAGTATAATACACATTGGGTAGTTCGAACGGGTACTCACAATGTTTCCTCCATGTAAAATTTTTTGTACAAAATTAATTTTAAATAAATTTATTTAATTTGTTTAAAATTATGATGGATGTGAATCTTAAGAAAATTTAGATGAGGATTAAGATAGAATAATTTATTAATTAAAGAAGATAATTAATTGATTCAAGAGTGATTTATCATAAATAAGAATGATTAAAATTGAATGCTAATTTTATTAAATGCATAATTCATTGCATGCATATGGATGATCATAAGACTTTACCAAAACCTTTTATGTGATTGGTTTATTTTAATTTTTTATTAAATTAAATTATTTTCCTATATGTCATCTATGTTTTTGTAATGTAAGGGACTGTATGCCCATGGTTGCTTTTGTGTAAACCCCTTAACCAATCCTTTGGTTCCCCTGAACAATGTGTGAGTAAAAGAATATTTAATAGATGGAGCTACCAAGATATTGGAGGTAGTTCAAGTTTCAATTCGAGGTGAAACCAATCCAAGAGAGATACATAGGTGGACATGTGGAAAGATGTAAATATGCAACATGAACCATAAATGGTTCAAGGTATTTTTACCCAAGGTCTATTTTTAGTTTATCATCCACTATATAAACTAAACATTGTAATATATCATGATCATAACAATTTATTATTTTATTTATATAAAGTTTCATGGTTATTTCATTATGGATGTTTTATCACGATCACATGAATTAATGAATTAACAAATATACGGTATAGAACTAAAATAAATTGATTTATGTGACATGGTTAATATCTTAAGTTCATCCAATTAATATTAAAAATAATATTATAAAGATAATAATTGTAAATTTATTCATAAAAGATAAAATCCATCAATTATATATATACTCGGTATAGACTTCCACTAATTTAGTTAAAATCAAACCATAGTTCAAATTTCCTGACCATCCAATTTTGGGGTGATTTATATTATCTAGGAATTATAACATGTTGTTTTGGGATGAATTAACTTAGTTATCATTATTGGTTGACTTCCAAAAAAGGAAATTCTGTCACTGAGAGGAAAAGTTTGTAGAAATCCAATTTAAGTGTTTCAAGATTAGAGATTCCACACAATGGATCAAGGAACTATGAGTAAATATAGTTGGCATTTAAAATTCCTACCTAAAACCCTTAAAATTTCTTGATAAGAAGAAATTGGGTTGATGATAAGTGGAATATGTATCCATTTCACTAAGAATTCCCAAAAAATATGATATTCTAAATCCAATGGTGAGGGATATTGGGTTTTGATAAAATAGTGGGAGATTAATTAATATAATATTTATTTTTTTATTTAAATTTTATTAGATAAAGTACAAAAAATATTCTCATATTATTTTTAAAACAACAATAAAAATTACTTTAACCATATCATTATGATCCATACTTGAGAAGGATAACTTTCTCACTGGATCAAATTTGCAAGAGTAGAAATGGCACATACATGTTATTATATTCCTTGAATGGAAATTGTATGTGCTAGAGGAAACTATTTAAAATGTAATTATTAAAGATGCTAGCGATGAAGAGTTATCTCACTATGAAGAACAATTGAATGATTCTAAAGATGTTTAGTGTTTTATGCCATCATATATGACTAATGAGGTTATTAAGAAACATGGGGACATATATTTGTTTAGAATGATGCCTCACCTTCATGATATATATCAATAGAAAGAGATAAAAGAGAGAAAAGATATATCTAATGATTTATTTACAACTAATATTAGAGAGTCATTACCAAATGGTCCTAATGTAGTCAAGATTATTGGTTACATTGAACAATTAAACATCTTAGGGATTAAATTACCAAATATGGTTTGAAAAGGTCTCATACTTTCCTCACTACCCAAGTCATTATCCAATTTTATTGTTAATTATAACATGATAAATAATGATAAGAGTCATTCATAACTTCTTACCCTAATTCTCCAAGTGGATAAGGACATGGGGCATAGAAAACCTATAATTATTACAATGAATAGGTAAAAAAACATGGAGAAGGGGTATAAGAATCATAAAAAGTATAAAGTTACCAATTACCATCCTTCCAAGAAGTGTAAGATCTAGATTCAAAGAAATAAAAAGGAAGTAGTTTATTTTTCATGTGGAAAGAAATGACACTTTAAGAGGAACTTCAACCAGAAACAAAGGGAAGCTAAAGGTTCTTTCATTATTGGGTGTGATATCTCATTATATACACAATGGTTATTAGATATAGATTGTGTTTCTCACATCTATTTGCAAAAGTAAGAACAAAGTAGATTCAAAAATATTTCTAGAGTTGAGGTGAATTTATGAGCTACCAATGGTGCGAGGTTGGTTGTTTTAGACATTGGTGATTACCACTTTTCATTACCAATATGAATTATATTGGTTTTAAGAGATTTTTATTATGTGCCAAATATTACCATGAACATAACTTCTATACCATACCTACATGAATATGGTTTTATTTTCAAATTCTGAAATAAAAGTTGTTTCTTTTATAAATAAAACATATGCTATTGTATGGTACATTTAAATAAAAATCATTATGTATTAAATTACTAAAACCAAGTATTGAATGAATCATGTTTAGATGAATCATATAACACCCAACTATGGAATCAATATCTTGGTAATGTAAATGAGGAGAATTTGAAAAAGATCTATCAAGATGGTTATTTAGACTCTTTTTAGATAAAATCACTTGAAAGATGTCATTCTTGTTTACAAGGAAAAATGAACAAACCACCATTCAGTGGATAAGGTGAAAGAGACACAAAAATTTTAGGATTTGTAAACACTAATGTTTGTGGAAAATTTATATTAGAATCTATATGTGTATATTTTTACTTCCCAACTTTTACTAATGACTTGAGTAGATACGAATATGTATACTTGATGAGTTATAAGTTTAAGTCTTTTGAGAAATTCAAAGAATTCAAGAATTAAGTAGATAGTCAACATGGAAATAAGATAAAGAATATAAGATCATATTGAGGTTATGAATATGTTAACCAAGAGTTTATTAACTTTTTACCGGATTTTGGGATTCTATCTCAACTCGCTCTACCTTACACACCATAGTGGAATGGTTTTAGTGAAAAGAGGAACCATACCTTGTTAGACATGGTAGGTTCAATGATGAGTCATAAAGATCTTCCATATTTATTTTATGGATATGAATTACAAATTTTCAGAATATATATTAAATAAAGTACCAAATAAAGTGGAAAATAGAATTCCATTTGAGTTATGGAGTGGAAAGAAACTCATTTTGTCATGTTCATGTGTATGGGGTTACAAGGCACTTGTTAAGGCCTTATTAGGAAATAGAATAGAACCCAAAGGTAGAAAGATTATATTTATAGGGAATTCAAAGGGAAAAAATTGATACTACCTATATAAACAACCAAAAAATAAAGTTACCATCGCTAGAAAATCCATCTTTGTTGAGAGGGAGAACATCCTCAAATGGTATAATAGGAGTAATATTGATGTCGATGAATTTCATTCTCAAGATACACATGAGTTGGTGTAGGAAAAAATTAGGTAGGTCCCCATGCAAAAAGTAGTTCTTAAAACACATGTACTGTGTAGAAGAACTAGAGAGGTAAGATAACTAGAGAGATATGGATTTCTAGTCATTGAAGACGATGACTAATTATTCATTAAAAATTATGAAACTATCTCCTACGAAGAGGTAGTAGAGAGATCATAATCTACAAGATGGAAAGAATACATAAATTCTAAAATGGATTCCATATATCAAAACCAAGTTTGGGTTTTGATTTATGCACTAGTTGATGTATGCCCATAGGGTGAAAATGGGTATTCAAGTGAAAAATGGACATGGAAGGTAAAGTAAAGACCTATAATCAAGACTAGGGGCTAAAGGGTTTAAATAACATTAAGGGATTGACTATGATAAATTTTTTTCACTAGTTTTCATGTTTAAATCAATTATAATTATACTTAATTTATCATCTTACCATGACTATGAAATTTGGTCGATGGATTTAAAAATAGATTTCCTTAATTGAAATCTTCAAGAAGATTTCTACATGACAAAACTATACGGGTTTGTGAATCTAAGTGATGAAAAAAGGATAA
The DNA here is from genome assembly GCA_963277665.1 of Viscum album. Taxonomy (NCBI): domain Eukaryota; kingdom Viridiplantae; phylum Streptophyta; class Magnoliopsida; order Santalales; family Viscaceae; genus Viscum; species Viscum album. The sequence goes on along the minus strand of OY728145.1, from coordinate 1,366,194,590 downwards.
GAAAGTTACAGAGATCCATTTATGGATTGAATAATTTATCTAGGTGATGGAACATTTGATTAGATGAAGCTATAAAATAATTTTGATTCATTAAGAATGAATGTTCTCTATGTGTTTACATGAGTTTTAGTGAGAATTAAGTTGTTATCCTTGTAGTATATGTTAAAGACATATTATTTATTGTAAAATATATACTAGTCTTAAAATCTATTAATGATTGTTAAAAAAGTGTTTCTCTATGAAGGAATTATGTGAAGAAACCTATATTCTAGGGATAAAGATCATTTATGATAGATCAAAGAGGTTTCTTGGACTAAGTAAAAGTACATACATTGACAAGATACTAAAGATATTTAGTATAGAAAAATACAAGTGAGGATTGGTTTCACTGTCATATGGAATACATATTTCTAAGAAAATGTTTTATAAGACACACTAAGGGAAATATAGAATGAGTAATATCCCATACACTTCAGTGATAGGATCAATCATGTATGCCATGTTATGTATTAGACTAGAAGTTTTATAAGCATTGATCATGGTAGGCAGATATCAAGATGATCCAGGAGAACAACATTGGTCTACTGCTAAGGCCATCCTTAAGTATCTGAGAAGAAATAAGGATATGTTCTTGATGAGTAGAGGAGATGAGGAGATGTTAATTAAGGGTTATAATGATGTAAATTTTCAAACATACCAGAATGATCTAAATTTATATTCAGTATATGTTTTTTGTTTCAATGGAGGAGTTGTGAGATAGAAGAGTTCAACACATCAAGGTTTTGATGATTATATAGTTGAGTTAGAGTATATAGTGTCTTCTGATGTATCCAAGGAACCTATTTGGATACAATAATTTTTCTAGTATCTAGATGTGGTACCTAATAGTAAATGACCTATCATATTATATTGTGACAATACTGCAGTGGTGGATCTTACAAAAGAGCCACAATCACACCAATGGACAAAGCACATACTCTGGAAGTACCACCTCTTGAGGAATTTTTCTCAGAGGGGTGAGGCTACACTAAGAAGAGTTCTTATAGAATAAAACATGGAAGTTCCCTTGAGTAAAGTATTATCTTAGAAAAAACATGAGTATCATGTGAGAGTTAGTAGATTGAAGGTTGCTAGTAGTTGGCTCTAGTGCAAGTGGGATTCTATTATAGTTGGCACCTTAGAACCTGATTCTATGTACTTTTTGATAACCTGTATTCATTGTTTTGAATATTAATAAACTCATTATCACATCATGATTCTTATTTTTTGTATCATAGTATGTGATAATATCATAAGAGTAGTTGTCACACTGAATGGTCATAGTAGTTTTTACTATGATGAGAACCCTAAAGTGCCATGATAGTATTTTTAAATTAATTTCATATAGCTAGATGAAATAATTTGAAGGAAACAAATGATATAGGCTATCAGGTTTAGAGACTCAAAGTAATTTGAGTCACCTTCTCATGGCTTAAACCCTTGGTAATGTCTAGTGTAGGATATTAATAGAATAAGATCCGCCATAGGAAATCAAATTTTTTATGTTTCATTAGATGTTCCTTTTTTGCAAATGTGTGAATTGACCCTTAGAGTTTAAAATTATTAATAGTGAGTATTATAAGTCATGTAATTCGATTCATTGATGAAAAATGTGATTAAGTATGTTTTTGGTGAGGTAGGATATATTGGGTATGTTGTGAGAAATATTTCATTAATTAATAATGCGGGAAATGATTTTCCCTTATATTCTTTAATAGAATTTGATATCTCAGGAACTTTGGTAGAAATGATATATCCTAAATAAATCTATGTACATCGTGTTCTATAGGGAATTTTTATTTATTGAAATTCAAATAAAGATATATCGAGCACATAGGTTGATCACACCAACAAGCAACCTATTTGATCATAGATATCATGATAAATGAATTATATTAAATTACAAGCGTCCATATGAGGTATTATGTCATTGAGATATGAACATCATTATCTATGGGCGCCTTTTCATGTTTCTAGATGCTAACCTTGGAATTTAGGATTATTTTCCTAATTCCACTAAGAAAGAGTCCTAGAGGGTCATACACTAAGTGTATCAAGAATCTCAGTTAAATAATATTATTATTTAACAAGTTGAATAAATATTATTCTCACATATTGTTTAATAATTATTCATGTTTTCTTGATCTCATACATTCCATCACCTGTTATTTGATAGAATATTATGTGATAAGAATATTTAATAAATATTTATTTTCTATTTAATTAATATAATATTTATCTATTTATTAGAAAATAATGTAATGATATTTATTTATTAAATAAATATTCATTAGTTGAGGCCTGATAAATATCATAGAAGAATGGAATAATGATTTTATTGGTACGTTAAGAAATAATATATATTGAATATTATTTGAATAAATAATATTTAATTTAATTTGTTAGTTTAGTGCATATTAAGAAATAATAATAATAATAATATTATTATTATTATATACATAGGGTTCTATAGGGATTAAAAAAATAATATAGGGTGCATGTGATATTATTATTTTTTAACCCTAGTGTTGTATAAACCTAATTATATTATTTTCTTAGGAGATCCAATTTATTTTGTGTTGTGCATAATGAGAATCTAAAAGAATCCTCCCAAATATGTTGAGAGATCTCTCTTCAAGAACGTTCTCAAGAATGAAGAGTGTTCATCCTCCTCCACCACTCTCAAGTATAGACAGATCAAAGAGAAACCTCCATTGAAGTGGTTCTTAGGGCTATCAAAGGATAATGATGCAAGCATTAGGATTTGACATGATAGCACCTGAAGATTCATATGACGATTTTTAAAGGTTTGTGGAGCACATGTGGAACACTGTGGGAGGGAATGTATTATTTATTCCTATAATTTAATAATGGTATGATGTAGATATGTTATTATATCAATAAAAAATAAACAATTTCTTACAAGGTAATTCTTTAATTGGTTAAATTAATTATAAATAATATGCGAAAATCTTGCACTTTAGTTCTGAAATTTATCCATTTTCTATATTATTTGATTCAATTACATTGATCACAACATTTATCATTGTGTACATATTAAGTTAATCATTTATCACGACAAAAGTAAAAGTTGGGAATGCCTCATTTGACACTTCTGGTGTGCCCAGAATCTATAGTTGTGTAGGAACATGGGGCAGTATGCCAAAGTGTGAACCCAGAGGCTTCACAAGTTTTGGATGAAAACATGGAGTGATTTTAAGAAGTAGAAATTACCAAATTATAAGGGGTTAATCTCTAGTCATGATACTAAATATTGGTTATAATTGTTTGGGATTTCATTTATAATGATCTATAAAGGTGGAAAGCACCATATTTCATTAGTGGTGGTCTTTATACATGGATAAAAATGTTAATGGTGGTTTTTATGATTGAAATATCCTAACGTGTTCATAGTTTAATATAATCAATTTTTATATATGTTTCAGAAGGATTTATAAAAGACTCTCAAATTTGAGTGAAAATTGGATATTTTAGTGATTTAGTAGGGGATTTTTGTATTTTAGGAGTTTACTATGAGGTTTATAGATCCTTTTTATTGCATTATTTATTTCATAGTTGATGAGAATATAAGAGATCATAATTTTAAAATATCTTTGTGACTAGAGATGTATAGGTAGTTAGGTATCATTTATCCTATTTATTTCAAAGAGATTTTAAAATTAAAAGAGATGTTGAAAATACCATTGAATATGATCGGATTTTTATTAAATATTTTTTAGTAGATAAATTATTAGAGTTGGTATAATAGTATGATTATCATTATAATAAAAGTTTAGGAATTTTTACCAAAGAAATAAAAATAAAAGTTTAGGCATAATCATGGGAATCAACTACCAACATTTGGTATTGGTCATATGTATCCATCTGTTGAAAATTACGGAATTTTATATTTATCTTGTTTTTTATGGACTATTAAAAACATGTATGACCTTATTATTAGATAATTTAATGGAATAAAAAATAAAGCAAGGCTATTTAATGGACAACCCTTAAGTTTCATAAGCCTCTTCAATAATAGTTTCTATAACACCAATATGATAAATAACTATTAGGAAAACCAACCTAGGGTAGTGATGAGAGAGAATATCAAGAATGATTTCAATATCCTTTGGAATTGAGGTCTAATATGAGAGTATTCATGGGTAGTTATAAGTGAAAATAAGAATAATGGGTAGGTTAATAAAAATCCTAGGAAGTAAAAGTTTGTGGGATGGAGGGAATAAAAGTGGCTTGAAGTATGATTTACATTCACAACATTACTTTTTTATTGATACTAGTGATTTAATTCATTTATCATTCCTACTTTAGTTCAATGGTTATATATTCAATTAGAAAAGTTTTATAAATTACTGGAGTTAATGACTCTTATTAGAGGTTGTATTAGGTGTATTGTGGTTATAAGTTTATTATGGTATGAGAAATATTTTAATGAAACTTAGTATTATTATGAATAAGACTATAATAATTTATCCTTAGCATGGATGGATTGTATTTTTTACAATATTGTGTTTATTTCTATCAAAAAAGGGATATTTTATCTAATTTATAAGGTAATCATATGGTATTTAAAGGGGATGAATATTTATGAATAGGGTAGAGATGGATTAATCAACTTATTTCATATCAATTATAGAAATTAATTATTTATGAAACATAATAAAAGATGGTTATGTTTCCCAAATTTTCAAGGGATTATACAATTTTTTTTCTGAAAGAGGTTTCACGTTTAACTTTTTAGTGAGATATTTAATTTGGGATATAATTATATCAAGGGTTTTCTCCAATTGTTATGGTATCTTATCAAATAAAATCTTATATTTTTGGGAGTTGAGGATAAAAATTGATGAATTATTATAGATGGGTTTCATTCAATATAGTATATCACCATGGGTAGATCTATAATTTTTCACAAAAGTCAAATTAATGCATGAGCTTATATATCAATTACTAGTTGTTGAATCAGGTGAAGATGAAGAATCTATATTTTGTTCCTTGGATACATTTTTTTATCTTGTTGAATGTGTGGAGTTAGTTTTCTATGATAAATTTATGATTTGGATATCACCAAATGAGGGTTAAATAGGAATAACACACCAAGTTGATTATTTTATATCATTATGAACATTTTTAATTTGCAGTGATGTAGTTTAGAGTAATTAATAAACTGTTTATGTTTATATTACTTATGGATATGGTGTTACAATGATTTTTTTGGTAGTATTAAGATATAAAATTTTTATTTATTTGAAGATATGTGAGGATCATATATAGAATATAAAGATGGAGTTAGAGTTTTTAAGGAAATATCTATTTTATTGGAAGATATCTATGTTATATTTTGGAAATTTGTGGCTAATTTTATTGTTTATTTAATTTTTGAGCATGGTGTATTAAGGTACTCTATGAAAATCAAAGTATTCACTGTATGGAATCCATTGAAGAAATTTTTTTGGTATGAATTTTATTAGTCTTGGATAATTATTATAAAAGGTTTGTACCCAAATATTCATATATTTTGACTCCATTATCATATTTGACTATGAAATGTAATTAGTTTTCTTGAAAAGAGGAATTTTTGGATACCATGTAAGGTTTTAAGTATAAAATTTTGAGTGCCCCAATTCGAAGATATCTGGAACAAGTTATTCCTTATAAGGTATAATTTTAAGTATCTTGATATGGGTTTGGATATTTCTTGATATAGGATAGAGTAGTGATTGTAATATGATCTATACGGTCATATTCTTAGGTATGTAATTGGGATACTTGGGATTTGGATTAGACATTCTAAAATGGGCCCAATAATATGGGAGGGTTGGGGAATCTCATGAATATGGTATGGTATAAGCCTTTATTTTTATATTCATTTAAAAAATGGGCCTAAATGAATAAAATAAATTAAGACAATATCTATGTGGGTAGGTTTGCATAGTTATAGGACAACCTGTGGATCCAAAAGCTTTATTTTTTAAATTATGAGGATCCCTTGATTCCTCATTTGGTTCTTTCTAATATAGTAGGTGACACACCAATTCCAAAGGTTAACCTCATTCTACTTCCACTAGTTAAGGGTAAAAAACATATTTTATTATTTTTTAATCATTGGTATACACATGTGATGCGTGGTGGCTTAAAAATTAAATATTTTTTGACTGGAGTTTTGATTAGGGGACCCAACCAATAAATTATTGTTTCATACCAAATGACATAAAATGTAGTTATATTAATTGGTGAAAAAGTATATATATAAACACACACTATATTTCTATTTATATATAAATATGCGTGTCTATATATATATAACATGATTTCTTGCCGACTTACCCGAGCGGTATGAAAAATGGGATAGTTTAGACTCAACACACTCATTTTATATGTTTAATCATGATCTTTTGGTGGTGGTTTTTGAATTTAAACTATAGAATCATTATTTTATTGGTTAATAATTTATTATATTTATATGTCTTAAGAATTTATATATATATATATATATATATTTTATCATAGGATTTTAATTTATATCACAAAAAGATGAATATAATTTCTTAATGATTTTTAACATGACCTGAGCCGCTTGTCCCCACATAGGGTGATGGTAAGCCAAGTGTTCCACCCAAAACCCTCCTCCAATAGGCCATGGGCTAGTGACTAGAAAAAATAAAGGATGATACATAAAAAGGAGGCGGTATCCTAATAACTTATATCAAACATAAAACACTATCTGACCATAAATATCACTTCCACATTGGATATACACAACTATTTTAAATGAAAAATGCATGAAAAACACTCTAATATTCCAGTGACATACACAACAAATTCTAGTACAAAAGGAAAAAATTACAAGCCTTAACATCCCAAAATAAACAAATAACCTTGAGAGATTGGGATGAGAAATTACTATTTCTCCCTAAAATGAATCTGAGCACCACTAACATTAGCCACCATAGGGAACCATTAGGATACAAACCCATTAGCTCCTCACTTAGAAAGATCTCTACTAACCTATGCTTCATTTGTATAGAAACAACATGTGCGTGAATTGGGATTGTGTATGGGTAGGTATAGAAACACCCAGTAGAACACTCTGAAAATAATAAGGGTATCTGGATTTAGGTCGTTCACAAGCAATGGTTGAATTGTACACGCACCCAACTCAAGATAAGAGGGGAGAAAAAAATATGGGGAAGAAGATAAGGATTTGCTTCCCAATAAACCATCAACCCAAGTATTATAGGGGGAAGTAAGGATACCCTGATGGTATACTCAATCCATGGAATAAGGATACTACAATTAAACTCCATGACTTAAGGGAAATATACTTCAATAATCATCAGTCATAGGTAAGATCATACAACAACCAATCTATACAATAGAACGAAAACCCAAAATCTAAACCTCAAAACTATAGGATATAATCAGGAAGATCCCATATAGAGGTGCACCAAAACATGATCCACATAGTAGAATTGATATCACTACCCTAACAACATAGAGAGGGAATAACTGGACGCACTGATATATTACCATTCACAGAACATCACTTGATACCAAAAAATGCCATATCAATATCTCCCTCTCAGAATCCATCACTGAGATCCAAATCAAAGTAGAGGACCCACACCTCACTAGAATGAATTCATTCCAATAGAGGGAGTTACTGTAACAACCTGAGTTTTTATGAAGTATTTTTTAGAGTAAATTAAATTTCTTTGATAGATTTCATTACATGAAACACCACATTAAGCATGCACTACATGCAATAATGGGTTAGCTTGCATTACACATGACACTAAGCTTTAACAAAACCACAATATATTATTAATATAGTTATTTAAACATAGAAGTTATAAAATATATGTTAAACATACCAATATGATTAGTAATAAATAATTTTTCAATATTAATTATAATGGTTTTATATAAAGGAAACATATTGATAAGAAAAGTACATCGTTTTTGGTAAAGTCTTTATATGTTTCGAAAATAGTGTTTTGCTTAAAAAAGTTTTTTATTTTTTTTTCTGAAAATTGATAAAATTAGTTTTTCACACAAAATAAACTTAATTTTTTTTAATAATCATGTCAAAATTATCTCAGGGTGATTTTTTGGATTTTTTGAAAAGTTTCATTTTTTGATGAACAATGAAAACTACATAATTTTAATTAAAAAATTCCTTTTCGTTTAATTTTTTTTATAATGTTAAATTATATTTTAAATTGGTTTTAAAGTAATATTAGTTAAATTATACATCCTTTAATCCAATTTAATTCATTTTAATTAATTTCATATTGAATTTCTATATAAAAACTTTGTAAACTTGTGAACATTTTCTATTTAAAAATCCGCTTCATCGTCACTTCTACAGGGTTAATTTCAAATTAATAATTTAGACTTCTGTAAATGTAATTTTGAAAAATGGATACCCTATGTTTAATAATCATAGTTTTTATTATAAAATACTTTCAAAATAATTTTTTACCAAAATTAATTTTAAAAACAATAAAAATTATTTACTGTAGTTTAGGTAAAAATGGTTTTACCGAGGGGTTAAACTAAAAAGATAAGGGTTAAAAATAACCCAAAACTTGTAAAAAACCAATTATATATATATATAACTTATATAATATTGTATCTTTAATGGTTCATTTTGGAAGCTTTTGGTATGATAAAAACATCGATACACCTTTTTATTTTCAAAAAATTAAAAGTGTGCCACTCAGCTCACTTATAAAAGACCACCCCTCTCCTCTATTATTGAAACCTTAAAAACCTTTTAGTTAAAGAATACCTACCCAAATAAATTCCAAAATTCCATTATATAATATTTGAAGCCTTAGTTTGGACATAAAGCTAACCTAGTAATGATTTTTTTGCAAACCTAAGGAGGATACCCAAAAAAGAGGCAACATTCATCAACAAACGTTTTTGTTTTATTTCTTCCTCCAACTCATTAAATTATTATTATAACATTATGTTATAATAAAATTAGTATCTTATATATACTGAGTTGTTTTTATCTTATTTTCATGTCCTACAACCATCTACACTTCTATCAAATGGGTTATGAAATCATTGTTCATGTGTAGGGCGGACTACCGCCTCACGAATCGATGTCATTAGTTTTTGCATCACCAATTCTCAAGGATAGAAATAATGATATATTTTTATTTATATATTATATTTATGATATTATTATACTTATGGAATTATTATATCACATATACCTTTATACTCTCCATTTTTTTTGGAATACGATAACGTCACTCGTTTGTGCGGCGGACTATCACCTCATGAAGTGATGTGATTCATTCCTGATTTACATGGAAGGTAATAAGGATGAGATTAATGAACATATGTGATATATATGAAATAAAAATTATTATTTAATGATTATATATCATTTACCTTTATTTATTTCAATTTAATAAGAAAATGGAAATTTAGTTCATGCGTACGTACAACCTATCATCTCCATGAATGATTTATTTCATTTTCAATCACTAAATTTTATGGATTAATATAAATACATATACAATATATATATATATATATAATATTTATATCATGGTTAAAATTCTATATATGATGAAATAATTTTCTATTTAATTGGACAAAAAATAACAAATCTAAACATATATAAAAAACAAAGCAGTTATTACACAAAGGTAACTTTAACAAGAAATTGTTAATAAAAGGGTAATAAAAGGTCATAAGAAAAAAATATATTGTATTATATATATTAATATTTTTATGTAATATATGTATAATAAACTTATATTTATTATATAGGAGGTTTGAAAGTATACAACAGAAGTCAAGACTTAAGGTAAGATAATTTTGTCTCAATTTTCCTTCATTGATACATATGTTAAGTTATAAACCTATCTTAATTTACAAGGTGTATATATAGACCCTTTGACATGTAATATCATGAATTTATTTATACTCATGATATTTGAAGTTTTATTTAATGATTTTACTTCATGGTGCTTATGTTTCAAATTTTCCAAAGTGGTAAAAATTTTATGTTACAATCTAATCATTTATCGGGAATATTTATGATTATGATTTCAATGATAAAATATTATGATACATATCTCAAGAAACTCATGTATTTTATTATCCTTTAGTTATTCAAAAAATTAATATTACCATTTTCACTCTTTCATAATTAAAATAATTGGGAAAATGTTTTTAAGAAAATCCAAATTTATTTCTCTCTTTGATCAAAAATCTATTTTATTTCGAAACCATATTTTCTAAAACAAAATTAAAATTTATCACCATTATCCTAATATTTTTAAATGAAACTTTTAACCATGTTTTTATTTTTATAAAATAGTTTTTAAATAAATATTTATGTCCTTTTATATATAATACCCATTTGAATTTTACCGAAAATGTGAAAAGAATATTTGTATTAATGTGTACGACATGAAGAAAACTTCCCATCGTCATGAAAATTATTTTCTTTGAATCATCCTTTGAAAATTTTCACGGTTATTTTCAAGTAAAATTATTTTTAAAATGTTTTTTTGTCTTAATTTTTTTTTCAAAGTGCAAAGGATATTTTCCTATAAATTATTTTAAATGATCTTTCAAAATAAATTTCCATCTAAGATGACTTATGTTGATGTCACCTATGATTTACAGGAGATACGAAATAAATATATAATTATTATAATTTAATTTAATGGTTTATTATGAAAATATGTTTATGAAACCCATTTCTATTTAATAGGTTATACCATGATAAAATTCTTATAAAACCCATTTCATTTTCCATGTATTATGCTATGATGAAATATTGAAATGATTATGAAAGCTCTCTCTTTTTCAAAGAGTATGATTTGATGAAATTTTTGAGAAACCCATTTCATTTCTTGGGATATGATTCGATGAATGTTTTTTGATATTGTGGCACACATAAATATGGGTTTTCATTATGAGATAAGTGGGACCTATATCTGCCTAAAATTCATTAGGTAAATATTTATATCTCATGATATCGACAGGACTGGAATGGGGAGTGAACCCAATTTTGTTTGGGGATTTATCCGCTATGATAGTGTTGGAATTAAACCTTTAATACTATGATGTTTTGGGGAATGAAACCATTAAACTATGATAGCCTTGGAATTTATCCTTGACTAATATATAAATTTATTTATGCTTATTTTTATTCTTCAAATCTATGTCTTATGCCAATGTTATGCTCTCATGGATCATGTTCTATGAATCACTTATGATTCATGTCTTATTAACTACTAATATTCATTCCATTACTCTATATTATTATATTTGATATACAGGGTATGTTTTTCAAATTCCATTCTCAAGTTCTTATACCTTTATGTTCATGTTATGCTTACATATCTCCCTTATTTACCCTTACTGAGTATCTAAGCTCACCCTTTATTATGTTACTTTTCCATAGACTATGAAGAGATGTATTACATATGATATGTATAAGAAGGGTGATAGTTATGAAGATCATACTGGGAGATGATTTAGTTTACATATGGACCAACTATTTGTGTTTCTATGTTTCCAAAGACACTAAACTATTATGATACTTAGTTGTGTATTTATGTAATGTAATGAATATTCATAAAAAATGATTTAATACCTATGTATGATAGACCTAATTCACTATAGTTGGTATTAGAGGGTAAATTTAGTTAAAACGTAGAAACTACGATGATAATACCTTAGTTATATCCCTAAGGACATGTCTAAGGACAAGTCAAAGGATGAGTCCAAGTATAGTAAAATAACCTGGAATTTTACTAAAGGATAGAGTGAGTGGTTTCCAGGAAATTACATCCCTGTCTGGATACTAAAAGTGGATGTGAGTCTAACACAAACGTACCTAGGGTTAATAAATCCAAAAGGGTGTATTTATCTAGACTTTATCATCACCTAGTGAACGATAATGGGCCTTTCTACACACCTGGTTTGACACCTGAGGCATATGATTTTTAAATTCAAAAACTCATTTTGAACCATCACAAAGGATTTAAATTGATGATAACTATGAATGAACTAAGATAAACCTAAGGTTACATTGATTAAATATGGTGTCATTATTTATACATTGCATAAGTTATTTTTTATTAATATTTGGTTCCCCATTAGGATTATTGTTTCTTACACAATGTTTTTTGGTTTTGGTCAATAGTTGATACATGAAGGAACCGTGTTAATGCTGGGTGTGATGAAAAATGAAAATATTTTCCTTATGATCATCCAAACGTTTTGGGAGATTGAATGAAAAATATCATTTCTATTCTGACATAACTTTATCAAGATATAAATCATTTTGGACTTAAAAAATAAAAAATTAGGGAACAAAATTATGTTGAGTTATTCATGAGGAAATGTTCAATTCATTTTAGTGTACCTACTTATCAACTAATTTATAAAAAATGGATCAACACCATTGAAAATGTATTTTTCACCTTCCAGTGTTTGGAATATGAAAAAGTCATTTTGGTTTTTTACCATTTGGGAGGTGAAGTCGATCAATGTTAGACTCTTATCAAGAATATGTGGAAATTGGATGAACATTTACCCATGGATTGGGATGAGTTCAAGAACTTATTTTTCAATAATTACTTTCCTAGTATTCTTCATAAGAATATGTATAAGTAGTTCCTCAAGATGAAGAAAAATGATGATGAATCTGTTGGAACCTGTGAGGAAAATTTTACAAGATTTTGGAGGTATGTTTCTGGTATTATCATTTGACATGAAAGTAGGGTTGATAGATTCTTCAGTGGCATAAAACCATTTCTCTAAATGGTATTATCCATAAGAGACTTCAGTAAATATTAAGGGATTGTTTGATATTCTATCAATGTGGAAATGTAGGTTTAGTTTATATATCAATCTCATGGTTTTGATAAGAATCGAAAAATGGGATTCAATAGAAAATCTAAGAACCTTGGAGAGAATAATACAACCCTTTATTTATGCTAAAATTATAGGAAGAATTATGGTGGAAATTATATTAAGGGGACTTGTAAATTTTTTAAGTATGAAAGGTAATCTCATTGGGAAATTGATTTCCAAAGTGATGGGACAAAGTTAACTAATGATTTAAATAGAAATAAATCTATGCATAATTCACCACCCACACTCTAGTGTTTAAAATGAAAGAAGTATGGTCATTATTATAACTAATGGCCAAATCTGAAGGTTAAATATGATGATAAAAGTATGCAACCTATTAAGTCAAGAGGTAAACTGAAATCTCATGAAATCATTGTTTATGATGATCATTGCACTAATGATGTGGTTAAAGGTACACTTAACTTCTACTATAAAACCTCTAATGACTTATTTGAATATAGATCTACCCATTCATTCATATCTTAAGAATTTTATAAGGGTACCATGATTCCAACCAAATGATTAGATATATAATTACTATTGAAAATACTTAATGGTATGATGATCACATCTCAAGTCTATGATTCCTCTTCGGTTGATGTTGGTTGGAATATGATTCTTATAAATCTTATCATTCATCTTCTAGTTGAATTTGATGTTATATTGGGCATGGATTGGATTTCTCTACATAAAGACCATATAAAGTTTCAAGGAAGGGAAGTTAAATTTGATTTTCCAAATAAACCTATGATCTCCTATCAATGTGATGATAATTATGAACATCTGATGGAGATCATATCCATTTTATGGGTCTTAATACCCATTCAGAAGGGGTGTTTATCTCAAATGGCTAGGGAGAAAATTGACATCAATGATATTACTATTATTTATGATTTTTTTGATGAATTTCCAAAATATTATTCTAGACTACACCAAAAAATAAAGTTGAGTTCTCAATAGAACTTATACTTGGTGACATACAAATTTCAAAGACTCTCTATATAATGACCCGAATTGAGTGAAAGAATTAAAGAAGGAACCCTAGGGAAACCTTGATAATGGATTCATTCAGCCAAGTGTATCACCTTGGGGTTAACCTTTTCTTTTTATTAAAAAAAATATTGATTAAGGTGACTATACATTGATTATATGGAGTTGGACCAGATCACAATTAAGAATAATTATCTTATTGCCCATATTGATGAATTTTTTGATCAATTTTGTGGAACTCAATACTTTTCCAGGATTAACATTCATTTTGGATATCATCAATTGAGGTTCAATAAGGATGATATACCCAAGAAAACATTCTATATAGGGTATAGACACTATGAATATATAGTGATTCAATTTAGTCTTACTATTTTCCCACTATCTTCATAGATTTATTTAATGGAGTCTTTATAGATTACCTTGATCAGTTTGTGGTAATCTTTATATATGATATTATTATCTATTCAAAGAGAATGTAAGAGCATTAATACCCCTTGATAATTATGCTAAATAATATAAGGAATGATATAATATATGAAAAATTTACACAGTGTGAATTTTGGATGCAAAAGGTTTCGTTTCTGGGTCATATAATCTCAAGAGTGGGTATATCGGTAGATCCATCAAAGGTAGAAGCTATGGAATATTGGTCTAAACCAATAAAAGTGAATGAGATTAATAGATTTATTGGTTTATATGGATATTATCAATGGTTTTTGGGGAATTTCTCATGACTATATAATCCTCTAACCAAGTTAACTCATAAGGGATCCAAGTTCATCTGGATTAATGAATGTGAGGAAAATTTCAAGGAACTGAAGAGAGTATTAGTCAGTACACCTATGATTACATTACCCTATAGTATATAAGGGTTTTTAATCTATATTGATGTATCCAAGAAGGGATTGGGATGTGTTCTTATACATAATTACATGGTTATATCTTATTCCTCATGAAAATTGAAGATCCATGAGTGAAATTACCCAAATCATGATTTGGAGTTAGTTTTGGTATTTTTTTATTAAAGATATAGAGGCATTATATTTATAGAGAAAAGTGTGATATATATACCAATTATAAATTTTTTATGTATATATTTACATTGAAGGAGTTTAATATATTTTTAGAGAATAATTATATCTATATTAACTTTATAGGATATATATTAAGGAATTTATAAGGTTTGATGGAGTACCACATTCTATTTTTTATGATCTGTATTAGAGGTTTACCATAAAGTTATAGAGAAGTCTTCCATAATATCTTGATATGGATTTTAGTTTTAGTACTGAGTATCATCCTCAGTTTGATGGTCATTATGAGAGAACAATTGAAACCCTAGAGGTTATACTGATATATTGTTATTTTGATTTCAAAATTGGTTGGGATCTACACCTTCCTCTAGTTAAGTTTTCCTACAACAATATATTTAACTCAAGTATTCATATGGATCCTTATAAGGACCTATATGTAATGAAATATAGATCTATAATGTGTTGGAATGAAGTTAGAGAAATAATGATATTGGGGCTTGGGGTAGATGAAGAAATAGAAGATAAGGTTAGAGACACTTTAGAAACATCAAGGTAGGTCGTAGTCGACAAAAAAGTTGTGGTGATAATTGATGGTGTGATTTATAATTTAAAGTTGTTGATAAGGAATTTCTAAGAATTTATCCATAGAATAAGGTTATGATATTAGAGAATAAAGGTAAGTTGATCCTTAGGAATATCAGTCTCTTTGAAATTATAGATCATAACGGGACCATATCATATTGCTTGGAAGCTCCACCAAATCTATCTCAATTACAAGATGTGTTCCATGCACCTCTCCCAAGGAAGTACATACCTAACCCTTCACATGTACTAAACTCCTAGGTCATACCACCGGAGAAAGATATTTCTTATGAGGAACAACTGATGGAGATTTTTGGATCATATAGATAAAATTCTACAAAATAAGACCACTCACTTAGTCAAAGTTTTGTGAAAAAAACCACCAGTTTGAGGAAGCTATGTGGGAACTTGAGGATATTATGAGGCTAAAGTATCCTCATTTTTGTATATCGAAGTGATGAATTTCAATGTAGAAATTCATTTTAAGGGGGTAGATTTTAACAACCCCAGTTTTTATGAATTATTATTTTTCAAATAAGTTAAATTTATTTGATATCTTACATTACATGTAACACTAAGTTAATCTTTCACTACATGTAACACTGGGTTAGCTTGTGTTACACATGACACTGAATTTTAACAAAACTATGATATAATATTAATATAGTTATTTAAATGTGAATGTTATCAAATAGCTTTTAAACATAGCTATATGAATATTAATAAATAATTTTTAAAATGATAATTATAATGGTTTAAATAAAGGAAACATACTAGAAAAATGTAATTTATTTTCGATAAAGCCTTTATATTTTTGAAAATACTATTTTCTTTAAAAAATGAGTTTTATTTATTTTTGTGAACATAGATAAAATTATTTTTTCACATTATTAGGAAATTAAATTGATAAAATAAAATTATGTTTTGAAACCATCCTTTCAAATTTATCTTAGGGTGATTTTTTTTGATTTTTTATGAAAATTTCATTTTTTGATGAATAATGAAAATACTGAACTTTAATTGAAAACTACCTTTTAATTTAATTTATTTATGAAGTTAAATTATATTTTAAATTGGGTTTAAAGTAAAATTAGACCAATTATACATCAATTAACCCAATTTAGGTCATTGGAATCAATTTCATATTGAATTTTGATATAAAAACTTTTTAATTTTTTGGATATTTTCTCTTTAAAAATATACTTTCTCGTCACGTCGGCATGATTAATTTTAAATTATGATTTTACAGTTTCGTGAACTAAATTTGGAAAAATTGATTCCATATTTTGAATCATAATAATTTATATTATCTAATATGTTCAAATTAATTTTTTTACCATAATAAATAGTAAAAACTATAAAAATTATTTACCATGGTTAAGGTAAAAATGGGTTTACCAGGGGGGTCAAACTAAAATGATAAGGGTTAAAAATAACCCAAAACTTTTAAAAAACCCATTTTATAGAAATATATTAACCTTATATATTATAGAATCTATTATGGTCTATTTTCAAACCTTATGGCACAATAAAAACTTGGGTACACCTTTTTCTTTTCAAAAAAATTACAAGTGTATCACTCACCTCACTTACAAAAGGATACTGTCTCTCCTATGTTATTAAATCCTTAAAAACCTTTTTATTTAGACATTAACTTCAAAAATAACTTCTAAAATCCACCAATATAAATCCTATAATCCTTATTTTTTATATAAATCTAACCTTGTGTCACTTTTGGTGAAAACCTAAGGAGGATACCCAAAGAAGAGGTAACGTTCATCAATGAGATTTTTTTTTGTTTTATTTCTCCCTCCACCTATTTAAATTATTAAAATACCATGATAATATAATGAAATAATTATATTACATATAATAATATGTTTTTATGTTAATTTAAGGACCTATAAATTTCTCCATTTCCATGAAATGGGTTACAAAATCATCATTCATGTGTACAGAGTACTACCGCCTCACGAACTGATGTCATTAGTTTTTTTCCATTACCAACTATCATGGATAGACATAATGGTGGATTTATTATTTATATATTATATTTATGATATTTTTATAATTTTCTAATTATTATATCACACATACCTTCATAATTTCCATTTTATGGGATTACGATAATGCCACTCGTGTGTACGACGGACTACCACCTCACGAAACAATGTGATTCATTAACTCTTCACATGGATGGTAATAAGGATGGTTTTAACTAACATATGTCTTATATATGACGTAAAATTGATTCTATAATGATAATATATCATTTTACTTTCATTCAATCTGACAAGAAAATGGAAACATTGTTAATACGTATATACGATCTACCATCTCCATGAATAGTGTATTTAGTTTTCTCTCACTAAATTTTATGGAGTAATATAAATACATATATACATACTATATATGAATTTATATCATGTTTAAAATTATGTATATTATGAAATCATTATCAATATAAGATTACTATAAATAAAAAATCAAAACATATATGAAAAACAAAGAAGTTATTACCCAAAATGTAACTTTTACATGAAATTGTTAATAAATGGGTAATAAAAACTCTTAATAAAATCATATATATTATTATATATATAAATATTATTCTATAATAGATTCATAATAAAATTATATTTATTATACATGAGGTTTGAAATATGTACAATGGAATTCAAGACTTAATGTAATGGATTTTTGTCTCAATTTTCATTCTTTGATACATATGTTATTCGGTGCACCTATCTTCCTTTAAAAGTTTTATATACTATAATTTTGACATGTAATATCATAAATTTATTTATCATCATGATATTTTAAGTTTAAATTATTTATTTTCCTTCATGTTTCTTACATTCCAAATTTTCCAAAGTGGTAAATATTTTTTGTTACAATCTCATCATTTATCAGGATTGTTTATGATAATGTTTCAAATGATAAAATATTATGATCCATCTCTCAAGAAACTCATGAATTTTATTCTCCTATAGTTATTAATGATATTAATAGTACAATTTTCCACTCTTTGGTACTTAAAATAATTATTTAATTTTTTTAAGAAAATCCTACCTCATTTCTCTAATTGACCAGAATTCCATTTTG
Organism: Viscum album; assembly: GCA_963277665.1. Lineage (NCBI taxonomy): Eukaryota > Viridiplantae > Streptophyta > Magnoliopsida > Santalales > Viscaceae > Viscum > Viscum album. Next base: position 1,366,175,919 of record OY728145.1, on the reverse strand, counting down.
TTCAAAAACCATTTTTTCTAAAAATTCTTTAAAAATATTTTACTATTATCCTTTTATTTATAAAATAAATTTTACCAATGTTTTAATTTTTATTTTTTAAAGGAATATTCATGTCTTTTCCAAAAAAATCCTATTTGAATTGTTCCAAAAATGTGAGAGGAATCTTTGTTTTAATGTGTATAAAATGAAAAAAATTATCATTGCCATGGAAATTATTTTATTTTATGATTCCTTAATATGTTTTCAAGGTTATTTTCAATTAAAAGTATTTAAAAATGTTTTATGATTTAAAAAGTAAATTTTAAAGTGGAAATGATATTTTCCTGATGAAATGTTTTAAATAATCTTTCAAAATCATTTTCTATATAAGAAGACATACATTTATATTACCTACATTTTACTAGATATATGAACCAAGTATATCATTATTATTATTTTTATGAATGGTTTATTATAAAAATATGTTTATGACACCCATTTCTCTTTCACGAGTTATACCATGATAAAATTATTATGAAATATCATTCTTTTCCATGGTTTATACTATGATAAAATGATTATGAAACCTTCTATAGGATATGATATGATGAAATGTTTATGAAATCCATTTCATTTCATGGGTTAATATATGATGAATGTTTTATGATCTTTTGAAACAAATAAATGTGGTTTTAATTATGAAATGTGTGGGACCTATATCTCCCACCAATTGAATGGATAAAGATTTATATCAATAGTGATAAACAAGACTTGAAAGGGTAGTGAACATGATTCCATAGGTTAATTTGTCTAATAAAATGGCATTTTGAGTGAACCATGGATACTATGATGGTTCTGGGAGTGAACCCATTCCACTATGATAACCTTGATAGTGAGCCATGACTACTATGGAAATAATTTTCTATTATTATTTATATTCCAAAAATATTTGTATTATGCCAATTTTATTCACTCATGGATCATGTTATTTAATTTTCTTATGATTCACATCTTATGAACTGCCAATATTTATTCTATGACTCATGATTATGATCTTTTATATGAAGGTAATGGTTTTAAAATGTTATGTTCAAGTTCTCATACCATTATTTTCATGTAATTCTCATGTAACTCCATTATTTACCCTTACTGAACATATGATATCACCCTTTCTCATGTTTCCTTTCATTAGGTTATGAAGAAATGTATTATATATGATATGTCTAATAAGGGTGACATTTATGTAGATCATATTGGGAGATGATGTAGTTTACATATGGTCTAGTTGTTTATGCTTCCATGTTTCCAAAGACACTAAACCATTATGGACCCCAAGCCTATGTTTGTGTAATGTAATGAATATTCATAAACAATTATATAATATATATGTTTGAAATGGATAAGTTTCTATAGTTAATAACCCCATATATGGTTTAACCACACCTCATTCCATGAGGGAGTTACTTTCCCCATCTTATGGAGGGAAAACACTACTACTAAACCATGTTAGGACTATAAGGGAGTCCTCTAACCCAGATATAATCTATGGGAAGACTAATCAATTGTAAGGTGTATCTATGACCACTCATGTTAGAACCACTAGAGTGTCATACTAAAAGGAAACCTAGGTCACCCTATGAACCATAAGTACCTAAGAAATATAATTGTTTACACAAATCAAATTCTACAACCATCATTCCGCTAATCCATAATCGTGATGGGGGACCTTCTTCTCACCAGAATATATAAACCTATTAAAAAAGTTACTAAACCCTAATGAGGAACTCACGCCTCAAAAAATCCCAAGATCGATCAATAATACTACCGTATTATTCTATTTAAGGGTTATCATTCGCCTCAAATAAGGCTCTGAGAAATTATATCCTAGTATATAGAGCTTATACCCCATATGTCTAGTAGAGTAATAACTCTATCACCATCCATGTAAAGGATATTCCACACCATGAAAGGAGATCTAAGAAACTATTCCTTTTCATGTGGAACCCACACCCTATATACTTGGGGGAGTATTAAATTCATCGATGTAAGGGATGAATCACACCTCAAAACTGATTCTAACCTTAGGGAATAACTCATCACATTTCTATACCACTGTCACCTCATAGTCACCAGTGTTAAGGATCTATTGAAAGGGAAATTAAGAATTCTCTATAATCCTTTCACTCCATCTCTTGTAGTAAGTCATAGGGAACTACATGGGTGAGAGGAAATTGGCAATCCATAATGAAATCTGTCCACAAAGACCATAACATAATGAGAGTGGAAAATCACTCTCTTATACAAACCACATACACATACTCTAACCCTAGGGTGTATGGTAAGTAGGGAAATATCTATGTGTTCTATGTCAAAACTCTATATACTTCATTGAAATAATGGGGGATATATTGAGGACATTCCCAAACTCTTAATTTCACATTTCTTCTATCTATATAAAAGGATATCCATAACCACCAATGGACTCCTAAATAGTAAAAAACTCCAAAATACATAAAAGGGTTACGTGATATGGTATCTGAATACTTTCGAGGTGGGTTACAATCCTTATACATTATCTAATTCATCACATTGAGTATATGTTTTGTAAACATCACCAAAAAATATCACAAATAACCTCAGATAGATAATATGACCTCACTATAATAAACTATGTGGAAAGTTTCTTAAAATGAATCATATACATGTCAAAATCTAGTTCATGGGGGAAAAATATAAAAAGCATAGTAAGGGAAAAGTAAATGATGTGAAATATGGTTCAAATTTCATTTACACAAAAAGCCTCTATTCTAAGTGCATACCAGTGCTGAATTGTTTTGTATTTAAAAAGTACATGTAATGCCACTTGCTCTATATGATATGTAATCCTCAGGTGTTACTTGACCTGTATGGTCATAATTCAAGTCATGCACCCTCAAACTACATGACATGAACTCTTAGCCACATGATGTGTGAAACCTAAGGTCTTCCTATGTTGTGTATCCTGACTCAAGATGTGTCATGTAGATCAAAAAGAAATGTATAAAGTACATGTCATTTACTTCACATAGGGTGTCTAGCCATGTACTGTGCCACTCCCTAAGTCATGTACATAATAGGGTCACACTATGTGTCTATACGAAATACATGTTTCTTGGACCCTATCTTCTACCTTAGTCACAACGATGAACTATATAACATGTGTTTATAAAATACACATAGTGTGATTAGGAAATATAGAAGCATAAAATCTACAAACTTTCTCATTCCAACCATTTTACTATAAATCACCACTCCATGGTAAATTGGATACCCAACAATTGTTTTAATCCCAAAATAATATAAAAAACCAATAAATAAGGTTGAGGTATAAATTGAAATAACGAGTCCTTCCATATGGTGAATCATTAAATCTTCAAGGTGCCACACTGATGATCCTCACTCGATGTCCACTACATCTTGATCCAACTCTGATGTCACTGATTGTATGGGGATCTATAAACATCTATATCCCCCCTTAGAGATCCTTGGTGTTAATGAGAGGTGGATAGGTCTCCTCACCAAATTTTATAATGGGGTAAGAGTCTGGGTGGGGGAGGATAGAAAATAAAATAAGGACCCATTAAAGGTTAAGCCCGGGACCCCAAACTAAATTAAAATTTATACACCACCTAGGCAAAACAACCCATATAAAACTCATTTATAGTGTCACAATTTTAATTTGAATATAATTTTAGGATATATTGAAAATTTTATTTATGGGAATAAATAATATTTATTTAAAAAATATAAAATATCATAAAAAACTAAGCGGATTGAAATCATGCTAAATTATATACCAAGGGTAAACTTGTCATATTGAGAATAAAATAATCTTATGAAAATATTTTTGAGGTTATTTTCATAGGGTAATTTTCCATTTTACCATTATTAATGCTCCAAAATTAAATACTAAGACAAATTCTTTGCATAAAAAATATTGATCACTACATCCTCCTTACCATCAAGACTTTTCATCTTTGAAAATTAAAAATCTAGAGAATCTTATCACCCAAGTTAAGGGATTTATCACCTGAAATTATCATTCCTCTAGGAACACATCCCCTTTGTATCACCCAAGTTAAGGGATTTATCACATGAAATTACCATTCCTCTAGGAATAAATAGTATCCCAAAAACATCACAGGGGAAGTTATTAAAACTAGAACAAATCACCTCTTATGAATTTAATGAAGTATTTCCTCCCAAATCCTTTTTTTTCTTCAACCATGACACACACTTCAATACTAACATGAATCAAGACCATGAAACATCAATATCAATCAGATATTATTCATTAGCCAATTTATTTACTTTGAGGATTCAACCTAACCACATTTGAAAAGAGAACTACAAAAGAATTTAATATAGAGATAATATAATAATATCAAACTCATCAACCAAGTGACTCAACAAGAGTGTTATACCACAACACAAGGTCCTTCCACTACTCATCAATGACTAACAATCGCAAACATTGATGCTCTCAAACATAAGGAAGGATGATAATATCAATCCTCTCATTCCCTAATTTATAATAATAGATATAAGAAAAATCTTGCTCAACTAACCATATCTAGTCTATTACCATTCATAGATAAAATGATCCATATATTCCAAAACCTAGGTCAAGATCTACTCAAAAATAAAATTTCCACAACCACAACACTATAGAACGATTTGAATCATTTCACATCTCAAGATTCCTCAAGGAATATCATACTAAAACTCTCTCTATTCAACTAGGGTTTCCACATAGCCAAAATAACTGACTATTGGCCAGTTAGATACTTGAAACAACCAAACACACACTGTCTAACCCATATTCACATTAGCACATAGTTATGCCCAATGATAAGAACATTTTATAGAACTAAACACCCAAATATATTCTCTATAAAACTCAAATAAATATTATTGACTAAACGATTCTTGAACTCTTTATAATCCCTTGATATGGACCACAAAAAATTGTAAATATATCTCTATAATTTCCTATTATTCTTGAGAAGATTTCACTAAAGGAATCCACCAAATATAAATCCAAGAATGGATGTATGATTCCACAGGGATTTTGACACTCTAACCATTCCCATTAAAAACCTGTAATGTTTATAGAGACCCCCAAATCATTATATTTATTAAAATTAAATCCACAATAAGGAAAACATATACTAGGAATGAAAAATCCTTACCCCAAAGGATCCCCTCTCAACACCCATCTCACCAAGCTTAACCGACACATCCAATGGAATCGAATGGAATCTGTGTATTTCCAAAACACAATTGATGAAAAGGTAATATTTTGTATGAGGGGAAACCCTAGAAACATACTAAGGAAAGGACCAACCTCTTATCTATAGTTATAGGAATAATAATCTAAAACAACCATGGTGTATGAATCTAATATTTTAAACTAGTGAAAGAATATTTTGCGTCTTTCTAAGGGTTGGACCTACTCATCTCATGGGTTTCAATTCCTAATGAAAGTGGACTGTGACCCATATGATCAATCCTAAAACACCCCAAAAAGATAATTATCCACTATAAATCTGTTTTTAAGTAATAATACATCACCAACAATATCATCAATGGGTCCCACTCTATATTAGAAGGATCCCAATAAAACCTATTTTCCAAATCCAAATCACACTGATGAAAGAAAGGGGTAGATGGTCACCTCCTGTAGGCATGTACAATCATAACATATTGGTCTAAAGACTCAATTAGGATCTCTATATTCCTTACCAGTAAGGCCAAAATGATATAATAACACATGCTGGTGCTATCAAATATAAAAATCAAATAAAAAAGGCCACAGATAAAATATCAACCCACATAAATAATTTTTTAATCAAATACCTTTATAGATCACACCCAACCAGGATCATAGATTCTAACTCTTAGAGTCAATAAAGGACCACCTAGAGGTAGTTATGGAGGTAATGGATCTATACATTATCTACATAACACTGGGAGACAATGGTCATGAAATTCATCATTTTTCATCTACCCACTAAGTGTGGGACAAGATCCTCACATAAAGGATGCCTTACACATATAATAGGGGAAACATCCAATCATTAAATCCAACCAAGGCTAAAAATCTTGGCATTCAAACCATAATAAAAATCATCCTCTAAATGAAATATCCTGAAATGTTACAACAACGTCAATCAATTGATCATCTTGGGATTAATTATCAACCAAGAAATTATAGACAAATTCTATACAATAGACAAACTCCCATTAATCACTGAAATATTTTAAGGGATCCACAAAAAATAAAGATTCCATTAATCGATCAAGGGAGAAACAAACCACAACGATGGGTGAATCCACACCCCAAACTTTGTGATGGGAGGAGTACTGAACCATAAAGAAAAAATAACCATAACATATACCATATTGAACATTATAACAACCCATCCTTTTATTACATTACTATTACATAATTTTAAAGATAAAAAACATAATAGTATTACACATAGAGGATCCTAAGGTTTAGGGTCTTGGGGAAACTAGTACCATACATAACAATTACAACATCAAGCATAAACATTTATTTAATTCCTTCTTCTCTAGCTTCTTATTGGCACTTGAACTCTCCTTAGTACATGTATCCACCTGAGTATATACATCAAAAGGGGTGAGCTAAAATCCCAGTAAGAGGATCGTTGAGAACAATATAGAATGGGGTGATCAAAATCATAACATTGGAAAAAGATCATGAACATGAGAGGAATCATTAATAAAAGACTTGAAATGTGGCAATGCGTAAAAAAAGAAACATCATGTATTAGTGGTTAACTACCTAAAATACTTGTCAAAAAATCTAGAATCTTTTCCACACAAAATTTTCCTTAAACTCATGAGATTCATCACTTTATACAATTCATTTGAGCATTTTATAATTTCGGGTACACCCATCATATTGAAACATTCATATTGCACTATATAATTCCAGGCGCACCAGTCACATCAAAACATTATCATTTTCATGCATTCGACAATGAACATATATAAAAAATTAACATAAAAAACCCATGGAAATTAATGGGTTTCATCTCATAATAACACATTCATAAACTTTGGGTTCCTAGAATAAAGTGGGAATAACATACTTGATACGATAACCATCAACATTGAGTGAGAAGTAAAAGGTGTGTTTTTGTAAGACGGGTTCTTTTAGAAAACATTTGTTTGAAATAAACTTTTTTGGAAAACATTTATATCCTATAAAATGTAATATAATGATGAAATAATAATTTTTAAGGAGTTACCATACCAAAAATGGAGTGAAAGAGAGAGAACCCGAGGAAAGAAAGTTGTGTTTGAGATTTTCCACTTACCCTGTATCCGAACGCTTTATTCGCTTTAATGTCCAGTATAACCACATTAGATTCATTAATTAAAAATTAAATAATCTTGTGTACATGAATATTGTTAATTATGGTTTCATTAATTTATTTTATGGGCCTTTGGATGAGTTATAGAGTTTAAAAACATTGTTCAGGAATGTTCGTTTTTATGGTTTTTCTTGAGTGGTTCACATGTATTCATAAATGGAAGTTCATGTAGAACATGGGTAAAAATAAAGAACTGATATTTCATGATGTTAATGATATTACAGAATTTTAAATTATCTTATAATTAAGTATATTATATACTATGTATATGAAACATTAGATGAGAATTAAATGATGATTGTTTGGGTTAATTTGGGCGGTTTTTCGACCACAACGAACTTGTTTTGTTTAATCATTTAGCAATATGTACCTAAGTTAGTTTCAGTAAATTAAATAAGATATAATACATATAATATAATCTGGTTTAAAAATAAAAATGGTTTCATGACTATATATGAATTCTGTAAAGGAAATTGAAAACATTTCGTTCTTGAAGGTGATAAATTAACACCTCACGAACAACGTTATCTTTTATAAAATAAAAAGAATAGGAGAAGGGGGTTGGATGATATAATGTCCCATTAGTATCATAAAATTATATTATATTTATAATACTAGAGTTAGCATACCATGGGGATGAAAATAGGTTGGGAGAGATTGAGAAATGAACTTAAAATTGAAAGGAATTTAAAGGAGAGAGAGAGAGAGGAATTACCTCTTGAATCCTCATCTTGAGATCCTTCTTAAAGAAGATAGGATTGGTATTTTAATGAGACCAGAAGTTCTTGGACATGGGGGAGGGGATAGGGAAGAGGTTTGAGCAGATTTTAGACAATTCTTGAAGCTTGAGAGGTGTGAGGAAATGGGGGTGTGAAGGGTGGTATTTATAGTGGATGGGAGAGGCAATTTTTCAATATAAAATTCATTAATTTATTATTTCACCACAAGAAAAGGAATAGTGAGTCTTTCATGACCAATAATAGTAATAAATGCATGTGATTTCAAGATTTGGGTTCTTACATCACTTGTGATATCAGTAATAGTGGATTTTAACTATAGTGTATTTATACGATAAATTAAAGTATTTTACTGTTCACTAAAAATTCATGTATTTCAGAAAAATCTCAAAAATTGACCCTAACCATTTTTCTACATTTAGAATCCAAAAATTAAGTCAATTTTTCAAAAATAATTTTCTAAATAGGATTAATTTAATATTTAATAAAACTCATAATTTATTAAAAAAACAGTTTTAAAACATTTATTTACTTATTCTAAAATATAGGTGCATCACACTTTCACATGAATATTTTTTATACTATAATAGGAAAGTTTACTATTCATTAGGGTATATCACTATTAATAATGGAATGTTACTATTCATAATTGTAGGTTACTATTCACTAAAGAAAAGTTTTTCTTATCGGACTCCAAATAGTTTACTAATCGTATCTGTGTATGCCAGTTTTTTAAAACTCCAAGCACATAAGTGACAAACTTATATTTAAAGGTCACATAGCACTTAGTAGTTCATTATGTTGTGATTTCATGTGATTATATGTAATATTTATAATAAATGAATCTCCATTTATAAAACATTGGGTCGTTACATTCTTCCCCCCTTATGAAATTTCGCCCTCAAAATTTTGTTTTACATAAAAAGGTGAGGGTACCTCTCCTTCATCGCCTCTTCCAGTTCCCAAGCAGCTTATTTAAACTTATGGTTCCTCCACAAAAATTTGACAGGGTGGGTTGTCTTGTTGTGTATAACCTTATCTCTCTAATCTAGAATCTCTAATGTCTGCTTCTCATAGGAGAGATCATCTTCCAAATGCACCACCTTTGAGTTCTGTACATGTGAGGGATCAGGTATGTACTTCCTCAGGAGTGATATGTGAAACACATCATGGACTTGAGCCATATTTGGTGGAAGTACAAGATTATAGGCCACAACACCTATGTGGTAAAGGATATTAAAGGGGAAAATGTACCTTGGGCTTAACTTCCCTTTCTTTCCAAATCACATGACTCTCTTCCATGGTGATATTTGAAGGAAGAATTTTTCTCCAATACCAAACTCCACGCCCCTTCGACGGTTGTCAACATAGCTCTTTTACCAACTCTGAGAATCTTTGATGTGTCTCTGGATGACTTGAACCTTCTCTGTCATCTCTTACACAAGATTAGGTCCAAGTATGTTTCTTTATCCATCTTTATCCAAACATATTGGAGTTATACATTGCTTTCCATACAGAGCTTCACATGGAGCCATATGAATACTCAAGTGGAAGTTATTGTTGTATGGGAACTCAACCAATGGGAGATGTTGATCCCATCCACCTTTGAATTCTAGAGACCAGTCTCTTAACATATCTTCAAGTGTCTGAATAGTAATTTAAGATTGGCCATCAGTTTGGGGGTGATAGGCCGTGCTGAAATTTAATTCAGTACTCAAAGCATGTTGAAGATTGCTCCATAATTTAGATGTGAACCTTGGATCACAGTCAGAGACAATCGAGAGTGGAACACCATGCAGTCTCACCACTTCCTTCACATATATATTTTCAAGTTGTTAATGAAAGAGGTATTCCTGAATAGAGATAAAATGAGAAGTCTTGGTGAGTCAGTCAACCACAACCCATATCATATTATTTCCCTTCGACGTCTTCGGGAGACCATTGACAAAGTCCATAGTGACATTCTCCCATTTCCACATGGGTATAAGGAATGGATGCATCAACCCTTTAGACTTTTTTTGCTCTTCTTTAACTTGCTAACATACCAAGAACCTTGAGATATATTCCACAATATCCTTCTTCATGTTATCCCACCAGAAGTTTTCTCAGAGATCACGGTACATCTTGGTACTCCCAAGATGGATAGAAAATTTTGAGCTATGTGAAATGTCTAATAGATCCTTCTTTATCCTAGGTGATTAAGGAACACAAATCTGGGTTCCAAACTGAATCACACCATCATCATCGATATGAAACTCTTACAGGTTACATTCCTTTACTGCATTCACCCTCTTTTGTAATTCCACATCATCCCATTGTGCTTCCTTAACCTTATCTTGGATGGATGGTTGCACAATCATTTGGGAAAGGTAGGATGTATCCCTTGCCCTTATGATTTCCAAACCCATATTTTCCATATCCAAGAAGATAGGGTCTTTCTCAATTTGTAACATGGATAGAGTATTAGGTTCTTTTCTACTTAGAGCATCAGCTACCTTGTTCACCATTCTAGGATGATAGTGAATAGAGAAATCATAATCCTTGATTCGCTCTAACCATATCCTTTGATGCATGTTGAGCTCCTTTTGTGTGAATATATACTTTAGGATCTTGTGGTCAGTGTAAATGTCACATTTCTCACTATAAAGTTAGTGCCACCAGATTTTCAAGGAAAAAATCACGGCTGCCAGCACTAGATCATGAGTTGGGTAGTTCTTCTCATGAATCTTCAACTACCATGAGGCGTAGACTATCAAATTATCATTTTTCATGAGTACACAACCCAAGCCTTTTATTAAAGAATCACTTTATATCACAAAAATTTCATCACTCTTCAGTAATGTGAGTAAAGGTGCAATCATCCACCTTATTTTTATCTCCTTGAATCTTCCCTCACATTCTTCTGTCTAGACATACTTTACCTCTTTCCTTGTTTACTTACTTAGCAGGTAAGACAATTGTGATAAATTTTTCACAAAATTTCGGTAGTACCCAGATAATCCAAGAAAACTATGGATTTATTTGACACTAGTGGGCCTAGGAAATTTCTCAATCATCTTTGCTTTTGAAGGGTCCACAAATATTCCCTCACTTGTGATCACATTTCCCAAGAACATGACTTGCTTAATCCAAAAGTCACACTTTCTGAACTTGGCGTACAACTTCTCCTTTCTCAATGTTGTCAACAGAAGTTTTATATGGTCTTCATGTTCCTCCTTCCTCTTGGATTATATGAGAATATCATCAATAAACACTACCAAATTTTTTCGAGGTAATGTATAAAGACTCTATTTGTAAAATCCATGAAGATTTCATGGGCATTAGTAAGTCCGAAGGGAATCACCAAAAACTCATAGTAACCATACCTTGTACGGAAGTTATTCTTCTAAATATCTTCCTTCTTTACCTTTAGCTGATGATATCCAGAATAATGATCCACCTTTGGGAAGTATGGATCTCCTCTTAACTTATCAAACAAGTCATCAATACTTGGAAGAGGATACTTATTCATTATGGTGATCTTGTTGAGTTCTCGGTAATCGATACTCAGCCGCATTGTTCCATACTTCTTCTTCACAAATAGCATTGGCGCACCCCAAGGTGATGCACTGGTGTTTACGAACCCTTTGCCTAGATGCTCTTGCAGCTGCTTCTTTAACCCCTCCAGTTCTATAGGATCCATCCTATAGGCACACTTTGAGATAGGAGTAGCTTCGTGTTTGAGTTATATTGAGAACTCTACCTCATGATCCGGGGGAATTCCAGGTAACTCTTTGGGAAATACATCATCATATTCCCTCACAATGGGAATTTCCTCAAGGTTGGAACTTTCCTTTGACTCAACCATTTGGGCGAGGTATGCTTCTTCACAGGGAATCAACACCCACACCATTGAAGGATTTTTCAAAGGAGATTCATGATAGTCCTTTCATTTATAGAGGATAATGGGATGGTTCAGAATATGAAAAGATATTTCTTTTTTCCTGATAGTTGATACGTGATCTATATAATGAGAGACAATCCATTCCCATTATAGAGTCAAATTATACCAAGGGAAGTATTACGAGATTCGCTAGAAGAATGATCCCAAATACGCCAATAGGAGAAGATTCAAACACTTGGGTTTCAATGATTGCACCACTTGGTGTTTTTATAGATATATATACTTCCAGATTTTCAGGATTCGATTCTATAGGTCTAGAAAACTTGAAAGATATAAAGGAATGCATAGAACTAGAATAAAATAATACTTTTTCCATTCTTGAGTGAATAGTAAGTGTACTTTGTATGAATTCATTATCTTGCTCCACTTCTGTAGTAGTGATGGAATAATCCTTACCTTGTTCCTTTTTCTTTAATGGCTGCTGATGCTGATTACCCTCGATTACTCAAGGTTTAGTGAACTCGCTTTCATAGTGCCCTTGCTCCCTACAGTTGTATCATTGAACCCTGGGTGGTTCTCTCCTTTCTTCCACCACATTATCATTCCTTTTCATGTATTTTTAAAACTCTTGAGCATGGTGTCCTTCTTTACCACACTTTAAGGACTTCCCCATCCCTTTGAGGTTGTTCCCATGGTGAAACTTCCCACATTTGTGGCATGTGGTTCATTGAGTTTTCTTCCCACCTTTGTCATTAGATCCACTAGATTGAAACTCCATCTTTCATTTTTTATCACCATAGCCATGGGGCCATTATCCAAAATCCATATCCACTTTGAGATCACATCAAACAACTTCTTTATAACTCTCAAAGTCTCAAATTTCAAGAGCCTTTAGCAGGTGTGGTTTTAATCCACTAAATAATCTATCAATTTTGCTATCATTGTTGATAACAAAACCTGAAGCGTTCCTTGAAATCATTATTAAATTTTCTTAATAGGTTTTGACAGATTCTACTTCTTTTTTATTTATCTCTATGAATTCTATATCCATCTTCATGTGAAGAGTTCTTGGGAAATACTTGTTAAGAAACATTATCTTAAAGTCTCCCCATTACATTTCTTCAATTTCCTCCCTTGGCTTGGTGTTCTTAATCGAAGCTCACCATTGATCAGCCTCTCCATCTGGAAGATAAATGGATAGAGTCACCTTCTTTGTCTCAAAATAGTTTATCACAAAAAATATCTTCTCCATAGAGTTGAACCACTATTCTGGAACTAGTGTATTGGAAGATCCACTAAACGTCGGTGGTCGTTGCCGTATAAAACATTCGTAGCCAGTTTCTCCTTCTTTGGTGAAGGAGGAAGTTCCCCATTATTCTGGTTATTTTTCATAACATGAGATAGTTAGGTACGTATTTCCATGAAGTTTTTAACTCCAACTCCTAAATCATTGGGGATGTCATTTGAGCAATTGTTGTATTGGCCCTCGCATGAGTTGTTGGCCTGTTTTTCTCCTAGTTCCCACCATTTTCTGAAATAGAAAAGGTTAGAACAAAACATAAGTCAACAAGTCATGAATTAATAACTTATTAATTTGTAAATATTACACTAAAATAATGAATTATGGGTCCCTATGTAAATATTCTTGTGTTCATATTTTTACTTAGTCTCATACTAGAGGTTTTATCTAGGGTTTACTAATCCGAATTCCCAAATTAACAAAACCTTACCTCTGATAACAACTATAACAACCAGACCTTTTCTTACATTACTATTAAATTATTTTAAAGATAAAAAACATAATTGTATTACACATAGTGGATACAATAGTTTAGTGTCTTGGGAAAACTAGGACCATACATAACAATTACAATATCAAACATAAACATTTATTTAATTCCTTCTTCTCTAGCTTCTTATTGTATCCTATCCTATCCTTAGTACATGTAGCCACCTAAGGATATACATCAAAATGGGTAAGATAAAAGGCCAGTAAGAGGATAGATAAGAATAACATAGCATGGGGTGATAACAATCATAACATAGTCAAAAGATCATGAACATGAGAGGAATCATTAATAAAAGACTTGAAATGTGGCAATGCATAGAAAATGAAACACCATGTCTTAGTGGTTAACTACCACACATAATTGTGAAAAAATCTAGAATCTTGTTAACAAATAATTTCAATTAAACTCATGATATTCATCACTTTACCCAATTCATTTCAACACTGTATAATTTCGGGCGCACCCGTTACATTGAAACATTCATATTGCGCTATATAATTCTGGGCGCACCCATCACATCATAACATTATCATTACCATGCATGAGAAAATGAACATATATAAAAAATGAACATAAAAAAACCATGGAAATTAATGTTTTTCATCTAATAATAACACATTAATAAACTTTGGGTTCCCAAAATAAAGTGGGAATAACATACTTGATACGATAACCATCAACATTAAGTGATAAGTAAAAGGTGTGTTTTTGAAAGAAGGGTTATTTTGGAAAACATTTCTTAGACATAAACTTTAGTAGAAAACATATATATCCTAGAAAAGGTATGATAATTACTAAAAATGATTTTTAAGGAGTGAACATACAAAAAATGGAGTGAAAGAGGGAGAACCCGAAGAAAGAAAGTTGTGTTCAAGATTTTCCCTTTACCTTGTATCCGAACACTTTCTTCGCTTTAATGTACTGTATAACAACATTAGATTAATTAATTAAAAATTAAAGAACCTTTTTACAAGAATATGGTTTATTATGGTTTCATTAAGTTATTTTACAGTACTTTTTATGAGTTATAGAGTTCAAAAACATTGTTTGGGAATGTTCTTTTTATGGTTTTTCTTGAGCGGTTCACATGTATTCATAAATGGAAGTTCGGGTAAAACATGAGTAAACATACAGAAATGATATTTAATTTTGTTAATTATATTCCATAATTTTAACTAATATCATAATGAATTATATTATATACCATGTGTATGAATAATTAGATGATAATTAAATGATGATTGTTTGGGTTAATTTGGGTGGTTTTTCAACCACAACGAACTTGTTTTGTTTAATAATTTAGTAATATGTACCTAAGTTAGTTCAAAAACATGAAATAGGATATAATAAATATAATATAATCTGGCTAAACCATAAAAATGGTTTCATGACCATATCTGAAAGATGTAAAGGAAATTGAAAACATGTCATTCTTGAAGGTGATAAATTAACACCTCACCAACAACGTTCTCTTTTATAAAATAAAAAGAAGAGGATAACGGGGTTATATGATATAATGTCCTATTAGTATCATAAAATAACAGTATATATATAATACTAGAGTCACCATACCATGTGGATGAAAATAGATGGGAGATATTAAGAAATGAACTTAAAATTGAAAGGAATTTAAAGGAAAGAGAGAGAGAGGAATTACCTCTTGAATCCTCCTCTTGAGATCCTCCTTAAGGAAGCCAGGATTGGTATTTTGATGAGACCATAAGATCTTGGACATAGGGGAGGGGATAGGGAAGATGTTTGATCAAATTTTAAACAAGTCTTGAAGCATGAGAGGTGTGAGGAAATGGGGGTGTGAAGGGTGGTATTTAAAGTGGAGGGGAGAGGGGATTTTTCAATATAAAATTCATTAATTTATTATTTCCCCACAAGACAAGGAATAGTGAGTCTTCCATGAACAAGAATAGTAATAAATTTATGCTATTTCTAAATTTGTGATCTTACATCACTTGTGATGTCAGGAATAATAGATTTTAACTATAGTGTATTTATACGGTAAATCAATGTATTTTTACTATTCACTAAAAATTCAAGTATTTCAGAAAAATCTAAAAATTTTACCCGAACCATTTTTCATTGTGTAGAAATCAAAAATGAAATCCATTTTTCAAAAAATGATTTTCTAAATATGATTAATTTAATATTTAATTAAACTCATAATTTATTAAAAAACCAGTTTTAAGACATTCATTTACTTATTCTAAAATATAGGTACATCACACTTTCACTTGAATATTATTTTTATACTATCATAGGTAATGTTACTATTCATTAGGGTATATTAATATTCATAAGGGTATGTTACTATTCATAAGTGTAGGTTACTATTCACAAAAAAATGTTTTTCTTATCAAACTCCAAATAACTTACTGATCACAACTGTGTATGTCAGATTTTCGAAACTACAAGCATAGAAGTGACAAACTTATGTTTAAAGGTCACGTATCACTTAGTAGTTCATTATTTTGTGATTTCATGTGATTATATGAAATATTTATAAGAAAGGAATTTCAATTTATAAAACATTAGGTCATTACAAACATAGATCTCTTATGATAGAGGATCCACAACCTATCTCATAGGGGAATACTAAATCCACTAAAGTATGGGGGACCTGTACCTTATCAGGATTGGGGGCATATCAATCCATGACCAAATGGAAAATCCATGCACCTATAAATAGTAGTTTGAATTCCCATTTTTAGTAATAGTGAACAAAACTACATAAGATATATGGGGGAATCCCAACTCATAGAGAAATATACATCAAATAATAGAGTACTTACCCCACCTATGGAGGACCCGCACTCCACCATGTTGGTGAGTGCTAACTCACATGGTTATATGAACTACATATCATCCAATAAAGATCAAAAACCATTATATATGGATGACTTGTCCCCCATATAGTAGGGTATTACAAATCTACTATAATAAAGGGGATTCACACCTTATTGGGGCCAAGGGAGTACCGAACCCAAGCCCAAATGGAGGATTTATGAACCCATAGATTTTAGTCTATGCCCATATATCCATGAAGGAGTACCAAACTCCACAATATCATATAGGGGAACCCCTAATATAGTATAAACATATCCCAAGGGGATTTATCAAACCTAATCATGGAGAACCCACGTCTTATCTCATTGGGGAGTGACATAACTCCATTTGTACTTTATAGAGTATTCATGGGGATCTATCCCTTACATTTACACCAACAAGGGGGTTACCAACCCCATAAAAACAAACACCCATGGCCATTGAGATTTATTTCATAACACTATGATCACGCCAAGAAAATTATTTTGGAATCAAACCACTAGAATATCATGAGAGCATCATTTGGGAGCTAATACTATTATAAGTAGTCCCATTTATCTCATCATCCATAGAAGCTTCATTCCACAACCCTAGTCAAATAATTTCTCTGAGGGAGTAACCATCCTTATCAAATGATGAAATATCTAAAGTTGGATATCATTCCATGGGACAAACAATTCACTAACTGCTACATGATTTAGAGATGAAATTAACTATACCCTAAAAACAATTCTCGAAGGAATCAATTTAGTTAATATATTATCATATTCCTTATGTATGAATGTGTCGACTCCCACACCCTAGCTCGGTTCCCTGTTATTTCAACTATACCTAAGTGCTTCAATAATATTTTCCCCAAATATCCCAAACCTAAGCTCATGAGAAACCTATATCCAAAATTTATCCCTAGGACCAACTCAATCTGATACCAATTTAACACAACCCAATCCATCGGGTCCACACTTGGGATGGAGGTAAGATGAGTGTGCTTCACTAATCCCAACAACAATAGTCCATGATCTAGTGACTATAAAAAGGCATGATACACGTATGGGATTACTTATCCTATAACACCCACATCATACACACAAGACCATCCAAACATAAAAATCATATACATATAGGATATAAATAACTATCTAAAATTAAACATGCATGAAATACACACTAAACATCCCAATTACACACAAAACAAATTTAATTATAAAATGAAAAAATTAAAAGGCCCAGTATCCCAAAATAAAAAATAGAACTAGAGATAGTATTAAGGGGAATCACCATGTTATGCCTACAACAACCTGAGTACCACCAATATCAAACAACACATGGATCGACTAAGCTATAACTCCACTTTCTCCCTACCTATTGAGATCATTACTAACCTATGAACCATCTAAAAAGACAAAAAATGTGTGGGAACAAGGCCTATATAGGGATTTTTATAGAAATACCTAGTAAGACACCTAAAAAAAGAGCAATCGACTATAGGATAGCTCATAATCAAGGGATGAACCATACATGAAGCACCCTAGAAATTCACTCTATGATCCCATGGTAAAAATTTATACTTCATATAATTACTATGATAGTAACTAATATGACCCAAAAGCATATAAAATATTTTAAAAATCAACTCAATATTAAAACAAACACTCAAAACCTAAAGGTTTAGTGTGTTTTGAAATTATCAAGATTAATGTATTATTGCACATTATTTCTTCAATATCTCCTACAAAATTCTAAATATTTTATTTCCTCCTAGACATATTACCGCATGTAATTTCTTAGGGAAATGGGAAACATAAGTAGTGAACTTAAATGAACAATAAGAGAGAAAACTTATTAATGATTCATAATGTGATAGATCATATTCATGTAAGAAAAAAACATGGGTAAAATATATGATTAAAAAGATCATGGGAATATAATATTTATTAATAAAGCATGGGTAAAATATATGATTAAAAAGATCATGGGAATATAATATTTATTCATAAAACATGATAGAATAACATAGATCAAGGAATGGGAATATATGACCACAAAAGGATCATAGTGGAATCATAACACATATAACATGGTATGGAAACATGTGATAATAATTGTAAACCATAGACACATAACATAATAATGTGTTATTACATAGTTTTTTGGTTTAATAGAGAAATGTGGTATAAGAATGTGGCATATATATAAGAATAGAAATTTTTTTCTTATTTCAAGGGTTTCCACCAATACCATCATGACATATTTGACATAATTTCATAATAGATTTTGTTCAATAACTTTATCCATAAAAATAGTAGGAAGAGCCCCACAATGGATTGGGTTTACTCCTCATTCCCATAAACATTTTGGAAAAATTACCATAGTGGATTTTTTCACTCTATATTGCTATAAAAATTGTAAATAAATTACTATTTTGGATTGAGTTCACTACCCATTCCCATTCCCATAGTGGACATAGTCACATAGTGGATCAGGTTCAATTTGCAATACTTTTCACCTCATGGTATATAAATCTTTACCTAAAGTATTTTAGGGATATATAATTCCAATCCCCCCACTCACATAATGAAAAAATATACATATATATGCCACATGAAAACATTCATAATTCCATCATAGCTTGTTTAAGTAATATAATGAACCGTGTTTCATGAAAATTGCCAAAAAAATATCATAAGACATCCTTATAAAGAAAATGGATGGTATTATTAATAAATATCCCAAAATATTCATAAAAAACAATAATGGATATTAATATAGATGAAAAAAACTTTATATGAGCATTAAAATATTAATTAAAATAATATAAAGAAATATACTTTAATTTTTGATAAAATTTAAAATAAAATAATATGTAAAAAAATTTATTATTAAAATAATTATAAATTGAATAAAATTTAATTTTAAAATATATTATAACATGGAATGTAAGATTCATAAAGAAAGATGAATAAAATTGTGTAAGAAAGAAACCATGCAGAAAATGTTAAAAAATATTCCATTGATACTTATAAAAGATAATATTAAATTTAATATAAAATGAACTTAAGTAATCATATTATTAAGGATAGAAAAACTTAAAAAATCTTATTAAAAACATGTATATGGAGGAGAGTTTTCCCAATCAAAAAGAAGAGATAAGGATGATTTCATTTTCAAGAATAATTTAGATTGAATTATAATCAAAAGGGAAGGGAAATGGTACTAATACATTTATACCCTATAAATATTCATAGTTGAAGAAAATGGATGGGTTTTTAGCGATAAATAACATACAATTTCCTTTAACTTGAACTTAGAAATTAACAATCTATATTTCAAATTGATATTGAAAAAGAAACCCTTATGGTTTTTGAAACTTTTTAATAAAAATACTTTGAAAGAGATAACCGGAGATAGAATTGAAAATACCTTGAATTTTATGAATATTATGATAAAATACATCCAATTTATGTATAAACACAACCCAAAATAATAAGTGTGGTGAATATAGAGTATATCGCAATGAAGATAAATTGGGATAGAGAACCCTTACCTTGTAATTTCATTGGGCTAGACATGTTCTAACTCCATATATAATAAATTTAAGCTATTTTTTAATATTTATAAGAACCTTATTAGTAATTATTTTACTTAATATCATTCATTTTAAATTCCTTATTACCCATATATTAATTTTTTATCATTAGAACTAATATTGAGATGTTAATTGTTTCGTTTTCCACTCATTCTTCAGTTTGGTGGTTTCAGACGTTGATCCTTGATCATGGATTAATTACATAAAATATATTCGTAATGATTTATTATATATTTTTGGATTTTTATGTTCATTTCATGGAACTTATGGTGATGTTTCACACGAAATGCTTAAAAATATCCTTTTTAGTGATTGTTGAATTAACAAAATAATTGAATTTATTGGTGAACAAAAATTGGAATATTACAACTAAAGTATTATGAAAACATATTAAATAAATTAGTATTCCATTATATTATCATTATTTAAATTTATTATTCATCCATTTTGCAGATTTTATAACATCTTTCATATAGGTGGTAAAACCAACCCAAATAAGAACATGTTATAACGACTAACTGAGTTAGAATATGATATTATATAGTAATAATATCACTTTATATAATATTAATGTATTAAAAACATGTTATTAATTTGGTTAATTATATTTAAGAATAAGTGGATGAAAAAGATATATAGGAATGACTATGTAGAGAATAACACTCATGTTGAAGACTTGAATCTTCTCCTAGAGAGCCTCTTGTAAATAAGGGAATTAGGAATCCTTATGACCATAGGTTACCAAAGATAGGAAAGGATTTTTATGGAGATAATTTGGGTAGGTATTCAAAAGAAAACTGAAGGAAATGTGTGGGTTTATGTTGGGAGAGGAGGGGTCCTTTTATAGGTGAGCTTTAGTGGCATTTTAAAAAATACCCATTCCTTAATGTTTAAGAAATGTATTTTTCAAGGAAAGTGGATAAAAATAGGAGAAATAATAGATATGGGTCATGAATACTCTAATATATAAAATTTATAGATATGGTTTTATGATATTTTAGGTCATAAACCATTAATTTAATATTTTTACCTCCTTTTACCTTTGTCGTGGTGACTCACTTTTACCTGGGTAACTTATTTTATGCCTACAAATGAAATTGATCTTATTAATTAATTTTTGAAATGATGATTAAAAATAAAAAAAATATTTTAGTGGTTTCAATTTCTAAAATTAATAAAAATTTATTTTAATATAAGAACATATAACACATAATAAACAATTTTATAGAAAAGTTATTTTTAAGCATAAGAATGCATTTGTTACTATTCCTAACCAAGTAATAATCATTTTATGATTGGTATTTTTTAAAATATATATAATATATTTTATTAAAATCATTATTTAATAGAGATAAATTTAATTTATGAAAATAAACAACATATAGAACAAATAATTCTTTGAAAAATATATCTTTTTTAACATTAAATTATTTTATCTATATTTCTAAAAAATTAATAATCAATGCATGAATATTTATTAATATGTTTATATATAGAAATAATATATTTCATTAAATTTAGTTCTGTAAATATGATAAATTCAACATTTAAATGAAAAAATATAATATATAATAAAAATACTGTTTTTAAATAAAACATTTTGGTTAACCATGAATAATTAAACTAAAAATACTTACAATTACTTAATTATTTATTAGGTATTATTAATTTATTTTTCTTACAATTACTTGAATTTTATTAATACATTTTATTGATATAATTTTTTTAAATAATAAATTTATCAAAAATACATAATTCATAAAAAAAGTTTCTTTAAAATCAATGATATTTTCCCAAGTTAATTAATGTATTTTAATTCTATTAAAAATATTATATTTTATTAAAATTAAATTATTTATAATGAAAATTTATATTTTTTAATATCTTAATTAACTTTATGTATATTAACTACATATCAGTAATTCCAAACTAGTATCATGTTTACTGTTATTATACCTAATGAATATATACACTTTTCTACTAGTCACATAACCCCTATATTATCCCCATTACAACCTATAAATTCATTCTATTCTATCTTTATAGTGAAAAATTCATATTCACATATTTTTCGTTTTTGATTTTATTAAATGCTTTCTCCTTTCATGAAGTTTTTCTCATTATAGGTTTTGTTATATTAACAGTGATTCTCAAGAGTGAAGATGGACTAGTGGATTTTATAGTTGTAAAAATATTATTATTTTATACTTATTTTCCTATTTTAATTTATAGACCATAACATCCTGACCCATGTGCCATACATTGGGGCACCGAGCCAGTCTGTTACATGACCTCAAGCATGCCTCTCCATACATTAGAGGCTTCCGACTAGTAGTGAGGGTATAATATCGATCATGTAGAGACTATACCCTCTTTACCAGAGTAATACCATATAATAAATAAATTATAATAACCAAATTATATAATCAATAACTAGAAAACCAATATCATATGATGAAAAAAGTATAAATACAATATCCAATACTAAATAGTAGATATGGAAATGCGTATCAAGTGTCAATATGAAAAAAATAAATAAATATGCTAACAACTCCATAGAAATTCCTGAATCCAAGTCTAGTTCCCTCATCCAAGATCCATCCCATATCAGCCATATAATATAGGGCCCTTACCATTAACCTGTACTATAACCATGAAATCTATTTGGGTTCTGATTAGGCATCTTGAGTAGGGTGTGAGTACAACTCAGTAGCCCACCACCAATGACGTCTAAAACAATATCCAGTCAATAAAAGTATATGAGGTTATATAAAGAATAAAATACATTCAATAAATTAAACAATTTTTATTTACTCAATTACTCTTTATTTAACCATATAAACCCCCCGATTCCCAAGGATAGCCCAAACTCTCAATACCTGCTTTAGCCTAGGCCAAAGTATAAACCATGTGAAAAATTCAATTTACATTTTATTATAAAACATGGGATTTTATTATCCATTTCATTTTAATTCATATTACGGCCAATTAGAACCATGATCCAATGCCAACTCATGGGTGTAGAACATCGTGTCAATTACCTTATCGGCTTTTGAAGCATCATTCCATGTCCCACACTCATTTATCAATTTATCACTATGGGATTTTAATGCATAAGAACATGTCCCACACATGAATATAAATATTTATCATTATGGGGTTTTGATGCAATAGACCATGTCCCACACAAAAAGATTAATATTTATCACTATGGGATTTTGATGTGGCAGACCATATCCCACTCATGAAGATCAATATTTATCACTATGATATTTTGATTAAGTAGACCATGTGCCACAAAAAAATATAAATATTTATTATTATGGGCTATTGATACAACATTCTATGCCCCATAAACAATTATCACATATATCACAATATTATAATTTTACATGTATCATAATATCACATATAATATAACATCCAATTAATTAATTCAATAATTAACTAATCCCATTAAAAAAATACTTATTTACATCATTCCATTAATTAATTAAATAATTAATTAATAACATAAATTCCATTAATTAATTCAACATTTAATTAATCACATTAATTCAAAAATTAATTAATACAATTCTATTAATTAAATAATCACAACATTCTCCATTAATTAATTCAAAAATTAATTAATCCAATTAAACAATTGTATAATGAAAATAACATCCATTAATTAATTAAAAAATTAATTAATCTAATTCAATCAATTAAATAATCCCACCATTCTCCATTAATTAATTCAACAATTAATTAATCCAATTTCACAATCCCAATATCCCCATAATTAATTAAACAAATAATTATTCCAATTTAATCAATTCAATATCCCCAATTTCACAATCCCTTAATTAATTAATTTACCAAATTAATTAAATAAATTTACAAAACTAAATTTATAATCATCCAATATAAATTCTATAATTACATACCTATAATTAAAATCAAGACTTTGGGATTTGAATAATAGATCACCCACCTTAAGATCGATGACCAACACTCACCAACGGGATTCCCCAATTTCAAGTGAAATGATCAAGAACGCGACAAATAAAAAGATCTAGATCCAAGATCAAATGAAACAAGATCCATCAAACTTATATCTAGATCTATAAAAACATAGGAAAAAAATACCTCCAACAGATGAGAGATACATGGGATAAAGTAAATAAACCACATGGGATTAGGATCACTTACTAGGAGGGGTGCATATCTTTAATATGCTCTTCAAATAATCAATAATAGAGGTTGGGAGCCTTAGGAATAAATCAGAGAGCCTCCAAAAATTTAGGATTCAATTAGAGATAAGTTTGGTTGAATTGGGGTGATGTATGGAGGGGGGGGGGTGTTAAGGATTTTAAAATCTAATTTTTAGGCTAATTGAAAACCTTTTCATGGTTTCTTGGAAAGGGTTACACAATTTTCAAAACTATGCGCCTTAACTGTACACCTCTTATGGGGAGGGGAACAAATTCTAATAAGAGGGCACACAATTTTACAAGCTGTTCACCGGCCACGAAATCCTTCTCTATGAGGGGTTGCACAATTTACTAGGCCAGGGCACACAGTTTGGAAAAACCGTGAACTACCCTTATTCCTTCCGAAATTCTCCAAGTTCTACCCAAATGCACCCAAGATAAAACCTAAACAAAATATACTCAAAAAATTTAAAAGAATACCTAAAAACAATCTCAAGAAATCTCCAGAATGGGTCAAAATATTACAATCTCCCCACAATATAATGTTTTATACTCAAGATATACTCCCAAGAATCTATAAGATTACAAGTCAAAAACATCGGGCCACTAAGAAAGTATATTTACCTCTCCTTCCCATGTTTCCTCTTGAACATTCTCATGTTTCCACAATAAATGAACTATCCATATGGTCTTTCTCCACAACACTTTCTCACTGTGATCCAACACATGTATTAGATGATCCTCAAAGGATGCATCGACCTCAAGCTCAACATCATCCACATTGATAACATAAGAAGGGTTGATGTAATATCGCTAAAGTTGTGGCACATAGAAAACATTGTTCATAGCACTATACCATTATAGAAGATCCAACCTATATTCCACTAACCTGATTCTCTCCAAAACCTAAAACAGTGTGAAAAACTTGGGTTCCAACTTGCCTTGTCTCCATATCCTGCGATGAAACAATCTAGTTGACACCCGAAGGAATACAAGATCACCCTTTATAAACTCTAGGAGTCATCGATGTCTATCAACATATGAATCCTATCTACTCCGAGATGTTGCCATATGATTCCAAATTAGATGAACCTACTTTGATATCTCCTGCACGAGACTTGATCCCAATAACTCCGACTCACCTACCTCTATCCGGGATAGAGGTGATATTCATGGCCTACCATAAAGAACCTCATATGGTTTCATCTGAATATTTTCCTAATAACTGTTATTATAGGAAAACTACACCAAATCTAGGTGATTCTCCCAAGATCCACAAAATTATAGGACATATGCTGGTAACATATCCTCAATAACCTGAATAGTAACCTTCGACTTCCCATCTATCTATGGGTGGAATTCCATACTAAAAAAAACTTATATACCAAGTACCTTTCTCAAGATCTTCCAAAATTGTGAAGTTAGATGTGAGTCGCAATATGAAACTACAGTCCTTGGAACCCCATGTAGATGGACTATCTCTCAAATATATAAGTATCCCAATTGTTCCACTAATAAAGTCTCCAACACAGGCAAGAAATGCACTGCCTTTTTCAAATGGTCCACAATAACCCAACACTACAAAAAATTCATGTATTTGAGATGAGATATTTGTGACAGAAAAATTTCCCATCGCAAATAGTCCATAAACAACAACTATTTGAGATAGAGGTTGAAATTCTTCACAAAAAAATTTGGCGGGATTTTTCACAGCTTAACGTGAAAATAATTCGTGATAGACATTTGAGATGGATTGAAAAATACATTGAAAATTCTCTTTGAGTTGACAATATTTTCAAGAGGAATTGACTGTCGTCGCAAATAATTTTAAATAAAAAAATTATTAACGACCGAATTAAATCCGTCACAATTATACCATCACAAAATGATTCAAGATTTATCAGGACACAACACTCATTTTTTCTTCCTCTTCTTTTCTTCATCCTTCCATCTCTCACAGAACCCTATGGACGCCCCACTTTGTGCAACCCCATAACCTATATTTCTTTCTATTTTTGTGTGATTTCACACCAAATCTCTAAGGTATGGACTCTGCTTATGTCCTTCATCAATTTTTTTTGCGTATATTTGTTAGATTGATAAATTAAGAAAACCTAGGTTTAAAATTTTACCTTTTTTTGATGATTTATTTGACATGTAGGATTATTCTAAATTTATTATTACATATTTGAGCATTTTGATTATGAAAAAATTATTTTAACTTGATTTACAGTATTTTTCACAATGTTTGATATTTAAATTGTATAGATTCTTTGGGTGTTTAGGGTTGTTAAAACATTACTATTTTATATTATCTAAAAGATAATTATTATTAAAATATGTTTCAAGTTTGTATTTGTTTGCAAATATACTATTTTTTCAACACTTAGATTTTTTTTTTATTTTTTTCATGTTTTAGGGTTTCGGGAAATTAATTATATTTTCTCACACACAATATTTGTTTACAATAATTATATTTTTCATGTGTATAATATCAGTGCATGCATAATATTATGCATGTGAAAATATAATTGTGCGCACATAATGCAATTGCATTCACAAATATAATTTCACGTTCATAATATTTATTAATAATTATATTTGCTCGCACATAATATTTGTTTACAATAATATTTTTTTATAACAATTTATTTGGCGCACATGCATGTATGTATGTATAAATATTTATATGTCTAAATATAATTGATTTATTTTTAATAACGATGATAAAATTAATTTAAAGAAAACATTTTAATAAAACTTTATTTATAAGAATTTTATTTTATAAAAAAATGTTAAAAAATTGAATAATTGAAAAACAATGACAATTTAAATCATGTAATATGTAACACCCAAAGATTCCACGATATTTTTCCCTTTGAATAATGCAGTAGCTTGCATTGTACGCAACTTGGAGTTTTAACACACCATGACCAATCGAACTAGCTGTTTTGAATAGTAATACCCACTTTTTGAAATTTTATAAATTGTATTTTTAAAAATGGACTTCATTTTTGGATTTGAAATATCAAAATTAGCTTAAGGTGATTTTTTGGTATTTTTCTAAAAAATTTCAATTTTTGATGAATAGTGAAAAACACTACAATATTTTTTTAAACCAAATTTTTATTTAAATAATTAGATATTTTATTTTAATTTATTTTAGGTCAAAATATATACATAATACCTATATATGATTAATGTAATTCATTAGAGTCATTTTATAATAAGATTAGATATATAAAATTTTATTGATTTTTTACCGTTTTTACCCACCTTCTAGGAGCATTTACAAATTTTCATAAAACTAAATTTTATTGCTTCTGTGAGTTGAATTTCAAAAATCTAAGAGAAACGGTTGAAATCAACAAGTAAAATTTGGTTCAATAAGATGAAAATAATTTTTGGTGAATAATAACTTTTGACTTTTATTTACCACAGTTAAAAGTAAATAGGGTAATTAGGGGTAAAAATGATATTATAATTACCTTAACACATGTATTAATTCTATTGGATAAGTATAATTCGACCAAAAACAACCTTAGGAATAAAATATGACCCCCTTTTGTCTACTTGGATAAGATTAGAATATTTATTATTATTTTATTTAAAGAAGAGTTAAAAGAGTTAGATTCAAAGTTTAATAAATAAACCATTTTTAATATAGGGTTATACATAAAATAAATTAAACTATAAATATTAATTAGAAATATAGAAATATTTCCTACATAATGGTATTTTATTTATAATTTTTAGACATTAAATAATTAAATATATTTATGACACAATGATGTTGCAGTAATTACCTTATTAATGAAATATTAAAATATTTGATATTATAAATATCCAAATAAATTTAATTTGAGACTTTTTATGAATTACACTAATTTTATAGGTTAATATTAAATGTTAGGGTTTATTAAATAATATTTTTTAAATAATCACGCTGTTATGATTTTCACAAAAAACCAAATACTAAATAGTGTCAAAATTGGAATAATTGAGTTTTTAAAATAAATACTATATTATTAATTGATATAATATTCCTAAAAATATAAAGTTTGGAAAAAGGACTTAGATAAGGTTATATATATTAATAATTTGCCACTTGGGGTTGGATTTTCTTGTTAGATTAAGTTTATTAACAATATAATATAAAAATACAAAGAGACATGGTAAATGTCAAACTATTTAAGTAAGAGTTAAATCTATAAGATAAGGTTAATATGGTGACCTAAACCTGTCTAAAAACTATTGGTTGAAAGGTTTTAGACCCATACTCACCTTAGCCACTAAATAAATCATTTTGGAGCCATTAGAAACTAAATATTACTTTATTATAAAACAAAATTTCAAGCTTTTCCAAAAATGATCCTCACCTCTCTTATAAAAGGGTACACTCCCTTCTCTTAATTTCACACCTCCAAAGCCATTTATCTCGGCCAAACCCTGCCCAAATATCCTCCCAACTTTCTTACTCTCATCCTAGAGGCCTTACATTGGTCATAAAGCCAACCTAAGGATCCATTTTGATCAAATCAAAAGAAAGAACCCGAAGAAGAGGTAAATATTTCATCACCTCTTTCAAGTTTTTTTCTTCTTCCACTTCCTCTTTATTTGTTGTTTACATTATAAAATAATAAATCCAGTATCTTATATATACTGTGATGTTATTATAAAAATTGTACAATCATATTTATTATTCTATCCATCATATGAAGGACAAAGTCACCATACGTGAGTACGGACGACTTACCGTCTCCACGTCATGGTGTAGTTTGTTATTCAAACACTTCATTATTTGGATGAGTATAATAATGAGTATAACTGATGTAAATAATAAATATAAAATGTTAATGATTCTTTATATATGATATACCATCTAATTACATATTATTTCACTATCAATATATTGATATTGTCGCTCGTGCGTACGTACAGATTACCATCTCCACGAACGCGATGAGATTCCTTCCCCATCGTAATCATTCAAGAATAATTTTCATTTTATGATTAAAAATAATGTTTAAGAACTTACTATCATTATGAATATGAATAAAATACATCCTATCCATAACAAACATGGCTTACGTAACCGATAACATAAAGGAAAACAGATCAGTTAACACCCAAAACGATGATAAAACTTAAATATTATTAACAAAGAAATAATAGAGGATCATATATGATATCATATTTATATATATAGTTCTTTTATAATTTAATAAAAATTATTTAACTATTCTACAGGAGGTTAAGGTACCCTTGAACAAGGAAAAGTACAAGGTAAGGGGTTTTCATCTCACTTTTATTCCTATAAGATTCATGCTATATTTACCACTATTACATTTTGTGTGGTGTATGTACTGCCCATGATTATATTGTTTGTGTAATATAATTTAATTTATGTGTATTTACATCATCACTGGTTTATATTTCTTCCATGGGGTGTATATTTCATAAGTTACCAAATCGTTAAGGGAATTTCAAATCTCAATTTCCACACATTCGGTTTTACGCAAACTTCATTGGTTACTATACTCCAAGATTATGTGTGAAATCACTATTTATTTACATATGTAGTAATTTTCACAACCCTTTGTGTGGGTATACTTTTTATACACATAATAACTCCATTTTTAAATTATCAAGTCATCGATATAAACTTGATAAGAGTAATTTTAACTCAATTTCTATTCATTGAGTTAAATATCCAAGTCATTGGTGTTGTTTTTACAAGAATATATGTGAATGTCATCTGATTGATTTAGACTAAATATCCAATCACATTGAGTGTATTTATATTTTTCACACATAATTATGTCATTGATTTATCCTTAACCTAAGGATACAATCTATATAAAATAATTCATGTCAACTTACATTCTATTGATACTTCTTTCTTGTTATGCGCCAATTCACTTTTATTTGGTGTATATACTTTACTTTGACATAGTATATCATGAATCACTTTATTATATTGATATTATAAAGTTTTTATTTCCTCAATTATTTTTATTCAAGCATATCTCATTTGGTTAGGAACTCTAACTAAAATATCATTTAAATTTTTTTAAAGATTTATTCTTCTAAACGTTTATCATTAATGTCCCTGATTTCAAAATGGTTTTAAGGATTTATTTATATAGACACAAATGTTTTAAAATGTTAATTCCTTTAAAAAGTTTCAAAGTGGTATGAGACACTTTTATTCAAAACTATCTTTTAAAAGACTTCCTTTATAAATTATGTAAATTTTAAATGATTTCACGAGAAAGGGATATTTATCTCAATGATTTTTACTGATCATTTTCAACTATGTAAACATCCTTTATGGGAATTTATTCTTGATCGAGGTTGATTTATAATGATACA
This sequence comes from Viscum album, assembly GCA_963277665.1. Lineage (NCBI taxonomy): Eukaryota > Viridiplantae > Streptophyta > Magnoliopsida > Santalales > Viscaceae > Viscum > Viscum album. The sequence goes on along the minus strand of OY728145.1, from coordinate 1,366,145,090 downwards.
ATTATTCCATATTGTATTGAGGGTTTTGTGATATATTTGACTGTGGATGTGTTATTTTTATACCATTCATGGTTTATTGATAAAGTATTGACATTTCCTAAGCAAGTTTTAACACAAATTTTTATGTTATGTTTAAAACTTTTCATATGAGGAATGCATTGGACTTAGTAAGTGACGGGTGGAACCTGTTATAGATTCTTGATGCATCGGTAGGTCTCATGATACAAACTAGTGTCTTGGCACAAGGCCTTGATAAAATCTCATTCGTAGTCTTGGCACAAGGCCTTGAATATGTGGTTATGAAATTTGGAATTATGCATTCCATCTTTATGAAATTAGATATTGATATTACATGTGATTATTCGACTAGTAGAATATACATGTGAATAAGTAAATGACATTATTTGATTTATATTTTCCATATTATACTAAAGTTTAAGTTTAAAAGGATTTTGTTTTAGTCTGATACATTGCCTTAATTATTTATGTTTATTTATGAAAGTTTCCACTAAATTGTTATCCTTACTGAGCATCTGAGCTCACCCCTTTCTTATGTTTTATTTTTCCCAGGATGCAAAGAAGTATATTATGATTAACTTGCAGGAATAGGGTAAGGGATATAAGATTGTTAAAAGGGGACACAATTTTTTTTGTTTTTCTATTTCATGATGTAATGTAGAACTTATGTATGTATATAGTAATTCCAAGGCTACAAAAATGTTCGGTCTTTCAAGACACGATTCCTTGTATCATGCCAATGTTATTTAATAATGCACCGACTCTGGGTAACTAGGGTTGGGGATTTACATAATATTTAGTAAACACTTATTTAATAATAATCAGAACAATTCTTTTGTAATAGTTTGTTAAAAATTATAATTAATTTAAATAATTATTATAAATGCGTAAAAATATTAATTATAAAAAATGTAGTATTAATTTAAATAATCAGTAAAAATCAATAAATAATTTATAATATGTAATAATTAACGAGTCTTTTTTATTAATAAATTGTAAATATTTCAGATAATTTTAAAATTATAATAATTTGTAAAAAAATTATAATAAAATATAAAAATGTTTAGAAATTCATAATAATTTTATAAAATGTTGTATTAATTAAAATAATTAGTATTAATATTTTGTATAAATGTTGTAAAAACATCCAACTCTCACAACTATTATAATAAATCTAGGGTAAAAATTATTAATTAAAAAATTATTAATTTTAAATAATTATGAATTCCAATTAATTATTAACTCAAAAATATGAACTAAATTTTATTTATAAATTATTTAGATAAATTATAAATTGAAGGTAATAAAATTATATATATATATATATATGTTTATATAGATTTGATATATATATATTTGTTTAAAAATTAGTTAGAATATATTTGATGTATTTATATTAATTAAGAAAATGTGATATATATAGTAATTATTAAAATTGTAATAATAATTTAAATAAATGAATAATAATTATTACATAATTTATAATAATTTAGATAATTTTCAAATTTTAATAATAATAATCATTAAATAAAAAAATTATAACAATAAAATTGCAATAATATTTTAAGAATTCTAATATATATATATATATATATAAGCATTACATAATTTATAATAATTTAAATAATGAATAATAATCATTACATAATAATAATTACATAATTTATAAGAATTAATTAAAATTAACAATAATCATTACATAATTTATAATAATAATCATTACATAATTAATAATAATCATTATATAATTTATAATTAATTATGATATATATATAGTAATTATTAATTAATTAATAATCAATTCATATAAATGTTTAATTAATTAAAATAATCCATATATACAATTTTTATTAATATTGTAATGTATATTTATATATAAAAATAAATAATTATATAAATAATATTAATAAAAGATTTAAAATGAGACCCCTGCATGTGATGTAACGAACCGATTGACACTAACAAATATTATGTTGCACCTAGGTTAAACCCCACACACCGGACCCAATGATGATCTCCGATTTGTCATATGATACATAGTTTGAAAGATATATTGAATTTTTATATTAATTTATATTATAAATATTAAATGAAATACTCTCAACTGCAATGTAACTACCCGAAGCTCACAAATGTAATGTCGTATCTTGGATAAACCCCACATCCCAAACTCAGCGCTGATCTCCAATTTATCATATGTGTGACCGTTTAAGAAATATTCTATTATTTTTAAAAAATAGCATTGTATTATATAATATATATAATAATTTTTTTATCTACACCGAGCCTCTACGGGCCCCGTAAACTAATTCTAACCCAATGCCTCACTCTACTCATATTTCATAGAATATTTAAAGATGATAAATATAATAATAATTTATAACTAGTCAAAATGATCAGAAATAATTATTCTTATTCTTGTTGTTTTTTAGATAACAATGGACTCGGGAAGTAGACAACAATATCTATTACATAACTGTGATTGGATAAATAATCACAAAAATCCAAACGAGTCTAGTTTAATTCCTATCTGTATTGAAGGTGTTGAATCATTTATATCATTTGTATCGTCAAATTCATATTTTATTTTTGAAGGAAAAATTAAATGTACATGTCATAGATGTGGTCTTAGGACATTAAAAACATTTAACAATGTTGGACTTGATCTATTGCGGTACGGTTTTTAGAAAGATTATATTTTTTGGTATCGACATAGTGAAAAGAGTTCAGTAGAAAATATATGTTTTTTTTGGTTTTAGATCCATCATTTTAGAATTTAATATATGAGGAAGCTGGTCCATTTATTCTTGAAACAACAACTCAGAATGAAATTCCAAATCCTGAATCTGAACCTTCTCAGTTTAACAATTTGTTACAATCCACTGAGGATGCCTTATATTTGGGAAGCTATATGAGAAAATTGAAGCGGTTACAAAATTTATGGCTATTAAATTAGATTTTAGAATGTCTAATAGTTGTTTTGATTGGATTTTATCTTTGTTTAAGTCATTGTTTCTTGAAATATATACATTACCTGCTAGTTTCTATGAAAGTAAAAGGATGGTTCATAATTTGGGTCTAAGTTATTAGACGATTCTTTCATGTTCAAATGACTGCATCTTATATTATGGTGAATATGAATCTTTGGTTAATTGTACAACATGTGGAGAATCGGGGTATCAAGTGGCACAACAAGGAAAGACAAGAGTTCCCATGAAACATTTGAGATATTTTCCAATTACACATCGTTTACAACGTTTATTTATGTCTTGAAGCACAACTGGATTTATGACATGGCATAAATCAAAAATTTCTATCACAAAAGCTTAAATTATCTATTTGATGGTGAATCATGGAAACATTTTGATCAGAAACATCCTTCTTTTACAGTAGAACTTCGTAACATATGGTTGTGCCTTTCTACTGATGGTTTTTTTTCATTTGGTTCTTACGACAGTCAATATTCTTGTTGGCCTATTTTCATTACTCATTACAACTTGACTCCTTGGATGTTGATGAAAGAACCATATATATATATTTTATGTTGTTAATTCCAGGACATCTAAAGAAGAATATTGATGTTTATTTGAAACCACTAATTAATGAGTTAATTTCATTATGGAACAACAATGTGAATTCATTTGATATAACTGAAGATCAGATTTTTATATTGAAGGTTGAATTAATATGGACGATCAGTGACTTTACGATGAATGTTATGTTTTCTAGATATATCACAAATGATCTAAAATCATGTCCGTACTACTTGGCCAAAAACAAAGCATTTATGATTTATAATGGGGGAATGGTTAGTTATTTTGATTGCCATCAGATATTTCTTCCTACGGATCACCCATTTCAAAGAAAAAAAATTATTTTAACAAAAGATCGAATTGAAACAGATGCACCTATAGTAGTGCTCTTAGGTAATAAGGGAAAATCCATTTTCTATTCATTAACTCATGTTAATTTTGGACCAACCATAAATGAGAAAAGGTTAAATGGTTTTGGGAGAGATCATAATTGGATATAGCATAGTATTTTTTTGGACCTTCCATATTGGTTTGATTTGTTGGTTCATCACATGTTAAATATAATACATATTGAGTAGAATTTTTTTGTTAACATGTTTTATACCATGTTGGACACACCTAGTAAGACCAAAGATAATGTAAAGGCATGGTTATATCTTGAACATATTTGCAGATGTCCTGAACTTAAATTATTTGAAGATGAACGATCACAAAAATTAATGAATCCAAAACTAGCTTACTCACTTAGTAAAGAAAACCATATATTATTCTGTAAACGGATTATATATTTGAGGTTACCAGATGGTTATTATTCTAATTTATCTCGTTACGTTAAAAATTGGCATATTACCGGGTAAACAAGTCATGATTTTCATGTCATAATTGAAAGATTATGGCATGTTGGTCTTAGAGGGCTATTGAATTCTAAAATTTGGGAGGTGTTGATTGAAATATGATTTTTTACCGAGATATTTGGGTGTAAAAATTGCTTTAAAATGCACTAAATTCTCTAGAAAAAGATGTTTTAATTTTATGTAAATTGGAGAAAATATTCCCACTGAGTTTCTTTGATTCCATGGAACATTTAATATGGAATTTTCCATATGAAGATAAAAGTGGAGGGCCGGTACAATTTTGGTGGATGTATCCATTTGAGAGATGTATGTAAAACTTAAAGAATAAAGTATGTAACAAAGAATCAGTTGAAGGGTCGATTAGGGAAGCATAATTGTATGAGGAAATTTCAATTTTCTTCTCTTATTATTTTCCGTCAGAATATCCTTCAAAGCATAATTAGATGGGTCACAATGAGAGAAATGTTTATGATGTCATAGACCATCAGTTGTCAGTTTTTAATCAGTCTGAGCTTGGTTTTGGTGGTTATCATGAGCGATGTATTATATACGAAGAATTGCACAGAGCTCATACTTATGTTCTACTGAATTGAGAATAAATGACATGATTTGTGCAATAAGTACTAATTTTTTTATTATTTTGTTAAATATTTATAAAATATATCTTTATTTACATCAACTTTTTTGTATACTATATGACGACTATATCAAAAATCAATTTCTACATATTACATGTACTGCTCTTAAGGAACATCAGCAAAAAAAGTTTGCATATTACTTTCAAAGACAGGTAAGTAATGTTTTTTTATATAGAATAATAAATAAAATTTTCAACCATACTATTATTAATAATTTTTATTTTTTACAGGTATCACAACATGAAAATAAAATTGACAGTCAATTATGTGTGCTAAAAAAACCTTCATTAAAATTGGTAAAATATTATAATGGGTATGTGGTTAATGGATTTAGATTCCATAAATTCATATAAGGCGACTCAAAGAAATCAATTAAAAGTGGTTTTTATTTGAAATTATATCATCATAAGGAAAGAAAAGTTTACTTTTATGGTATACTAGATGAAATAATTGAGTTATGTTATCTGGGACCAAATTATGTTACAATGTTTAAATGTCATTAATTTGATACAGATTCAGGGTTTTGAGTTCATCCATGATATGGAATCATTGAAATTAAAAATGGTAGTATTCTTGAAACAAACGAACCATTTATGTTGGCACATCAAGTGCATCATGTTTACTATGAAAATTACAGTGATTTTTAGAGAGATTTAAAAGACTGGTGGAGTGAGATAAAAATGAAATCACATGACAATAAGTTTATTGAAAATGAAAATGGTTCTGAGGAAGTAAAACATATTGATAATTTTCAACAAACATCCCAAAATATATCTCTTACCCGATGAGATATAAATATCGAGGATAAAACCCCTTAGTTAAGGGACAATGATATAGATAATGTTGATGAAGTAATATGGTATTATGAAATTGAATGTCATATGAAAGAAGAAAACGATGAAGATGAGGATGAAGAAATTGATGTCGATGAAAATGGTGATAAAGATGATGGTTGGTATATTATATTCAGGTCTTTAGTTATAGGTAAATATCATATTTTAATATTTATTAGTTTTTTAAATTTTATATTTGTATTAGAAATATTTTATAGGTAACATTATTTTATTATGACATTCATTTGTTCTTTATATTTCATATATGTTTTAAAATTAGTTACAGGTAATTATCATATTATGAAAATTATTTGTTTTTTAAATTTCATGTTTGTATTAACAATCTGTTATTGGTAACATTATTTTATTCTGAAATTCATTAGTTTTTTATATTTCAAAACTATTTTAACATTAGTAATAGGTAATGATCATATTATGATATTTATTAATTTTTTAAATTTCATATTTTTATTAAAAATCTGTTATAAGTAACGTTATTTTATTCTAACATTTATTTGTTTTTATATTTCATATCTATTTTAAAAATCTTTTAGTAGTGAGAATATTAGTTTCAGATGGCTAGATATGATCCTCATGATGATTTATTCTGTCCTCTCAATGATGCCATACTTCCTGATGATGAGCCCAATTTAGCTCCTCCTCCTCAAGCTGGTGTGCCTACTAGGAGGGGGCATAGTCTTTCTTGATTACTGATTCTGGATCCTATTCCATAGAGATGACTATCTATTTATTTTGATCAGAATTTACAGAGGTATGCTTAATTTTTTAATAATAAATTTATTTTATATTAACTGAGTTTATTACTTTTTATAATAATTTTATGATTATATATTTGTTTCAATTTGTATAGTTTTTCACACTTAGACATTGGTCAAGATACTGCAATTCTGAGAAATTATTTTTTCAAGCCATGGGTGTCATGGTACCTGGTACCCATGAACATGTGAAACTAGATGTTCAACAATTGGATTGTACTTTATTAAATAATATATACTATTTTAAAATTTATTTAATTATGAACTTATTTTTTTTAATTTTCTTGTAGAATTTATTTTCTCTGGTTTATGATAGTTAGAGAGGTACTATCCAAAAGGCATGGGATACTTGTATACGTGAGCGCTTTCATCAGTTTCTACACAACATTAGAAAGCGAGCTATGGATAAATCTTGTTCTACCATCTTCAATAAATCTTGCATATCCCATCATCCCTACTATATATCAACTTAGGTATGGGACAATTAATGCTCCTTCTGGCTAGAAGAGACTTTTAGGAGGAGATCAATAGTAGGATGTTCCATCCGGGGAGGCAATAGGTCACCCATAAGACTGAGATACGTACATTTGGCATACATATACAACATATAGTAAGTGATATTATTTATTAATGTATATTAATTTTAACAATAACATGTTTCTTATATTATAAAGGATTCTACTGACCCATCTATTACAGAGTTTGAAATTTATAAGAAAATGTATTCTGATCCTTGTACACGAGAAGTTGTAGGCGAACAACAACACCGCATTGTGGTTAGTGATTTTTTTGAACAATGTAATTAATATTAAATATATTTTTATTATAATTTGTCATTATATTTAAAGTAAACATATGATGCTACGACAAATCATTCACAAGAGATTCAAGTTGAGGCCGAACAAGATATTACTACTGATTTAGGTTTCGATGAGGGGGCTTGGATACAGGTGACTTCGTAGGGTTTCAAGAAAGGTCGAGTGATTTGTATTGGTTCTCGACTAACACCTATGAGTTATTATAGTACTTCTGTTATGGAATCAGGCAACATGAAGGGAGATCATGGAGAGTCATCATCAACATTGTTTGCACATTATGAGGAGAGGTTGAGATCTTAGGATGAGATGATATAGCAGATATCGAAGTAGAGGGAGGCGGAGCTTGAGAAGCAGTGTCTGAGAGAGAAAAAGATGATAGAGTATATGCGGAAACTTGTAAGTGGAATTGGTATGGAGTTTCCTCCCCCTATTCCATCGAGTGATCCTCCTCCACCTGATGCGAGTTGATGATTTATGAAGATTTTCATGACTTTTTTGTATTTTTTTAAGGTTGGGTACGAAGCCTCATTTATTATTAAATCAAAGTAAAGAACTCTTTAACTGGGTAGAGGGAGACCCATTACATATCCCAAAGGCCCAATGGGCATTTATCCCATTACATGGCCCATAGGCCTAATTTTTTTGGCCAAGGCCCATTCTGTGAATAGTACTACTACAGTACCCACCTGCTACAATACCACATAGTACCCACCACTGCTACAGTGCTCTACTGCCGCTATAGTGCCATGCCGCCGCTACAGTGGCCATCGTTGCTACAGTGTCACTACTACTATAGTATGATACTGTACTGCTATAGTACCTGTGCCCAATGGGTTTTGAACCCCCATTTTTCATGTAGGATTATGGGGGTTCTTACCACTAAGCCAAACCCGAACTATACTATTTTGTTATTTGGTATGATAGATATATTATATTTGAAATGACGCATTAATTTAATGTTTGTTTTAATTTTTTGAAATATTTTTAATGGTTTTTAAATATTTTTAATTTTATATATTTATAAATAATTTAATAATTTATTTTTTTAAAGTTCATTTGTGACAGATAAATAATCCATCACAAAAGGTTTTTGTGACAGACTGTCACAAAAGGGTTATAAATAATATTTCATGTTTTTTTGTGATGGACTGTATATCCATCACAAAAAGGTTTTTTGCGATAGACCATCACAAATAATTATATTTTTGATGCCTTCTTCTGCGATGGTGAATTTGTGACGGACACCCGTCGTAAAAATTCATTTGTGATGAGAATCCGTCACCAATGCACTCTTGCAATTATAATAAATTCCTGTTATGAAAATAACATCATTCTTCTGAGGCATCCTCAAGAGACTTGCCAAAAAATACATAGTAACATCATCCCTCTTCCATTATAGAATGGGAAACATCTAATGTAATCCACCAAGTCATTGATGCCCAACCTTCATATGTTGAGAGGTGTAACCTCATTTCATGAACCCTTCAATCTCATTTTCATGCCTAACCACCAAAACTGTCATCATAGGTCATAGTACATTTTGGTCACACTTGGATGCACCACCCAATTTGAGGCATGAAACTCACACATCATCTCCTCCCAGATACTCATAGTCAAAAAACCATGATTCCTAACATATATGATCTCATCCTCATCTATTGTCCAATATGAAGGTGAATCCCCACCTTTAAGGATTTCCCTAAAGGATAAACATTATAGATCCTCATACTACCTATCCTTGATATCTCTCAAAAGTGTATACTCCCCTAAAATGGATACAAGAGTTATATTCTTCTGACTATCATGAACCACAACATGCATCTCATCCGGTAAAGTCACCATCTTCCACTCAGCACTAGACTTCTGAACTACCTGAGTCTGAGTTTTCCTACTCAAAATATCTGTGAAACTATTTTTGTTCCTAAGAATAGATGATATATCAAAGTCAAATGAATGAATATAATTAACCCATATCCACTTCTGGAGTTTCAAATCTTATTGGAGGAAGATATAATTTAATCTATTATGATTGAAAAATACTGTAAAATTATCACCCAAAAGATAATGATGCCAAAACTTTAAAGAATAAACCACTGCTGTAAACTTGAGGTTGTGCCTAGGGTAATTTTGTTCATGTTCCCTCAATATTTGAGACCTATTCATTACAACTCAATCTCCCTACATCAATAATGACACAAGTTTGATCTCATAAGTGTCAAAAAACACTGTATACTCCTAACCTGGATTGGGTAAGATCAAGATTAGTTCCAATTTAATGTGCTTATTCAACTCCTTGAAGGAATTCTCACATGATTTCAACCAATCAAAATTTATCTCCTTCCCTGTCAAGACCAAAAGAGGTGATTCCAATCAGGAAAATTCTCAGATGAACCTCCAGTAATATCCTACTAACCCTAGAAAAGCTATGGATACAAAAAAAATTGCTTGGGATCCTCCCAAGATACAACTAATTGAACCTTCTTTGGGTCAACTGACACACCTTCCTCTGAGATGATGTGACCCAAGAAGTGTACTCAATCAATCCAAAATTGAAACTTAGATATATATCCTGGTGTATGAATGATTCTTTCTCAGTGTACTCAAGATAATGTCAAGATATTGGTCATGATCATCCTGTGTGTTGGAGTACAACATGATATCATCCACAAACACTAACACAAACCGATCAAGGTATAGATGGAATATTCTATTCATCAAGGCCATAATCATTGTTGGTGTATTCATCAGCCCGGACGACATCACAAAGAACTCATATAAGCCATAACTACTTTTGAAATTCATCCTTGATATATCAAAAGGTTGAACTTTCAACTGATGATACCCTTATATCAATTCAATATTTGAGATAACACAATATCCCCTCAACTATTCAAATAGACCTTCAATACATGGAAGAAGATGCTGGTTCTTCACATCCATTTGGTTCAACTTCTGTTAATCAACACGTAAGTGTAGAGTCTCATCAACCTTATTCACAAAAATACTATAGAACGACAAGGTTACATACTTGGATGGACAAATACCCAATCCTACGACCCATCCAATTGAGTATTGATCCCATGGATCTATATTAGTAACATTCTATATGTTGGAATATAAACTTTATCATCCCCTAGTATGAGATTAATGGTAAATTCCACATCTCTCTCAATTGAAAGCCCTAATAAGTCTTCAAGAAACACATCTAGAAACATATTCACTAAATGTGGAAAGACACCATGCTTTACACCTACAACTTCCATAAACATACTAGAAACCTGGGTGGTGATCTCCCCCTTTTTCTGATGAAATGGCCCTGTACGACCTACCTAGATATCCCATTCTCCATGGTGAATGTATTTTTCAGCCTTAGGATATTTAAAATTAACTCTCCTATGATAACAATAAATGTGGTATCAGTATTATACTAACTATTTTATACTTATAATTAGATCAAAGACTGAAAAATATAGAATATAGATATTCTAAAGAAAATAATATTCCCCATCTTTGAGAGAATAACCCTTGCATAAATAGATGAATCGACCGTACTCCTAAAGGAATATCTATTATCATAATCCCACTCATGAACTCCATCTCTAGGCTCAAACCCTTCAAAAGTTGTGTAGATATAAAATAATGAGATGCACCAGTATAAAATAAGGCACTAGCTAATGTATAAGCTATAGGAATAACACTTCTAACCGTCGATGGTCCATCCTATCTATCCACTAGTACAGGATGAACTGCATGTAATTTTCCTTCCCCTTTTCCATGTGATGCAGTCTAAATACCTAGAGATGCACAAATCTGTTGATATGGGTTATCTTCCCTAGAAGCACATCATCCACTCCCTCTACTTCCACAATCAGTAGAACTCCAACAGCTAGATGCTACGACATATAATACACCCTTCTCGTACTCTAGTTCTTTCTAGATCCTCCATCACTACCCATCTATCATAGGTTACTGAAAAACCTTTATAGGTGATCCATTCTACCATAAACTCATAACTATATTGGTGGTTGGGGACACTATCTATGGAAGCGACCTGAACTACCACACTTGTGATAGAGAATATGGGTAAGGTCCTGTGTGATCGACCTTTCCCTTGACTACTCTTTTTTATACACCCTATATAACATTATCATAAAGAAACTTATTTCTCTTAGAAGTCATATGTATTGACCATACATAAAAAACTACCTATCCTCTACTAGAATCCTCCTTCAGGTTCCCCTCAGATATGAGCGTCTGATTCACCACTTCTGAAAACTTCTTCAGCTAGAACATATTCACCTGGGACTTAATTTCATATTTAATCCCATCTTGAAACCTCCTTGTCATTGTAGATTCATATCCTACCAATAAAAGAGTGAGGCACTACAAATCTATAAATTTTACCTCATATTCCATCACAAAAATACTCCCCTGAGTCAACCTCATGAAATAGTCTACTCTATGTTGCCTCAATGTCTCTAGAAAAATGTTCTCCAGGAACATCTCAAAAAAGTCATTCCATAACATACTGACTTCCTATCCAATCTGATCCTAAACATCCCACTAGTTCTTAGATAACCCCAATAGCATATAAGTATTGCATTTATCCCTCTTCTCAGTAAGAGTCTCAAAATAGTCAAGTATAGTCTGGATGGACTCAATCCAGAACATTGCTGCCACAGGTCCAGCCTCTCCGTTAAACATCGGAGGGTGATGTAACTAAAAATACTATGTAAGGTTAGACATACCCTTCACCACCCGATTCGAGTCTCTCTACATAAAATAAATAATGTGATCAATGTTATTACGAAACTTCTCTTCTGATTCCTCACCTTTCACTACTAGTGCCTTAGGTTCCACTACTGGTGGAGCATCTCTGGCCATAACCACTGGTCATCCTATCAATAAGAATAATAGTGGAGGCATATATCTACAATTCCAAACACACATATTAAGACTTATAAAACCACATTAACATAGTTAACATGTGGTATTTCATAAAATCCATAATAAGTCATTCTCTAACCCCCTCTACACGGTGAAAACTGAGGTGCTATCACTACCCTTAACCATCCTACATTTAGGTCATGGTTAACAAAGGGTAAACTCATCATAATTATTGTAATCTAATTAGAAAAATATTTATTCACATCTTTCATCATTTTACTAATTTTATCAATTTCACATCTTTTTCAGTTCAATTTCACACAAGAAAAGAAAAACTTTTTCATTTTAACAACTTACCTAAAAAATTATCATGCATGCCTAAAATGATCCATCTCAAAAAAATCCCGAGTGCCTAAAATGATGAATGTATACTCCATTATCATTCCATACTGTTCTATTAGTCAAATCTTAGAAAATATCATAAACAAGAATCACATCATACAATAAGTGAATCACCCAAGGGGAAATAACATCCAACTGTAACAACACACATCAATAACAACAATCCCACCCAGGGTATTTGGGTTTTCCTCCATACATTGTTTATATACTCCCATGTATGAGATCATAAACAATGATACAATCTCCCTAGTATCCCATCTACCTTTACCAAATAGTAATACAAAATAAAATATAAGAAAACCGGGCTCTGATACAACTTTGTAACATCCCGAACTAAGTTCCACACATTGGTGCCACAAGACAATCTTCTATGTGACCTCAAGCACGCCTTGTCGTATGCCAGAGGATACTAACTAGTAGTGAGGGTCTAATATTGGTCATGGGGAGACTGTACCCTCTTTATTAGAGTAATACAATAGAGGAAATAAAATATAATAACCAAATGATATAATCAATAACTATAAAACCAGTATCAAATATGACTAAAACAAGAATACAATATCCAAAAATAAATAGTAGATATGAAAATATGTCTCTAGTGTCAACACGCAAAACCCAGAATAAATAAAGGCACTGAAAACTTACAAGTATGGTTCCCTCATCCAAGATCCACCCCATATCAGCCATATAATAAAGGGACCTTACCCTTAACCTGTCTGACAACCATGAAATATATTCATGTCCCGATCAGGTAGCCTGAGTAGGGTGTGATTACAACTCAATAGGCCACCACCAATGGTGTCTAAAACAATAACCAATCAATAATAGTGTATAAAGTTGTATAAATAAGAAAATAGAAGAAATAAAGTAAATAGTTTAAATTTATTTTATTACTCTTTATTTAACCACATAAACTCTAGGGTCCCCGGGGACACCCAACACTCTCAATTATAGCTTCGAATTGTGATGGAGTCTGAACTATGTCAAAAATTCAATTTACATTTCATTATAACATATGGTATTTCATTATCCATTTCATTTCAATTCATATTAAAACCAATTGGAACAGTGGTCCAATGCCAACTCATGGGTGTAGAACATCATGTTTATCACCCCGTTGGCTATTGAAGCAATAGTCCATGTCCCACAATCATTTATCAATTTATTAATATGAAATTTTGATGTAAAATATTGTGTAATACAAAAAATACCTATATTTATAATTATTATATTTTGATTCAGCTGACCATGTACCACACATAAAGATCAATATTTATCACTACGAGATTTTGATGCAGTAGACCGTGTCCCACAAACTAATATCAATATTTATCACGATGGGGTTTTGATGAATCAGAATATTTACCACACATGAATATTAATATTTATCACTATGAGTATTTTATTTAGCAGACCATGTCTCACACACAATTTTCACATATATCACAATATCAAAATTTCACATGTATCACAATATCACATGTACCACAACATCCCATTAATTTATTCACTAATTTATTAATCAAATGAAATAATTGAATATTAACATCATTACATTAATTAATTTAACAATTAATTAATCATAACAATTTTATTAATTAATTAAACAATTAATTAATCACATTAATTAATTAAACAATTAATTAATCACATTAATTCAACAATTAATTAATCTAATTCAATCAATTACATAATCACACCATTCTCCATTAATTAATTCAATAATTAATTAATCCAACTCAACAATTGTATAATCATAAAAATATACATTAATTAATTAAACAGTTAATTAATCCAATTAAATCAATTAAATAATCATAAAATTCTCTATTAATTAATTAATCCAATTTCACAATCCCAATATTTCCATAATTAATTAAACAATTAATTATTCCAATTCAATTAGTTCAATATCCCCAATTTTACAATCCCTTAATTAATTAATTTACCAAATTAATTAAATAAATTTAAGAAACTCAATTTCTAATCATCCAATAGTAATTCTAAAATTACATATATATAATTAGAATCAATAATTTGGAATTTTAATAATAGACCACCCATCTCAAAATTGTTGACCTACACTCACCAAAAGGATTCCACAATTTTATGTGGAACGATCAAGAACATGATAAAGAACAGGATATCGATCCAAAACACAGATCCAAGATCAAAAAAAATATATCCATAAAACATAGATCTAGATCCATAAAAAAATAGAAAAACATACTTATAATGGATGAGATAAACACGAGAGAGAGGGAGGAAACCATATGGGATTATGACCTCTTATTGGGAGGGGTGCAAATCTTCAATTTGGGATTTGAATCGTCAATAATAGAGGGTGTGAGCCTTATGAATTCATCCGAGAGCCTCCAAAAAAATGAGATAAATCAATTAAGTTTGAGTAGGGTTTAATTGGTGTAAATTTTAGGGGTTTCATGATTTTAAAATCTAATTCTTGAGCAAGTTAAAAACCCACGAAGAATTTTCTATACAAGGGACAAGGTTTGAAAAACAGTGTTCCTTAACCGTGGGCTTCTTCGAGGGGGCATAGTTTCTCTTATGAGTGTGAATAGTTTAAAAAACCATGTTCTAGCCATGAAATCCCTATCAATGAGGGGTTTCATGGTTTTCTGGGCCAGGGCACATGGTTTGGGGAAATAGTACACCAATTGCGCACTTCCCTTATTCCTTCCAAAATTCTCCAATTTTCACCCAAACACATCCAATATAAAACCCAAACAAAATATACTCAAAAAAATAAAAATAATACATTAATATAAGCTTGAGACATCTCCAAAAATGGTTTGTATCTTATATACAATTTTGATGAATGTAATCATCCATGGTATATAACAATCTATGGTTTTATATACTTTTACTGTAATATTCCATTACGAGTGAATAAATTGTTATTAATTTGATTTATTTATTTTATGATTTAATTCCTACCTATGTTTTTATTAATTATAAATAATAAAATAATTAACTTTTGGAAATAAAATGCATATTTAAGTCTGGGATGTTAATGAAATTCCACCCAACTCAAGACAACTGGGTGGAACAAAAGATAGGGAAGAATTTATGGATTCAATTCCCAATAAATCTTTAACTAGAATATCATTATGGGAAATTAGGATACCTGTAAAATCTACTAAATGCATGAAATGAGGATGATATAAATAAAATTCATTCCTTAGGGTAACTCCACTTACCTACTCATCAGTGATAGGGGATATCAAATAAAAATTGGTCCATATAAAGGAATTACAAGACCAAATATTTTCTTTATACCTAGGGGATCTAATCAGAAAGACCCCATTCTGATGGGTTCTCATTAAAACATACAACACACTACATGAACTGATATCTCTACCTAATCAAAATTTAGGGTGAAAACTGAACTCTTCAACATATTTTTGTTCCTGGAACATCACCTAATGTCATAGAAATACCATCTCAATATATCACTATCACAATTTAGTGTCAAAAGCCTAATTGAAGTGGGGACCCACACACCACTAGAAAGAACACATACCAGCTGAGGGAGTTACTGACCCTATAAGTGGGTGCCCATGCCATTATTTGTTAGAGTTACCTTCCCCATCCTATAGTAATATAAATACCCCTCAATCATGTTGGGACCAAAAGGGATTCCTGAGATATATATATAATCTAGGGGAGGAATGACCAATAGTAAGGCATTTTCCTACCCACTTATCCTAAATCCACTAGATAAGTATACTGAATAGGAACCTAGAGAACCTTTTTTTACCAAAATTCCTAGAGAAACCAAACATTCCATGAAACTCAAATGCCACAATCATCATGCCAAAAATACAAAATCATGATGTGGGACTCACACCATGATGGAACATAGAAACAAACTGATGGAGTTACCAACCCCTAAGGAGAACCTTGTGCCTTACCAAAGTATAAGATAAATCAAGGAGAGTATCGTCTACTTCCATGTAATGGTAAAACCAAACCTCAATGAGGTCTCTTAGAAACTATAGCCTGGGATGGAAACCAGAATCCACTAACTATCTATGTAATGGACATCCCATACCAAAAAGTGAGATTTATGAAACTATTCCTTATCATATATTACCTTCACCCACATACATAGGGTAGTATTAATGGTATTGAACAACTGGCTCCCTATCCTAAAATCCAAATCACATGAAAAAACCTGACCTTAGAGTGCATGGGAAGAAGTGAGATGTCTTTGATTTATGCATCAAAACTATAAGTACATCTATTATTCCCTACTATAATGAGGAACCAACAATTACTTTCTAAAAATCCCTATTTCATGTTTCTTCTATCCTTTAATAAGAAGATCTAAAAATTTCAACAAACTCCCACAGAGTACTAAACTTTGAAATGCATTAGAGGGTTCCACACCATAGTATCTAAATTATACTAGGATGGGTTACCATACTCATATTTTATTTAAATCATCACCATGGGGATAATTTTTTCAAACATCTTTAAAACATATTTCCAGTGGCCTTTGATAGTGATGAGGACCTCACCATTATCATCTATGTAGAAAGTTCCCCAAAATGGAATATCTACTTGTCTAAATCTGGATAATGGGATAAAAAACATGTAAAACCCATTGATGATAAAGTAAATTGTTTTCAATATAGTGTACATGGTGTGCATACCCAATGCTTCTATATAAGTGTCTACCAAGACCACATCATCATATAATTCCAAAGTATATGGTATTCCTCTTTTTCTATATGGTGTGTAAGACTTAGGTGTTACTTGGTGTGTATGGAATGGACTCTAAGTCATGTAGACTCAAATTACACTAAATGTATGTTTAAATATATAGTGTGTGGAACCCTAGGTCTTCCCATGTAATGTACCTAAATTCAAGACATTATCGATAGATTGACATGGCATATACAATGTACATGCCATGTACTTCCATAGGGTTTCTGGCTATGTACTATGCAACACCCCATGTATTATAATTGATAATACTAAATGGAATATTTATATGTCCTACAAATCTCATGGACTCTATATTCTATCCTAGAAACACTAAAAAACAACACAATATGTGTTCATGAACAACACAATGTGTGATCAGGAATTTTTTATGAAGATACTTTTAGAACTAGCTCAATCCTACCATTTCACTACAAATCTACCTTATTTGGGAATTTAGAACCCAATTAGTAGTTGTAATCCCCAAAAAAATTTAAATTTTCAAAAAAATATGATGTTCAATAAATAGAAAAAATGAGTCCTACCTCACAATGAATCAATGAATCTTCAACGTCACATGCTACTGATCCACATTCATTGGCCGCTACATCTCGATCTGGATCTGATATCTCCTCTCGTATGGGGATATACATACCTCCCCCTTCTCCCTTCAAGCTTGTTAGTTTCAATGAGAGTGAGGGATGTATCCTCCCCCAAAATTTGAATGGGGAAAGATTTTAGGGTGGTTTAAAAATAAAATTAAAATAAGGACCCATTAAATGCCCGACCAAAGACTCGATCATAGTTTAAACATCACCTAGGAAAAAGTTCCTGTAATAAACTCATCCAAGGAGTCATAATTTCTATATGGATATATATTTCAGAGATATTGATTTTTTTTATGTGTGAAAATAAAAAATATTTATTAAATAAATATTCAATATCCTATAAAATTTAACGATCTCATTATCCCACTAAATTTTATCCCAATGGTAAACATCATATCAGGAGAACAACAAAACTATAACAAAATATTTTTGAGGTAATTTTCTAGGTTAAATTTACTATTTTACCATTATAAAGGTTCTAGTATATGAACCTCAAAAATGAGTTAAATCCTCTACTAATGAAAACTCAAATCACTAGAATTATGATTTAAAGATCACATATACCCTAGGGAAGGGTAATGTGGTAGCTGAAACATTGAGTTAAAAGTCATATGTGGTTGTTTCACATAAGAAGTTGGAGGAATATAACATGATGTAATTATTTTAATATTTATATATTTATTTTAATGAGATTTATATGGAATTACAAATTTATTAAATAATGAGGACATCTTCATTCATGTGAAATGTGGCATATTCTCAGTTTGGAGACCTTAAAGTGGAAGTATAGATATATCATATAGTTAATGGTAATGATTTTTATAGTTGCATATAGGACCAAGAACACTAATTATTATTTTATTAGAAACTATATATTCTATATAGAATGAGTGAAGTTATTATCCTAGAGCTTTATAACTCATCATTAACAACATGTACCAACGTTGATGCATGGGGATGTTTATTATAGTGTAAAGAGGTCCCAAAAAAAACTCAACATCTTTATATGGAATATCTGCAACTACACCCTCCCCATGGAAGAGGAAGTGAATCCAAACAGGGTCTCCCTCATCTACTGATGTAGTTGCTACAGTAAACCAAAAGAAGAGACATATTTTCACTTGTTTTTTGTAAGGGAGTAGGATGCATCTATTTGGTGTGGATTTAATATTTTCAATAATCGAATGGTGTAGGAGAGTATTGATGTGGACTTAACTTCATCAATGGTTGCATGGAATGGATGACAACATCCTTGAGTAAAGAGCTATGTCAATTTTAATGGTAACAGGATGTTGGAGAATATGTCCTTCTCTTAATATGGAATAGTTTAAGGGGACCCCCAACTCATTCATGGAAGTGAAAATCAAGGAATAAGACCTTGCAGTTGAACTGATTCCCCATCTCAATCAATTGGATCACTCAACCACACTACAACTACTCATGACTGGCAAAAAAAATGTCGATAGAATCTCAACCTAGATATCCAAGGGAGTTGGGTAAAACAGGTTCTACCTGAGTGTGGTCTTAGCCTGAACACTAATTGATCCTGCTCAAATGGAGTTATGAGGGGAAGAGGGGTTTTTCATGACTAGTTTGGATCCTTTATCCTTGTGGTTAGTTTTTACCTCGGTCTGGGTGAATCCCTCATCACTGAAGCCTATACTATTTTCAAGGGGATAAGGTGTGTATCTTTCATTGTATTATGTTGAAATGGGTTGAAACTGGTTCATTTGATCTTCATGGACCATCTGAGGAGATATATCAGTCTTATAGTATATCATTTATTTGGTTTATAAATATTGAAATCTCTTCATCAATAACATGAAGGTTTCATACACATGGTGAAAGGGGAATATACTGGCTGAATTCTTAGCTTTATAGTGCACTCCAGAGTCTCTTTATAATGTTTTATCCTTCCCAAGATCCCTCCCCTTAGATTGTGTTATTATTTTAAGAGTCTATGCCTTGGGGCTTCACTACTTTAGACCACTGTGACAATTTTTGGGCCTTGGCCCCTCTCCTTAATAAATGTTCTTAATATTAGATGGAAGATGTGGTATACTTTTAATAAAAAGTTTTAGTGGTCTAGAAATAAAAAATAAGTGGTTGAGTTCATACCAGTGTACCTTGTATGTTTGTTGGTAGAATCCTAACATCAAGTACTTGTAGTTTTATTACAACCTATAGGTATTCCATGGTGGATGTGGGAGAATATTTCTATAGTTTTTTTAATGTATTAACTCATGTACATAGAGGATTTTATATTATTTGGGTTTTCATAGAACAAATGATGAAGTGGTCTCACTTATTACCAATTAAAGAATCAATATCAGTGGATATTTTGGAAAGAAATTGTATTACCTTGGTAGTGAAGCTTCATATATGTCTGAATATGACTGTTTTAGGCTATAATACTCCATTTATAATATGTATGTAGAAGGTATTATTGTGTTATTTTGGTACCCAATTGTATTTTAATGTGGCATTTCACCCATAGAGAAATAGTTAAAATAAGTGAATAATTATAACGTTACAGTATATGTTAAGGGAGAGTATTTTGGTTTTAGGTGGATCATAGGATGATTATTTTCCATTGGATGAGGATTCTTATAATAGTAGTTTTCATTCTTCTATTGGTTTGACACCATATGAGTATTTTTATATAGGACCATGTCACTTTTCACTTTGTTGGGGTGAGATTTTTGAGACATGTATTATTAACCTAAAGATGGTGTATGACATGAATATATATGTGAAGATTATTTGAGATTATATGATATTTTATCATTGTATAAGAAATCATATTTAGATCAAAGGAGAATATAATTGGTGTTTTTTGGAGATCATTCATTCATATGATTCTCTCATTAGTATGGATACTGAATTTTTGGAAATAAAAGTAAGGTTTCTCCTATATTTATCATCTCATTTGAGGTTTTGCAACATGTTATAGAGGAATATTATCAATATAAATTACCTCTTAATCTAGAAAGGAATTATGACATATTTCATACATCCTAAATTCAAAATTATTATCAATAAAATTCACATGTTATTGATTTGGTTAATCTATATATGAAGGAGGATATAAATTTTGATAATTTTTTTATAGAAAATTAGGACCAAAATGAAAAAGTATAGTTAATATGAGTTATTAAATATGATCGAGTGGTTTTTTGGAAACGTGGTGAAATATATTAGAGTACTTGGGAATGAGAATCACATATGCATGTTCAATATACTAATATTTTTAGTTATTTTTGTTTATTTTGATTTTTTGTAATAACAAAACTTAAAGAGATGGAAATATTTATGTTATATTTGATTGGGAAAGTAAATTGTGGAATTTAAATAGATTTTATTGGAATTAATTATTTGTTATTTCATTCATTGTAAGGGGAAATATATTTGACTCATGGGTCCAATTCCAACTCCTAGGAGAAAGGATTCAAAAAACCCCTCAAAGGATCATAAGGGAGAAGTACATGGAATGTCCCGATGGGTACATGGTGTGTAATCCTAAATCCTCACATGGGCATGTACTCCCACTGACCTAGGTGTGTAAACTCCCCAGGTACATGACTTGTTAAATGGGTACACAACTTTTACCCAACATAGGGTTCCTACCCATGTCCATTTACTGGCTTGGACATTTACTTGGTTTTGCTGTGTACTTATAAACAGTGTGCAACCCACATGGGGTCTGACTATGTACTCTACATAGCCATGTTTCCCTATGTGGGTTGCCTTGGAAGGGTACTTAGAAGCACCACTAAGACCTAGTACACGGCGCGTACACACCTAGTACAAGGTGTGTACTTTGAAAACTTCATCTTCCCCAAACAATAAGAACATATGGAGTGTCACCCCAATCCACACACTGTGTAACCTATTTTCCAGGAAGGAAAAACCTTCAAAATGTTTGAAACCCCCATTTTCACCCTCAAATCAATAGATCAGGTCACAAGGGGCCTAAAAAAGTAAAATAGGGGTTAAAATTATAAAATATAAAATCTAAATGTTTATAAAGAAAAAACATAAAATGCATACCTTTAGGTGGAAATCACGAAAGTTTCGCTGAAATCCATGGTTCACGGTTTCTGTAGGCCGATCCAACGTGTCGAGAGCTCTTCAAAAATATCTCTCTTCCTCTCCTTCTCTATCTCTATCTCTATCACCCTCTCACGTTTCTCTCTTAGGTTTCCCAAATGGGGAAGCTAGAGGGTGTGTGCGACAAGACATAGGATAAGGAATAAAATAAAGAATACAAAAAGAGTAAAAATAAAAGAAATAGAAAAGAAATTAAAAGAAAAGAAAAAGAAAAAGGAACCCTGGCCAGCCCTAGTGCCTAAATTGACTTTATTCTTTTCTTAAGAAATAACCTCTAATTCAAACTCAACAGAGGATATAAGATCTCAATCCAAAGATCCTTTTAAAAGATATTACCAAATGAATCTGTGTGAATAAATTAATATTTATTTAACTAAATATTAAATGTTAATTATTCCACTAAAATTTGAATGGATATTATTTCTACGAAACTCTTATCCTAGGGTAAACACCCGATTAAGGGACCGATGGAATGGTCAGAAAAATTATCCAAGATCATGTGCTAGTAAAAAATTACCATTTTACCTCTTACAATCATATGAAAGAAAAAAATATCAAATTTATACTCAAAATTTCGGTTCGAAAAAACATGTGTCCTTATACATGTAAAAACCTTTTAGATGATGGTTTGACTGTTAAGTCATTTATAGCCACATTAGAAATGTGGACGGTACACCGTAGGGGGTGACCACCATTAAAGGGGACATAAGAAGGTCATAAGGTTATTAATTAAAGTTACCATTTTAAGGAATATTGAATTTAGGGAAAAACATGGTGAAATAGGCATATAGAATAACAATATATATTATTAAACATCTCAAATTTTAGGGTTATGAACTAGAAAACCCATTGTATACATGTGGTAGAGTACTCATCTAGAGTACCTAGGGGATCCCATTTCTCTATGAAGATTGTGAATAAGAGACTTCAACTTCCTCACTAGCAAGATAGTGGATCGTATCCACAACCATAAGAATAAATACCTCTTTTTCAGGGGTCGTATAGCGCTGATTAACATCATGCTCCTTGCTACCCCTGTACATGAACTTTCCACTATCAAAGTTATGAAGGGTGTCATTTCCAAGCTTGATAAGATTCTGGATAATTTTATTTGGGACCCCAAAGCTAAGGGGAAACACCACTGGTCCTCCTGAAATAGAATGGAAAGACCAGCCAGTGAAAGAGGAATTAACGTTCGAAGCCTCACAGATACTCTACAGAACATGCATGCTAAAATCACTTGGGAAATCCTGGAACACCATACTCTATAGAGCCAAATAATGAATACCTCCCAGTTTGGCAATATGGCGTTACATGAAGGACATGGTTCCCTGTTCTGGGATATTATCTCACCCCTTGTTATCGAACTTGATGTGCATGCAAACTAGATCATAAGAAGGGGAGGCATTTAGTTCTGGAATCATAACTAGGTAGGGGAAGTCCTCAGATTTCCGGGATGTCTTTTCCCCTAGATGTCATCTGGGGAAGCTAGTATTCATCCTGCCTTCATCACAGAAGTTTTGTATGAAGATCAACTGAACTCTTTCAACCTCATTGACATGTCCTCTGAAAATGATAAATGTGTCTTCACCCCTTCATCCTCGGGGGCCCTCACTTCTTGGGACTTCCACCGCTCACGGGTCTTTAAAGAACCCTCTCATAGCTATAATGATAGCTTGTAGTGTAAATTACTACCTACTAAGTTCAAATTTTTTTACTTTGGAGAATCATAAACAGATCCCTCCTTGCCGTGGAGAATATCAAATGACACAGGATTTCACTGGCATCACGCTTCTCATGTTATTAAAGCAATAAAGAGGAGAGTGAGGACCACCTGTTCCTTAATGGAGAATGGGAGGGTGCTATTTGGTGCTTCTTTGGGGAGTTTACAGGTCTTTGCGTCCCTCACTTAGGTGATCTCTCTTTCATGGAAAGGTGGTTTCATGACTTTGGAGATAGAGGCCTAGAGAAGATGGCCCGAACTATGATCCTACAGACTGGATGCTGGAGTTTATGGAAAGTCTACAATAGAGCCATACATGAAGGGGTGATGAACAAGACCTATACTATCATCACTAGGACCAAAACTCTCTTCCTGGATATGGCTAAGCTCTTCACCAATTGGAAAGTTCCCCCCTCGCTTCACAAACTGCAGGTCAGCCCCCGTATCCATCTGCATGTTAATAGCAACAATAGGGGGAAATGGGTTCGATGGTTCCTGCCAACCAGA
The DNA here is from genome assembly GCA_963277665.1 of Viscum album. Classification (NCBI taxonomy): domain Eukaryota; kingdom Viridiplantae; phylum Streptophyta; class Magnoliopsida; order Santalales; family Viscaceae; genus Viscum; species Viscum album. The sequence continues at coordinate 1,366,120,655 of OY728145.1, read as the reverse complement.
GGTCTTAAAATCAACATGGATATGTTATGAAACATGGGGATCCTTCGAGATGGAGGGGTTGTGTGGAATAACCAAGGCTCAGTGGTGCTGGCGTTCTCTTCCAGGTTAGGCCAAAACTTTTATCATGGGTATCTACATTTTCCACCACAAAAATTTCCAATTTGTAGAGGTGTAAACTAACTCCAATATCCTTCATGACATCCTTCATTACTTTTTCCAACCCCCATGGTCCATTTAATAAATTAGCATAATGTGTAGGGAAAAACATAGTAACAACATCAAGGTTAGACACACCTGGAGAGAGGGGAACCAAGTCGCAGAAGACCTCACTTCTTTGGAGGTTATAGGCTCTGACCCAATATTTTATCTTATAATGATCTCCTTGAAAGCTAAGGGTGTCAAAAAAATTAAATGGTATTCCCTCATCATTCATTATTATATACCTCCTTAGGGTCTTTTCCATTGTTTTAGTTTTGTAGGATTTTGATTGTATCTCTTCATTTTTAAATAAAAATTAAAATTGATGATGAAGAGATGATGAAAAGATTAGAAATAGAAAACAAGATTTAATCCTAAATAAATCTATTGAGAGGAATAAAAATAGATAACAGAACAATATTAAGATATTACTCATTGATGGCTATCCAACAAGACAAACAAAGACCGGATCAGAGTCCAGATTAGAGTTTTATCAAATAACCTACCTTGAGGGAGGATTGAGATCAAATGGGAGATAAAACCTCACGTCTTCTAGGAAATAGATCAAAAAAGAGGCTGGGAGTAATTTATAATAATTTTAGGTCATTTTGATAAAATATCCCAAAAATTATAGGTTTGAATGGTTTGACCACACGATTTTCCAAACTGTGCTCCAATCGTGCACACCTCACTGCCTCAAGAGGGGACCAACACGGTTAGGCCGCACGGTTTGAGAAACTGTGTTATGACCATGATGTATGACTCTACTAAGAATTATAGAACACCTAAATGAGTGAATGTCCCTAGAGGAACATTTTCCTCAAACCGTGTGGCCTCCTTCATCCCTCTTTCTAGCCCCACACAATTACTCCTAACCAAGAAACTTGGGTCACACAGTTTATCCTAACCATGAAGTCCTACAATTTTTGTCCAAAAGTTGGGATCCAGGCTCTAAATAATCCCCAAACACCCCTGAAACTCCCATGTCCTCATTAGGAATCCATATTTTGTCAAAATGAAAGAGATAAAAAAAAATTTAAGGGATCTATAACACATATAAAAATCTAGTTCTTACAGTCTTCCCCCTTAAAGAAACTCATCCACAAGTTTCTCTTCTAAGGGTACTAAAATACTGTCTATGAAAAAATCTAGACAATGAGCATATAATTAGGCCTCCCACTCCCAAGTCTCATCCTGTACCCAACCATGCTTCCATATCTCTCATACTAAAGGGACATATAAGCCTCTGAGAGACTTTGTGATCCGGTTGATGATGCTTATATTATAATCCTCAAAAGAAGCATTAGCATCTAGCTCTACATCCTTGGGATCAAAAGTACGAGACTAGTCAACATGATAATGGTAATGTATTGAAATGTGTAGGACACTTTTCATGGAACATTACATCTAAGGTAATAGAAACCAATAGGCTACCAGACCTACTATATCCAGAATCTCAAACAAACCAATATAATGAGGTGATAACTTCCCTTGCCTCTATATCTGTATATTCCCATGTTTGACAGATATCCATAAGAATACATGATCCCTGACCTCGAACCCTAGAGGTCATCAACGATGATAGACATAAGATTTTTTTCTAGACTATGTGGTATACATCCACTTCTTGATAAGCTAAACCTACTCTGATGTCTCCTAAAGGAGACGAGGAACCAATAGTGCTGCCTCTACTACCTCTAACTAGCTCATGGGTAAATGACATATCCTAATGTGCATGAAATCATAGTGATCCATTTGAATCATTACTCGATATCTATTATTATAGGTGAACTCAGTGAGATGGATAGGCTTTAACTAAGAACTACTAAAATCAATAACGCATGCTTAGTGCATGTCCTATAAAACCTGTATAGTCCATTCCAACTTGCCTAATTTTTATGGTGAAAAGTTATTATTATAAGCACCTATGTACCCATATATTTCTATAATACCAACCCAAACCTTGATGTAAAATGATCATCCCTATCTAAAATGATTGTATGGGGACCCTGTGTAGCCATATAATCTCACATACATAAAAGGAATATAGGTATTAAACCCATATTCACTGCCAAAGGTTCAGGTATCACTATTTAAGAATATACCCATGGATTTTGGGATTTGTAAACACAACAAAATTATCTCTCAATAGGTAATGCCTAAAAAACCACAAGGTGTGTACGACATCAACTAACTTGAGATCATGTGTCATGTAATTACACTCATGAGGTGTCAACTGTTGTGACCTGTACACAATGACTCAATCTTCCTACATAAAAAATCCTCCTATCCTGATACCCGATGCATGGAAATACACAGTGTAGCTACTGCCATAATCTAGATGAATAAGGACCGATGATAAAGTTTTTCTCCCTTTAAGCTCTTGAAAGGATATATCCTAGGTATCTGACCATAAAAACTTCACAACCTTCTTAGTCAAGCCTGTTAGTGGTGCTAATAAGCTTGATAATTACTTTATTAAATGCCTATAGTAACTATCTTTCTCCTAAGAAGCTTCATATATCAATGATTATATTGGGATTCTCCCAGGTAACTACAGATCTCAACTTCTCTAGGACTACTGAAACACTTTACTATGAGGTAACATGAACCAGGAAGTGAACCTTGTTGATAGATAAGTGACATTTACTGAGATTAAGATATAGTTGATTCTCTCTTAGTGTATAAAAAAAGATAACAATATGCGTGGGATGGTCACTTCGAGTATGAGAATATGAAAATATGTCATCTATAAAGACCACCAAAAAGGAATACAGATAGGGATGGAAAATAATATTCATTAAATCCATGAACATGGAAGAAACATTCATAAGACTAGATGATATAATGAGGTACTCATTTAAACTTTACAGACTATGGAAAGCCATATGTGGAATATCTAAAGGCTCGAGTCGAACATGATGATAACCCTATCACAGTTCAATATTCAAAAATACCCATGCTCATCTGAGTTGTTTGAAAATATCATATATACAAGGTAAGGGATATCATTTATTCACTATCAACTAGTTCAATTTCTATTAATCCCTAAAAATCCTGAGGGTTCTATTCGCCTTCATAGAGAAAAAGGACCGTTGAACCCCAGGGAGAAGTACTGGTTTGTATAAAACCCTTGGACTCAAAATTCTATAACTACCACTTGAGATATTTCAACTTAGAAGTAGGAATCCTATAAAGATGAATGTATACTGGTGCAACTCGAGAGACTAGGTCAATAGTAAAATCTACCTCTCTCTCAAGAGGTAGTCTTAAAAAGTCCTTGGGGGAAAACATCCCTAAGTTGATCGACAGTAGTATTGAATTTAATCTAATGTAATCCTCAATCATCCATAAAAGGCTAGAAATCTGGGTATTCACTCCAAATAGCCCAAGATGCTTTGGTCCAGCTCTACCTTCTTAGACATCCCACTCAACTTTTTGAATATAATTACTACTATCTAGATATGTAAACAACACCCTCTAGCAATAAAAATCCACATAGGCATCCTGTTATCTCAATGATGAAGAGATACCACAAGAAATGATGGCCACCTACCTCAAAATGATAGTCCCTACATTGTAATACACTTTCTAATTATAAAACCGAAGGTGTATCAAGTGTCATAATTTCACATGAGTACTCAAAATAAATCCCAAGGCTCTCCAAAATAGACATGAAGATGAAATAGTGTTATTCACCTGTATCAAATAAGGAAGACACTATAGTAGATGCTACTAGAATAGTACCTAAAATAGTAAATGGCATGACACCCTGATCCTCTAGTACAAGATGCACTAAATAGATATGGATTGATCCCTAGACCTATACCAAAACATAAATACTTAGAGTGGGCCCACTCTGTTGGTACTTTATATCAAAATCATGGATACTACATACATGACCTCATACTCTTCCTATATGGCTGGTAGTACTCTAACTACTCACCCAGTGAGGTCCTACTGATCTTAATCCAGAAGGCGGAGCTAGAATGGATCCTCTCAAACTAAAAATAGATGGGAAGGTCTTATAGATACACTCTATATTACCCAATCCTCCAAAACCTTGGAACTTGATGGGGTACATGGGACACTATGTCTTCTTATGCATAGGATTCCAACACTAGTGAGAAACCACATAACTATCATAGGGTGTCACATGGCTGCCTCTGATCACATGCATAGTCTCAAAGCATCACTTCTGACCACTAGTAAAATCCATAAAATTTCTTAGTTATGAACCTATATAACTCACAACATCAGCCTCTCTCAGGTTTCACTTGGTGATGAGATCCTAGTTTACTATATCGGGCATAGTAGTCAACCAGAAGACATTCACCAAAGAATTAATAGGATGCCTAAGCCTGTCCTCAAATCAACTCGTTTTTTGATGGATCATCAATCGTATAGATAGGTGAAAAGAACTAGAGATCTTTTAAATGATATGAATAGTCCATAACCATCATAAAACCCCACTGAAGGTTCATGATATTCCTTGCATGATTGACCTCATGGTCTCAAGGAAGTAGTATTCAAAGAATATCATTTGGAAATCCCTATATTTCACTTCCTAATACTGACCTGGATAGTTCAGAATAACCCACCAACATTTGGTGGATCCTTGAAGAATATAATTGGTGAGATTCAATCTTCTATTAGGAGGTATCTCTTGATTCACAAACATAGACAAAACCATTTAGATCCATAGTTCTTTAGCCTATGGTTCACCATCCTTATAAAAGATGGGCTGATGCTGTTGCTGGAACTCCCAATTCAACTCTCCCATAGAAGGGGTAGAGTAAAAATCTCCCTTTATTTTTTGTATAAGATGCATAGAATCTTCTAAGAACAAGAAATCATATCCCAAATTGTGAATAGGAAGAGATTCCATATGTTTCATTACTAGAGGTATCACTGGAGTCTCATGGCCCACCAACTCTAGAGTATAGTCGTCACCACCTTCCTGGAATATGACTAGAGGACATTGTGGTGGTATTTCTCTAAAAAGGCTAAGGACATGCCTCAGATAGGATTTGATAGTGATAACATCACAAATACAAAAATATGATAGGTACAATCCTTTGAAATTAATAGCCACACCCCTCTTCTAGATCAAAGATTCAGGTTGGTTTGATAAAAACATTTTTATTGAAACCACGAGATACTACCTAATTCCCACCACTAAAGTTGGGTCTAGGTCAAACTCTGTGTTTTACTATGTTCAATTTCATTTTAATTCATATTTTGATGACATTTATCTTTGAATGGTTGAACCCAATGGGTCACCACTTTCTATCCATAAGGAACCATACACCTCATGAACCAAAATTAGGAATCCACTTAATCCATACTATAACACGTTCAAGTCTATGTGACCAATTGTCCATGACTCAATGTTCCATGATTGGATGCTTAGAGTGTCTGCTATAGCCTATATAGGAAACAACTATTATGGTTATGTAAATACCTTTAAGTTCCAATAATGCTTCTTAATTTTTATATAAAATTCTAGTCAATTTAAATTTATATTAGTCAAACCACTCATAGAAATAATAGGGAATGCAAGAAAAAATGCTCTTTTATGGCATGACAAATGCGTGGAACATGATTTTTTTAAAAGGTTCCAAAAAATGATGCATTATTTATGATTCGTTTCCCTCCTCTCATCGATCCAAGGATGAAAGGTAAAACTCAATCATAATAAAAATAAGCACCGCATAACATGTGCATCACCCAATGGTTGAATCAAATCAACTATAATAAACAAAAAGCATAACAATAATTCCTTATTCTAGGAAACTTTGTATTACCCTAAATGTGGGTTAGATACTCCCATGCATGGCTTATAATCAAGTACTACAACATTAATAATATCATATATATTGTATCAAAATAGTAAATTATGAAATGAAATCCCTATGATACCACTTTATAACATCCTGACCTGGGTTCCACTCAGAAGTACCCTGAACCGATGGGCCACATAAACTCAAGCGTGCCTCCCCAAATCGTAGAAGCTTACAACTAGTAGTGAGGGCCTATGATGTATCCATGGGGCGACTATACCCTCTAGTAAAATTAGCACAATGGTTTAATCAATTGGTAAATAGAAGAAGAATATCAATAATGGATAATAAAATAGAAGCACATACATACATTCAAGAACCAAATAATAATCAGAATCTATAAACTGAATCATATACAAAAGATGATGATGTCTTGTCTCTAAAAAATTGGGAAAACATGTATATATGGAAGTAGGTAGTCAACATAGTATATGATATTAAAAATTAAGAAAGGAGAAAAAATCTATCCAAGCATCCCAAGATTTATCCTAGCCATCTGCTACCAAGCCCCCATATTAAGTCATACAAGAAGTCACACATCTATAAGTGAATGTTTCCCCTTATCTATACTTGAAAGAATGTATTCTACCTGGGTACTATTTGTGGCTTGGAAAGGTTGCAAAAATAAACTCAGTTAGACACCACCAATGACATCTATAAATATCCAATCAGTGTATATAATATGGTAGAGTGTAGATATAATAATGAAAAGTAGTAATAATAACTGTAAAAGGGTTGACTTTGGTTCCAGGAGGACACCAAGCTCACAGTAACTATTTCGGCCTATACCAGGATATCTTTGATCAAGTAACCATGTGTATACACATATATGAACTATATACATAGTAACATCTACAACCATACATGTGGCTACTTCCATCATCCTAGAATTTAGGCATAACTCAAACATCCATAAGCTATAGAATAAGTATCATAAGTATCAAGAGACTCTATGCCCAATATCATAGGAATAGGGGACATTATGACTATTATCACCATAGTAAGGGATACTATTCCTAGTAACACAATATTAAGGGCTTCCACAACCAATATCACAGTAATAGGGATGCCATGATCAACATCATATCAGCTGGGTCGCCATGGTCATACATCATAGTAATAGTCATCATGCCTGCATCACATTTATAAAGGGTCTCTATACCCATATAACATTTATAAAGGGTCTCCATGACCGTATCACATTTATAAAGGGACACCATGACCATATCATATTTATAAAGGGTATCCATGCCCATATAACATTAGAAGAAGGGATTCCATACCCATATTTATGTATATAATATGAATAAGGGTAATCATGCCCATTTACCATAATGAACGAGGGTCTCCATTCCAATACATTATAACAATGATAAGTAAACATTGTATTTAATAAGAGTTAATGGATAATTCATAACTCATTACCATTTAATAATAACAAGGGAATAACTATTGTTCAACTTAATTAGGCATGTGGTTATACCACTCATCTCATTCGTTTCATTATAAATTGATACATGTGTTAGCCATTATATACCACAACTATTATCCATTTCATTTTTGTTATCATAATTTAGAATTCATGTCAAAACCATTTATATGATGGTTTGAACTTTTAGTCATTTATAGACACATTGTCAAAGTGGTCGGTACATCATAAGGGGTGGCCACTATTAAAGGGGACCTAATAAGGTCATAAGGTTCTCAATTAAACTAAACATTTATAGGAAGACCGAATTTAGGGGAAAATACAGTGAAACCAACATGTGTAACAAAGAAACATATTATAAAACATTTCAAATTTGATGGATAAGAAATAAACCACATACTGTATACATGTGGTAGAGTACTCATCTAGTATAAACCTCTAATTTGGTCTAGATAGAAAGAAAAATGAAGAAAAAAATGAAAAGACTAGAAATAAGGCATAAAAGCCAACACCTAAAACTCCTTAGAGAGAAATAAAAAAAAGGAAAGGTGAAAGATTAATATAGTACTCACTAATGGATATCTAATGATACAAACAAAGATCAAATCGAAGTCTGTATCAGAGTTTTATCAAATAACCTAACTTGAGGGAGTCTTGAGCTCAAATGGGAGAGAAAACCTCTCATCCACTAGAAAATAGAAAAAATAAGAGGTGGGGTGTAAGTTTTAATCATTTAAGGGGGTTTTGGTAAAATTGACAAAAAATTACAGGGTTACATGGTTTGGATGCATAGTTGGGTAAACTGTGCACAAATCATACACACCTCACTACCTCAAGAGGGGAACCACATGATTAGGCCACAAGGTTTGAGAAACCATATGACAACCATGCTGTGTGCCTCAACTAAGAATTGTATACCACATGCATGGGCATGTTCCCCATGTTACATGATTTACTTAAACTATGATGCCTCCTTACTACCTTTATCCATCCCTTCATGGTTACTCCTAACCATGTGGACTAGCTTTTTCTCTCTCCAAAATCCAGTCTCCAGGCTTCAAACAAGCTCTGAACACCCCCAAAACTCCTGTAGTCTCATTAGGCATCCATATTAGGTCCAAAGAAAAGAGTTAGACCAAAATTTAAAGGATCCATAACTCATATAAAAAATGGTTTCTTATAGTGATCCTAAATAATATATATTTGAGAGATTCAACATCATCATGATCATGGGAAATGTCTCATTCAGGGGTAGAAAGGTGAAGAATGATGAATAAGATGCCAAAATTATCATCTTATACAAATATGATTATTTTAGAAAGTGATTTAAGTGTATGTTATCAAAGAAGTATGTGTTTTCTATCATCCTTGATAATTAAAATCATATCCTAACTTTAAGGGTTGGGGGTGGGGATTTAATTAATCAATGACTTAAGAAATGTGGAAGGGTGAAGAAGTACTAAGGCTGTCAATGTAACAACCCAGGATTTTGGAATTTCTTTCCTCTAAATTAATTTTAGCTTCGATATATTGTTTCACATGGAACAACAAACTAAAAAAATCCCAAACATATTAGATGGATATTATTTGGAAATTCATAAGAATAATAAAAAAACTAGTAAATAAAATTATGTTAATGATCCAAAAAAATTCTTGCATTTATAAGTTAAATAATAAATAAGATTTAATATTAAAATGAATTGTTCTTTCACAAATAACTGTTAAAATTAATATATATTTTATCCAAATAGTTAAATCAACCAATATTAAATGGTTATATATATTATTTCAGTATATGAACTAATATATTAAAATTATTTAAATTAGAAATTGATTGAAATAATATTAAGAGTAATTAATTTAAAAAATGTTTTTTTCAATAATATATCTTTTATTTTTAAATTTTATTTAATATAAAATATTTTTTATAAATATTAGAATTTTAATTTAATAAAATTAAAGTCATTTTTTACTTATAATAATAATATTATCTTAGGATTATTATTTTGTTATTTTTATAAAAAATTATTTTTTTGTGAATAATGCTATATACTGTTTTTACTTGTACTCCAAATGTTTATATAATTCTCAGTATATAAGTATAAAATATAAATTTTTATAACCTTTTTATTGAAAAAAATACATTTTATCATTTAAATTATAAATTTTAAAATATTTATTATTGTTTGAAAAACTATATTTGATATTTTATAATAGAGTAATATTATTATCAATTTTTTTAATAGAATATACATTTACTATAATAAAATTAATTTTTAACTATTTTATAAATTTAAATATATTAATTCTGTATTTAATTTAGGTTCATCATACCTGATTTTTTAAGTGATGTTACCTTATATTTTTTAATAAAACATAGATTAATTAGTTAAAAAAAGTTACCAAGGTAAAAACAAAACAAGGTAAAAGTAAAAACATAAGAAAAAATGACTTCCAACATGTTTAAAACATGTGTGTAAATAATTAGTTTAGTATTTATCTACCCAATATCTCTAAAAAATCCATTATTTAAAAATTATAGGCTATTGACCCTTCAATAATGTCATGATATCATTGAAAAGGTAAAGGGTATTCACAAAAGTGACCTTTTATAAGTGGAAACTTCCACCCATTCATAACACACACATTATTTAGAATTAATTATTAAAAATACACACATTAATAATACCTTGGTCTCAATTATTAATCCCAACCCATTCATTTATAAGGATTCTTTCAAGAGAAAATTCAAGGTACCAAAGTGAGTATTACTTACTCCATTTCTTTTCTTCTTAATATTTACATTCAATCCTACCCTAACCATAGTATTATATTGAAAAAATTTCATTAATATACTTAATTTTTATATATTAATTGAAAAACCATTATTTAAACCTTTCCACCCACTTAGAAAAGCAAAATAACGTTAACTGTGCATTTTGCAGACTAACCCCTCCATGAAGTAATGTTTTTCATTTTTTGTCATGATTTTATTTATTTATAAAAACCACTTAATATATGATTTAAAAACTTAAAAAAACTAAATAATATCATTTTATTCTATTATAATTATTTTATACACTTATTTAACCATACCCACCCATCGAGATATACCATTTCCATGTTTAGATTAGTTTAACCACCTACATGAATAATGCTATAAAACTCTATCAGGGATGACTATGAGAACTTAAATACTAACATTATTATTATTTTATAATAATATAATTACTGGTTTATGGATCTAAAAAAGTTATATTATGTAATTAACTTAGTATTAAAATATCATATTCGGTTTCTAATTTACCACAATAAGCTGACACTGATTCCATTTTCATGAAAACATAAGGAAAAAATATAGAATAAATAAATAGCATATGATAATAAATGATCAATAATAAATAAAAAACACATATGAATATTATTATTAATAAGTCAAATAATAAATCCAATTTAATTATCTAGGAAGTTATGCATGTGTACATAACGAATTAGGATTAAGGTGATGGATTTTCTTGACTCAAGTATTTTTCTTGAGTCATAACCAGTCCACTTAGATTAAAATATTTTAAGATTGAATTATCTTACCCTATTGTTAAGTTATATTTTATTTAAATATTATTTTCTTGGTAAACCATGTTTCACCCCAAATTATTCTTCCTTTATAAATCTTTTTGTTTAAAAAAACAAATTTGTTAAGAATAATTCCCATATATTTTAATGGTTTTTTTCTCTGTATAAGTTTTTTTACCCCCTTCCAATGTTATATTTTCCCTAGTGTATCCTCAAATTGTTTTTATCTCCAATTATACCTATATTATACTTTATTAAATTTGAAACAAAGTTTTCATTAACCATTTAACTATGTGGGGTTTCAATAGATACGTTTTTAAAATATTTAAAAGTATTATCATTACCATGATCTTATATTATTCTTTTCTAGTTCACATTTTGACATATAATTTATTTATTATAGAATTATCTTTAGTGGAATTTTTTTTAAGTAATGTTTTTCGAAGTTTTCTCTTCATCATTAAAAAATGGTATTTGGAATGTGACTTGAAATCACATCTTTTAAAGATGATATTATGAAACTCTTTTTTAGAAAAATCCATTATTTTATTTTTATTCCATTGTCAAGGGATTATTATCTAATGAATTAATGGTTTATAAATTACCCTATATGTTCTATTTTTGAATAATACTTTGGTATGATCATGTTTTTGGTATCAAATTATCATGTTTTTTATGAGATTCCATTTGGAAATATTAAGAAACCCATTTTCATTCCATAGTTTATTTATGATAATTTGAATGATTTGATTTTATATGAAACTCAAGTGTATTGATGATGATGGGTGGGTCTTATATCTTGATCCAATCAATTGGTTAAGTTTTTATATCTCATGATATAACTATGGGGATCAAGTAAGTAATGCTCAATCCAATATGGGAATCGAGTATGGAATGCTCACTCTACTATCTAAATCAGGTTTGGATGCCTACTCCACTATGTTATGTGAATCGGGTAGTGTTTCATTCTCCACTATGATATAACTATGCTTATTTTTGTTCCACTTATTTTTCCATTGTTATGATTTATTTCCATGATATGCCAAATGTTTAGGATAATCTATGTTATAGAGATATTTTTCTTTCTTATGTTATGATTTCATGTTTTGTTTATTTTTTATATGATTCTAAGCCTTGTTTTTGACAAAATTTATTTAGTTTTATGTTTCTATTCCATTACCCTTACTGATAAATCAATTTTATGATTTTCAATTATGATACCATGTTCTTTTTATGTGATATTTCTTGGTTTCTTATTTTCCCCTCATGTTTATGATATAACAATTATGACTTGTTGATAAGTTTCCCTTAGAGAGAATCTGATCTCAATCATTTATTATATTTCCATTCCATAGGTTATGAAGATTATTATATCTTATGAGATGTATATAAGAGGGTATAGAGTATAATTACTATAGTGAAATGCTCACAAGTGTTGTAAAAGAAGATTCTTATGTAGCTAATCTCAAAGACATTAAAACTTTAGGTTCATGGGTTGTGTGACTATTTATGAGATGTATTAATTAAATTATGGTATCAATTTATTATTTATGTATGTTTATATTGGGTATACATATTTGTAATCAATTTATAGTAAAGTTACTATGGGTATTAGTTTAAATAGATTTATTGACAACCCTAGGTTTAAGTATAAGTATAGGATAATATCCTGATATTTTTTGTAAATTATAGATTGTGTGGTTCTCATAAATATTATATACCTATATGGATACTACAAGTTCATGTTGGATTTGGAACAAATGTATCAAGGATTAATATCATCAAAAGGGTGGATTGGGTATTAACTCAATCCCCTCCTGGTTCACAACAAAGAGGTCTAACTATACACTAAGTTTTACACTCTTAAGGGATATGCTTTGGTTAATCAAATTATCTTTACAATCTATAATTAAGGATTTTAGTATGATGTTAACCAATTAGGTTACATAACCTAATAATAAAATTACCATGTATAACCTATATTGAAGCCTAAAGGTTCCTAAGTTAGTGTATTCACATCATTTATGTGTTACTTATTCTGATATCATAGTTTCCTCTTATTACATTGACTAACTTATGTACCTAAACATTACTTCATATGAATTAATGGATGTATAAATAAGGAATTGAGCTAATAAAAAGTGTGATGGATAATTATGAAATTGTTAAAATAAAATACCAAATTGGATGGGAGATAGTGTATGAAACCTTATAGAAATACTCACCCAACTATCACAAGTGATGAATTGTAAAGTGAATTATGTTGAACATCCAAAAAAACCAAGGAAGGAGAATCTTTATATCAAATATTTCATAAAAAAATGTTTAAACTCATTTAGTTTCTCTTATAATCCACTTATTTCTAAGCAATGTATCAATGTGATGGATAAGAAATATTAAATTCTCTAATTCTAAAATCATGACAAAGTTGTTTTACCTATATATCATCTATAAGGAGAGGCTGAACGCATGTGTAATATCATTAAAAATATAATGGAAAAGGAGGAATCAGATTCTATATAATAAGATGAGTTTAAGAAAATATTAATCATCAAAAAAAATTCTCTAACTCTTTATATGAAAATGGATCGAGAATTCATAGAGTTGAAACAAAAGGAAGACAAGTCTGTTAGAACTTATGAAGTGAACTTCATGAGGATTGAGAGGTACACCTATCCAACCCTACAATTAATATCGAACCTTACTTTGGAGTTTAAATCCAATTTTTCAATGGGTATTATATATAAGAGACTTTGGAAGATATGAAGATATTATTTGATGCATATTAAACATGGATATGGAAATTAGGGATTAAATATCTTAGGGATAAGAAAATATAGTTAGAGTATCCTGGAAGCTCTGATGATAATCCACAAGGGGAAAGAAAGTCCAACTACCTATATGTCAAAAATGTGGGTGGAAGAACCCAAGTAATCACCCTAAAGGTATACGAAGGTGTTAAAAGTGTGGTAGGTAATTCCATATTATAAAAAACTTCCAAATTAATTCTAAGAGTTCATATAGAACAATATAGGATTAGGATCCAAAAAATGTGCCACCCATAGTTCAATTCTTAAAGTGTAAAGAGTTTTGGAACTATAAAAATAACAACACTAACCCCATATTTATTGAAGAAAACAAGCCTTGTCAACCTCTTAAACCAAGGGATAATGTAAGAGTGTATGTTGTCACTACTATTAATATGGAACACAATAATGAAGTAGTGTTAGGTACACTCATTCTCTACTCCATATATGAAAATTCCTTGTTTGATTTTGGTTATTCAAATTCTTTTATATTATACAAGTTCACTAAGAATGTTGATTCACCACCTAAAAACTAGGGTAATGAACTATCTATGAAAACCAAAACAAGTGTGATTATAACATCTATGATATATGATTATTCTCCAATCAAGATTTTTGGGAATGTATTTCCAAAAAATATAGTTCTTATACTCCATATTTAATTTGATATAATTTTGTGTATGCATTGACTATCTCTACACAAAGAACATACCAATTGTCGGGATAAGGAGATCTCATTTCATATCCCTAACTATACTATAATCAAATTTCTATAAAAGGATGATTATGATACCCATTTGGAATAAAATTAAATAATATGGGTTATGGTACCCAATAATGAGGGACTCTAGGCTCAAATGATCAGGGATGAAGTAAAAATTGATGACATGCCTATTTTAGGAGAGTATAATAGTATTTTTGGACGAAATGTCTGCTCCCCCCAGAGTATGAGGTGGATTTTTCAATTGATCTCATACTTAGGTACATTCCGATCTCAAATATTCTATATATAATGGCCCCATTGAGTTAGAACAGTTGAATAATCAACATCAAGTGAATCTAGATAAGGGCTTTGTATGCCCGAGTGCTTCACCCTAGTGTAAACTTGTTATTTTTTAAGAATAATTATGAATCAATACACCTATTAATTTATTATCATGATATTAATAAGATCATAATCAAGAAAAAATATCCTCTACCCCATATTGATGATCTATTCGATCAACTATAAGGATCCTGATATTTCTCATTGAATGGCCTCTGATCTAGGTATCATCAATTGAGGTTAAAGCGATAATATATACCCAAGAAAACTTTTCACACAAGGAATGGACACTATTATTTATTGTTATTCCATTTGGGATTACAAATTCTCCGAATATATTTATATATTTTATGAATAGAGTCTTTATATATTATATTCAAATATTTATATTAGTCTTTATTGAGGATATTCCCATATTTTCTAAGTGTAGGGAAGAACATAAATAGCATTTGAGAATTTGGTAAGGACCTTACAAAAGGAAAAATTATATGAAAAGTTAAGAAAGTGTAAATTTTGGTTGTAAAAATTATCCTTCTTAGGTCATGTTATCACTAATGGGGGTATATCTATGGACTCATAAAAGGAAAATGTCATTGAAAAAGGCCCAGTCTAACATCTATAATAGATATACTGAGTTTTCATGTATTAGATGAATACAAACTGTGTTTTATGAGAAAATTATAAAAATTATACAATCTAGTAACCAAATTGAGAAAGAAGGGAGTAAAGTTACTCTGGATAGCAGAGTGTGAGGAAATCATCAGAGAGATTAAGAAAATATTGGTTAATTCACTTGTACTTACACTACCCTGGAGTGTATAAGGGTTTGTGATATATAGTTATGGTTCATTGAAAGTTTTGGGATGTTTTATTATGCATAACGAGAAGGTAATTGATTCGGTATCATGTCAATTAAAGACTCATGAGCAGAACTTCCATACACATGATCTAGTACTGGTGAACATATTTTTTTCATTGAAAATTTGGTAATAAGATATTAAAGTATATATTCACACTAAAATAGCAAAGCATGTGATAAATAAGATGGGTAAAACTAATAAAGGTCTGTAGTTTCTCAATATATTACCACCTTAGAAAGGAAAACAAGGTGGATGATGCCCAAAGTAGGAAGAGTCATTCTATATTAACCATGAGTATGATTTAAAAAGACTAAAATCACATGGATTTACAGTGTAAGAATCTTGAAATCATTAGGGAATGAGAAAAATCATATCTTTACCAAATTATTTCTCAACTATCTATTCACATGAAGATAAAATTATCCCAAAAAATATGGTGCAAAACAACCGTAAAAGTTAGTGAGTATTCTGGAGTTCAAATTTTATAAATTGGGAGTTATAAGGTTTGGAACTCATATATGTGTCCCATAAAAACCAAAAATAAAGATAACACTTTTGGATAACTTTTATAACTCACCATTATTTATTAATTAAGGCAGAATGAATATGTATGGAGATCTAAAGTAAAAATTTTGGTAGAATAACATGAAGAGTGAAATCATTGAATAAACATCTTAGTTTATGGTATTCTATAAATTCAAGGTTTAATAAAAAAAGTCCAAGGGTATGTTTCAACCATTACCCATACTAGTATAGAAAAGGGAAAAAAGTTCCATGGTTCTTATTATGGGAGTCCCCATGAAATCTAAAGGCTATAATTCCATTTGGGTTGTAGTCGAATTCCTTAAAAATTCGGTGAATTTTATTTCTATTAAAAAATATTTCCATCTGGACCAACTCTTTATGATATACATAAGAAAAGCGATAAGACTACATGAAGTTCCAATATACATTGAATCTAATTGAGATCCAAGGTTTACCTAGAGGTTTTGGATATGTATTTAGAAGAAATTAGATATAGTGTTGAGTTTTAGAACTTATTATCACCCTCAGATAGATGGTAAGTCCTAGTGGAGCATCAAAACTCTAGAGGACATGTTGATATCTTATTTGATAGAATTCCAAGGCTTTTGGGATCAAACCCTCCCATTAGTAGAGTTATCATATAAAAATAGTTTCCATTATGGCATTAAGATGGTATAATATGAGGCTATGTATGAGAAGATATGTAGGACTCTAAAATTTATAGATGAAGCTGGAGAGAGGGATTTGACAGGTCCTAGCCTTTTCTAAGAAATAGAAGAAAAGGTCTAAACCATTTAGCAACATATGAAAATAGTGAAAATTCAATAGAAGAGATAGGAAAATAATCATCAATTATATATATAATTTTAATTTGGTGACATGGTATTCCTCTAGATATATTTAAGGAAGCAGGTTATGATATTTGAGAAGATAGGTAAGTTGAGCTCTAGGAACATCGGTCCCTTCAAGATCCTTTCTCATGTTAGGTAAGTAACTGATTTCTTAGCACCCACTATTAACCACTCCTAATTACATGATGCGTTCCATGCATATCTTTTGAGGAAGTACATTCCAAACCTTTCAAATGTATAGATCTTAGATTCTATAAAATTGGAACATGATCTATAATATGAGGAATAACCAGGGGAAATTCTAGATTGAAGAGATGAGGTGTTGTATAACAAGACCACTCATATGGTCAATGTTCTATGGAGTAATAATAAGCTTAAAAAAGCTATGTGGGATCTTGGGGATGTAATGAGGAAACAATAACCTTACTTTTTCCCTTCCTAGTAATAAATATTTTTAGTGTGGAATTATATTTAAGGGTGTAGAATGTAACAACAAAATATTTTGGATTTTTTTTTCTTTAAATGAATTTTATTTTTGGTAGATTATTTCTCCCACAACACAAAACTAAAACAATTTTTGACATATTATATGAATATTATTAAAAAAATAACAATAAAAATAAATATCTATAGTAAATAAATGTATATTTTTCATCCAAATGATTCTCACATTTAGAGGATAAATAATAAACAAGATTTAATATTAAAATGAATTTTTATCTATGAAATAACATTTTAAAGTATTATATATCTTATCCAAATATTTAAATTGACTCATATTAAATTATTATATATAATAATTCAGTATATAAACTAATATATTAAAATTTTCTAAAATATAAATTGATATGAAATAATATTAAGAACACTTAATGTTTAATTTTTTAATAAAATAAAATTTTATCTATATTTTGTTCTTTCATTTAAAATATAATTTATAAATATTATAATATTAATTTTAAAAAATTAAAATCATTTTTGAACATATAATAATAATATTAGTTTAGAATTATATTTTTATATTTTTCTAAAATAATTTATTTTTATCTGAATAATTCAATATTCTATTTTTACTAATACTGTGACTTTTTATACCATTATTAGTATACAAGTATGAATTATAAATTTATAAAACATTTTTTCTTGAAAAAATAAGTATTTTATAATTCAAATTATACATTTTAAAATATTTATTATAGTTTACAAGCCCATATTTAATATTTTGATAATTCAAGTAATGTTTTTCTCAAAATTATTTTAATATATTATACTATTATTATATTAAAATTAAATTTTAACACTTTTATAAATTGAATTATATCAAATGTGAATTAAATTTAAGTTCATATCACCCAAATTGTTAAGATTTTTGACCTTATATTTCTTAATAAAAGATAAATTACTTAGTTAAAAACTAGTTACCATGGTAAAAAAAAGATAAAAGTAAAAACCTAAGAACAAATAACTTCAAAAATGTATAAAAATTATGTGAAAATAATTTTATTAGGCTTTATCAACCTAATATCATCTACAAATCTATTATTTCAAACCTTTGGAGTCTCTTACCCTTTAATAATGTAATTATATCATTGAAAAAGTAAAGGGTATTTACAAAAGTTCCTTTTTATTCACTTATAAAAGGGGACACTTATACCCCTTCATACCAAAACCATTACTTAGAATTAATAATTTAAAGCATAATATTTTTATCCTAATACATTCCTATATCAATTTTATAATCCCACGGTCTGAGTTATTTATCCTAGGTCCTTTATTCTCTAGGATAATATCAAGAGAATGTTCGAGGTACTAAAGTGAGTATTAATTACTCCTTACCTTTTCTTCTAGATATTTATCTTAAAAACCTGCCATAACCATAGTAGTATAATGACCTCAGTAACATTAGTATAATGAATTTTTATTATATTTATGTGAAAATCATTATTTACTCCTTTCCATCCACTTATAAAAAAAAATAATGTTAATAATGTATTGTGGGGACTACCTCCTCCACAAAGTAACAATTTTTATTTTTCATATTGATTAGAATTACATATCCAAACCACTTGAAATATAAATAAGAAACTAAAAACCAACTAAATAATGTCATTTTTATTCTATTATAAAGATATTATACACTTCCTTAACCATAATCCCCATTGAGATACATCATATCCTTGTTTTCTTCAGTTTAACCACCTATATGAATAATGATATAAAACTATATTAGTGATAACATTGAGAAATTAAATAATAAAATTATTAGAATTTAATAATTAAATAATTATTACATTAATTTTTATTAAATTTTATAATATGTATTTTACTTAGTATCAAAATATCATATTCGATCATTAAATTACCAAAATAATCTCACACTGATTCCATTTTCATGCACATATAATACAAAAACTATAGAATAAATAAATAGAATATGATAAAAAATTGTCACTATAAAATGAAATATAGCTAAATAAGGTTCCTAATAAGGTATCTAATAAACTTAATTTTATTATTCAAGGAGTTAGGCATGTACGCAAAATGAACCACGAAAAAGGTTAGGGATTTTCTTGACTCAAATATTTTTTTGGGTCATAACCACTCCACTTCAATTACAATATTTAAATATTGAATTATCCTATCCAATTATGATTTTATATTTTATTTTTTGTGTTTGTTTTTGGGAAAATAATGTTTCAAACTAAATTATTCTTCCTTGATGAATCAATTGTTTCATTATAAAAATGTAATTTTTTTAACAATAATTCCATTATATTTTAATGGGAATTTTCTCCATATCCATGTTTTTACTTCTTACCAATGTTCTACTTTAACTAGTAGAAACTATTTTTTATATATTCAACAATCTATATATTCCCTTTTATTCATTTAAATAAAGGTTTCATTAAAATTTTAATGATGTGGGTTTTCAATAAATGAATTTTTAAAATATTTAAAAGGATTATCCTTACCATGATCTTATATTCTTTCCTTCTACCTAATATTTTTAAATTTGTTTTATTTATTATAAAATTTTCTTTAATATAATATTTTTTGAAGTAATGTTATAAACTGTTTCTATTCATCTTAAAAAAATGGTCTTTTGTAAGAGACTTGAAAATTACATATTTTTAAGATGATATTATGAATTTTTTTAATAAAACTTTATTTGGGGATTTATCTTCCATTTTAAAATATTATTCTCTAATGAAGTAATGGTTAATAAATACCCCTGTATTTTCACTTTTTAAATTATTATTTTGGGTGATCATGTTTTTGGTATCGAATGATCATGTTTTTTTTATTTGATACCATTTTGAAAAATTATGAAACCCATTTTCTTTACACGAGTTATTTATTATAAGATGAATTGTTTGAATTTATCAGGCACTTATATGTTTGGGTGATGATAGGTGGGGTCTAATACATCCCTCTAATTCATTAGTTAATGTTTTATATCTCATGATGAAACTATGAAAATAAAAGAAGGAATGATCACTCCACTATGGGGATCAAGTATGAAATACTCACTCCACTATAAGAATTAGGAAGGGATGCCTCGTCCACTATGTTATGGGAATCAGGAGGTGATTCCTTCTCCACTATGATACACCTATTATTTTGTTTATGACACTTATTTTTTCTAAGTTATTCTTTATTTCCAAGATATTCCAAATTCTTATGATATTCCATGTTCTAAAGATATTATTATTTCTTATGTTATGATTTAATGTTTTTTATTTTTGGTATATATTTATTAGATATGTTTTTATTACATTTATTTGGTATTATGTTCCTATTTCGTGATCCATAATTCTCAATAAAATTTTATGATTATCACTTATGATCTCATAATATTTTTATATGATATTTATCCCTTGCTCATTTTCCCTCATGTTTATGATATAACAATAATGACTAGTTGATAAGTTTTCATTACTGAGATTTGAGCTAACCCCTTTATTATATTTATTTTACATAGGATATAAATATGATTATATCATATTAGATGTATATTAGGGTTCTAGAGAAGCATAGTTATGGATAAATATTCACAAGTGATATAGAATAATATGTTTACGTAGATACTCTTCAATACACTAAACCTTTAGGACCTTGGGTTATGTGACAATTTGTGAGATGTATTACTTAAATCATGATATCAATGTATTATTTATATATTTTTTTCTTTGGTCTTCATAGTTAATCATACTTTTTATATTTGAATGTTTTTTACCTATTTGTTGAAGTGTGTACATGAGTTTCTAGTTGATATTTATGATAAAATTTTGTCTCAATTGGTACATATAATTTGTATGATCTTGGAATACAAATGGAAAACCCTTGAATACAAGATTTTGAGTTCTCATTTCATTTTGTATCATTCCATTTTATGAGGGAAAAATTTGTTTCCTAGATCAAACTATCTTGTTTTCTATACTGACCATGGATCAAGTAGACATAGAGTGGAATGTTTGATGAAAATTTTCTAAATATGAATTGATATCACTATTCCTAAGTACTTTATATTTCTTCTCAATAATTGGTAGAGAAAGTGAAATTAAAGATTTATATGAAATAGGGATAGAAGGCATGACATATATTGAAACATCATTAAGATGTAATTTCCAATAAAAATAAAGGGGGATGTTGTTGAGCCCAATTTTTGTGGGTTTTTTTATTACTAAGGAATAATGGGTAAGGAAAGGGTTGAATCTACCCACCAGTGCTAATTCACATGATATTATTTTCTCTTGGAACCCATACCTATATAGTTATGTTTTTTGTGTCTTCCACCCATTTAGAAAAGGATTTGTGTTAGGGGGAGAGTCTAATTAACTTTGTAATTATATCATAAACACCACACACCTCATGTGGGACTCATAAATTGGTATCAGATCACAACCCAAGTGGAAGGGTGGTTAGTTTCACGCATAGACCAGTGGGGAGAGCTACTTATGTTCATAAAAATCTACTCTTTTGTGTTATTAGAGGGATCCAAATATGATCCTCCCTTTGATAATAGATAGAAAAATCAGTGAATCCTCTCAGCAGACCTGTTGGACATGATATTGTTTGCTCTGGGAACCCCCATCCACATAGTTTTTTTATTGGGTATCCCACACATCTGTAAAAGGACTAGTTTCAATGGGGTGAGTCAAACTAACTTATTAATCAAATATGAAACAACCCTACACCCCATACAGGACTCGTGAATTTCAAGAAGATCCCACCCCAAGTAGTAGGGTTGTTAGTCCTAGTCACAGATATGAGGGGAGCACTGCATCTAGTAACAAAAATAAAGGGGGAGAGAAGGTATGACAAAATTTGAAACATCATTAAGAATGAATTTCCAAAAAATACAATGGGTGATATTTTTTATCTCACCTTCTATGAATTTTTGTTGTTGTCAAGGAATAATTTCCAAAGAATATCAATATGCTGATGAATAAGAAGTAACCTAGATGATGATGAATCAAAGCTTTTTAAAGAATAAGTTCTCAATATTTGTATGACTTGATATTAAGTAATGATATATGTAACACATCCTGGAAGATTTGTTTATAATTTCTTGTCATATTTTTGTGTGACAGATTTTGTTCTTACCTTCATAAGTTTTTCAAACATATTAAAGATCAGTTGAAGATTTGAGGAGATACCATAATTAAGTCGATGAAAAGTGAAGTGATCTTACAGAGTTAAAATATCATGATTTTGGTTTTCATGATTCTTGAAAATAGTTTCTTGGTTAAAGTCCAGAATAAGGAATAATGAATAAAAGATCAGAATATTATGTTTAGGATTCTATTTGAAGAAGTGAAGAACCATATATGCAAATCTGTATACATGATCCATGTAATCAAATATTAGTGTATGTGATTTCATATATATATATATATATAAATATTTATACTCAAACACACCGCTATTTATGTGAATATTTATGCATGGGTTTTACTATGTAAGTGAATATTTGTAGCTGAGTGCACTACTATATACATGAATTGATCACATGTGAAAATGAACTATATATGTGAATAATATATATATGTGAATGAATATGTATAGGTGAATTATCCATGTATGAGAATTTGTATATGATTTGTATTTATGGAAATTTCTATATTTGTGAATCTGCATATATAAATCTATGTATAAAAATCCATATGTAGAGGTTTTTCTAAGAGAATATTGATGAGGATAAAAATTTATAAGAAGCCAAGTAAGATGAAATTCATAGAGGTAATAATTATAAGGCTTCGGGTTAATCTATGATTCATGTAGATGAAAATTTTGAAGGAATGTAAAAGCTACTTATCATGCATGAATCTAGAGATATAAAATGGGGTTTATTTCATAATTTAAGTTCCAAAAATTATTCATGTTCCTGAAATCATGTATACATGATAAGAAATATAGGGTCAATTTTTTGGAATGAAGAATAAATGGAGTGAGAGGTTTGTTCCACAAATAAATAATGATGCATTTATATATTTAATGGATAATCATATATATGTTTTTTAAATGTAGATAAATTAATCATGGATTGAAGGAGTAGTTTTGAATAATGATGAATCCAGATTAGTTATTATGTGTGGTTATTATAAAAGGATTTGTATGGTAATGTCTATCATCGTGTGATAAGTTAATACTGAGTCTTCATGAATTATTAGAATAATGTCATGTTGAATATTATGGATCTAGTAGAAGACCATGATGGCTAAGATATAATGTATTTGAATTACTAAAAAATCTTGGAAATTCAAATCAAGTATTTACATGGGATAGTGAATGCAGAAAAGATAAAGAAAGACAATAGAGGATAACTAATGTTGTAGTTATTATTTTTAAATATACATTTTAGTTTGTTGAAGAAGTACTAAGGAGTTTGATATATAATAAAAAATTGAAGATAATATTTCTTGGTATCAAAGAAGGATAGAGAAATACCTGACTCTGTATTTTTCAGCCTCGCAGAAATGTTGTGAGTCAAATCCAAGAGGAATAGATCCAATGCATTCTATTTTACACTGAACAAAAATAAGGAAAGAAAATAGAATAAGAGAAGAAAGTGTTGTGTATATCTGTTTTCAAAGAAAAAGGAAAAATAATAATAAGAAGATATAATTGTAGAGGTGAGTGCTATTTTGTTCTATTTCATAGAAAAACGAAGGAAAATGGATTTGTACAGTATATATTGAACAAAGAAATTAGGGCCTTATAATCAATTCAAGAAAATAATAAGAACAAAAATTATATTGTCTACACTACTATTTATATAGGATAAGAATAGGAGGAGTTGATTTAATGATAATGTGAAATAAAAAATAGAAAAAGTAAGAAGAGAAGAATAAAGCAGCACTGTGAAAAACAATAGAAGTCGCATCTGGTGAAGGAAATTCTTGATGTTGTTTATAACTTAAAGAAGTTGAATAATATCCAAAAAATATTTATAAAGATATAGTATGGTGCTATATGTGTACTAGGTTATCACCAGTCCAGGGTATCATTATTGTTTTCTATCCCCCCCTTTGAGTGTAGGGTACCACACTTTAGGTTCTGGATTGTTTTCTAGATGATCTACTGTAATAGGCATCTCATTATAGTGAACTATTTGATCAAGTATTATTTACTAGTCACACCAAAGACTAGACTTTATTATTTAAAGTCGAACCTTATAAATAACCTATTTAATTTGTGTTTATGCTAAAAAATGTTAGAAACGAAAGAGAATGAGACAATCAAAATCTTAACGGGTTTAAGAGGTAAAGGGATACATATATTAAATTGGAAAAAAAGTCACTAATACTGATTCACCCCCTCCCAGTGTTGATTATATCCTAGGTGTTCCTATCACTTTGAAACATACTCATTAATGAAACTAATCTATATTCTAAATCCAATAGGGATATGTACATTTTCCTATAATCCAAAAACACATACTCTTGATAGAATATCATTAATAACTCTCGAGATTACCTTTATTTAAACCATATGATATGCATTGACACACATTATCATAAAGAGTTTTTATATATCTATTACAACAACCATAATAAAAAAATATCTCCTCCTACCTATAATGATACTTGGAACTACCATACCCTTATCAAAATCTCCATTACTATTTGGATAGCTCTTAATATTGATATTCGGATTGATCTTGTTTTTTTGTAAGTAGGAATTTAAAATACCTTATAGATCGATTTTTTACAATTTTAATGGGGATTCTATTAATAATTATTTATTAAAATGTGATATTATATGAAAATTCTTGAATTAATTTTCCAAACAACTTTTATTGTAGCTGAATTATCACAATTTATTCTCTCTGAATAATTTCTGTTCCCAATGGAAATTTACTATTATAAGAAAATATTGTATGAATTATCTAATTTAATATTAGGGAATATTATTTAATGAATATGAATAATTAGAAACAATATTTTTCATTAATATAGGTTTTTAGTTGAAATATTATTATTCATGGTATTTATCGCCATTTACAATTGATTTTGGTAGCTTGTCCCTTTAAAATTTTAATTTAATGTGGAGTTTCAAGAAACCATTTCTTTGAAATTGTAATATATTCCTATTATTTTCACTATTATTAAGACCATTATTTGCGCTACACCCCTTAAATTAAAAATAAATGTAAAAATGTATGCATTGTTTGAGGTTAAAATGGTTATAATTGTTTTGGTTGTTTGAAATTCTCTTAAATTCTACCTTGTAGCCTCTATTATTTACATAAAAGTGATTAATTAGTTATTTTATGAGACCCATTTCTTTTCAATATTTCCTTCAATAGGGTAAAAATAATATGCCATGTGATTTTTTGATTGAAACTGATTATACAAATTTAGCAGATTTAATGTTTATCATGGATAATGTTCTTAGGAATCTTCTTTCTACTTTATAAAAAGTTATCTCATTTATTCTTCACTTATGAAATTATGAAACCTTTTATCTACACTCTTAGATATAGTACTATAAAAATATAATATTAATTGTATAAAATAAATTTCATTACATGAAAGAAAATCCTAAAATCATAAGTTCAATGTCTTTGGAAACTATAAACAAAATAAGTAAGAATTAGTATATTAATAGCTGTTTAAAACAACTCATAGATATATCAAGAATATATAGTATATCTATACTTGCTAATCTACTCTCTTTAAGTATAATTTTACACAGAAATAATGGGGTTGCCTAGAAATCCCAGTAAGAGCATCCAAATAATCATATTAGTATGCTAAAAAATATTCCTCCATATATCATGAGATAGAGGGTAAAATAATTCTAAAACCTGAGAAAGATAAAAAAATAAGAATGATACTGTTTCCGACACTTTCGCCGGGGCGCGCGTATCCGTCGCGTTTGGGGGACGTCAGCATGGCTCTGTTGCCCTGCATTCCTTCTTTCCAAAGGTGAGTGACATTTGCTCCTTATTCAGGGATGTCTGCTCCTTGATCAAAACGGGATGATGAGATGTCGGTTATTCCTTCAGTGGATTCCTCCTCAGAACTCGTCACCTAGTCTGGGTCTCCCTTATAGATTTAATACGTTGTTCGTGAAACTCATCCTAGTACGATGTTTCCATGGATGCTAGTTAATTACATTGCTTCTGTCAGGACATTCCAAGGGGTCCAGTCAGGGCATCAACCTTTAGTTGGGGGAGTAGTCATGTCGAGGCATCACTGGCGTGTCTGGATGCTAGGGAATTGGCATGTCTGTCTTTCATCCCTTATTATAGGGCTTCTCTAGGGCGCAGAAGCCCAAGGCATCCCACATCGAGCGCGGGGAATTTTATGCCATATACATATATATGAGGTTTTCCTCAGATTCACATATTTAACATAGAGTATGCCACAAGTTTAACGTCCAGAGCAGACGGATCAAACTGATCAAAACACTAGCTAGAGTGGATTAGATTAAAGGACCCCCTTGAGGGAACACCGATATTGGGTCCAATGCATGGGCGGCTTCTCGAATACTGTGGAGGGGAATGGGATGGCATGATCTCAGCGGGATGGGGCAGTCTGGGTGAGAACTAGGATGGATGATGGATTAATGGATGAAGTGGAGGGGGAATGAAATGGGACCATCGCAAGGGCGATGGTGAAGTTGGGCTTGAGCCTCGAAGAGACCTCCTACGTATCCTGGTGGCAGGAAATCAAATTCTGCGTAGTTCGGTTGGTTTGAACCGACATGAAGGGGGTCGGAGCGACCAATGGGTGGTGGGCTTGAGCCTCAGGGAGGCTTCCTACGTACCATGCCTAGATATGGATCAAAGTCCACGTTATTCGGAAGTGGATTCCAGTGAACCGACATAACGAAGGACCTTGGTCCAATGGGTGTTGGGATTGAACCTCGTGAGGTTTCCTACGTACCATGCCTTGACATGGATCAAAGTCCTCGTAGTTCAGGAGTATAGTTTAGCGTCATGTGGGACAAGGGTATGTGTCAGTGAACCAACGTGAATAAGGACCTTGGTCCAATGGGTGTTGGGCTTCAACATCGTGGAGGCTTCCTATGTACCATGCCTTAGCACATATCAAAGTCCACATAGTTCGGGTTGGATTTTTGGGGATTACAATCTAGGCTACCCAAGGATATGGGTTCAGTGAACCGACGTGAAGGGACCAGGGGTCCAGGTGGGCTTGAACCTCATGGATTCTTCCTATGTACCATGCCTTGACATGGATCAAATTTCCCATAGTTTGGAACGACATGTTGGCGAACCGACATGAAGATGGACCTTGGGCTGGTTGGATGATGGGCTTGAAACTTATGAGGCTTCCTACATACCATGGCTTGGCATGAATCAAATTCTGCATAGTTAGGGTTGGAAAGGGGCTATTGAACTAACATGAGGGGGTGTCATAACAACTGGATGGTGGGGTCACAACGGCTTACCGCTGGATTAGAATGCAGTTTAACATCGTGCAGGATGTGGGCGTGTCAGAGAACCGACGTGAATAAGGACCTTAGTCCAGGTGGATGGTGGGCTTGAACCTCGTGGAGGCTTACTACGTACCATGCCTTGACATGGATCAAAGTCCCCGTAGTTTGGGATTGTGCCAGAAAACTGACGTGAAGATGAACCGGGGGTCCGATGGGTATTGGGCTTGAACCTTATGGAGGCTTCCTACGTACCATGCCTTGACATGGATCAAATCCCTCATAGTTCGGTTATACAGTTTAATATCATGCGGGATGGGGGTATTTGGAGCTTATTCCCTGAGGTGGTATAGGGTGTGTCATGGTCAGTGCTTACTCTAAGCTCACGTGAGTCATGCTCGGTGTGAGAAACAAGAGGTTGCAGGGACTTGACGATCACGTTGCGAAGGGTGCGTCTGTGGGAAGTGAAGAGGGGATAATGCATTGGGAGGCCCATGGTGTTGGGACTTACACCAGGATGGAGGCCCAAGGGAGACAAAGCGCAGAGGTAGAGGGAAAGTACGGAGGTTCATGGGTGGTACCTTCTGCAATAAAGGCTAGGGGCTTACACCAAGAAGGCTTCCCTTCCCCGCTGACAAATGCCACTCCCATAAGGAGGATATCATCCCCTGTTGAGACCAGGGGGCATGGAGAATGTCCAAGGTGGGGGAACCCCATGTGAGAGGCACAGGGTGATGTCACAGTTTAACATCATGTGTTGAGGATGAGGGTGCTTGGCAGTTTAATGTCCTGCATCTCGGACGAGGTGGGTTTACTCCGCACCCCTTGGACTTACATGAACGATACCCTCTGCTCCTTGTGGGAGGGAAGGTACCGACAATTCTGTACTAAAGGGGGGTCACAGAGCTAACCATTGATGGGTCTACGTTAGCGTGGATATGCGAAGAACTAATAGCAATTAGTGTTCATATGCGAAGAAGAATTAGGCAAAGCAACGCTACGGGCAGTATCGTCTGGGGGACTTTGAAGTCACATCGTGCAAACCTAGAGGGTCGCACGAAAAAAGGAATTTCCAAGCAGAGGAGTCCATAGGCATGGGCCTTGTGGAACTTGGTTGCTCTGCATGGTGAAGGGAACTTGCGAAGGGGTGTGCTTCACGAAGTGGGGTGCTTTAGCCTTAGCATGGGGAAGAGGTGCAAGTGGGAGGTGCTTCGCGAAGTGGAATGGAATTCACAGAGCACTGCCTCGCAGAGCATAGGTGCCTCGTGAAGCAAAGTGTCATGATGCAATGTACTTTGTGAAGTATAGTGACCCTGCCTTGGCATGTGGATCACGTGTACATGAAGGGTGTTTCGCAAAGAATAAACACTCAGTGACTACCCAGGTCCCCTTGGGGATCCCCTTCCTTCACGAATTCTCTTAGGCTTCATGAAGGGCATCCCTCTCAGAAGAGGGGATCGAAACGAGACAATGCAGAGGCACCTCGTGAAGCAAAAATACCTCGCGTAGCTCATGATCGCAGAGAAAAAGGTGCTTCACGATTTGGGAGCTAGGAAGGAAAAATGTCAGATTGTCCGTCCATGGGGCTTAGGGGGAGCTTGGTATTTATAGGCAAGAAGCACAGTGAAGCAGAGCTTACGCGGTGCGAAGAGTGCTTCAGTTGCTTCGTGGCGGGTTGCGAACGTCAAACAAGTTCGCAGAGGGGTACCGCCTCCTTTTCTTCATGGCAGTGTTGCGAATGTTAGGGGCGTTTGCGGAGCGGACTGCCTCTTTTGCTTCGCGGTGGCCGCGTTGCTTGGGGGGACTCCACGCTGTGACTTCACAAGGCAGGTCGCGTGGACTCTTTTTCCTCTTTCTTTTCTCCAAACATTTTGGCGCCAAAAAATTCCCCCATCAGACTTGGAGCCAGAAAGGGATCAAGGGTCTAAGTTTGAGGGAAATTTCCAAAATCATTGGCCATTCGCAGAGATTGATCGTAGAGAAAGCTCACGAGGCAGACAGCCGGCGCGCGGTCCATGCGCGCCGTGAAGCTTGACACGCCCGGACACGCCGTGATGCTCCGAGGGACGCCACCTATAAATAGGGGAGTAGACCTCTCTTGTTTCCTTTACCTTCTCCATGATTTTGTCTTTTTTCACTCTCAATTCTTGAAGCTCCGAGTACTCCGCGTCTGCTCTCCGCAAATCGGGCTTCACAGCGAACCACGAGTCTTTGACTCCGTGACTGCGCTACACGAGCGTGTGCTTGCAGACTGAGGCCAGGCTCCATGATTCAGTTTCATGAAGGAGCTCCATGAACAAGCTTCACACCCCGAGCTAAAAATTGTCTGAGCCATTAAAACCAAATGGACCATTAAAAAGCTGCTCAGGGGTGCTTGGGGACGCCGCCCGGAGGGATGAGATGACAAATTTTCTAGGTCTGGGGGAGCTAGTCCGGAGCCACTCAAACCATAATTCTTTGACAGAACTGCTATCAGAGAGCCAAAAGAACTATCTGTTGTGCAAGAGGCTGACATTGTATAGCTTCGCGCTGAGGGATGATGTCTTCATTCCTGAGGCGAGTAGGATCGAACCAGCTTACTGGTTTAGGAGCAGGCCGTGCCCGTGCCAATGGTTCAGGGTGTCCGATGGTCGTGCATGGGAAGACTTAACACCTTTCAATGCCTACTACCTATACAATCATCTAAACAATGTTGATGGTAAGCCATTACAATCAGAGAAATCCCCTCCCATGTACCGAACAATACTGAAGGTATCCTTGAGGGATTCGATGAAGGGGTGGTCCGATGAGTGGGACTTGCGCTAGGGCAGCAACATCACCAACGATTGGGTGTGGGCCTACTAGGTAGGCGCCTCATGTGAGGAGTTTGGAGTCGAGCTGAGGAGAGTGGGTTTGTATGAGGCAGCCCAGGCCTCCCAATTCCACATATACCAACCAAAACAGCTGATTCCAGAGCTGTTGAGCAGATGGTAGTCTAGGACCAACATGTTTCACCTGCACCATGGGGAGGTCAGCATTAGTCTGTGGGATGTCCATCAGATTTATGGGGTCCCGATCTTGGAGGCTATGTATGATGAGTTCCTCCCTACCATGAGTGTGTGGGAGGATCCGAAGCAGATTCCGCGACTGGAAATGGCACTGATAGGGCTGTTCCCCGGAGAAGACAAAGAAGCGGTGAGGGATGTCCACTTCAAGAAGTGGTTCAAGCAGTTCCTAAACATTCCGGTGGATCGATAGTTTCCCGCGAGTCCTCGAACATTCCGGAAGGGGGATCAACGGGGTAAGGAGCACTCGTATTGGAGGCTCTTGGAGGACAACTAGGGGAAGAACTGTGGTTTCAGTGTCAATACTGAACAGCGGCCGATAGTCAGACTGGCAGCATTTATCATGGCCCTTATATGTGGTTGGATCATACCAGTGTGGGATACCAACATGGGGGTGCGAACCAACTCATTCATCATGGAATCCACGTTGGACACAGGTGGGCGGGTCAATCTGGGGATTCCGATGGTCTCCAGATTGTACAAGATGCTACCACGTGTTAGCGAGGGCAAGAGGCCACTAAGGATATGCGGGCCCTTTCATCTTCTGTATGGGTTGATCGCGGCACACATTAGGGGGGTTTACGAATATCCGAACCCCATCTCACCTCCAGGGTCAAAATTCTGCCCATCCATTCTGAATTCTGCTGGGAGATTTCCAGCCAAATTAACCATGTCATCGGTACTGAACTGGGTGTGGAATGTGGACAAGTTTAATTTCCACCAGTTTCTATTGCCGACGGGGGTACTCACCGATGACGGTCGGGGGACGGAAGAGAATCAGGCCTATCTCCTGGACTTTTGAGGTGGAGTCTTAGTGGTAAGGGTGGACCGCGAGACTCTCTGTGAGCCATACACCCCACACCGGTTTGCAAGGAAATTTCGGTGCCTGCAGTGGCTGACCCCGCGGGTCTACTAGGAGGTGTTCCACGAGGAGCACCCCTGTGTGATGAGTCAATTGTGGCTCATGTTCACACGGGAAGATGAAAAAAATGCAAAATTCATTGCCTCCATCTACTACCACCTTCAGAATGGTGAAGGAGTATGCCATAAGATGGGAGGCAACTTCTCCAGGAGAAATGCTGAAGCAGCCAATTGTTCGAGCTAGTGATGATAGGCCTTCCCCATCCTGAGGTCGGGGTCGAAGGGCAGCAAGGGCCTCTCACGGTGGCGGGGCTGCCATGGCGGCGAGACCTGCACCACCTGAGGGTGATTTATAGGTGGAGGATCCAACAGTGGCAGTGGACCCAGTGGTCCTTAGAGAGCAGAGCCTTCTGGAGGGGCGTCCACCGAGGGGATTCCACAGGATATCCAATCAGGCCTCGGGGAAATGGCTGCGCCATATTGACATGCCAGAGAATGTTGTTTTCCCAGAGGCTTAGGACATCTGGGATGTCAACCAGTAGTTCCTTGGCCTGCCTGAGATGTGGCAACGCCTGAACTACCTCGGGATGGATTTAATGGGTATAGGCCCTGTCTAGGATGGTTTTGCAGTGTCTCTGGTAGAGGCATAGAAATATCTTCATGAGCTGGAGGAATTTGTACATTCCAGGGGTGCCCCACGTCCAATGAAATACCGGGTGAGGGTACTGCTGGATCAGATAGTTCCCCCATAGATGTCGGCTGCTGAGCTGAGAGAGAGCTTCCCCTTACTATAAGAATTAGACGAATCCTCTTGGGAGGACAAGGCAGGTAGAGGGATCCCATTGGAGGAAGGCGAAGTCGACGATCAAGACTCGGGTCTTGATGATTTTTCGGAGGCTCTCGAGGTAACATTCCAAGTTTCTTTCCTCAGGGTCTACTCTCAGGACATTATGGAATTTTTACCAATGTCTGAACCATGCAAGAGGACCTTGTACACAGACCTCTCTCCCGCCCCTCGGTGGGTGATGATGCAGGACCCTCAAAACCCGCACCTTTGGCCACGTCTAGTTCTATGTTTGGCGGGGCTAGGACACCCGAGGTGGCTTCTCTAGAGTCACCGAACCTTCCGAAAATATAAGGAGGGCCACTCTTTGGGGTCCCATCAACATCAACTCAGAAGCAATATGAGGAGTTCAATCTCTGTAAGTCATCTCCACTGAATTCATTACTTCCACACATTGATCGTGCCAACTAACGTCCACACCCTTCTCTATTATGTACAGTTCTTCGACTATCATGGGCCGCTGCGGAGAGGCTGGTCAGGATTTCTGGAGGCTCCCCTCCCAGAGTCATGCCAGTAATCGTGGAGATAGTCACCCATCCCACCCGAGCTGTAGCTCCCCCCATCATTGGCGGGACCACCAGCGGGGTCGTTCCCGAGGTCGTTGATGTGGGGTCCGACGATGAGGATCTGCCAGTCAACCCAAGTCCCACTCTGTCTGATCCAACACCAAATGCCACGTCTGATCCCACGCCATATGCAGATCCCGCTGAAGATTTCCTGAGTGCGTACCCCACATACGAGCCTGCCAACTGCACAGACTGGGATGAGACGACCTCAGACGAAGAGGATAACAACCTAGTCCGCCGCCGATCATGGAATTTGATCATTCAATTTATCAAAAAGATACCCCAGACACTGTGGCTGGATGAGATAGATAGACTTTGCTTGCAGCTACATGAACTATGTGCTAGGGGAGTGGATTCCAAACGCCCTCATCTGCTCATCCGAGATCTTATGGGAGAGAAGATTCGGGAGTATGATCGCGGCCTCAGCATGGGCTGGAAGTGGAGGAAGGCGATGAACATAAAGAAGCTCCGGGAGGCTAAAGATGAGATCCAACGACTAAAGATCCGGGCGGATGAGCAATCAGCCTATCTTAATACACAATCAGAGCTGATCTTGTGGTTGAAGGCCCAGCTAGCAGAGGGAGAAGAGCGTATGAGGCAGGCTTCTGAAGAGATGGCCGTCATCCAGGCTGACATAGAACGGGCCCAAAATGAGGCTAATGAACTGCGCCCCATCGCTGTTAAGGAGGAGAAGGAGATGGTTCGGTGACAAAAACTCCTAGATGCCACAAGTCGAATGGTGGTGGAACTGCAACTCTCTTTTGACGGGGTCAACCCGTCCATGGGAGGAATAAACCCCCCGAGTGTTGTAAGGATCACAAACTTTGAAATGTAATTTCATGTCTTGAGTTATTTGATTCCATAACATGCATGAGTCTCGTTATCGAGGTTGGATTCATACACATCTGTTATACTCATGAAATTTCTAGTGGTCAGTCCCTAAGCTCACACGGGTTGAGCCGAATGTGAGAAAAAAGGGGTGATGACCACGCTATTCCATCTGAACATAACGTGTCGACCAAGATTTGGGTATCCAGGGTTTAATTAACCAATCCGGATCTTTCAGTAAGACATGGGAGAGGCCCAATCGGAGGATTAGGACCTCAGAACGATCGATGATCTGTTCTTACGATATGCTCTGGTGCACGAGCGGGGTAACGCTAGGGGAGTTGGGATTAGTTCGAACATAGGGAAGTGGAAGGTGTGAATCATGATACCCAAAATATAGAACACGATGGGGGGTGGCATAACAACGAAGGATAGCTGTAGACTATGTTCGAAACACAATATCCTTATTGCATCAGCCTGAAACAGGGATAACAAATGAGGGCCGACCATTGACCATGTTCGAAACACGAGGCCTAACTCAAAGTGCTACCCATTAGTCTTCCAGAATGTTGGCCTAGGACAATAGGCAGGCCCTAGGCGAAGCATCCATACTGTTAGGGGGTTCCTCCAGACATGAAAGAGGATGAGGGTCTGAATAAGGGGAACTCAAAGCATGGAATGTGGAGTGAGGGTTTGTTCAAACAGAATCCAACACTATTGAAATTACGCCACCATGGAGGAAGCACACTACATGGCATATCAGTCTGATCATAGATCATTCTTTCCTTCATACGGAGCCTCTCTTCCGAGGTAGTCGTCACTTACCAATGTCATCTTGGAGGATCCCGAACATGTTTGGGGCAAAATTTCAGTTACATGGTTCCCCACGAGGGTTCAGGCCAGGAGGCTAGAAATGGGGAGGAAAAAGAATTTACAATTCTTGGGGATGGACCCTAGGTGAAATACTAGGGTGTCTCTATGTATCCCATAAGGATGGGAATCAAGCCACATGTAGTTCTGGAGGCACAATTTAACGTCATGCGGGACGATGAGAATCCTGGTTGCGCCGGTACAGATCCTACGAAAACTACTAAGCCCATGTGATTCGTGCTCGATTTGGGAAACAAGAAGTAGCGATGGGACTTTTCCAACACAGGAATGGACATGGTGGGGAAAAGGGACGCTCAGTGAATACCGACCCAATAATGATAACCCGTCTATGTAGCACACCTAGACGCGCAAAGAGATAAAGCCGAGTATGTTGGAACTCCACTTGAACATGAGGAAGTGGAAATGTGTGAATCATGATGCTCGAAATTTGGATCACAATGATGGCAGCGTGATGATGAAGGATAACTGTTGACCATGACGGAAACACATCATCCACATTGCATTGTCCTGTAATAGTGACATACAAATGAGGGTCGACCGTTGACCATGTTTGAAACACGAGACATGTCGCAAATGTCACCCCAGATCCTTAGGGACATTATCCCAGAATGGTGGGAGAGCCCTTAGGCCTGTCATCCCTGGAGAGCCCTTAATCCTAGCATCCATGTCATCCGAGGGTCCTTTTGGGATGTGGAAGAGAATGAGTATCCAAATAGAGAGCTCACGAAGCTTGGCCGTGGAATGAGGGGAATGTATCCATGAAAAATCCACACTTTGTGGGATCTTTTTCAAAAGGCATCTGAATACGCTAATGAGACATATTAGATAGAGGGAGTCTATTCCCTTTCCATAGGGAGATCTTAGTTAAGGGTCGTCGAATTCGGACCATGGATGGGAGGAAACCCAGGAGGCATGTGGTGGAGTAACTCAAATATCAGACATGAATGGGAACCGGGGGTTCCGACCACCATGTATTCCCAGGGAGAGGTTTTAGGTCTAGGGACCAAAAATGAGAGTTGATCTGGGCCTGAAGCAAAGTGCAAAGGTGTTCCAACGTATCCCACGGGGATGGGGATCAAGCCGCACGTAGTTCTTGAAAGGGTCTTAGTTTAAGGTCATAGAACTCAAACCGTGAATGGGTAAGGAGAGAAGAAGACACATGGTAAGGTGGTTACAAAACCCCACATGAATGAAGACATAAGCCCTACTTACCATGTGTTCTCTAGGGAAGTTCTTGAGTCATGTAACCGAACACAAAAGTTAGGTTGTGCCCGTGGGGAAGTGCCCGGGCGCTCCTACATATCTCATGAGGATGAGAATCAAGCCACACGTAGTTCTAGAAAGGTGGCACGACA
Organism: Viscum album; assembly: GCA_963277665.1. Classification (NCBI taxonomy): domain Eukaryota; kingdom Viridiplantae; phylum Streptophyta; class Magnoliopsida; order Santalales; family Viscaceae; genus Viscum; species Viscum album. The sequence continues at coordinate 1,366,084,227 of OY728145.1, read as the reverse complement.
CAGTAAGGTACCAGTACAAAGGATGAAAGGGGCGCGCGGGTCTAGCCCTCTCCCTAAGAGAAGCTGTATTTGATAAATCTTGTTTGTCCTTTAAGGTGAGTGGTTTGGTTTTTTTGGTGAAGCGACATGCCTAGGGTAGCAAGCTCAGGCGTCGCCATAAGAATCAATCCGTATTAGGCGTTGACAAATGGCATGGCATATGACCAATACCCAACCTGACATCCTCTATGATGAGGTCATCACAATGCAGTTCCATTTTTCGTCGTGCGGCTAGGACGATAATGTCACAGTTTAGGGTCATGTGATAGGACCAAGCATGCATTTTAACGTCACACAGTGCAAACATAGTAGAGATGATGGTAGGTGGAGAATGTGTACGGTGACATGAAACAAAACCGACGTGGATGGGTACATGATCCCACATCACACAGAACTCAATTCCGAGAGGGGAACCCCGGGCCAAGTGGCTCAAAATAGGGGTGAGAGAGAAAGGGGCTAGAAAAACTAGCTCCCAGCTATACTGGACCTAAACACGAGATGTCTAATTGGTCCTACGTATCCCATAGGGATGAGGATCGAGCCACACATATACCTCAATAAAGATCTTAGTTTATGGTCTTAGAGCTCGGACCGTGGGAGCCCCTAAGGATGCCATATTATAGCTTTGTCGCCCTGACGTGTAGATGCGCACTGAGGAATAGTGCTAAGAGTGTTGAGATTCCACCTAGACATAATGGGATGGAACATAATGTGAATCATGCAACCAACATTCAAGGCCTGAAGGGGCTGGCGTGACGATATAGGATTACTGCTGACCATGTTCGCAACACAGTATCCTATCACGTTATCCTGAAATGGGGACAAACAAATGAGCATCGACCACTGAACATGTTTGCAACGCGGGATTTGTATCAATTTGTTGTCCAAAACCCTCGGGGGTGTTGGCCCGTAATGGTAGGAGAGCCCTTAGGCGTGGTATCCAGGCCATTCTTGGGGGTCCCTTCGGGTATGAAAGATGATAAAATCCCTGATGAAGGGAGACACAAAGCCTGAAAAGTGAAAGGAACTTGCCTAAGTTGAATCTGACACTCCTGGTCCTAGACCAGAGTACTCTTAACACATTAGTGAACCACTACAAGGGGTCGAGGGACTCAATCTTGAGGGCAGTCAAGAGATGTAGGATTCCTGGGAGAAGGGGGCATAGTTCCAAAAACCCTGTACCACACCTATATATCCCTCTCGTGCAGAGGGATGGGCCAAGGGGCCTAGGTGACCGGAAGATCGGTAGATCTCTAAGAGTTGGGGCTGGAATCGAAGTCTAGACATTCAGGTGGTCCTACGTATCCCATAAGGATGCTAATCAAGCCACATGTAGTTTTGGAGGGTGCCTTTTAATGTCATCCAGGACAGAAAATAGGAGGGATAATTCTTAGAACGGGGTGCACGCGGTACGGCTATCACAAACCCAACGTGAATGAGGACATAATCTCATACCATACCACGCAGTGCCATATTCAAAGTCCCAAAGGCGGGACAAAGAATCCAAATTAGCAGACCTCATGCTGTACCCAAAGACAATAGGTCTGGGCATTCCTACATATTCCATTAGGATGGGAATCAAGCCAAATGTAGTTCTGAGGGGATCTTAGTTTATGGTCTTAGAGCTCGGACCATGAAAGGATGGTAGATTTCTGAGTAAGTGCAGACCTCGACCCGATCCCTAAGCCCAAGTGAGTCAAACTCGATGTGGGAAACAAGGGAGGAAGATATTTATTGAAATAAATGGAATGTCCATCAAAGAGAAATCGGTGTAGAGCCCCGAAGGATGCCCTTGACACAACTTTGTTCCCCTGACGTGCAGATGCGCACTAAGGAATTGTGACAAGAGAGTCGAAGATCTACTTGGACATCAGAAGGTGGGGAAGGATATGAATCATGTAACCGACACTTTGGGCTTAATGAGGTTGGAATGAAAATGGAGGATAACTATTAACTATGGCGGAAAGACAATATCTCTATCGTGTTCACCTGAATTAGGAACAAAAAACAATCATCGACCGCTGACCATATTCTCAATGCGATATTTGTATCAATTTGTTGTTTGAAACCCTTGGGGGTGTTGTCCCGTAACTGTAGGAGAGCCCTTAGGCATGGTATCTAGGCCGTTCTTGGGGGTCCCTCTGGGTGTGAAAGATAACCGGGGCCCAAATGAAGGGGAACATGAAGCTTGAAAAGTGGATGAAGACATGACTGAGTAGAACCCAAAATTCCAGGTACTAAACCAAAGTACCCTTAGGCGCATTAATGAACCGCTGAAGAGGGTCGTCATGGATACTCAGGAGAGAGAGGTACATGGCATTGTCATTACAAGCCTGATGTGAATGAGGACGTAATCCCACACCACGCCATGTCATATAATCCCCTCTCCCGAAAAGGGTAGGCCAAGGGGCCAAGGTGAAATAGAGATTTCTGGGAGATGGGGCCGGACCCGAAGCCTAGACATTCAGGTGGTCCTACGTATCCCAAAAGGATGGGAATCAAGCCACACGTAGTTCTCAAGATGCAGTTTAACATCATGCAGGATGAGGAGGGGAGTAGGATACCCCCAAACAAGGGAGGTGTATGGTATGAAAAATAAACCAATGTGAATGAGAACATAATCCCACACCACACCATAAACTCCGGGTAAAAACATGGGCTAGGGCCCAAGAAGGCTAAGGTGCCTGAGGCTGGGCCTTGGTCAGGGAGGCCTAACCAGCTTTTAGTTTAACGTCTTGCAGTAAGGATGAGGGCCAGGTAAGGTGTCTCGTCTGAGGATGTGTACGTCATGGAAAGCAACCTGATGTGAATGAGGACGTAATCCCACACCACACCGCGCAATCCCATCATAGAGAACCTAGGCCAGGGGCCCGACAGTTGGAACTTCTTGGAAAGAGTTCATCGCTTGGGGACGAGGTATAATGAATCACTACACTCGATGTTTGGGACATCTTGGGGTGGCCCTAATGATTCAGGATAGCTGTTGACCACATTCAAAACATAGCGTCCCTATAGTGGCCTGAAATGGGAGCAACAAATGAGCATTGACCACTGACCACATTTGAAATGTGGTACTTGTAACGACTTGTTGATCGACATCCTCGAGGACATTGGCCTAATGTGGTGAGAGAGCCCTTAGGTTTAGCATCCATACCATTCAGGGGCCCTTCCGGATGGGGAATGCGATGGAATCCCAGTTAAGGAGTAGGTGAAGCATAGTTGTACCCATCTATGAAAGAGACGAACATCTCCAGGGAGCAGGGTGTACAACCGAATCGAGGCTTACTCGACGTGTATTTGGGAAAAAGTATGCACCTCGCCATATGTCTTGACCCGAGGGGAAGATTTTGGATTTTGGGCTGGGCCAACAAATGAAGTGTCTGGGCATTCCTACGTATCCCATGAGGATGGGAATCAAGCCATACATAGTTCTTGAAGGCCATGCAGTTTAACGTCGTGCGGTGAAGACGTGGGAGGATATAAGAATGGGAGCGGGCACATGGTGCGACCATTATGATCCTAGTATGAGTGGGGCTAAGGAAGCCTACTCCGCATCATACGAAGACCCTCTAAGGAAGCTATACCTAGGGGGGATAGTCAAAGTGAAGATTTTTGGGCTGGGCTCAAAACAAAGTGTCTGAACGTTCCTACATATCCCATAAGGATGGGAATCAAGACATACATAGTTCTCAAAATGCAGTTTAATGTCATGCAGGATGATGTGCATTTTAAAGTCATGCAGGACCATCTAGTTTAAGGTCATGTATGACTGTACAGTTTAAGGTCATGCAGGACCGTACAGTTTAAGTTCATGCAGGACCCAAGGGCTCAGGAAAAGTATTGCTTGAGGAATTTGGCATTGGTGGGATGAGTTATGCGCTCTCCATCCATAGTCACCAAGGAGTATGCTCTATTGGGGTAAACCTTATGAATGATGTAAGGTCCTTCCAATTTGGGCTTCAACTTGGGTGGTTTCCTTCCAGGAATCATTGGCGCTTGGAGGGCCAACACCAGGTCACCTTGCAGAAAAGAGTAGAGGTGAACCTTTTTGTTGAAGGCTCTAACTATTTTATTATGATGTCTTTATTGATTGTGCAGGGCACAGATCCTACTCTTGTCCAGTGCTTCCAATTCTGCTAACAAATTTTGGCCACTTTCTCTAGCACCTACTGGTCATAGACTGCAATGCATAACAATGGAAGCTAGATGTCAATGGGCAGAACGACCTTGGCCCCATACACCAGGGAATATGGAGTCACCTGGGTGGAATTGCGAGACATCGTCCGATAAGCCCAGAGGGTGTTGGGGAGCTTTTCTGGCCAATTCTTCTTGTTTTGACCAACCATTTTCTACAAGATGTTAGAGAGGGTTTTGTTGAATGCCTTGATCTCTCTATTTTCTTTCTCATGATAGTTAGAGGTATGGTTCCAACATATATTGTACTTGGTGTACAATTTCTTCAGCTCAGCTGCTCGGAAGTTTGTGCTGTTATCGGCGAGCATGACATGAGGGACTCTAAATCAGTAGATGATGTTGGAGCTCACAAAATCAACAATGGATCGAGCCTTGACTTCCTTGAGTGGGACTTCCTCGGACCATTTGGAGAAGAAGTCCGTAGCAGTCAGGATGAACCTGCACTGGAGAGCTGTCACCGGTGGGTACGGCCCCATGACATCGAGCCCCCACACCGCGAAGGGCCAAGAGTACTTGGTGGAGTGGAGAGGTTCTGGTGGCCGATGCAGAAAATTAGCATGAACGTGGTATGCATGAAATCTCTTGGAGAACTCGATAGAATTGTGGATCATAGAGGGACAAAAGTACCCCAGTCTCTGGATCTGATGGGACAACTTTGGCCTAGCCTGGTGGGCTCCATAAGAACTGGCAAGAAATTCCTGCATGACCTAAGAAATATCGACTCCTTGAATGAAACGGAGGATAAAACCATCGAAACCCCGCTTATAGAGGATCTTCTCAAGACTGGGACTGCTTTGGAGGGTAAACTGTAGTGCGTGGGGTCAGATTCACTCGTGATCAGTCCGATCATCTGGGAAGCAACCACTTTGGAGATACTCGAAAAAAGGTGCTCTCCAGTCCGGAGTCATCTCAACCACTGCATCTGAAGAACCTGCGGCACCTGACATGGAGGGTCCGACGGTAAGATGGCTTACTCGCAGGTCGTCCTCATCCTCTGGGGTGACTGGGGAAATGACTCTTCGGTGGACCACATGTATAATCAGACCATCCTACTCGAGTTCTTCAAGCGACGCAGCTAAGCCGACCAAAGTGTTCGCTCGACCATTTTGTGACTGAGGGACATGGGTAACCTCTGGTCAAGAAGGGAACTGGGCCATTAGATGGAGAGTGCACTCCAAAAATGGCATGAGCTATGGATTCCTGACAATATAGTCGCCATTGACCTTCTTGATGACTAGTTCAGAATCCCCTTTTACATGAAAATGGGGCACATCGATCTAAAGGGCCAGCTCGAGGCTAGTGATGAGAGCCTGATACTCTTCCTCGTTGTTGGTGCAGCCTTCTAACAATAGGAATGAGTACGGAAGATCAGCTTGCGTCGAGGTGATGAAAACGATACCCAGACCCACTCTGTTGAGCCTAGGATCATTGAGCCTCCTACCGGTGGGGCTCCAGGAGGCACCGTCGAAGTGCATTTTCCAACATGAGACGACATGATAGAATGAGAGGATTGACTCATCAGGAAAATCTAGGTCCAGATATTGGTCCGCAGAGGTTGGATGGGCAGCTAGGAAGCTTCCAATGCCTGCCCCTCGATAGCCTTCTGAGGCACGAAACTGATGTCAAACTACCGGAGAATTACCGCCCACCACGCTAGCCAGCCAATTAACATGATACGATTCAGAATGTACTTCAGTGGATCTACCCAAGAGACCTACTGTATCTCATGGTGCTGCAGGTAATGTCACAATTTCTATACAGCAAACATGAGCACAAGTAATCTCTTTTCGATCAGGGAGTATCTGGTCTTCGTATCGAGGAGCATGCGGCCGAGGTAGTAGAGGCCGTTCTCTATCCCCTCATTATTCTTTTGGGTGAGCAGGGTGCCGAGAGAATGTTCCAGAGCAGTCACATAAAGGACCAGTGGCTTTTCGGTGACGGGTGGCATCATGACCGGAGGATAGAGCAGATACTTCTAGATTTCCTCGAAAGCGGTCTAGCACTCTTCGTACCATTCATAGGCAGGATCTTTTTTCATGAGCTGGGAAAAGGGATTATACTTTCCAGCCAGATTCGCAATGAATCGGTGTATGTAGGATAAGTGGCCTTGAAGTCCTCGAAGATCCCAAATATTACTTAGGGGAGCCATCTGGCTGATGGCTTTGATCTTCTCTGGGTCGACCTCGATGCCCCGATATTTGACAACGAAGCTAAGAAACTTCCCGGAGGTGACCTCGAAGTCACATTTAAGCGGATTCATCTTCAGGTGGTGGGAATAGAGGAAAATGAACACTTTCTCAAGGTCCTTGAGATAGTCCTTGCGCTGGAGAGATTTGACCACCAGGTCTTCCACATTGCACTCCACCAATGTCCCTAGAATTGTCTTAAATATGTGGTGCATGGCCCGCTGATAGGTGGTACCTTCATTATTTAGGCTCAAGGGCATGACCTGGTAACATAAAGTAACTTGGGGGACCTGAAAGCGGTGTACTCATCATCCACAGGGGCCATCCAGATCTGATTATACCCAGAATACCGATCCATGAAGGAGAGAGAATGGAACCCGTCCGTAGCATCAATCAACAACTCTGTCACTGGGAGGGAAAATCATCCTTCAGACAGTGACAGTTGAGATCGCAGAAGTTGATACAGAATCTGATCTACCCATTATTCTTCCTGACTGGCACAATTTTGGCCAGCCACTTGGGGTACTGGACCACCTTGATGAAGTTGGCTTTGATAAGCTTGTCAACTTCGGCCTCAATGATGGCACCGTGAGAAGGGTGCATCTTTCTTGGAGGCTTCTTGAACCCGTGATGGTTTTTCGGGAGGCCAAGGTGGTGGACGACTACCTGAGGATCTAGTCCTGTCATCTCATCGTAACTCCAGGAAAACACGTCACGATGCTATTTAAGGAAGTTCACGTACCATTGTTGCTCCTCGAGGGACATGGCATCACTAATCAATGTGGGTCTTAGATCTGCCTCACTACCAAGGTTCACCTGTACCAGTTCATCGACTATGGTAGAGATGCCTTCTTCAAAGGTAGGGGGAGCATCCTCTAGATCATCTTCTCCACTTTTGGAGGGATCTTCTGCGGGGGGAGTTATCTCCGAGCCACCAGACTACGATGGGAGGCTGGTGCCATGTTGAGCGGCAGTGGCCATCATATCAGAAGATTCATGCACCACTAAGACCATAGAGATGAAGGAAGTCGATCCAATCCCATCTGGTCTTTGACCCATGGGGTCGCTCTTGATAACATAAAATTAGTAGTGGCACGTTGGCTTGAGATGGTTAATTCCAGCCCGGTGAAACAGACACATATGACGTACCGCCGTCGCCATGAGCTTGACGTCCCGATACCGTACAGTGGTAGGAGGTTCTGGGATCACCTGAGCCTGGTTGGTGTAAGAGTATGAGGTGATTTTTCACCGTCTCTTGGACATGGTAATATGCCTACCTATCACACCCGAAACAACAAAACACTGCCTCATGTCAGGGGTTGTGGCCTCCAATCGATGGATCAGGAAGATTTAGGCGTCATAAAGACCTGCCTAGGGATCACTTGTGACAGTGGAAGGTTCAATATCACTTACCACGATCTGCTTATACTTTATCTTGTAACAGTCAGCATCCAAATAACAGGCTTCACAAGAGTCAAAAGGAGACACATATCCTTGGACAACATATACTAGACCATTGAGGGAGTATTTGAGGGATTGGTGATACGATGAAGGGACCACTGCATGCAGGTGGAGACATGACCTTCCCATCAATGCGTTGTACGTGGTGTCCTGAGAGACAACCATGAATTCGGTACTGGTAACTAGGCCACCGAATTGGGTCTTCAAATGGATCTTGCCGACTGGGGTCTGCTTGGTCCTATCGTATCACTGGATTCTGAGGTCGTAGGGAGTTAAATCATCCTCAAACAAACCCATCTTCCATAGTGTCCGAGTCTAGATTAGGTTCATCCTAGAGCCCCTATCAACAAGACCATGGCAGACTTCCACGCCATTGAATTGGACCATGATGTATAGTGGAAGAATGTGCCCTTGTATGGGAGGGTCTTCATCTTCACCAGAGAACAATATAACTGCCTAGCACTCAGCATTCCCGATTGCCTCAGCGTGGAAGGATTCTGCAGCTGCTACCTCTGTCTCAAATTAGAGGGGCTCTTTAGGGCCTCGACGAGTGCCTCACGCATGTTTGACGATAGGCAAAGATCCTTGAGGATATAAATCCTCACTAGGATGCCGACAAGGTGCTTTAGAACATCATACTTCCGTGCTAGGTGCGAACTTCTGCTTACAGGAGGCCGCTCTGCGATTGGAGGCATGAAGGGTCGTGCCGGCTAGACCAGTGGCTGGCTAGTGCTAGGTATGCCCCATTGCTCACTAGTCGAGGCTTGAAGAGTAGCTGTCGAATGAGGACTGGACAAATGAGATCGGCCTGTAATAGGGAAAGACTGGCCGCGGTACGGACAAGGTAGCTCTGCTTGATCTAGTAGCACGAACGACAACGGAGGTAGATATGAGGATGCCAAATGAGGAAGTTTCACATGCTGAGCTCTACGCTGGGCATGCTGTCTGGTCTCAGTGGTGTCCATGGCTTGGATTAAAGTGTTAGCTGATGTGCCTCGATGGACCATGTGGCCACGGTTCCGCCACCGTTGATGCCGGCTGGGGACGTTAGGGAGGTTCGCCTGGCATTACCCCCTAGTTGGGAGTCATATAGGGATTTACCAACTACACGGTATTAACCAAAGTGTACTCCTAACTGTCTCTTGATGAATCATTCACCAATGGGCAGATTCTAGGAGGGATCCCCATCTCAAGGGGCATGAAGTTAACGAGAGTGCAGGATGACGACGACATTGGTGGAGCGCGTTGCTTCTTCTTGCATCGCCGATGCTTGCTCTTCTGGGAAGAGGACAACTGAGATGATGACGTAGAGGCACTGGCTACAGCCTCTTAAGGCTCTGTCTAGTTCAGGCATTCACGAATAATACCATGGGCACGAGCGACTGTTTTATGAGCCATCCAGTCGTCGTACTTCTAGGAGCCGCAGCTGGAAACCTGCTGCCACTCACCTTCATCGTCTCTACTGATTTCTGATCTCACAAAGACACCCGCCACTTGTTCCGAGGCCGGGACCAACCTAACTATGTTGTTATTGACCTGGTCTTGGATCTAGTCTTTATACACATATCATTTCTTGAGGGTGTTCCCCAGAATCTGATGATAGGGGCAGTAGTTGGGGCGATCGGTGAGATTCGCCTCTACTGGCCTTCTGCACTCAGGTAAGTGTACAATGCCATGCTCTAGGGCACTATAGAAGTAACAGGGGACCTGATCCTCGCTGAATGAGTATGTTTGGTATCTTTTTCCATGTAGGGGGCTCTGGGATCCTGGCCCTAAAGAGGGGCCGTAGGAGCCTGCCGAGGAGGCGGAACCTGATTATCCCTCCAAGGAGGCGGTGACGCATTGTACGGGGGAACCTGCGGATTCTGAGGTGGTCGCTGCTGGGTAGGAGGCTGCACCTGAGGCGGCGGGCCTCTGTGAGGTTACAGAGCCGGTGTGGCTGACAACAATTCTAGCTTCCTGGGGGCTTCTATTTGGTCCACTACGGCGGGATCTGCTCTGAAAGACCTCCTTTATGGGATCACAGGGGGCAACAGAAGCTCCTGACTGGCATGTTGCAGAGCTTCCTCAAGACTCTGGGCATTATCTAAGAAGTCTCAGAACCCTCCAGGGTAGTTCCGAGTGATCAGGGAAGGAACCCGTTCTGTTTTGACATTCCTTATGCACATCATCAGTAATTTCTCCTGAGTTAGTGGCACGTCAAGGGAGTATGTTAGCCCCTTCCAATGGGTGATGAAGTCCGCGACTCTCTCATTAGGCCTTTGTTTGCACTTGAAGAGGTCTGCAATGCTAGTCTTTCACATAGTGGAGCTGAACTGGTATAGGAATTGCCGGCGAAGATCCTCCCAGCTGGTCACCGATCCAACAGGGAGGTGGCTATACTAGAAAAACGCAGATCCTTCCAATGTTTGCACAAAACATCAGATCTTGGCAGCTTCCTACTGTGCTGGGGTCCCAAACATGGGTCCACATCTTGAGGAAAAGTGGGCCAGGTGCTGCTGCGGTTCTCTTGTCCTGTTAAAGGGTGAGAAAGTGGTATTTACAAAACCCGGGGGTGCAGGCATATCATCCACCAATGCGGGATATGGATTTCCATCTGGTGGGACTGCCACCTGCCATGTTTCCAACACCTCGTGGTAGGCGATGAGTGCCGCTATAGGATCATCTGGGAGGGGGTCCCTGTATTGGTGGGGATCCCTAACCACGAGTGTGTTTCCAGCCTCTTCAACATAGTATATGGGTTCAAAATCTCGTGGAGTGATTGGCGGAGTGGCCTGTAGGGCCGCTAGGGGAACCCGGGCTGGATTCCTCAGATTTCCACGCCGTTCGGGAGGGTTTGGTTAGACGTATCACGCCCTATTACCGTGAGTTCTGGCTTCGACACTGTCCACAGGATCAGTATGTTCAGGGTTGCCCGGAGGCACCTCACAGGGGGGGAAATTCTTTTTACCCCTATTTCCCCGGCCTAGGATCACCATAGTTGGGCTTCCGCTCTATAGTACGCTCATCCAGGAGTTCGTCGACCAGCCTCTTCTTCTCAGTAAGTTGTTGGCGCAACGTGGCCTTCTTGGGGTCTTTCTCCATCTTATACACTAAGGCGGATGGGTTGGAGTTCTTGATAGTTCTGACATGCTCTTTAACCTTACCCGAAATTCAAACTAAGTACCAACAACTCGGTGGGTGCAGGGAGACCCAGGAGGTTCCTCTACTGATGAGTAATCATCCCTGACAGGTCCAATAATGGTTCCACACCCTTAGTGGGGAAGTCTCCATCAAGAAATTCTAGCTCATCCTCCTTGTCCACGACATCGGCCATATGGACCGCGACCTTTCCCAGGGGAACATCCTCAATATGGCATATCGAGTCGGGCTGTCGTCGAATAGGGCTGAAGAGGAGGGCTGCGTACTTCCCCCAGTCACGAACTTGCATGTGGGGGTAGCCTCCCTGATGATTTTGCGGAGTACCTTGAAACTCTGAACGCATTTTTGTTGGAGTGTGTCCTGGAAACCAGGTGACTCAGGGCACTGGGACACAGGGAGTGCAGCCAAATCGACCAGACGACATTGCTCACCGATTTCCCCAAAGTGCACTTGGCTCCTGGGGTACACCACCCGATGATAACGAAGATGGAAGTGCATCGCCCATAGGGTCTGACGGAAGCACTCAACTTCCTCTGGGGTGAGGGATTACGGCGCACAGAAGTTTGACGCCATCGCTGGCCAGAACTTCTCTGGGAAGTGATCCTCCACAAGAATGTTCTAGAAGCTCTTGGGCTCAGATTCAGGGTCTGGCCCCATATTTCCCCACTTGTAAATCGAAGGCGACTGAGGAACCGGTAACGATACTGAGGTGGACCGCTGACATGGTAGACTGAGTGGAAGAGAATATGGCGAACGAGCCGACTGGCCGCCGAATTCCAGGCCATCCTACGAGGAGTGAGGTGACCTAACCACAATGTCACGATAAGATGGGTTGACAGCCACAACTTCTGGTGTAGGGATCATAGTTATCAGTTAAGGGTCATGTTGTTGATCAACCACCATAGGTGCCAAGAATAGCTCTCCATGATCTTTGGTCATGGTAGAGAGCGCTTCTAGTGATGATGGTGGTGCCTGCATGGTCGGAACCTGTGGGATTCTCCATATTTCATCCTCTAGGATGTACATGCGAAGAGAGGCGGGAATGTGGCGTACTTCACACTCTAGAAGGAAGAGGCTGATACGCCTTGTTCCTGCCCCGATCCTTGACATAGAGGACTGAGGGGAGGGTTCCACCATTGAATCAAACTCTGATTCAGAATCTGAGAAATAGACTGGTTTGATCTCAGTCTAAATCTTTTCAATATTCTTCTTGTGGAAACGACAACCTGCCTGCCTGCCCCGGGATGGCTTTTTGGGGAAGGGACAATTCTCGACATGAGGAGGTCCTTCGGCCGTACTGGTGTTGGGGTGGGGAGTGCTTCCGCCTGAGTGGGCCGGGGTGTGAGAAGCACCAGGGCAGATGTCAAAGGGGACACGGGGGGGGGGGGGACCCCGTGCTGGGTGCTGGTATGGGTAGGAACCCTTCTAGAACTAACAGGAGCATGGGTAGGACCTCCATGCCTAGTTCCCTTGGTGATGTCAGTGCGAGGCAGGTCCCCTACTGATCGAACCGAACACGGGTAGGACCTCCGTGCTGGGTGTTGGTGAAGTGAAGTTTATCACCACCCCTCGGGTTGATAGGAGGAATAAGACCTCCGTCGGCTGCTACAAGGATGTGAGGATGGTCCTTACATCGTAGATTGACGGGATATACAACGTCCCTACCCCGACGGTCTGTGGCAGGAGGGATGGATCCATACCTAGTGTAATGAGCACGGGAGAGGCTCCCATATGAGGTGTTGCTACCACGGGGAAGGCCCTCATTTGAGTAGAAGGTGGCATGAGGCATACCTCCAAGCCGAGCCTGGGAGTGGGAAATGCCTGCATCCTCCGTGGTGGTTGCACAGGGAGGATCTCTGTAGTGGGTGGCATTGGCATGAGTTAGTCCGCAATGGCCACTACCTGTGCCTATGACCGGGAGAGTCGACTCAAACTTCCCATGGGGTGGTTTTGGCCTCGATTCGGGTCGGGCGTATAGCTGCCCCTGCTCGGCGTATGTAGGGGAGTGATGATACACGTCGGTGGTGGCTCAGGCCATAGTAGCCGCTGACGCTGACGCTCCTTGATGGGCATCCTCCTCAGCCTTTTCCCGACCTTGGCGTCGGGTTAGCCGGGCCGGTGATGGTGGTGTAGGTAGGTAGTCTACCTGATCTTCAGCTCAGGGAACTGGGTGGCGGCGCTGGCGCAGCCTGGTGGGGTCCCTCACTGGGAACCCCTAGGAAAGAACTCTGGATGGGCGTGCCCGAACATCCCCTACCTCATCGGCGTAGGGTATGGATTCATCGAGGCGTTCTAGGAAGAGGCTCCTGAAACGGTTGAAGGTTGGAGTGGGGAGCAGCGGCACCCTAAGTGGCCCTTGGGGGTGGTGTTGACAGTGGGGCATGGACACCTCCAGGTCCAGGAGGGCCATATCCTGAGTTGGGATTATGCCCTCCTCCTCATAACGACGTACGAGGTCGTTAATCACCCTTCATTGGATGACTTCCGGTGGGGAGATGGGGCGTGGGCGCCCCACATTCGCGGACGCAGATGCTGTTACGGCAGCAGTGGAGCCACGCTGAGCGTCTGTGCTGGTGTTTCCCCTTCCCCTACGTAGGCGGGTGGGTGGTGATCATGTTCATATGGAAGCAACCTGATTCCTGAGAAGCAGGGAGATTAACTCATCAGCACTGCTAGGAAAATAAATTGACAACCAGTGCCCCAACGTCATTCCCTCTTTCATGGCCGGTAAGAGAGATCCACGCTGAAAACTTTGCAGAATGGGATGCCCAACGTCCTATTACCCCAACTTGTGGTGAGTATCACGCCAGGACCACTATTTTATTGGCGGGACCCAGCACTGGATATCTGGATCCGGTGACACGTCACTCTACTGATGTCTCAAGTGCTACTAATCTCCACATAGAGGAGAAGAATTTCACATCGGGTTCACCATTTCTATTTCCGACACTTTCACCGAGACGCACGCGTCCGTCGTATTAGAGGGACGTTGGCGCGGCTCTGTTGCCCCGCGTTCCCTCTTTCCAAAGGCGGGTGACATTCGCTCCTTATTCAGGGACGTCTACTCCTTGATCGAAATGTGATGATAGGATGTCGGTTCTTCCTTCCGTGGATTACTCCTCAGAACTCATCACCTAGTCCAAGTATCCCTTATAGATTTAATACGTTGTTCGTGAAACTCTTCCTAGTACCATATTTCCATGGGCGCCTATTAATTACACTGCTTCTGTCAGGACATTCCAAGGGGTCTGGTCAGGGCAGCAACCTTCAGTTAGGGGAGTAGTCACGTCGAGTCATCACTGGCGTGTCTGGACACTGGGGAATTGGCATGTCTATCTTTCGTCCCTTATTATAGGGCTTCTCGGGGGTGTGAAAGCCCGAGGCATCCCAAATCGAGTGCGGGGAATCATATTCCATAGGCATGTATCTGAGGTTTTCCTCTACTTCCCATGTTTAACACAGGGTATGCCGCAAGTTTATTGTCCAACAGAGATGGATCAAACTAATCAAAACAATATCTAGAGTGGATCATATTGAAGGACCCCCCTTGAGGGAACACCGATATTGGGGCCAACACATGGGCGGCTCCCCGAATACTGTAGAGAAGAATGGGATGGCATGATCTCACTGGGATGTGGCGGTCCAGGAGAGAACCAGGATGGATGATAGATGGATGGATGAAGTGGAGGGGGGATGAAATGGGACCATCGCAAGGGCGATGGTGAAGTTGGGCTCGAGCCTCGAAGAGACCTCCTATGTATCCCCGTGGCAGGGAATCAAAGTCTGCGTAGTTCGGTTGGTTTAAACCGACGTAAAGGGGGTCAGAGCGACCAATGGGCGATGGGCTTGAGCCTTAGGGAGGCTTCCTACGTACCATGACTTGACATGGAATAAGTCCACGTAGTTTGGAAGTGGATGTCGGTGAACCAACGTGAAGAAGGACCTTGGTCCAATGGGTGTTGGGCTTGAACCTCGTGAGGTTTCCTACGTACCATGCCTTGACATGGATCAAAGTCCTCGTAGTTTAGGAGTACAGTTTAGCATCATGATGGATGAGGGTATGTGTCAGCGAACCAACATGAATAAATACCTTGGTCCAATGGGTGTTGGGCTTGAACCTCGTGGAGGTTTCCTACGTACCATGACATAGCACTGATCAAAGTCCATGTAGTTCTGGTTGGATGTGTGGGGATTACACTCTAGGCTGCCCAAGGATATGGGTTCGGTGAACTGATGTGAATGGACCAGGGGTCTAGGTGGGATTGAACCTCATGGAGGCTTTCTACATACCATTCCTTGACATGGATCAAATTCCCCGTAGTTCGGAATGGCATGTGGGAGAACTGACGTGAAGATAGACCTTGGTCTGGTTGGATGATGGGCTTGAACCTTATGAGGCTTCCTATGTACCATGACTTGGCATGAATCAAGGTCTGCATAGTTCGGGTTGGAAAGGGGCTGTTGAACTGACATGAGTGAGTGTCGGAACAACTGGATGGTGGGGTCACAATGGATTACCATTGGATTGGAATGTAGTTTAACGTCATGCGAGACGGGGGCGTGTCAGAGAACTGATGGGAATAAGGACCTTGGTCCAGGAGGATGGTAGGATTAAACCTTGTGGAGGCTTCCTACGGACCATGCCTTGACATGGATCAAAGTCCCCGTAGTTTGGGATGGTGCTAGAAAACCGACATGAAGATGGACCCGGGGTCCGATGGGTATTGTGCTTGAACCTCAGGGAGGCTTCCTATGCACCATGCCTTAACATGGATCAAATTCCTCGTAGTTCGGTTATACAGTTTAACATCATGAGAGATGGGGGTATTTGGGGCTTAATCTCTGAGGAGGCCCAGGGTGTGTCATGGTCGGTGCTTACTCTAAGCTCACGAGATTCATGCTCTGTGTGAGAAATAAGAGGTTTCAGGGACCTGACAATCACGTCGCGAAGGGTGCGTCTGTGGGAAGCGAGGAGGGGCTTATGCGTTGGGCTGCCCATGGTGCTGGGACTTACTCCAAGATGGAGTCCCAAGGATGACAAAGCGCATAGGGATAGGGGAAGTACAGAGGTGCATGGGTTCTACCTCCTGCAAGAAAGTCTAGGAGCTTACACCAAGAAGGCTACCCTTCCCCACAGACAAACGCCACTCCCAGAAGGAGGATATCATCCCCTGTGGAGACTAGGGGGCATGGAGAATGTCCAAAGTGGAGGCACCCCGCGTGAGAGGCACGTGGTGATGTCATCATTTAACATCGTGTGTTGAGGACGAGGGTGCTTGGCTGTTTAACGTCCTATTGCTTGGACGAGGTGGGTTTACTCCGCACCCCTAGGACTTACATGACTGGTACCCTCTGCTCCTTGTGGGAGGGAAGTTACCGACAATTCTGTACTAAAGGGGGGTCGCAGAGCGAACCATTGAGTGTTCCACGTTAGTGTGGATATGCAAAAAATAAATAGCCATTAGCGTGCCTATGTGAAGAATAATTAGGCAAAGCAACTCTACAGGTGGTATCGTCCGGGGGACATTGAAGTCACATCGTGCAAACCTGGAGGGTCGTATGGGAAAAGGAATTTCCAAGCAGAGGAGTCCATAGGTATGGGCCTTGTGGAACTCGGTTGCTCTGTGTGGTGAGGGGCACTGTCGAAGGGGTGTGCTTCAAGAAGTGGGGTGACTTAGCCTTATCATGGGGCGGAGGTGAAAGTGGGAGGTGCTTCACGAAGTGAAAAGGCATTCGTGGAGCACTGCCTCGCAGAGCATAGGTGCCTTGCGAAGAAAAGTGTTGTGAAGCAATGTGCTTCGTGAAGTACAGTGACCCTACCTTGGCATGTGGATCACATGTATGTGAAGGGTGTTTTGCGAAGCATAAACACTCTGCGACTACCCGGGTCCCCTTGGGGATCCCCTTCTTTCGGGAATTCCCTTAGGCTTCGTGAAGGGCATCCCTATCGGAAGAGGGGATCAAAACGAGACAATGTGGAGGCACCTCGCGAAGCAAAAATACCTCGCATAGCTCATGATTCACAGAGCAATGGTTTCTTCGCGATTTGGGAGCTAGGAAGGCGAAAGGTTGGATTTTCCATCCATGGGGCTCAGGGGGAGTATGATATTTATAGGCAAGAAGCGCCGTGAAGAAGAGATTACGCTGCGCGAAGAGGGCTTCAATTTCTTCGTGGCGAGTCGCGAACGTCAACTAAGTTTGCGGAGGGGTACCACCTTCTTTTCTTTGTGGTGGCGTCGCAAACGTCAGGGGCATTCGCAGAGCAGACCGCCTCTTTTTCTTCGATGTGGAAACGTTTCTTGGGGGACTCCGCGCCGTGACTTCGCGAGGCAGGTCGTAGGGCCTCTTTTTCCTCTTTATTTTCTCCCAACATTTTGGCACCAACAGATACATAATAAATTCATGAAAACAACAACATTATAAACTTGTGTTCAAGAGTCCAGTGATGATAAGGCTACCAACCAAGTCACTATATCATAATTGAAATTATGATATAGATATACACTAATGTAAAAGTATCATAATCATAACTTATACACAATATATTTAAAGATAAAACACTACCCAATGCATTAAGGTCTCTATAATTTTGGGCCTAATCATCATATAACATGTATTTTTTTTAATATAGCACTTGAAATACATAGATGCATCATATAATTACATAAATTAAAGATAACATAACATCGATCATCAGAGTTATTGCATGAATAATAAATTTGGGTGAAAATATCAGAAATACCAAGTCAAAGGATAAAAATTAAATCTATATAAATACCATAAAGTAAAATTAATAATAACAAATTCATAGTGCATGGTCTATGATATTAGTAAAATCCATTATTTCATGAAGTTTCAAGGGATCATGTAAATTTTTTTATCATTATAGCAATTGAATATATTGGGTTGGGTTCTTGTTAAAAGGATTAGGAGGGTGGAATACCATGGTAGTTATGAAAAAATAACCTATTTAATTAGAATTATATAACACATACATTTTATTCACATAAAGATACAAAACCCTTCAAGAAATATTTCACAAAACTAGAAGCATCAATATCAAAAGTTCAATTATGAAAACATAAAGAGTAGTTCCACTGGGTCCTAGTAATGGTCGAACCAAATATATCTAAGATCTAATATAAATAGTCTCCCTATCATAAAATCCATATCTATACTACTAAAAATTTCTGAAATACTTATAGTTTTATATTATAATATATGGATGGGTTTCACTAGAATGAAAGAGTATTATTTTAGTATCATCATGGAATTATGAATGGAATATAAAAATAGGGTTCAATAAACTCATAGGTATAGTACATAAAATAGAAAATATTATAATAAATATAAGTAAATAATTAAAAAATAAAATAAATATTGAAATCTCTATAATGAAATAAAATAATAATGATGTGGGGGGTACTCTAACATCATTTCAATTCCTTTTTTAGAACAAACCCTTCAAGGACTATAGATTTCTCCAAATTAGATAGATAACTTACAGAAGAGATAATAAAAAAAATAAAGAATAAAATTATATTTTACGTATGAATAATGGGGTGGATAGGTGGGTATTTATAGGTGATTGAGGGTGAGATGATGGAATAAAAAAGTAAATAAATATTAATTAAAATTGAATAAGAAATAATTTATACCATAAACTCACAAAATTGATAATTCATATGACTATAAATAGTAAAACAAGTCATGTGAGTTAAAATAAAAAATTTCTTAAATCATGCTTGATTTTTTTTAACATGAGCATGAATTATTATATCATACACCATATTTTACATTTCTGATAATTCACATATATAATTTACTACTTATAAAAAATATAAAAGCCTCACACATACCTAGTTTTGATGTCATAGTTCCAAATTATCAATACATTTTATGAAAAAAATTCTCAACCTATGATAAATTTAATTATTAAATAAAACTTTATGTTTATTTAAAACCATTAATTTAATTTGATAAATTTTATAAAACCATTTTTAAAAATAATTATTATTTTTAAGAGATAAAATTTCCTTATAATGTATAGTTTGATAAAAATTATAATTAATATTAAATTCTCTCATCTTAATGTTAAACATGTATTTTAACAACTATAGGTATGTTACCCTTAATTGTCACTAAAAATCATATTATTATTCTAACACTCATATTACTATACCAACAATAACATTTCAAAGGAAAAAATTACCCTTACAATGATCAAATTATTTAAATACCTTCCTATAATGTTTTTTATATTTCACTAAAAAACTACGTCATTAATTACTTCAATTTAACCTCACATTAATATTTTTTCTTTCAACTATTGTTATTATAGTTATGATTTTTAGGTGATATGAGCCTATGGTTTTTTTTTATTTTGTAATTATAATATTTATCTATATTTTTTTCCAATATTATTTTTTGAAGTAATTTTCAATTTGCATCCTTGATTGTAAAATTTTATGGAATGGTGCATATGATTTATTTATAACATATCTATTTACTCAATTTAATTATTTTTTAAACAAAAATTTACTTAATAAAGGAATATATAATGGTTTAGGTTTGTGGGTGTGGGTGTATCCCTGGTTCTTAAATTTTCTCCATTATTCAAAATTTTCCCTCAAAATTTCAAAGAATTTTTAATTATGAAAATAAATTCAATTACATATTCATTGATTCCTCAATATCCCAAGTTATATCTTCAAATTTTTGGTTCCTCCAAATAAATTTCCCTTGTTGGGTAGTTTTATTACACAATGCGAACTACATCTAGTTAGATATATAATTTTTTTAATTTTTATATGATAAAGATATTCTCATACTACTATAAAGTTGGATGACTTGGTTAACCAAAATCCATATAATATTATCATCCTTTAATTTATTGGGAAGAATCATGGAAAAATAAATTCTGATATTGTCATAATTCCATACTGGCACTGATAATGGTTTTATCATGCCCTTAGGAAGTTTTTTCTCATATTTTACATATTTGATCCCAAGACACCATAAATTATAATTATCATGTTTCCCCACTAATAATTATTTTGAAGTTACTTATCACTACTATATATTTCATCTATACCCATAAATCTATTTCCATGGTTGTAAAAACCATGACATTATCTCTCTATTGTAATGGTCTGTATAAACCATAACATTTGATGGTCCATTTTTATGGTTTTATAAAACCAAAACTACAAAATACTTATTATTATGT
Organism: Viscum album; assembly: GCA_963277665.1. NCBI lineage: Eukaryota > Viridiplantae > Streptophyta > Magnoliopsida > Santalales > Viscaceae > Viscum > Viscum album. Next base: position 1,366,063,977 of record OY728145.1, on the reverse strand, counting down.
TTTTATTTAAACTTTAAAAATATATAGTATTTTTTACGATTATAGAAATCATGATAATTAAGTTATGATAGATACTCAAAACCCTCCCCCACTCAATCTCACTCCACCACCACATCCCCTAATAAATCCAACCACCCACATTATAACAATTTATTTCTTTCCATGTCATTATAATGTTGTTTTTTTCTATTTCCATGCCACCCCACATTTTGGCCATCACCCTATAGTCTTTCCATCACCCCTCCCTTAGAAAATATAGGTTTCACACTCAACACCCACCTCCTATATCATGATTTTATATCTAAGTTATATATTAGTTATAGAAGATTAAAAACTATAAACAACATACACTCACAGGAACCCCAGTGGGTCAAGCCTCATCCCTCCCCATAAGGAATTACAAGAACCCACTAGACCTATTTTATATACTTTCATAAATTATATACTATATACGTTTATAAATTTATATACTTTTTCAATATGATTATTATTATTTTAATAAATCCAATTGAACAATTAACATTTATTTTATTATATATAGTATGATGTTTTTATTTTGAAATGGATATAAGTTGAATATATTATTTTGATCGGGTTTTGAATGTTCTTAAGACTCAACTTTAAATATATTTAGATTTCAGTTTAAACAATGCTTCAAAGGGGGGCCTTTTTTAATACCTATATTATAATTTTTTCAAAAGACCATTTTTAACTATGAATAAGTAAGTCATAATATCAATAAAGTTTGATTTTAAACCAACTATGAGGTATGGAACCATAACAGAGTAACAATTCAATAAGAATTTTTTTAGAAAGGCCTAACAAGTTTGGTTAAAAAGATATGATATTTTATCAATTTCCTTTTATTTTTCATCTAGAGAATACACCCATAAAAAAATTAGAAGTAATTAATAGAAATTAAATTTTATGTATAACAGCTAATATACAAAACAATGACATAGTGAGATTTTAATAGGAAATGAATGATTCTTAGACATCGGTGTATCCTTTTTGTGTGAAGTTGGAGGAACTTTAATTTATGATGTGTTTATTTCATGAGAAAACTCTATATTGATATAATAATATTGAAATTTACCATCTACTTTAATTTTTTAAGGACTTGAATATGATGGTGAAAACATTCAAAAAATGACTATAAAGTATGAAATTTAAATTACCAGTTTGGATTTTATTCTAGTAAAATACATGATTTACCTAATGATTATATAATATAGTGCAATAAAATTAGTTCTTTAAATAACTGTAAGTAGTTTGATACATGTAGATAGAATAAAAATAAAGACGACACTATGTATTGAGTTCTCCAAAAGGTTATGAAATGTTTTAATTTTATTTGGTACTATAATAAATGTTTATGTAAGAAACAATTTCTAAAGATATGAGATTACATACAAAATTAAATAAAAATAATGAGTGTTTATTGTGCTCAGTTTTTGTATTAATATGAAATGAGTTTAATAAATTAAATCCTTTTTTTTAATTTTACATATTAAATGGAAGATTGGGGTTATCATGTGATGCTTTTAATCTATTTGTATAGACTCATATCAGGAATAACACAAATCCCATATTCATTCATATATATAACCTTTTTTCTTGGATGTGAATGAAGAATAATTACACTTTTTATTGTCCCGAAATGATATATTCAAGAGGTTGGGGGAGGGATGAATTAAAGTTTTTAAAAACATAAAAAATTATTCCCACTTAAACAAGGTGAAGTGGGGAAGATGTATTTTTTAAACTATAAAAGTAAAAATAGTAAGTAAATGGTGTGGAATATAAAATATTTAGAAAATACAACTTAATTGAATAAGGTAAAATAAAGTGGGGAAAAAATGTATAAAAAACATAATGTAAATGATGTGATGAAGTTATTGATAATAATATATAAAATCCTATTTTTATTAAAGAATATAACATTTTTCATCCCTAGAACTATCCAATTTTTACCCAAAGTGGCAAGAGGATCAATATCCTGATCCATAGGATACACAGGTTCCGGAGTTGAAACCTATTCTATCAAAGTTTTGGAAGAATGATATCCTACCTTGAAGATTATTTAACACAGTTAATAAAAAGTATTATCTTTGGAATTATTTGAACAAAGTTCATAAAAATTAAAATATTACATTAGCACTCCTCTTTGATCAGAAGAAAAAAATTAGTCAAGTATTTATCCCAATTTTTTTTTGAACATAGAAGTTCAGAATCAATAATTTATATTCATAGAACTCTTAGATCATAAGACAATTGAAATCAATTGCATATAATATGAAAATTAGTAATTTTATGATTATATCATCTTAACTGAATTCTCTAAGATAATAATGAAAAAATAAACAATCAAAATCACTAATAAACTAAGGTAGTGTATAACTATCCAATGAAGGTTGAATAACACGATTCAACTGTCATTATAAGTAATTTAGAGCCTACATGCATCATTCTGTTTATATAAAGTGTTTAGTTGATAATTTAAAATGTATCAAATGTTTTGGGTTTGGAATTAGTAGGTCTATAATATGTTATTCTAAAGTTAAAAATGCACAAAAATAGAAGTAATAAAACTCTAATAAAGTAAAAGTAAAATAAAGAGTGTATTTCAATTCATAAAAAAGGATTATGAAGATGTTAGTTAAGAAAATGACTCCATACTTTCATAACCATAATTATTTCTAGACTGAATAATACTAGTAAATATATATATATATATGTGTGTGTGTGTTTTTTTAACAAGTAATAGCAAAGATGAATTAGTTTTGAAACATGAGTGTACCTACATATGACGCTTCAAGGAAGGATTCATTTGAAATGCATACTAATCTTATATGGAGCATAAAATATTTCCCCAATCATTAAATATTCCCTAGTTAGAGAATTATGGGGAAACTATCTTGTCCAATATGTGTAAAAAATACATGACCAAGAAGAATGAAACATTGAAAAAGTTTTAATTTTGTGTAAAATCTTTATTTTCTACTGATGAGAAATCCATACAGAAATGATCGATGATATTTTGATAATATTATTACAAAAGGGAACCTCATATTTTTATGTTAGGAAATTAATGATTGGAAGAGAATAAATGACTCAATTTGTTTTGGATATATTCATTATCTTGTGAGAAAAAGAAAAAAATATTCATAAAATACCCACTTCAATTAGAGGGGAAAAAGTATATTCTTTAATTTAACTTACTGGTCATCAAATCTATTGCAACATTGTTCAAATGTGATTCATTTTGAAAAAATTCTTGCAAATTATTACTTTTTATAATTATGAATATCCAGTGTAAGTTTAAGGATGACTTAATAGTTCATCGAGTCTTATTGAAATGGGGTATTAAGAATTAACTTGATCCCATGCTAATTGGTAAAAACAAGTGGTTGATTGTTCATACCTATTACATGATGAAAAAATTAGACATATTTTTCCTTACATGTTTTATAGGATATTAGGGTTCCATATGGTTATTCAATAAATAAATTAAAATGAGTGAATATGTGGGAGATGAAGTTAAAATAATTGAAACCACATGACAATCATATGATATTACATGAGTTTCTTCCAATAACGACACAACAGGTCCTGAAAGAAAATATATGGGTGTTTTTTACTTGTATGTTTAACTTATATTGAGATATATATTCTAAATTATTTACTAAAAACAATTTGAATAAAATGAAACAAGATGAATCGATAATTATTTATGAATTGTAGAAAGTATTTCAGTCCCTTTTCTTCACATGCATGGTGCATATTACCATTCACCTCCTAATAGAAGTTATTCTAGGGGGTCCTGTTTATTATTTTTGGATGAATCCTACTAAAAGAATGATATAAAACATAAGCTATTATTTAATGAATAATATCTAACCTAAATAATCCATTTTTAAATGTTATTTTTTTGAGGAGTTCATGGATTTCTATTCTATGTATTTGGATAAAGTCAATATTAGGTATAATCAATCAATGAGAATTAAATATGAGTGATATAATATAATTTATCCAATATTTACATCACTTCTAAAACTAGTGGAGTTCCAATATCATGTACATTTACTAAATTTATCCCTGATAAGTGAGTTATAGAACATCATATTGTGTTGTATAATTCTAATGCTGTTGATGAATATATCAAATAAGAAAGATCAATTAATAGTTTATATTTTTTTTATTATTACATTTCTATTATTAGTATATTATTAAAAAAAATTCATCAAAGAAAAAAAGAAATTATAAATAGAACAAATAATTATCTACCTCTTATATGGATAGAGATATTTCACAGTTAGAAGTTTCCTACACGGTTTAAATCTCACATAAGTCCATAAGTGTTTTAATTTTTTATATTATTATTATGTTTAATAATAGTCATGAAATTTTTTTATATAGATGATTGATATTTTACCATGGAGTATGATATATTATGAGATTATAGAAATGTAATTTGGTTCTAATAGAGTGGTATGTTAGTATAAATCAATTATAATCAATGGATTCAAGTTTAATATTTACATTTTATCAACCAATAAGGTAACTTAAAGCAATGGATTCATGTTAAGTGATGAATAATATTATTATATTACAATAAGTGACAAACAACCATGATCAACTCCTGTATCATATTAAGGATTTGTGGAGAAAATAATTATATTATATTATTACTCAAAAGGTCGAATTGTTATATTCAAATCTAAGTTGTTTGATACATTGAATTAATAAGCAATGTATATCAATAAATATAGATTTACAATTTTGGACATGGATCATTATATTAAAACTAACAAACCATACATATTGGAATCTTAGACCAAACATTTCTATCTAAAATATATTTATAAATCCTCATTTTTATGTTGTTAGAACAATACCTCAACATATTTTTAATGACGGGGGAAATTATATTTCCCTAAAAAATGTTCCCATAGGTGATCATCTTATTCAAAGATACAGTGATAAAAAATTTTCATTTTTAGGGAAGATTATAAACCCAACATATTATTGAAATATTAAGATCAATGTAGGTAATCTCGATTCACTTTAACAAAATTATTTGATATTGATTTTAGTATACTGGATTTTATAAATTCTAATATTTTTCATGAATTATATTAGATTAAAAATAAATTAAGAGGTAGATAGTTTCACAGAATGAAAAACGTATTTGAGATATTGGATTAGTACTAATGATCACCCATGTTAGTATTCATTTTCAATTAATTATAGAAAATTTCCTTTGTATATTTATTCGCATTTCTTGATTAATATTTTCAGGGCTTGGAAACACAAAATAATCCTTCTATTCCTCCACCTTTCCTCAGTTTATTATGCATGTTGACTATATATCTTCCCTTTACTAGTTCACCTTGATTAGAGACATTGATGAGATATCCTCTTTATTTTCTCAGAGGACCTTTTCTTCCATGAGGTCATTATTTTCCCCATTATCCATATCCTATGATTAATACCTAATCATATTCACTTTTACATAATATTAGGTTATCGAGACCAGTTATTTGTACCCCTCCTCCTATGATTCATCTTCCTATCATTGCTAAGTGTATTGATGCTCCCCCTGATGTAGAGTTCATAGGGGATACTAGCTATCTTTCTTACATATATGTGAATCACCCTCATGCATTAGGAAAATAGTTATTTATGTTATTAATATTAACAATTAACACTATTTTATTATATTGTTATCAACTTATTCTTATTCATAGGTATTATAATTCTTCTTCTAGAACCAAATAATGTATTCATACATAGATCCAATCTATCTGGTATAGGTAAACATAAGTTTCGATGGATTATAATGAATATCATTTTTTTAGGAATTATGGAAAAAAACATAAAATATTATAAGAAAAATAGTCAGATAAAACGAAATCATACCCATGAACCTATCCCCATTATGAAAAGTGGATTTTATGATCAATGATAGAGTGTGGGTAGTGATTTCAATATCATTATTTATTTATTTTTATATGAAATTATTAAAAATTCTAATATAAAATCAATTATTCAATATATGGAGTGTCTTTACAAGTTTCCTAATTGTGAGAATGCAAAGAAGAATACCATTATGGAGGTAGGAAAACTATGGAGGTCATATAAATATGAATTATATTTGGTTTGTATAGAGAGAGTTATAACCCCCAGAAACATTTATCTTATTGTTGTGTATGTCTCATTAGTCAGTATTCTTAAATGATTTGTTACTAGTATAGAATTTCATTTTGGTTATATGATTTTATTATTTCTTAATTATTATATGAAAAAATTAATTTGTTTTTGTAACAAGTGTTTATTTAATTTATATTTTAATTCAGGAATCACCGTAAAAGAATAAAAAATAAGCACATAATTCAATAGTTTCACACTCTTAGGAACAATAGTATGTCTCACCATGTACAAAATAAGCTAAGTATTTATTTTGTTTTTTTAGACACACATATACACATTCCGTATTAATATTTTTTTATTGATTGAAATGTAATTTTTGGAAAAAATAATAATATATATCATAAGTTGGGTACCACATGCCCAATTTTTGTATATAAGTATAAATAACCAAAAAGTCTGAGATCCAGGTGAAGAACTGCCCCCAAAAAGTTATATATAAAAAAGTTTAAACAATACAAAAAACTCAGAAAGGGGGATCCTTACACAACCTTGTATATACAACGCCAATTCTATCATTGTGGACTAGATCATTGTAGTACTCAGGAAGAATAAAGGATCAACTAGAGCTTGCCTCCATGACTTATCTTTTTAAGAGAGCATCCTCCACTTGATTTTCTTCTCTGTACACATGAGAGACATCCAAGGAAATTAGTTAAACAAGATTCAAGGAACTTATCCAAGCAGGGAGCATCCTCCCGGGGACATTCTTGGATCGCTCCTTAAGAATCTATACGGCAGCAGAAGAGTCTGATTTGAGCCAAAGCTTCCTCTAACCATAAAGAGCTGTGTACCTTATTTCCTTTATCATTGCCCATAACTCTGCCTCAATATCATGCCCATTGACAATATAGTGAAAGAAACATCCCTTGAAAAAGCCTCGGTATGTCCTGAAGACACCACCACATCCAGAAGGTCCCAGTTCACCAGAGTCTACCCCATCCACATTAACCTTTAGCCAATTAGTTATTGGTGGAATCCACCTGATATGTTTCACCATTTTGGGTTTCCTCTCCCTGCCACTTACACCAAGGGTTCTCAATAGAAGGAAATAAGACATGTCATTATTCATTGAACCAGATTGCTTTACCAAAGTAAGAATAATGCGTCAGTGAATCACCATTATAACCTCCTTGAAAGAGGGCCTTCCATTATTGAAGACAATGATGTTCTGGGCCTTCCATATGTATGATATAATAGAGACGACAACAACAGTGAGTTGGGATTTGACCTGCTCACTGCCCTCTACTTTAATAACATAGGTTAATAGAGTGCTAACCGAGTTGCAGATTAAATTACAGTGGAATGTTTCCTTCAATGTAGATGTGGGAGAAAAAAATAACAAGAACTGAAGTTTCTTAGGATCATTAAAACCACTAAGAAGGGGAGGGATTTGAATTAGTAACAATGTTTTACAATTTCAAATCTCTTGAAATCAACCCTTGTAACTTATTAGCATTTTTATCCTTTTTAAATTTATATAATAGTCTCATAAGAATTAAATGATATGAAAGTAATACAAGACAAACAATATTTAAAAGGTTAAACCATAGTTCAAGAATCTATATCCTTTCCATGGTGACTCCCATCATTCCATGGAAATTCACTATAATAGAAAAGTGAATATAATTAGACAACTCCATTTAGAGTCCTTCTATCTTCTGATAGGTATGATTATATTGACTCTCTCTAGTTACAAAACTTTTACTAATTAAACTAATCCTCAAAAAGATAATAAACTTTTCAACATAGCTTTATAAAATTTCTTCTATAAGAATATCTATCTGATTAATCCATCAGGCATCTCCATCTAGTGTTCATACTAACTTCTTCCATAATATTCTATCTAGTGCACCTAAAAAACTATGTCTATCTCTGAGATTTATCTGATGAACAAAACTCCCACACATTCAAATATATTTGGAACCAATGCCTGGTACTATCACTATTTGGTATACTCTAACTGACAACTATATCTGATATCTCTGATTGGAATCTCTATCTGGTTAACACATCACACTTCACCTATTTTTTGTGTTCTTAAACTTCAACCACATATCAATATGGTTGGAAACTCTCTCTAGTCACACATGGGTTATGAATTTTTATCTGGTATATCTATCCAATACCTTTTCTACACTAATGCAGCTTTTTAATATTTGTGAGTATTACAATTTTCAAAATTTAATTTCACTCCTTTTATAATTTTTCTTGTAGGAGATAATGTGGGAACTCAATTTCATTTTCCCAATGATCTGAATTTCACTGGAAGCATCTCAAGAATTATAGAGTATTTTTGAATCCTCTTGAAAACTCAAAATCATTAACAATATTCAAATTTTTTATAAATTAAGTGTTAAGGAACTTCTTAAAACCTCATTATCTCACCTAGATAAAAAACTTTAATATATCATCTCATCATCATCATTTTCACAAGCTTTACAAAGTTATGTAAATATTCATAAAACACTCTTTAGTGGCATTTTGTTTGATTTATTCTTTAGTAACTCTTCTATATAGTGACTACTAACTTATTTATAATCTTATTTAAAATATTTACAAACTATTTTGAATTGAACATAACTTTTATTGGTGATTTATGAATGATTCATTTGACCGATGGATATTAGATATGTTTGTATGATGTGATTTGTTCAATGAGTGGGCATGACTCTGTATAATCATCTTGACTTAGCTCAATATTCATATAACCAGGGGATCTTCATGTAATCATCCATCCATTGACATAGAAAATTATTTTCATTTGATATTCCTTCTGATGAAACTTTGACTGATCATCTTTACTTGAAAAAATAATACTAATGGGTCTTCATTTGTCTGAATTGAATCAATGCCTACATACCGCAGCGCACTCCATGATATAACTTTTTAAAACCTGTAACATTTTAATTTTACAAAATGGTATTCATAAAAACTGTATATCTGGTCACCTTAGCTGTGTCAATATGGAACACTCTACCCATTGATTATGTGATAACATTATTTCAACTTCTAATTACTTTTTTCATAAAACACCTTCCCCCTTTGTCTGGTTACAACACCCCTAATCCATCTGGTATTGTAGATTCAACTTTTTACCATCACTCAAATATTAATATTCTCATATCTTATCAGTTTTCCTCCTTTGTAATTCTTAAGATTTGTAAAAACTCATCATCATGGACTTCATGAAATCCAATTACAAGTAATAATGAACCTTGTACATCTGGTAACATTATGCCTTTTCTATCCAATAACATTAAGAAACTGCAACCTATGACTTCATATTTCTGTATCTCCATCCTCTTTCACCTATCTGGTCATCTGTAATTGTTGATCTAAATCTAGTGAACTATTTTATGTAAACCTTTTGAATATCTATAACTTTGTACAAAGTATACATATTTATATCGAATTATGAAAATATTCATGATTTAAGGAAATTTGAAGATCATATTATAATCATTTGAATCACAGAATAATATCCTAACCCCAATAAGTAAAACATTCTTAACAACTTTAGTAACACTTTATCACCTATTTAACAAAAACATTCTAAAAAATATATATTTTTGCAAAATACAAAACATGCCACAAAAACAACACAATGGATCTTCAATATACCTATTTGGATTTACTAAAAACATTCACAAAATGTTTTATAAATTTTTAACATATCTTTTTTCTCAACCTTTTATTCAATCAAATCCTTTATCACAGATAATTTCTTGACACCACACTATTGGATAAAGTAATGTTTTTATAGAATTCCATCAATCAATGGTAAGAAATATTTATGGTCATGTTAAGATAAAACCACCTCAATTTTTTCTATAACACCCCACAATTTTAAAATTAGATCCCTAGTTTTGATAGCATATGTGACATATAAAACCATTCTTAAATAACCCACAATATATATTTCTTTAAATTTAATCCTTTTAATAGCATGTAGAACACACAACCCCAAGTTCAAATGAATTGTAATATAGTATGTCATTATAGACAAACCATTAAATCAGAGGATATTAATAGTACTAAATAAATTATGAAAATTATAGTTATCTATTAATTAGAAACAAAATAAGAATCATTTAAGAGAAAATGAAATTTTTTCTGAAAAACTATATTTTTTCTTAAAGAAGATTTATTCACGCTTTGTACATATAATTTAAAAATAATTTTTACGAAATTTAAAAAATTTGTTAGATAAAATGAACTAATATTTAAAATTATAAAATAAAAATTATATTAGGGTGAATTTTTGGTATATGTGTCAAAAAGTTTTCATTTTTTGATAAATAGTTAAAAAATACGGAATTTTAATTAAAAACTTTCATTTCATTTAATTTTTTTATAAATTTAAATTATATTTATAATTGGTTTTAAAGTAAAATTAGTAAAATTATAAATATATATTAATTAAATTTGGTCCATGGTAATCAATTTCATCTTTAATTTTGATATAAAAAACATTGTAAACTTTTGAACATTTTCTTTTTATAAACTTGCTTTCTTATCACATATACAAGATCAATTCTTAATTAAAAATTTCCACTAATGTGAATAGAGTTTGGAAAAAATTACATATTTGTAATCATCATAATTTATATTATCTAATAAGGTAAAATTAATTTTTTTACCAACATGAATAGTGAAACCAATAAATAATAATTACCGAGGATAAGGTGAAAATGAATATACCAGGGGTTAAACAAGAAATATAAGGGTTAAGATAACCTAAAATCCTATCTAAAATATATATTTATGGAAATATTTAGAAAATATCATGTCTAAGGATCAATAATAATCCATTTTTTATCTTTTTTCATGTGAAAAATGTGGGTACACCTTTTTCGTTTCGAAAATTACAAGTGTGCCACTCACCTCACTTATAAAAGGTCAACCACTCTTCTCTCCTCTTCACACATTCAAACCCTTTTGGATCATAGGATATGTAACAAAATACCTTCCCAAATTCCCTAATCTAATCCTATAGGCATTATGTTTTGTATAAATTCAACCTAGGAAGGCTTTTGTTTCAATCCTAAGGAGGATATCCGAAGATAAGGTAACGTTTTTCAACGGACATTTTTATTTTACTCCCACCTCCTTCAATATTTTTAAAATATGTTGATATAATAAGCTCAGTATAATTTATATAATTATATTTTTTTAATGTAATGACCTATAAACATCACCACTCTCATCAAATGTGTTATGAAATCATCATTCGTGTGTACGACCAACTACCACCTCACGAACCAATATCATTCATTTTTCCCTTACTACCTCCCACAGTTGGGTATGATGATGAATATAAATTATATATATGATAATTATAGTGTAATTAGACATATTAATTAATTATATAATATATATTGTTTTTTTACTTTCTATTCCATATGGGATACAATAACATCACACATGTGTATGGAAGACTACTACCTCATGAAGCACTGTGATTTTTTTTTCACAAACACATTATAAGGAAGATAATAAGGATAAATTTAATAAGTATATGTGATATAAATTTAATAATTATAATATTTATGTAATATTTATCATTCTGAAAAGATAATATATCATTTTTTCTTACCTTTTCACTCACTTAAAGAAGATAACATCGTTTGTGTACGTGTGGACTACCACCTCCATGAAGTAATGTGACTCTCTTTTCATTATAATACCACATGGATGATATATTTGGAAAATAATATGTTAATTATGATATTACGATCATTATATATAGATAAAATATTACTTACCTCTTTTCCATAATGATCACTAAAATATAGAAATGTTACCGATGCGTACCTATGACCTATAGTCTCCATGATTGTATCATACTTCATTTATCAATACTATCTTTAATGATTGGTATTAAAAGAATAATTGATGTATAAATATGATAATTATTTCATGATTATTATTCTTTAGATGACATAACTATATAATAATCATAAGAACTAGAAATTTTGTGATAAATAATGAATGAGAAAACAAGGAAATTAACACCCAAAACAATGAAAATAAGGAATGATTATTAACGAATGAGTGGTAAAATGTTATAAAAGGATCATATATGATATTATAAATATTTTATATTGTTTTATTATAAGTCAATAACATGTTTAAAACTACTATACAGGAGGTTAAATCACATTCAACTAGAAGGAAGTTTGTGGTAAGAGACTTCATCTCAATTTCCCTTTATTGAGGAATATTTTATTTTTATGGACCTAATTTCTTTTATATGGTTCACATAATTCCCATTTGACATGTAATATCATGATTAAATAATAATTCAAGGTATCTTAATTTTCAATTTGTAATATTTAATCTAAGGGGATATGAATTAATAGTTACCAAGTGGTAAAGAATTTCATAACTCAATTTCTTTTATTGGGTTATATTAATGTTTCATTGTCTTTGATTTTCTAAGATTATATGTGTAACGAATTTTTAAAATATATTATTTTATTTACACATTCTTATTTTTATTTAAATTTTATTCAAATAATTTATTCATTGGCCAATTCTCATCTCAACGTTATTGTAACACCCCAATATTTCATAGTACATTGTCTTCAATAGCTTGTGTTTCACGCAACACTAAATTGGCTTGCGTAACATGTAAGATTAAGTTTCTGTGAAACAAAAATTTAGTGTTGTAATTATTTAAATGATATATTTGTAACATATCCATTAAATATAGTAATATAAATAGTAATGAATAAATTTTAAATGTTATTTATAATGTTTTCACATAAATAAAAAATATTTATAATGAAGAGTATAAGTTTAACTAAAATAGTTATATGTTTAGAAATACTCTTTTCTTAAAAAAACTAATTTTCACGTCATTTTGTGAAAAGTAATAAAATTAATTTTAGAAACACATAGAAATTTAATTTGGTAAAATAGACTTAATTTTTTAATTCAGAATATAAAAATTTTCTCATTGTGAATTTTTTTTATTTTTCTGAAAACATTTAATTTTTGATGAATAGTGAAAAACACTCTGTTATTGTTTAAAAACAGGCCTTTCCATTTAAATAATTATTTTAATTTAAATTTGTTTTAAATTAAAAATAGATAAATAATACATATATTAACCCAATTTAGGTCATTGGAATCATTTTTATAATATAATTAAATTTAAAATTTCATTGATCATTTTTCACGTTTTTACCCTCCATCTAGCCACATTTACATATTAACATTAATGGTAATTTTACCTATTTTTTGAATTTAATTTCAAAAAACAGATATACATAGTTATAATAATTATGAAAAATTTGGTTCAATAGGATCAAAATAATTTCAGGTGAATAGTAACTTTAGAATTATATTTACCACAGTTAAAGGCAAATAGGGTAATTGAAGATAAAAATAATATTATTATAATATAAAATTACATTAAAACTCATCCTAATTTAATTTTATAAGTTTGTTTAAACCAAATTAAATCTTAGTTAAAAAATATTATCCTTTTTAAGCCACTTGTGTTAAATTAAGACATTTCTTATTTTTTATTTAAAGAAGAGTTAAAAGTGTCATTTTCCAATCTTAATAACTAAATAATTTTTAATATAGTGTTATTAATAAGAAAAATTATACTATAAATATTCATTAGTAATATAATAAATTTATCTACATGATGATAATTTATTTATAATTTTTAGACATCAAATAATTAAATTTAATTCTGACACAATGATGATGAAGTAATTTATTTAATAAAGGAAGAATCATATAAATGATATTAATAATATTAAAATAAATATAAATTTACTTAATTAATATAATACATTAAATTTATAGATAAAATATAAATTTTAGTTAAATTTTGGAAGGGTTGGTTCAAGATATCATATTGTTGTGATATTTTTAAAAATGTAAATATTGAATAGTAATAAAATTGACCTAAATGATATTTTAAAATAAATACTATTTTATTAAATGATATAAAATTCATAAAAATATATGGTTTGGAAAAATAAATTATATAGTGATAAAAATTTCATAAATGATACACTTTAGGTTTTTTTGGTATTTTATAGTAACTATATTAACCATGTAGTGTAAAAATACAAGAAGACACGAGAAGAGTTAGACTATTTAACTAAGGGTTAATTATGAAAGATAAGGTAAATTTTATGTACTAAACATGTCTAAAATGTACTAGTTTAAATTATTTATACCCATAATCATTTTATCCTAGAAATAAATAACTTTGGAGATATTAAAAACCAAAAATCAATTTATAATAAATTAATATTTCACGTTTTCCCTAAAGTGCCCCTCACCCCCTTATAAAAGGGGACTTATTATTCTATTTTATTCACACCCCAAAGCCCTTTTGATCACCAAAAACCTAAAAAATTTATCTAAAAACATCTATAACATCATCCTAGAATCTAAACTTTGTGCATAAACCTATCCTAAGGAGTCCTTTTGTGAAAATCAAAAGGAGACACCTGGAAAGAGGTAATTTTTTATCACTCTTTCAAAGTTATTTTCTTCTTCTACTTCCTCTTTCTCTATTGTTGCCATAATAAATTAATAAATAAAGTACCTTATATGGGATGAAATATTATTATAATTATGGGATAACCATATTCCTCCTTTTACCCATCCTATGAAAAACAATATCACCATGCGTGCGTACGACTTACCGTCTCCACGTCGTGGTGTAAACTATTTTTCTTGTACACTTTATTTATATGGGTATAAAAATGAATATAAATGATTTAGATAATAAAAATAACATTATATTGTTTCCTTACCATTCATATTCCATCCAATTCCATATCATTTAACCATTAATTAAATGATATTGTCGCTCATGTGTATGTACAACTTACTGTCTCCACGATGCGATGAGATTCATCTTCCACATTCACCATTCAAGAATGATTATAAAAATATATATATGAAGAATTATTATGAAATAAATAACATAATAATATTACTTTAATATATATATATATATATGTTTGAACATATATTTCATTCACATACTTCCATTCAATACGATAAGAAAATGGAAACAACATTAATGCGTACATACAACCTACCCTCTCCATGAACAGTGTATTCTATTTCATATATATATCTATTTTATAAATTTTTATCCTGAATATATATAATATATAAATCATTTTATAAATTCTTGAAATAAGTAAATCATGATCTAAGTAATACGATCAAGAATAATAAGTCAAAACACGTATGATAAAGAAATTGATTATTACTTGAAATGTTGCTTTAACTTAGAAAGTATTAATAAATGGGTAATATAATGTTATAAATGAATCATATATGATATCATAAATATTATTATAATTCTGTTTGAAGTTAATAATATGTTTAGAACCATTATACAAGAGTTTCAGACACGAACAAAGAGTATCAGACCTAAGGTAAGGGAATTCCATCTCACTTTTAATTTTTTTGAGATATAAGCCATGTTCACCACTTATTTATTGTGTGTAGTGTATGTAATTCACCTAATGTTTTTGATATCATGAATAAATTTATCTTCATGGTATTCATAAATTAATTTGAATATACTGGTTTTATTATTTAAATGTTCAATGTGGCATGGGACGCTTTGAATGTTTAAAGAATAAATCCTTTCTCCATTTCAATATTCTTGATATTATTTTACATAACTAATTATATGGATATTAAATTATTATAAATTAAATTTTATTTCTATTTTTAAGTTCATTAAAATGATTTAAAAAATTAATCTTTAAAGGTTTTATGTAAGGGTTAATTTCACAATCTCTTTGTTATCCCATGTTACTTATACACAAGTATCTACTAGGAGATCCTTATCATCCATGTCCATATTTATTAAAATATAATTCAAAATATTATCAGAAATTGTTTAAAGTAATTTCTACCCATGTTTTACTTTTTAAAAAATGTTTTAAAGGAATATTTATGTCATTTTACAAATTAGGTACTTTATATCCTTTTTGAAAATTTTAGGAAAGAATGTTTTTTAACTTATATGGTGCAAGCAGATATTTTCTGCCATTATGACACCATAAATTTTGAAGCTTTCTTTACAATATTATAAGGTTATTTTCAAAATAAATATTTTCTTTTATAATTGTGCGGATTTTAAATAATTTCAACATAAAAATGGATATTTCTCTCCAAGAGTATTAATTAATTTATTAGATTATTTTCATCTTGGTCAACATTATTTTTTGGATTTTATGCTTGATTGAGGTTGATTTTTTGTGATACAATATTCCATATTGTATTGAAGGTTTTATGATATGTTTAAAAATTATAAAATTCATGGTTTTTGGGAAAAGTATTAACATTTTTTTCTAGTTTTAATACAAATGTTTATGTTATGTTTCACTCTTTCCATAAGAGTAATGCATTGGACTTAGTAAGTAACATGCGAGGACCACTATAGCCCCTTGATGCATCGGTAGGTCTCATTAGAAAATCTAGTGTCTTGGAATAAGGCCATGACGGTATGGTAATGGTCTTGGCATGGGGATTTGACAAAGTGGTTATGATGTCCTACATTATGCATTTCCTCATTATGAGATTAGTTATTGATGTTACATGTGCTCATTCGACCAATAGAATATCTAGGTTAATGTTTAAATAGAATTATTTGATTTATTCTTGTCATGTTATACTAATGATTATGTTTAATAGGCTCGTGTTTTAGTTTTATACATTTCATTAAAAGATTATTCTTATTTATGAAGGCTTTTTATATATTGTTTAACCTTACTGAGCATTTGAGCTCACCCCTTTATTATGTTTTACTTTCCCAGGATACTAAGAAGTGTATTATGATTTATATACAGGGTTAATTTATGAGAGTAATGATGTTCTAAAAGGATTATCTATATGTATTTTATTTTTTTTAATTGTTATGTAATGTTCATGTATATAATATATTTTCCAAGACTACTAAACAAATTGATCCTTAGAGATATGATTCCTTGTAATCATTCCAATGTATTAAAATAATGCACCGACTCTAGGAATCTAGGTTAGGGGTGTTACAATTATGATCATTGTAAGTGTTTATTTCATAAAATCTTTCTAATCAAAATTGTTTATTCTTGAATTTTAGTTGAAGGAAAATATTTTATCATTTTTTAATAAAACCATTTAATTTAATCTCCTTTGTTAATTCATGACATTTTCATGTAATAGTACAATTTTCACATTTTTGTGCTTAAAATAATTGATAAAATGTTTTTTTAAGAAAATATGACTTTATCTCTCTCTTCTTTCAGAAATTATTTTTCTTCAAAAACCATATATTCTATTTTTTTCAATTTTTTTTTTAAAATTTCACAAATGATTTATTAAATACATTTTTCCCATGTTAAATTTTTTTAAAAATGTTTTCAAATGAATCTTCATATTATTTTCCAAACAAGGCTTGTTTGGATTTTACTAAAAAATTGAACGGAATATTTGTTTTAACATGTATGTCATGAATGGAATTTCTAGCCATTATGACCAATCCGTTTTTAAATAGTTCTTTTATATGGTTCAAAGTTTATTTTCAAAGAAAATTATTTTACTAATGTTTTCTAATATTTTAGTTTTTAAAGGTTATTTTCAAAATGAAAACGGTATTTTTCTCATGAATGTTTTTAACGATTTATTTTTGGTATTTCTATCCATCAATTAAACCCCCCCTTTATTATATATATACAACAATGGGGATATGTTGTATCGATACCATCCTTATTCTTACTCTTTATGTTTTATGATCAGTTTGACCAAATAAAGTATTAATATTCACTTTCTTGATTTATTTTTATAGTCATTAACATTCCCTTGAAATAATCACTTTAATGTGATCATTAAAAATCAAATTTACTCTAAATATCCATATTATTGATCCTAGATATACTTATTTATTAAACCATATCTCATTTATATATATGGTGTTTTACTTTAATGTTATTTTATTAACTATGGAAATATTTATAATCAGTATTCTTTCTTCAGTATAGATATTTAATGGTAAGGTATATTCTTTATTAATTAAATTTATTATACGATATGTGAAGAATGATTTGGAAATGAAGATATGGGTGGGGCTTGGTTATTGATTCTCCCTCAATGTATTGGTAGTCCCATTATATGAATCAATTAGTGATCCTTAGTTAAATGGGTTACTACCCATCAATTTTAAATTGTCTTGAGGAAAGATCTTGATGGTAGAGTTTTTAATGATGCCTAAGATCATGATGTCCAATAATTAAGAATTTAATTTTTTAGAATTTGGCTATTATTATCCATGATATTTTCACAATGTTATTATATTTGGATGAATTTCATTCTCAAATTATTAATTAAATAACATGTGTGTTCTGTTATTTACCTTTCTATATTGAATATGAATTATATTATCATGATAGTTAAATTATTTAAATAGATTGTGTGTTCATTTATTTACCTTTACATATATATTATGACTTATCTTATCATTATATTCAAGTTATTTAAATGGAATGTGTGTTTAGTTATTTACCATTCCATGTTGATTATTCTTATTGATTTATGATAAATTCCACTATACTTAAACCTTACCGAGCATTTGAGATCACCCTTATTTTGTTTCCTTTACCAAGAATCCATGAAGTATACTATAATGATACACAAGGATATTCTATTGGGAATAATGATATTATAAAAAATGATGTTATAATTTTTATTTTCAAATGTAATGCAAGACTCAATTATGTATCTAGTTTACCAAGACTACTAAGCTATTGAGTCCTTTGGGATGAAATTCCTTACATCTTATGCCAATGTAATAAACTAGACACTAGCTCTGGGATACTAGGGATATGGTCTCTATATTTGATATCAAATTATGTTTAGTATAATCCTTGGGAACTAGATTTATGAAAACAATGATTAGGGATCATAACCATATGATATACTTTAATGATAAGTATATACGAACATTATAAAGTTTTGATATGGTAAATATTAAGTGATGTTTACTTGAAATAAATCCCTATCTAGATACTAAAACTAGAGGTGATTCTAGTATATATGTACCTAATGGTAATACCTTTGAAAAGGTAATACTGGGCTTGACATGATCGTCACATGGTGTTGGACAAAATGCCTTACTAAGCATCAATTTTGAAATTCCTGAGAGATATGCTTAGGATAATTCACATTTTCATTACAAACTATTATAAAGTATTTGAATAGGCGATTAAAATGAAAGGCCTAGGTTAAACCTAATGTTTCTTATATTGAAAATAATGTTTCATTATTTAGATATCCTATAAATTATTATATGGTTTTTAAACTATAATTATTGTTTCTCACACTAATATTTTTGGTTTTAGTCAATGGATGGAACCCAAAGGAATCATGTTGACATTGAATATGATGGAAAACATGGCAATTAAGAGTAATAATAGGGGATTATGATGGGAGTTAAAGATATTATGATTATTCTTAATCAGTATTACCAAAATATTACTAACAACCTATATCTTAACTAACTCTCAGACTCACCAAAAAAGATAATGATGAAGTTTTGTAAGATCTCGAGTGGTGGAGACTATGGATAAAAGAAGGCTTTATTTCCATCATGTTAGAAATGTGGAAAGATACACCTAATAATTTTTATCAATGGAATAAGAAAATGATTTATGTGTAGAAAATAAGGGCATATATAAAATAATTGTTGAGGAAAAATGAAGAGCATGGTGGAAGGAAATAAATATCATCCTAAGGATCCATTTATAGTTCGTTACTTAAATGTGGGGAATCTAGGAATTATTAGAATCAATTCCCTCTTCTAAAAGTTAAAACCTAGACTAATGAAGGACCTATGTAAAAATAAAATGGATGAAGTATTTTTGTATTGCGGTTCAAGAATTAAATTAGAGAATTATTTTACCAATGGTATTTTGGTTATAAAATTCATAAAACATATAAGTATTTTTTTTAACTTTATAAGTATATGTGTATTCATTAACTTAAGATTTATGGATACCATCATAGGCTAAGGAGTTTAAGATTTATTATATGTTCAAAGTCTTAAGCACCTATTTTTTAGGTTTTGTGCGATGTGATTCTACCAAGATTAAATATATTTTGGGAGAAATTGATGGCAATACAACCCATTGGATTCATATATGTTTTTGTGAAAAAATTTTATTTAGAGGAATAAGTACTTTAAATTTTATAAACATAATTTTAAAGGTATTCATAATCTTTGTTGTTAATTTTTTCATTAATGAAATTGTAATAATAGTAAAATATGATAATTAGACACTGTGAAAAAAAATTGTATTGAAAACCTTAGTAAAAGGCTATTTAATGATTAATATTATTTCAAGGTCTTCCATAATATTTTTTGGGAAGTATATTTGAGTTATATTAATATAGATATATAAAAATTAAAATCCACTGGCCGAGTGACAACCCATAATATTTTTCAAGGATATAAGGATCAAACCCACAACTAAAGGACAACATGGGTTTAACAACTACCACTACTCTATGTGATTTTATAGTTAATATTTCATTGTTTTTAGTTAAAAAAATTTATGAATAAATATTAATGATGAATCAGTGGTGTTACCATTATGTTTTAAATATTAATGTATTATATCAGATAACTTTTTATAACTATATTGGATGAGGAAAATATTTAGTGATAAATGTAAATTTGTTTCACTATTTTATGGATATTATGATATGTTGAAAGTGAATTTTAGTGCTTCAGGCATAAAAAATTAATTTTTAATATTAATTTCATGGAGTAACTAATTAATTGGAAATTTATCAAATCACAACCAAAAGATGAAATTGTTCTTAGGAAATAGAAACATATCAAGTAAGTATATTTTATTACATTATTAAAAAGTAAAAGGATTCCTCAACTATAGGAAAATGAATATTGAGACAAAATTTTATCCTAATAGCATCATTTATGTTTAACTGATTATGTTTTAAATCATCACATATTAATGGTTTCAAGGTCCTTAGCTTTTCATTGATCACTCAATTTCTTGTGATCAATGACTTATTTCATTCCTTATAATTATTTATGATTTTATTTCATGTCCATATATTCACATGCCACTAATGTTCTCTTAGAAACCTATTTATGTGTTATTTCATATGACCTTTGTACTTACCTTTCTCTCTTATAAATAGAATATTTTATTAACCCCTTAAACAATGTGGGTTTTAACAAAGGAATTATTAGATATCAGACACTTGATTTCAGAGTTCAAGATCAAATTATGAGGATGAAATTTATTCAAGATGGCAAGAATATAACACCCTACAATTTTAAATAAAGAAAATTGTGTTCAATATTTTATGTGACATGCAACACCAATCTTAAACAATCTACAAAATATATTTCTTTAAATTTAATCTCTTTGATAGCTTTCAGAACACTCAACTTTAAGTCAAAATGGATCGTAATATAGTATACCACTATAATTAAAATGTTAAATTAGAGGGTATAAATAGTACAAAATAAATTATAAAAATTATGTTTATTTATTGGTTATAAATAAAATAAGAATCATTAAAATAAAAAGAAATGTTTTCTAAAAAAAATTATTTTTTCTAAAAGACAATTTAGTCTTCCTTTGGGTACAAAATAAAAATTAATTTTTAACAACTTTTGAAGATTTATTTGATAAAATTAACTTAATACTTTCAATTATAATATCAAAATTATCTAAAGTTTAGTTTTTTGGGATTTTTTGAAATGTTTCATTTTTCAATAAATAGTAAAAAATACTGAATTTTAATTGAAAAATTAATTTTTGTTTAAATTATTTGTAAAGATAAATTATATATTTAAATGGTTTAAAATTAAAATTAGTTAAATTATATATATATTAATACAATTTTTGTCATTGAAATAATTTTTATGTTTATTTTTTATATAAAAACATTAATGTTTTTTGAACACTTCCTCTTTAAAAACTAGCTTTCTCATTGCATCGTTATGATAAATTATAAATTAAATTTTACAATTCTATAAATTGAATCCGTAAAAATTTATTCCATATTTTTATCTATTGGAACCACTTTGTGTATAAGGTTGTATTTGTTGTTAATAATTGTCAATGAAGATAAAAATGAAGGAGATCAAGAAGTACTCTGATGAATTGGAGGAATGATAATTCAGACGATTGTTGTACTAATCATAAGTTCAAAGAACATGTGTCAAAGGGGACACATTGTTTACAACAATGAAGAATGTGAGGTGTAATCCATCTGAGGATGATTAAAGAAGAATGTGGTTTTGATGAAGACCATGCAATTACTTGTGATTGCATGAGAACCATGCAAGATACTTCTTGGAGAATTGAATCATATGTTTTTCATGAAGTAGATCATGATGGTTGAAGAAGACGACAATGTGCAAGTGAATGGAATTATAATATGTCCATACGAGAATTGGAATTTTGAGATGGCCATGCAAACCACATTGTCACATAAGATGATGATGCTAAAGCTGTTCCTTCAAAGAATACATATCACAATAGTGAATTTTGTGATGAAAGCAGAAGAGTTGCTGAAGGATACAAATCACCGAGAAGAAGTGTTTTTAAGGTGATTGTTCTTATTGAGAAAGCAAACAAATGACATACAAATTTTTTGAAAAAGGAGATTCCATGGTGGCATGTCATGTTTAAGGGTTGTGGTTAATGATCCATGTTTTATTCAAGAACGTCGACAAAGGAATGGATGATCTGGAGACAGTAAAAAAACAGCAGATAAAAGGTCGCACCATTTCCGAGTGTTTGCCAAATCTTTGGGCCTGGAAATCGAGAAATGGAGAAAAGTGGTTTTGGAAAAGAGACTTACGCGCCATGTACTTGAAGGAGAGGAAACTTTCACGCCATATGTTTTTCAAGATCAGAACATCAATTTGTGGCAAAGGGACAAGGGTCGCGCAAGTATTGAGTTGGTCGCGCAAGTGACCTACACGCCGTGAAGAGACTTGCGTGATGAGGACTAGAAGGATTGGAAACATTCACTCCTATTGTTTTTCAAGAACAGAACTTCAAAATATGGCAAAGGAAATAAGGTCGTGAAAGTATTAGTTGGGTCGCGCAAGTGATTTGCACGACAGAGGCTAGGGGAGATGAGCTGCGTGCCGATACTTGCACGCCGATGGGTGAATAGCGCGCCACCGCGCAGGTTGACCAAATGCCTATAAATACTGGACCAACCCTCCTCATTTCCTACGGAGTTTAAGACTTAGAGACTCTTCGACCTCTCGTCGCATAGGTGGTTGAGCCGCTCAAGTGGTGAGTTGTCGCACAAGTGGTTTGGAGAGGCTTGCGCGCAAGCTCTTATAAGTTATGCGCCAATTGATTGTTGCATGGCCAAGGTGATTTGGGTGAGAAAGGAAGTGAGTAGCGTAGGTTTGAAGTTCATGAAGGTAGTGTTGCGCAGGTGCTTTGGTGAAACTTGCGCGCCAGTTTAGACTTGCGCGACAAGGACTTGCGCGCCGTATTGAGACTTGCGCACCGGGCTTGAAAAGGAGCGCCAGATATTGTTGAAGCATGCCCATCTTTATGGAGCTGCATGAGGGCTGAAAGATTGCCTGATACTTTCAGTGAAAAGTGAGATTAAAGAGGAAATCTAAATGATAAATGCATGATCTCATGCATACATGGAGAATTGATTCTGAAAAACGCCGAGTATGCTGAGATTCATTTATTAAGCAATCACATTAGTGGTTGTGATTCAGGCAAACGACGAAAAGAGGATTTAGTGCATTCAGTTATTGAACTAAAGTAGAAGGTTGAATACAAAATAGCATCAGCTCAGGACTCTGATGCAAGAAAGGTCTCATGCTGAATAGGAGACAAAGACTTCAATGCAAATCTATTGAAGAGACCTTCATGTCTATAAACTGAGCGGGACTTCACCAACGGTAGTGAGCCAGGGGGAGTCAACAGGAGTGACCCGAGGGATGCAATGAGCTATCCCTGAACAATTGTAAAGGTAGTGAGCCTGGGACAGATTTACTATGCCTGAACCATTGTGATCCACAACTAGTGAAGATTAGTGGAATTTGTTAGGACCGAAAACTTGTCGGCGTATGCTCCTTGGACGTAGCCCTTAGTGGTGAACCAAGTAAAATTGCTGTGTTTTCTCTTTGTATGTGAATGTTTCATTGCTGATCATATCCATCATACAGGTTTAAGTAGTTCCTACCAACGTGGGAACAATATCCACAACTTTAAGAAGAAAAATTTGACACCCTGATTCACCCCTCCCCTCTCAGGGTGTCCCAAGGTCCTACAAGTTGTATCAGAGGGAAAGGTTAACATATTTTGGATATTCTCCAGTAATTCTATTAAGAAGCGTATTTGAGTTTATTTCCTAAAGTCAACAATGAAGAGCAGTCTTGATGAATATTCAGTCATTTTTGAGCAAAAGTCTACATCTATCAAGACCATGACAAATAGGAAAAAGAAAGAGAAGAAGCAGCTAAAGAAGTCCCTCATATCCAAAGAAGATTCAGTGTCTTGTTCTCCATTCCATTCCAATAATGAGGAAATATCAGGCTTGGAAAGTATCGAGCCGGTGGCTCAGAATTATTCTAGAGGAAAGGATAACATCCCTAATTCAAGCTTTCAGGAAAAACTCAAAACATATCTGCATGATATTCCTGAAGAAAGGGTTGCTATTATTTGTAGCCTATTCCAATCTATGCAGGTTAAGATCACTCGATTAGAAAGGGAAGCTGACAATATGGAAAAGGGGTTGGAAAGAAAAGTTATGGAAAGTATGAAGCTCACCAAACAAGTGAAAGTATTTAAAGAAAAAGAGGAAGTCAATAAGACTCTAAAAGAAAAGATCCATGCACTTGAAGCTGAGCTAAAGAAGAGCAATGAATTTAAGAGTTTTTGTTTGGAAGAAAATTCCATGAAATTCAGGTAACTTGACTATTTGTTACAAAAAAAAGTTAAGATGCATGAAGTTGAGGTTGAAAGATTGAAGAAGATTTGTGAAGAGAAGATGATCATGATTGAATATCAGAGGATCATCCTCAATATTGAGGGTCAAAAATTGGAAGCCCAGTTGACCAAGATTGAGAATACACATATTGAGATGTCACAAAAGAATGAAATAAATGGTGCTTGTACTCAATGTTCGTTGGATAAATCTAAAGCTGAAATACCTCCAACACGTGACAAGAAGATTATGACAACTCTTGATTATCCACATCAAGAATCAGTTGTTTCTGGTACTCAATGCTCACTAGAGGATTCTATTGTCAAAGGACCTCTAACATGTGATAAGAAGATCATGACTTCACTCATTGATCTATCACAAGCAACTGAGGAAGTGAAGGTACCATCAAAACCATCTTGTACTCAAGTTTCTAAATGTTTTCCCACAATTAGTGTAGGCAGGAAGAATAATTATAAACAAGTATGGATGAGGAAAGGTGAGAAGAAGAAACCTACCACCATGGCTAGGGTGGATGGGAATATAAAGGAGGAAGTTGGTTCCTCAAATAGAGAACAAAAGATTAAGAATATGGCCCAACAACCTCATACAGAAGATACAAAGAAGAAAAGATTTGTGGGTCAATGTTGGTGCTGCAACAGATTTGGGCACTGTGCACTGGATTGTTGGTACAATACCTTTAATGGAAAATCACAGAGAAATCCTGTATCAAAAGGAAGAAATCCAGAGAAGAAGAAGCAACATCTGCAGGTCCAGAAGCATCTGTTTACATCAAACAGATTTAGAATGCTTGATAACATCTGTGATGTATACAGTGGCAGTGGTCAGAGGAATGATACATGCCTATGTCAACAGATATCCGGAGATGATAATAACAGAAGACCACACAAGCGAGCTAAGAAGGAAGAATATTCCTTGGGAAGAAATCATAAGAATAGTGCAAACAAACATTTCCCCAAGAAGATCTCAAGTAGGGAAGCTGAGAAGACCCAAGATTTTAGATCCACGAAATTGAAGGTTCATTCATCCAAAAGAAAAGATAAGTGGGATGAAACTCAGATGAACCCATGTGGAAGACCCAAACCATCTACAACAGTTCAAAATGACATATTGGTCATCTGGATTGAAGATTTGAAAAGAATGAGGAAACTTGAATATGAAAAGGCCAAGGCTGGTGACAAAGGAAAAGAAAAACTTTCACATGATGAAGACACAGTGCATGAGAGATTGCAAACTAAGAGAAACGCACGTGTCAAAGAAGTTCTGTGTTAGAGATGCAAGAAATCTGGTCACATTGCAAAAGGTTTCCTAAACTTAATACCAGAGCAAAAATCCATCCTTAATAGGAGTAAGAATATATCATTCATGACGACTATTAAGCAGAACAATTCCTCACACAAAGTAGAAGAGAATGTGAAGAAAGCCATGCTACATCAACATATGTCAGAACATATGTTCAAATGTGCAGGCATGAAGACTGGAGTGAACAGAGGAACTTGGTTGAGAAAATAACCTCAACCATATAGATCATGTTTATGAAGCAAGGAGGAACCACCTTATTCCATTATTCATTTGTGTATTGTATTTGTGCTAATAATTCAGGTAATTTAAGGTGAAGCATGCTCTCAGGGGGAGAACATGAGAAGTAGTGAATGCTGTCAACTCTTGATAGCCAAGCTAAAGAAGTTTCCATCCTTAGTAGATTCTTCAATTGATATTCAAATATTAAGATGATGAAGGATCACTCTTGATGAAGATGATGAGGAGTGTTTCCCTTGAGGTGGAGAAAAATGAAGAAGCTTCCAAAATCACTGTTTCAATCAATATCAACTCTAACCGGACTCAAATGTAGTTACTCTGTGAATTTCTTGAAGAACATTTAAATGGAGAAGGTATGACATTTTTAAATCTCTATCCCTTGGTTACTCAGATCAAAGATCATTCTACAAAGTGGGAGTAATTGAATTGATCAGTGACATAAGAACAATGGATGTGCCCCAAGGTCACTTATCCCACCAATTGCACTTGAATGTTTTTGATCTGTTTGCTGATGTGAGTACAGA
Source organism: Viscum album (assembly GCA_963277665.1). Classification (NCBI taxonomy): domain Eukaryota; kingdom Viridiplantae; phylum Streptophyta; class Magnoliopsida; order Santalales; family Viscaceae; genus Viscum; species Viscum album. The sequence continues at coordinate 1,366,036,699 of OY728145.1, read as the reverse complement.
AGTTTCAGGTTGATTATTCCCTATCACATTTTATTTTCTTTTACCTGAAATAAAAGTGATAAACCCTTGAAGACAAAATACATGAGTTCTCATCTCATGTTGGTATAATGATCTAAGAATAATGGACAACCTTGTTGACTTAATCAAATCCTCTTGTTTTCTATATCGATCATTGATCAAGTAGACTTAGAGTGAAATGATTAATGAAACATTGCTTAAGTATGGACTGATATCCTCCCAAACACGAGCTTTGTATTTCTTGTCAATAAGGGGGAGAGAATGTGAAATGAATGTTTGAAAAGAAAAGTTGATTGAAGAGAAGATTCTCATTTTGACATTGATGAATTCATTTCAGAAGATGTTAAAGGTATTGAAAAGAAAATACAAAGGGGGATATTGTTGGAACCACTTTGTGTATAAGGTTGTATTTTTTGTCAATAATTGTCAATGAAGATCAAAATGAAGGATATAAAGAAGTACTCCGATGAAGTGGAGGAATGATAATTCAGACGATTGTTGTACTAATCATAAGTTCAAAGAACATGTGTCAAAGGTGACACATTGTTTACAATAATGAAGAATGTGAGGTGTAATCCATCTGAGGATGATTAAAGAAGAATGGGGTTTTGATGAAGACCATACAATTACTTGTGATTGCATGAGAACCATGCAAGAGGCTTCTTAAAGAATTTAATCATATGTTTTGCATGAAGTAGATCATGATGGTTGAAGAAGAAGACAATGTGCAAGTGAATGGAATTCTATGATGGCCATGCGAGGATTGGAATTCTGAGATGGCCATGCACATCACATTGTCACATAAGATGATGATGCTAAAGCTGTTCCTTCAAAGAATACATATCACGATAGTGAAGTTTGTGATGAAAGCAGAAGAGTTGCTGAAGGATACAAATCACTGAGTAGAAGTGTTTTTGAGGTGATCATTCTTGTTGACAAAGAAAAAAAATGACATAAAAATTTGTTGACAAAGGACATTCCATGGTGGCATGTCATGTTAGAGGGTTGTGGATAATGATCCATGTTTTATTCTGTTGGAACCATGGTCTTCTATGCATGATTTGGAGTGTGGTTTGTGTTTGTTTTCAATAATCAATGGAAGTTTGGATCGTGTACCAGTAAAGAGATCATACCGTTCAAGCACACAACAGTATTGAAGGTGGCGTCGTTTCCCAGTGTTTGCCAAATTTTTGGGGTCCAAAATTTGGAGGTTGGTGAGCATCGCGAAAAGTGGATTTCCAGGAAGATCATAATTTAATATGGCAAAGGCATGAGTTTCGAAAAGATGGGATGCATGGACTGGGTTTCGCAAAGACCAGAAGAATGGAGGCAGTGAGTCTTTGCGATTACATCAAGCTTCGTGAATGGCAGAGGCTGGAGAGCTTCGCGGCGATGCAGGGATTTTCGAGGGAGCTTCGCGGTGAAGGCGCGAAGGAATGATGATGGTGATTCTTCACGATTACGTCAAGCTTCACGAATGGCAGAGGTTGAAGCGCATCGCAGCGGAGAAGGGCTTCGCGAGAGAGCTTCACAGCGAAGGCACGGAGGTTTGTTGACGGTGATTCTTCGCGACTACGTCAAGCTTCGCGAACGGCAAAGTGCCGTAGTACTTCGCGATTTGAACTAAATTCTGGAGGAATCTTTGGAGCTTCGCGATTTGAGATGACGTGGTGTTGACTTCGTGCGGAAGGGTCAAGGGTCGGTGGAATTTCTTATAAATAGAGGCCGACCCCCTCAAGAGAAGTAGAGAGAATTTCAGAGAAAGTCCTTTGCTCCCGGTTCGCAAAGGTCTATCGCGAAGGCAGCGTGCTTCGCGAAAGAGGAGCTTCGCGGCGGCGATTCTAGCTCCGCGAAAGATGTGCGCCCCGCGTTGGCTCAGTGAGCTTCGCGAAGAGGCAGGAGCTTCACGATAGCCAAGCATTGCGAAGGCTGGAGCATCGCGAGAGTGCTTCGCGATTGAGCTTCGCGATTGAGCTTCGTGAAATGGCAGGGGCTCCGCGAAGGATTGTTTGAGCTTTGCAATATTGGGAGCCTCACGATGTAGGGTACTTTGCGAAGTCCTTTTCCGAAGGTTGTTTTCCCTGTGGACAAGGGAAAAGGGGGTATTCATCAGTGGTTGGAATTTGGATCTTAACAGAGCATTAAAAACAGGACTCTGATGCAAGAAAAGTCTCATGCTGAATAGGATACAATGAACTTCGTGACTATCAATTGAAGAGACCTTCACGTCTATAAACTGAGTGTGACTTCACCAACGGTAGTGAGCCAGGGGGAGTCAACGGGAGTGACCTGAGGGAAGCAGCGAGCTATCTCAGAACCTTTGTAAAGGCAGTGAGCCTGGGACAGAGTGACTATGCCCGAACAATTGTAATCTCCAGCTAGAGAAGCTTAGTGGTTTTTGGTATGACCGAAATCTTGTCGGCATATGCTCCTTGGACGTAGCCCTTAGTGGTGAACCAAGTAAAAAGGGCTATGTATTCTCTGTGTATGTGCATGTTTGTTTTTTGATCTTTTTCATCTTACAGGTTCAACAAGTTCCTACCAACGTGGGAACAAGATCCAATACTTTAAGAAGAAAAAGTTGTCAACCTGATTCACCCCTCCCCTCTCAGGGTCTCCCGGGGTCCTTCATATTCAAGAACATCAACAAAGGAATGGATGATCTGGAGACGGTACAAAAATAGCAGATACAAGGTCGTGCCGTTTCGTAGTGTTTGCCAAATCTTTGGGCCTCAAAATCGAGAAATGGAGAAAAGTGGTTTTGGAAAAGAGACTTGCGCAGCCGTGTACTTGAAGGATATGAAACTTGTGCGCCATATGTTTTTCAAAATCAGAACATCAATTTATGGAAAAGTGACAAGGGTCGCGCAAGTATTGAGTTGGTCGCGCTAGTGACCTGCGCGCCGTGAAGAGACTTGCGTGCTGAGGACTAGAAGGATTGGAAATTTGTGCGCCTATTGTTTTTCAATAACATAACTTCAAAATATGGAAAAGTAAAGAAGGTCACGCAAGTATTAGTTGGGTCACACAAGTGATTTGCGTGATAGAGGCTAGGGGAGATGAGCTGTGCGTCGAGACTTGCGGGCTGATGGGTGACTTGCGCGCCACCGTGCAGGTTGACCAAATTCCTATAAATAATGGACCACCCCTCCACATTTCCTATGGAGTTCAAGACTTAGAGATTTTTCGAGCTCTCGTCGCACAGGTGGTTGAGCCGCACAAGTGGTGAGTGGTCGTGCAAGTGGTTTGAAGAGACTTGCGCGCCAGTTCTTAGAAGTTGCACGCCCAAGGTGATTTGGGTAAGAAAGTAAGTGAGTCGCGCAGGTTTGAAGTTCATGAAGGCAATGTCAAGCAGGTGATTTGGTGACACTTGTGCACCAGTTTAGACTTGCACGACTAGGACTTGCGTGCCGTATTGAGACTTGCACACCGGGCTTGAAAAGGAGCGCCAGATATTGTTAAAGCACACCCGTCTTTCTGGAGCTGCATGAGAGATGAAAGATTGCCTGATACTTTCGGTGCAAAGTGAGATTAAAGAGGAAATATAAATGATAAATGCATGATCTCATGCATACATGGAGAACTGATTCTGAAAAATTCCGAGTAAGCTCAGCTTAATTTATTAAGCAATCAAATCAGTGGGTGTGATTCAGGCAAATGACGATAAAAGGATTTAGTGCATTCAGTTATTTCACTAAAGTAGAAGGTTGAATACAAAAGAGCATCAACTCAAGACTCTGATGCAAGCAAGGTCTCATGATGAACAGGATACAAAGACTTCAATGCAAATCTATTGAAGATACCTTCACGTCTATAAACTGATCGGGCCTTTACCAACAGCAGTGAGCCAGGGGGATTCAACGGGAGTGACCTGAGGGACAAATTGAGCAATCCTTGAACAATTGTAAAGGAAGTGAGCCTAGAACAGAGTGACTTTTCCCGAACCATTGTAATCTACAACTAGTGAAGATTAGTGGAATTTGGTATGACCGAAAACTTGTCGGCGTATGCTCATTGGACATAGCACTTAGTGGTGAACCAAGTAAAATTGTTGTGTTTTCTCTTTTCATGTTAATGTTTCATTGCTGATCATATACATCATACAAGTTTAAGTAGTTTTTACCAACATGGGAACAAGATCCACAACTTTAAGAATAAAAATTTGACACCCTAATTCACCCCTCCCCTCTCAAGGTGTCACGGGGTCTTACATAATCATCCTAATTTATATTGGTTAATTAATTAAACTTTTTTTTTTAGAAATTAATAGTGAAAGTAGAAAAAATTAATTATCGTAGTTATGGTAAAAATGGATTTACCGGGAGGTTAAAATTAAAAGATAAGGGCTAAAATGACCAAAAAACATGTATAAAATATTTTATATTGAAATATTTCAACCGTGTAATTCCTAAATCTCTATAATAATTCATTTTTAACCCTTGTTTCATGTGAAAAACATGGGAACTCCATTTTCTTTTCAAAAATTACAAGTGTACAACTCACCTCAATTATAAAAGGTCACTCCATATCATCTCTTATTCACATTTTCAAACCATTTTGGTTAAAAATATATATACCCAAATCCCTTATATACTTACCTTCCTTCATCTTAAATGCCTTAATTTTTTAGAGATCCAACCTAGGAATAATTTTGGTAAAAACCTAAGGAGAATACCCAAAGAAGCGGTAACATTATTCAACGAGAATTTTTATTTTATACTACAACAAATTTAATTATTATTAAACCATGATGAAATAATTAAATTAGTATATTAAATATAATTACATGTTATTTTGTTAAGTTAATTACCTAAAACCATCCCCACTTCTATCAAATGGGTTACAAAATCATCATTCGTGTGTACGACGGACTACCACCTCATGAACTGATGTCATTTGTTTTTCCATTACCACCTATCACTGTTGAGTATTATGTTGGATATGAATTATATATATGATATTTAAAAAATAATTATAACTATGGAGTAATTATATCAAATATACCTTTGAAATTTCAATTTTGTAGGGGATACTATAGCATTTCTTATGTGAATGGAAGACTACCACCTCACAAAGCTATATGATCCGTTTTTCACTAACACTTTATATAGAAGGTAATAAGGATAAATTTATTAAATATATGTGATATGAATGACATAATTATGATATTAATGATATATATACCATTTTAAAAAGACAATATATCATTTTCATTCTCTTAATTTCTATAAGGACCTGGCCTTAAACATTTCATATTCCGGAATTAAGTTAATAATTCACATTGAAGATTTTTTCAGGTTCAGAGCTTTAGATAATGAGTTCATAACATATACATAACAACTTGAATATTACATGTAGACACATCTACCCAGTTTCCATTTTTTCAAAAAATTAAAATTCTTGAAAAAAAGAGCCATGTCTAGTTCCATGTTTTAGATAGCATGAATTTTCCTTGATCCCATCATTGACCCTAATCCACTTTATGTCCTATGAAAAACATTTTAGAAACTTGGGATGATCATAAAAAGCTCAATAAGGGATACAAAAAAGAAATAAAACTGTTAGTTTTTCAAAACAACAATTCAACCATGAATACTTTATCATAAGTAATATTTTTCACCTTTATGAAGTAGTAAATACTATTCAATGAATAAAATATCATTGCTTACCCTTCTGTAACCAAAATATTACCATAAAAACCATATAAAGAACACATAACATATAAATGTTACTTGGTACATAAACATACTTAAATGGAATAACCATATAGTCGACTTCCATACATATCACTAAATGGAATAGCCATACGACTGACTTCCATAACCAATGAATTGGAGGTTATAACGTAACCACCCGTCCTGTTTTATCACGGAATCACCCATCATTTGGTTTATCATGTAACCACCTATCAAATGTCCAAGTACCATTATAAAATTATAACACATAAACCAAATATAAAAAAATATAACATTTCCACATTTCAATCACAATATATCATTTAAATATATTGACATATAAAAATCCATTACCAATAACATTTTCAATTCTGAAATATATAAAAAGGGTATATTCTATTTATTTTCTTTTAAAAAAACACTACGACTTGTTAAAGAATCCAAATATCAAATAATACTCGTAGCAGCAGAATGGTCATTGTCATAGCTTATGTTAAAAAGAAACATTCTTTTTTTTGTTTGTTAAATAGATTCATAGAAAAATATTCCCTTTGAATGAAATGAAAAATCAAAGGTGTTTATACAACATATAAAATAAAGTCGTGTATTAAAAATATATATGCCTCAATGAAAGGAGATTGAGACAAAGTCCCTTACCCCGTGTCCGACTTGACCCGTTATGTCACGACCCGACCCTACCCGGGCTCGAGCCACAACTAACCCAAGCCCACTGCCATAGGCCAGGGGCTGGCGACGAGGGCCGAAGGCACAATAACTCAGGGAGGCCTTTTCCTAAGTACCTGTACACACACACACACATGCAACACACTCAATGCAAAAGTGCGGAGTAAAAGAAAAGACAAGTAATGAAAAGGGAAACTGCTATATATATACCACAAATGTGCATCGACCTCTAAACAGTACAAGTAAAGTGATGAAAAGGAAAAAGGGGAAAAACATGCGCCCAACCAGAAAAGGTACCACAAACCGGCAATAGCTAAACAAAAGGAATAGCTGACGAGTCTCCCACCTAGAACCCAGCTACGACCACCGCATGTGGTCCAAGCTCCCGAACTCCTAAGCTCCTCTAAAGTCACGACCAACCTGTTCGTCATCTACAAGGGCACACCAAGTTCGGGCAAAGCCCAAGCAGGGGTGAGTATAAAAATACTCAGTAGGATACCCCAAAGGCTCGAGGGAGAAATAAAGGAGGTACCGAAGGGTAAGCAGTAGAGCGAATAGGTAAAAGTAAATGAGTACAACTGAAAGTGAAGTAAAGATTACCGTGAAGAGTCCAGCTCAACCCAACAAGGGGAAGGAAGGTAGACTCATCCAGACACAAGGAGTTGGAAACGGTGAGAATATGAACTTACTGTCGAGTCTTCGCTACCTATAGCAGGAGAGTAGACTCATCCAACCACGAGAAGCTAGACACAGAAAGCACGTGGAATACCATGCGTGTCTTCGCATCTCCTGGAAGGAGAGTAACCAAACCCAAGAAGTGGGTACTGGAACAAGGTATATACATATCCTTATGCTCAGAAGGAATCCAAAACAACGTCATAAGGGGATCTCCATCTCGTAGCTCATCCCAAGAAAAGAGTAGCCAACAGTCCCAGAAGTAAACTCCATCGATGCCCAGCATCCCGCACATCTGCCCTGAACCGCAAGCCGAGAGGCTCAATCATCACACCTTGACACTATCCGCTTTGGGCGACACTGACTCGCCCACACAGTTTTAGATCGCGTCACAAGAACACGTCTTGGTGGGGAAAGCTCCCCTCATACTTGAGGGTTTCGGGTTAAGTCAAACCACACCTCGACACTATCCTGTAGTCGAGAGGTCTCCTCATAGCCAAGGTCATTCCATCACTAACCCGTACAACCAAGGGTCATACTCCGGTAATCACAGTGAAAAGGCGCAGACTAGCCTAGTAGAAAGGACTGAGCCTGGAACAAGGCCCGATGATTCCCTCCTTCAGAACATCCATATGGTGAAACACCCAAGGATATATGGTCACGCAAGATCTTGCCTTATCGATGGCGTTCATAGGAGCAAACACACATCTCTTCAGGTAAACTATGCGGGAGATATCGTGCACCCACTCCAGACCTTGGGGTTAGGGAAAGGCGGTAGGGAACATCACCATCCCTTCACATGGTCTCAAATGGCCCGAAGGCTCTCGGGGGTAGCTCACCTCCCCGATCGAACCTCTACATCACATGTTGTGACTAGAATCACTGCCTGCCACGTGAAAAGTATAAAAATACATAATATTTTTATAAAATTAATTTAGGAACACCGAGCCTCAGAATCACACACCATCTTCGTGCCTAGCCCTGGAATTATTCATAGAAATATTCCAATGTCTGACAGGGCCAAAAACCCAAGTCTCTACATCCTCCCCCACTTAGAACTTTTCGTCCCCGAAAATCCCCAAGCTCAAGGGAAGCGACTGGAATCTCAACTGGGTCCCACACTAGTGAGTTCACCAACAAACACCCATGCCCAAACACATAAGTCAGAGGGAATCATCCACCACACCTCAATAATATCTGCTTTGGGAAACACTGACTCGCCCACACGGTTTTAATTGTGTCAAAAAAATACATCTCAGTGGGGGAAAGATCCCTCTTCCTCACACATTCAAAGCATGCCAAACAACACACACACATGGTCTTACCAACTCCCTGAACAAAACTCGATCAAGCAACAGAAAGAAAAGGGTACCGCTAAACAATGTCTAACAAACTACTGCAGTAAGTAGAAAAGACACAAGGCGTGCCTCTATCCATCTGCGGAGCCTCTGGGTCAACAGCCTCCAAGGTATGCAGCTACCCTCGCCCTCGGAAACCAGCTCCCTGAGCTTGGCGTGGACCACCTGGGGGTGGGGGTGGTGGAAACTGATATCGACTACCACCTCCTCCGGCTACACCCGCTCCGCTGCCACGTCTGCCGTCCTGCGGACCTCCTTGCTCGAGACGCTGCCTCTACCAAGGCGGTCCATCGACCGGATCCCCCACACCCCATTCTTAGTCCCAACACCTGGAAACCAACTCAAAAGGTCCACCGTACCATCAGGGTCACAACGCCACTGACGACACGTCATTCGGACGTTCTGGGTAGAAGTTACAACTACCCGAAGTCGTAAAATAATAAAATATTATTATTTTATACGACGTTTCTAACTCCTGGGCCATGATCCCAAAGAATAAAATTCTCAAAGTGAGTTCAAAAGGTCCGTCTTGATGCAAGGAACGCGTCGCCATAAACAGCTCGCAAATCGGAGTTTCAGTTTGCGAGTTACGGGGGTTTAAAGAACCCCCGGTAAATCCTGGCCGAACCACCGCCAGCCTCGCCGGAAACCACCGTGCCACCACTGGATTCTTCCATGCCGCCGCCACCATCACCAGAAACCGCCGCGCCGCCACCCTGCCTCATCGGATTCCACCATGGCCGCAACCAGAATCTGGGATTTCTGCTGGAAAACTTCCGGGGACCCCCGGGAGCACCCCTGTGCTCCAAAATCAGATCTGAAACATGTTTCGGAAACCTCGGGTCCCGAACTATACAACCATTATAATGATTTGAAGAAAAACAACAAATAAATGGGGTCCGGGATTTCATAACTCAAACTGCCTACCTGTTGGTGGATCGACGAAGCTTCGGGTGCAGAACGACGCCTGCGACGCGTTGGAGCTCGATCTGCTGACGATCGGCGCTGAAAACGGATGCCCGAAGCTCAAATCGGTGAAGAACCGGAGGAGGGAGGGGTGTGGTTCTCCGTGCGTAGGAGGAGATGTGGGAGGGGGAATGAGATAGGTTTTCTTTTTTTTATACATATAACCGTTTCCCTTTTCTTTACTTGTCTTTTCTTTTACTCCGCACTTTTGTATTGAGTGTGCTACGTTTGTGTGTGTACATGTACTTATGCAAAGGACTCCCCGAGTTATTTTACCTTCGGTGCTGGTCACCAACCCCTGGCCTATGGAGGCGGGCTTGGGGTAGTCGTGGCTCGAGCCCCATTGGGTCGGGTCATGACACATTAGTTCTTTAATCACCTGAATAAGAAACCAATGTTAATTTCTACTTTCTTAAGAACCCTTTTTTCATGTTTATAATTCCTTTTAAATCACTTATTACCATATTATAAATATTATGTAATCATTTATGTTAATAATGGTTGTTTTGTCGATATTTGGTACTTACGTCAAAAATGGACTTCTTGTAATTACAAGTTGTTCATGTGGTCAAAAGTTAATTTTATACATAATGATATTCATGATTTAGATATTATATATATCATATATATCTAGTATATACATTTATTTATAATAGTACATAATATTTGGATATAAGAAATGAAATGCACTGTTCATGGAGATGGTAAGCTAAACGTACGCATAAACACTATTTCCATTTCTATTTCGTATTGTAATGGAGTGAAAAATTAATGATACATAACTATATTATAATTCCAGTATAATATCATATATAATTTCATTAACTCTTCCCTTTATACATTCCACATAAGTCATGAATGAGTCATATCACTTTGAGGGGTGGTAGTCCACACTTCCTCAAATGAGATTTTCGTATTTACCCACTATAGAAACCATAAAGTTTTTCTATAAATTAAAAATACTGAAGAATAGAAACAATATAAATATAACATATATCATATATAAATATAGTTCCATCAAGGTGGCCACCTTGAGAGGCGGTTGGAGATATTTGAACAATCATCATTTCGTGAGGCAGTAGTTCTTCGTCTACAGAAACAATATGTTCTTTACCCATTAGATGGAGGTGTGTGTAAGTGTACTTCGAATAATTCTCATAAAAACAACCTAATATATTGAGGATAATTGTTTTTTTATAAAATAAAGTAATAAAAAGAGTTTAGGGTGTTGGAGAAGTAAAATAAAACAAAATAAAACAAAAGAATTTAAGAGAAACCTTTACCTTTCATTCGGGTAATTCCCTTTGGTTTTAACCAAAAGGACTTCTTGAAGTGCCTTATACCTAAGTTAAGGCTTCTAAGAGAAGTATAGATATGTAGGGAGCTTAATTGGTCAGAGTTTGGACGAGCCAAGGGGCTTGAGAGGTGTGAGGAATGGGTTAGAGTTGAAGGCTTTTTATAAGCGGGAGGAGGGGCCCTTTAGGAAAGTGTGAAAATATTATTTTATTATATAATGATTTTTGGTTTATAAAAGTCCAAAACTAATGAATTTAGACTATAAGATGACTCATGGTCGAAATAAAAGCATCAAATAATAATTTTATAGGTTTTGGATATTATTTTAATCTTTATAATCTTATTTATTTAAATCATTTAATAATGAGTTAAACACTACATCATTATTATGTCATAAATAATTTCATTTACTTGATGTCTAAAAATTATAAAAAAATACTATAATATAGGAAATATATTTATCTTTCCAAATAATATTTATAGTTGAAAATATAACTTATATAACCTTATGTAAAAATTAATTTACTAAAAGATAAATTTTTTTTGTCATTTTTGTCTTTACTTTAAATTAATTAATCTAAAGTATCATTATCCCGCCCATGTAGATCCATTGGGTCCCAAAATCGACCCAAGGATTCGCATGGTTGTACATGACCCATCCAATAAGGTTAGGACAAGTGTTAAGGTAATTTTTTATTATTATGATATTATTTTAACCTTGAATTACCCTATTTACTTTTAACCGTGGTAAATAAAAGTCAATAGTTACTATTCACCAAAAATATATTTTCATCTTATTGAACCACATTTTACTTACTAATAAAACCATGTATGTTGGATTTTCTAAATATAATTCACAGAAGTGGTAAAAGTTCATTTAAGTGAAAAAGTCATCTTTTTAACTACTACTTAGTGTTTTCACTATTCATCAAAAATTAAAATTTTTCAGAAAAATACAAAAAATTCAGCCTAAGATATATTTGATATTATGAATTCAAAAATGATGTATATTTTACCAAATTAAAAACATAGAAGTTGGATTAATTAATTTAAAATTAATTCCCACTATCAAAACAAAAGGCATGTTTTTAAGATATATTAACTATCAAAAGTTTGAGACTTGTTTATGTCCAATTTCAAAATGAAATTAATTCAAATGACCACCATTGGATTAAATGGTAAAAATATAATATAATTAAACTTTAAAACCAATTAAAAATATAATCTATCTATATAAATAAATCATATTAAAAGTCAGTTTTGAATTAAAACACCGTATTTTTCATTATTCATTAAAAAAATGAATTTTATTATAAAAATACCAAAATTTTACCCAAAGTGAATTTTGATGCCCTGATTCTAAAGAATAATTTTATTTTTTCCAATAGAAAATATTAAAGTGACTAAAACATGATTTAAAGAGGGTTCACCATCAAAAGATGGTAAATCAACCTTTGAAAGTAAATTATTCTTAAAATTAGATTTATTCAAATTTTAAGCCTCTAACTTTTATTAGATAAATGTAAAAACATTTAACAAACATGTATAATCATATTGTAGTTAGTTCTTTTTATTCCCACTAATAAAATGGCTAGGTGTTAACTACCATTTAAAATAATAACATTATATTGTTAGTGTACAATGTAAGATTTCAAAGAAACCCGTTTTTTCATATCAGGTACCCCATCGAACATAGAAATCCCATTTTAAAGTAAAATTAATTTTTAATTCACAAATATTAAAAAATATGAAAATTTAATATTTCTCTATTTTCTTGGGATGTTACATTTTCACTCACTTAAAGATGATAACATCATTCGTGTATGTGTGGACTACCGCCTTCACAAAGTGACATGACTCTCTTTTCATCACCATACCACATGGATGATATATATATAAAAAATATGTTAATTATGATATTATGATAATTATATATAGATAAAATATTACTTACCTCCTTTCCATAACGATCGTTGAAAAATGGAAATGTTACCCATGTGTATGTATGACCTACTATCTTTACGATCAAAACATACTTCATTTCTCAAAACCATATTTATTGATTGGTCTTAAAAGTATATTTGATGTATAAATATTATTATTATTTCATTATTATTATTCTGGATGTTATGGAACTATATAATATGCAAAAAAAAAAACAACACTTTCATGACAAATCACGAATGAGAAAACAGGGCAATTAACACACGAAACAAGGAAAATAATGAAAGAATATTAACGAAAATGTGATAAGATGTTATAAAAGGATCATATATGATATTTTATATATCAATATGGTTTTTATTATTATTTAATAACATGTTTTAAAACACTATAAATGAGGTTAAATCCTAGTCCACCAAAAGGAAGTGATATGTAAGGCTCTTCATCTCAATTTCCATTTATTAAGGATTATTTTATTGTTGTGCACCTAATTTATTTTATATGGTGTACATTATTCATATTAAACATGTAATACCAGGATTCAGTAATAATTCATGGTATTTTTATTTTCAATTTTAAATATTTAATCTAAGGGGTTTTTATTTAATAGTTACCAAGTGGTAAATAATTTCATAACTCATTTTATTTCATGGGGTTATATTACTCCTTTATTGTCTTTGATATTATATGATTATGTGTTTAATTGTTTTTGAGTATATATATTATTTTATTTCCACTTTTTTATGTGGATTTAAATTTTATACACATAATCAATTCATTGGTTAATTGTCACTTCAACGCTATGATCATTGTAAGGGTTTATTTCACAATCTCCTTCTAATCGAGATTATTTATTCTTGAATTTTAGTTGAAGTAAAATATTTGATAATTTTATTATAAAACCATTTTGTTTTATTCTCCTATGGTTATTTATGATATTTTCAAGTAATATTATCATTTTAACACTATTTGGTACTTAAAATAAATGCGGATTTTTTGAAAGAAAATATGACTTTATTTCTCTCTTCATTCAAAACTCAGTTTTCTTCCAAAACCATATATTATAAATATGTTTTGAAAAATGTATTTAAAATTATAAAAATGATTTATTAAATAAAATTTTACCCATGTTTTACTTCTTTCAAATTTTTTTCAAAGGAATATTCATGTCTTTTTCCAAATAAGGTCCATTTGGATTTTACTTAAAGGAATATTTATTTTAACATGCACGCCAAGAAATTAATTTCTCACTGTCATGACAAATCAATGTTTTAAAGATTATTTTATATGTTTCAATGGTTATTTTCAAAAGAATCATTTTGAAAATAATTTGTGAACTTTTAGTTTGAAAAGGTGACTTTAAAAATGAAAATAATATTTTCGTAATGAATTTTTTAAAATATTTTTATGATATTTCTATTTATAATTAATGAAAACATTTTTTTACAAATATTACAATTGGTATATTCTATATTGATACCATCATTATTCTTCCTCTAGATAGTTTATAATCATTTTTACTAAATAAATTATTGAATTTTAGTTTCTTTCTTCAATTTTATTGTCATTAACTTTCCCTTGAAATATTCACTTTTCCTTGATAATTAGAAATTTAATTTCCCTTAAATATAAATATTATTTGTCATGGATATGCTTATTTCTTTAAAAATATATCATATCTACATATAGATCTTTACTTTGAAAGACATTTGATTGACTGGAGAAATATTGATAATTTGTATTGTTTCTTAAATATGTATATTAATCGGTAAGAAATATTATTTATTAATTAAATTGATTTCTAGATATATAAAGAATGTTTTGGATATGAAGATATGGGTGGGGCCTGGTTATAGATATCACCTTGATGCATCGGTAGTCTCATGAGATGAATCAGTTGGGTAACCTTCGTTAAATGGGTTTCTACCCATCAGTTTTAAACTATCTTAATGAAAGATCATGAAGTTATATTTTCACGATGCTTAATATCATGACATAATATAATTAAGTATTTCATTCATTAAGAATTAATCTATTATTATCCTCGATATTTTCACAATGATATTATATCTAGATGCATTTCAATCATAGATTATTGATTAAATTACATGTGTGCTCAGTTATTTACTTTTCCATATTGATTTTACCTTATATTATCATGATGGTCAAGTTTTTTAAATGGAATGTGTGGTTAGTTATTTACCTTTTGATATTGATTATATATTATCTTATCATGATAGCCATGTTATAAAAATGGAATATGTATTCAATTATTTATCTTTAGATATAAATTATACTTATTGATTTATGACATATTATACTATACATAAACCTTACCAATATTTTCATCTCAACCTAATTTTGTTTCCTTTCCCAAGAATCCATGAAGTATACTATGATCATATGCAATGATATTCTAATTTTTTTTTTGTAATTTATGTTTTCAAATTTAGTACAAGACTCAAGTATGTATCTAGTTTACTAAGACTACAAAACTATATGGACCTTTGGGATGTGATTCCTTATATCTTATTACAATGTAATAAAGTAAACACTAGATCCGAACTACTGAGATTGATGTTTCTAAATTTTCTCTCCTATTTTTTATGATCACCACAAATTTAGTATCATAAGAGAAAGATTTGTACACCTTATTAAAAATAATTACTTACTCTACACTTTGAAAACATCATACAAAGCATAGTGTGTGTGGGTGGGGGGACTTCCATAAAAACTTTAGGAAGTATTTGATGGAGGGTGAATAGGTAGTTACTACCTCAAATCCTCAAATATTTCCCTTTGGACAACTTTGGGGGAAACATCATCAATTTGATACTTTTTTGAAATTTAATCAAGCATAACCACTCCAACAGAAACATTACCTATTATAAAATGTTAATTAATATAAATATAATTTGATCTATAATGTTGTAAATTATTTTTAGAGAGTTCAATGGAACTTTGATTATCACAAATGATATTTATTGGATTTCTAACAATCATTCTCAAATGATCCAACTGTAATTTCATCTATATCATTTGTGTAAAAGTATGGGTGGCGGAAATATATCCTTATTCATTTGTTCTCAAAGTAATAGAACATTGTTTCTTTCTATTATAGCTCACACAACATTATACCAATTAAAAAGTTCGTTATATTGAACTTCTTTTATTACAATATCCATCCCAATCAGTTTCAGTATATCTAAGAAAGTTTATGTTATAACTTATTTTATAAAATTGGCCATAAGATGATATTCCATTAACATTTTGAGTATTTTTTTTGATTCTAGAATATTTGATTTCTTTGAATCACTTTGATATATTTCACACAATATAAAAATATATACAATATCTATCCATGAAAATGTAAGATAGAATATGATTGCTATCAAATTCTGAAACTATTTTGGATTCACACTTTTCCCAATCCCATCTTTAATCATCTTTACACCAACAGAGATAGGTGTATAATTTTTTTTATTCTTCCATAATTTTTTTTATAGAAACTCTGTGGAATAATTTTCATTTGATAAGAAGTTATATATTTCTTTATATTTAACTTGTAATCCTATAAAGAAAGTTAATCATATGAGCATTGAAATTTTAATGTTTTTATTTATTTGTTCTGAAAGTTCTTCATAAGTTTTATCCCTATCCCCTTAATAAATTATATAATCAATGAAAAAAATGAAAATACGGGTAACTATGATTATTTACATAACATATAGGTTTATAATAACTTTTCCTTTATAAAACTTCAACTTATTTAGGAAACTTTCATGTTTAGAGTACCATGTTTGAGGTGACTGTTTCAACCCATACAAAGATTTTTCTAGGTTACAGACCACAATTACCTATATATCAAGTAAGTACCCACTAGGTTTCTTAATATAAAATTATTATTTAATTTCACCATTTAATAAAGCTGAATTAACATTTATTTGATAAAATTTGTAAAAATTATATGCAACAACTGGAAATATTATTATTATAATTTAAAGTATTGAAATAGAAGAAAATGTTTATTTAAAAGAAACACCTTTCACCTATGAGTAACCTTTAAAAAGAAGTCATGATCTAGTTTTTTTTAAATTTCTCTATTTTCATTGAGTTTTTTGAACACCCAATTTGTTCAAATAACATTTTTCCATGTTGGTTTTGAAATAATGTCCCAATATTTATTTTTTTCATTCTGATTTAAATATTATTCATCACATTTGTCCTCTATTTATGTTAAACTTCCTTTGATATTTATTATTGTTCCACATATGAGATAAGAAAGTTCTGATTCTCAAATATCATAGTCATTCTGGTGTAAATTTGATCATTTGATTTCTAATAATGTTATCAGTTACAAACTATTTTTTTAATGTTTGGAGCTTTAAATATTATCTTCCAAACTTACTTTATTTATCACAATATTGATTTGAGTTACTTTATATAGTGGTAGGTGTGTAATAATATTCCCTATTATCTTATTTGGATGTCAACATTCAATCTTCTGTAACATATTCCTTACCATCTTTAACAAATTTATAAAGGAAGTATAATTTTCAATAACTTTCACATCACAGGAATCAAAAAACTTTTGAAAACTTTTATTCCATCACTTGTAACCTCTTCCAACAACTAAACATCCCATGAAAATTAATCCATTATATTTTTCATTAAACATTTCAATATCTAGATTTTTTATCTTAAAAAATCAAGGACTCTAAAAAAATTGAAATATTTATTCGAAGGATTTTTTTTATTCCACATATCATGGGGAATAATTTTATATTCTATCCACAATATTTTTTGTAAATTAATAATACTACAAAAATTTTCTCTCCAAAAAAACATAGAAAGTTTATATTCATCTGACATACTTTTTCACATTTCCACTATACTTCTATTTTTCCTTTCAAACACTCCATTTTGTTGAGGAGTGTATTAAGAAATATATTGATTTTGGATTAAATGTTTATTTAGATAGAGTTCAATAGAATTACTTGTTTACTCCTTTCTATTTTCAGTTCTTTGCTTTAGTATTTACACACCCATCTCTCTTTTAACCCTCTTATGAAATATCTGATCATTTATTTGTACTATTATTTATGTCTCATAAAAGTTATATTGGTCATTAGAGTGAATTAATTAATAAAAATAATGAAGTAAAAAATCAACTTTTGTTTATTTATATATCATCGTCCCACAAAGATCAAAGTGATTGAACTCAAGCGGTTTGGTGGATTGAACTTCAACTTTCTTAGGTCTGTTACCAACCATCTTCCCTTCTTAACAACTTTACAAAAAACATCATCTTTACTCATCACTTTTGGTACATTTCTTAGAAAATTTTAATTATAAAGTTTTATAAATATCTTATTTATAATATTCCCAAGTCTTCAATGCCTCAACATTTTTTCGTCCTCAGAACTTATGAAACATGAGTTATAAAAATATTCAATCTGGAAAATATTTCTTCCAATCCTATCTCATATAGTAATTAATTTTCCATATTTCAAGATTCTTATAATACAAGAATATTTTTTATTTATAATTTTATTACAATAATAGAAATTTGTCTTATACTAAGTATGTTTTATTGAACACATCAACATACGAAAATTATTTTGATTTCAGTTTCTCAGATTCAATCCCAACATTTCCTATTACTCATTTTTTATTGAACTATCATCTCCAAATGTAATAGATCCTATTTAATATTATTTAATATATTTAAATATCTTTATATAACTTTTTGTATGTGATCAATAACTGCTATTAAAAATATACGGCTTTTACCTTTTGATTGAGTTTAGAGATGTCTCAATAATAAAAGATCTTTACTCAAGATTCTTCTTTCTAAATTCATTTTCTTTCCTATAGGAAATTTTTCCTGAAAGAGTTTTCATAAATTATTTATAAAAGTGATCGTGTTGGTTAGATTTTCTACAAAATTATTCTAGAAAGTCAAATCTATTTTTCATTGGAAACTTTCTAACATCTGATGTTTTTTAATTTCTTTCTAACTGTAGTTTATGAATGCTACTTTGTTTTCTCTAACCATTAACCCCCCTTAGTTCATGAATATTTATTGGGATAGATAATATATCCCCATAGATATAGTATTTTTGTCCATAAATTCCATAATACCAACAATATTCACTGAATCATGATCTTATATAGAAGTAGCATCTTTACCTATTAAAAGTTTACGAAGGTTTATAATATATTTATATTTTTGTCTCTACATGTAATGGAGTGACATTATTATTAAGTTTATTTTTATAATTTTTTATGTGATGTGTTTTTCATATCCTTTATCAATCTAATATTTCTTATCATTTCTTCTAATAAAAGCATGGTTAGTAAAATGAGATGAATTTTACATTTAATGGGTGGATATTTCTCTTGATTCTTGGAATGATATTTCTCAATAACTTGATATCTTTTAGATTTTACCTTTGAGGATCTATTGAAATATTTTTTTATCTTATTTAAGTTACATTAAACTTCAAAACATTTAGATTTGTTTTTAAAAACCTCATCTTCCTTACCAGAAAGTTTCTTACTAATATCTTCCAACATATTTCCTTTTTCTAAAACTTTAAATTTGAGGTTCTTAATTTTCATAATGTACATATATTCCTTTTTAATAAGATATTCACTTTCAAAATTATTTTTTCACTCCTTACTTTTTTATCATTATAATTTCATTATTAGTTTTGTATTTTTCTCTAGACATTTCACAAGTTCTGATATCATCTAATATTATTTGTAAGTTTCTTCACCTTCTTCTTATTCTTCATCATTTTAGGAATCTTCCTTTTTCTCAACATTTTCAAATAAAGTTATATTTTTTGGTTTTTTATATCATGAATAATTTTTGTTAGTATATTAGTATTGAACATTATTATTCAACATATTTATTTTATTTCCATAAAACTTTTTCTTATGTCTGTTGGATTTTTTATCTTCATTAGAATTTTTTCTCCACTTATTAAATTGAGGGTTTTCTTTAAAATCAACTTTATATTCTCAAGATTTCTTATTATAACAATTCATAACAAAAAAAATTTCCACTACACTTGAAAAATTTATCCATGGTTTTGACACTATGTTTTCATATACCTATTTAGTATTTTTTGAGATAAGAGACACAATTTTTTCATTCATTTCATCATATTATTTTTCTTTCAAATCACTAATCTAACAATATAAGAATATTTAATTTTGACTTTCTCATAACTTAAAAATAAATTTCACCCTTGATATTATTTTTAAATTATGGATCCTTTATTATCATATAAGAAACAATAATTTTATGTAATTTATTAAGAGATAAATAATATTTATTATCTAAATAAAAAATTTTAGAAGAAAAAATATGAGGAAAATATCTCACCAGTTTATTAATATGGGTAGAATCATTGCAAAAATATCTAAATCCTATGATTTTTTCTCAAAAATTCATTAACTATAGTAAAGTAATCATAAATAGTTTTATCATCTCCCATTATGGTATCTTCGAACTTGCTTTACTGTATTTTTACCTTTTCCTCCTTTACTTTAATATTTCCCTCAAAGAAAATTTCATTTTTTCCCCAAATTTCATTAGTTATCTTGATAACCATCACCTTCATATAAAAATTATATGAAAAAGAGATAATAATTTAATTTATATCTTTCCCATCTATATCAATATTGTTTTCCAGTGAATGTCATAGGAGAGTTTTTCTTAATGGGTGGACAATCAACTATAGCTGCATCAATTACCTCTTGGAAAAGTGATATAAAAAAGGATATAATTTTGTTTTTTCAACCATTATAATTTTCTCCATATATGGTAGGAATATATCTAATATTCTCTAAGTGGATATTTTTGATGATTAGAATCGAACATTAGAACCTTTTTTATGGTACTAATTATAGTTCCTTAGGATCATGAGAACCACCGAGAAGGGGGTTGGGGGTTGAATCAATGGTGGTATTTTATAATTTAAATTCTCTTGAAATTAACCCCTATAACTGTTTTTTGAGTTTTTATCCTTCTAAAATTTATATAAAAATTCCAGAATCATGAAATGATAAGAAGATAATTCCAGGCACATGAGGTTTACAATGTTTGGATTCAGTGTGAGAAACTACATCCTTTCCATGGATACTCTAATGAGTCAATGAAAATTTAGTATAATAGAAAAGTTAATACAATGATCCAAATCCTATTAGGCTCTTTGTATCTCTTGATAGGTAATATTAAACAATATCCCATCAGTCATAAAATGTTTTTCTTATGAAACTATGCCACAAAAAGATAAATAACTTATTAAAACATATCTTGGAAAGTATTTCTAAAAGAATATTTATATGATTAATCTATACAGTATCTCCATATGGTGTGCTATCAAACTTTATGAAAAATAATATATCTAATTAACCTCACAAAAATACTCCCATTATCTATTCTTTTTCTAATGAACAAAAATCTACATCTTTTATTTTTTTTGAATCTATATCCGATACTATCACTATACAACCTAAATTGACCAAAGAATTTGTATGATATAAATAATCAAAAACATTATTCAGTTAACACTTATCACTAACCTCTATCCAGTCTTCCAAAAATTCAACTAAATCTCAGATTTTTTGGATACTCTCCCTACTTGAAAAATTAGATTTTGGATTTTTATTTGATATATCTCTATGATACCTTCTATATACCACTTCATCTTTTTTACATGTGTGAAAAGTACAATTTTCATACAATAATTGAAACTCTTTTATAGGTGTGTTTTTTATATGGGGGGGTGTGGTGGATTCAATTTCATTTTCTTGCTCATCTAAATTTTGATAGAATATTCACCATATTTCTAGAGTATTATTGAATCTTTTAGAAAACTAAACATTTATAGCCTTATTGAAAATTAGTCAAATTTAGTGCTAAAGATGTTCTTTGAACTTCCTTATCATAGCTAGACAAAAAACATTGATAGATTATATTAGTATCTTCATTTTTATTGGATTTAAAAAGCTATGAAAAACTTCTCAAAACTCCATTTGGTTGTATATTTTCCAATGGATTATTCTAGATATCTTCCATACTCTAACTAAATCCATTTTTATGATCTGTATATATCAATTGACTTACTCCATCAAAATCAGCATAACTTTGGCTAGTGATCTATGAATTTTTACTATGAATGATTTTCTTTAGATATGTTCTTCTAATGTGATTTTTCTGATGATTTAATATGACTGTCTGGTATTACATATCCAACTTTGTACTACCAATCAAATATCAATATTCTCTTTTCTTTATACTTACTTCTTCCCTTGTACTTATTAACATTTTTAAACACTAATTATTGAGGACTTCATGAAAACCTCCAACTAGTAACAAATTACCCGATCCATATGGTAAAATTATACTTTGTAGATCCGGTAACATTAAGAAATTACCACCTTTGAAATAATACCATTGTATCTCTGTCTACTTTATCTATTTGGTCATCTACACCATGTAATCTACATCCAGTGAACCATATTTTGTTAACTTACTAAAATTATCTCACCTTATAAATTTTTTTAAATCTTCAGCTTGGATCATGAAAATCTTCATAATGTTAAATAGACTTTAGGAACTCTTAATCACCTGTTAAAAAATCATTATCCAAAAAATATGGTGTCAAAAAATACAAAACATGTAACAAAAACATCATAAAGGATGTTCATGATTTCTTTTATTTTTAATAAATATAAATAGTTAATGATTTTTTTTATTTTATAATTAATTTAATAGGTTTTTTAGAGGATATTGATAAAGAGGGAAAGGACCATTTAGGTCATAATGATAATTTTACCAATGTTTTGACCATTAGAACCCAAGAAGGGATCTATGCAGGACTAGAAAACATTTACACCAATAAATTACTGACCATCATCAAGTACAAGTAGTTCTTCCTCTTTATATGTTATAGAGTAGTGCCAGGTTGAATCATAAAAATGAATGGTTCTTTTTCATCAGAAAATGGACACTGGATTCTAGTTTATATGATCCATGAGTCAATGAGATACTTCTTAAATTTAATTCTTGGATGACCTCTGTGATGGTAGAATTTTCTCTTAGTAGTTCACATGTTTCCACTCACTCATCTCCTAGTGATGATGATGGTAGTGATAATGATGGTGATGTTGTTGTTTCTTCTTGATATGTAGATATTAGTTTCACAAAAAATAAATAACCAGATTATGATAATGGTGGTGGTGATTTCCTAGCTCGAGATATCTATGATTTTACTACTTTACATTGATAAGTAACCTTTTTAGAAATATTATTATATTAAAGAATCAATTTTAATTATAAATTACATAATATTTCAAACTATACAGTTCTACTTTGATTCATTTATCATTTTCAATTTTTTATAATGTCACTTCTTCAAAATCCATTATTATTATAGTGGGATTTCATACTAAAACAAGTCTATAATAAATAATTATGAGGTATATTTAAAACTAATACTTCTTGTTTTGTAATATACTTTTTGGTTTCATGTATTGTTTTTTGGTAGTTATATGTTTTTAATGAATTTGTATACTAGTTTTTAATAATCATGTTATAGTTATAATATGTCTATAATAAATGTGCACTTTAATAATAGACAAGTGCATTTATAAATGGAAAAGTATATTTTTATCCCTTAATTTCCTATGTTTTTTTATAATTTAATTTATACATTGTATTATTTGATTTATTTTGTTCTTCTAGTGAAATTACATTTGAGTTGTTTATGACCACCTTGATTTTGAAGATCACTAATGGTAGGAACATGGTTTTCAATATTTGTGTCATAAGTAAAACGACTTCTTATTAAAATTAAATTGAAAGGATGAATATATGGGAATGGTTTTACTATTCATTTTATAGATTAAATTATTTCATTTTTTTATAATTTACATGTGAACAATGTGATTGTAATGCTTTTGTTTTTATATAAAGGATATTTTAAATAATTTCAAAGTGAATTTTTTAATGAAATTTATATCAAATGATTTAACTTGAATTTATATGGTTTCATTTTTTGGAAAATTATATGAGATTAAAATTAATACTGATGATGGATTTTCAAGTAAAATAGTTTTAGATGTATATTATCTTATATGTTGACTAAATATTTTGAGAAATGTATAGATATACTTATATAATTTTAAGTTAAACTAGTTTTTTTGGTGTTCTTTAATGATGGGGATTTAATTTATCAAAGAAATTTTATTTTGTTGGATTACTATTATGGACAAGAATTTCACATGAAAAAATTGATATGATGTGAAATTGTATGTTTGCGTAGGTGATAAAGATTTTTTTCAACTAGAGCATGTTTAATATGTCGATTTGGGTTAAAGATTAAGTTCAGTATATGTTTGGTAACCTAATTTATCATTTAAAGTTCCATTTTTTATTTTAAATATTTTTCAAAATATTATTTATCTATAGTTAGGTAGATTATGAATATTGGGATTGATCTAATTACATAGAGAATATCCACAATGAATGTTATTGATTATATTACACATGGTTCTATTCTAAACTGGATTTTAGTTTTATATGGGCATTGATTATATTGAATAATTTTTCCTTATTGTTATATTTTGGAGATTTGAAACCTAATTTTGAATTTTTTATAATTTTAACTAAAATATAAATTTTTATTTTATTTTTTACCAATGATGCACTTAATATTTAGTGGTTTAATTGTTAGTGGAAGTTGTTTTCAAATTGATCAGGTTTAAATGCTTCTTGGGATGATTTTTATTAAAAACCCACACCTATAGTCATGGTTCAAATAACAATGTCTTTAGTATATATATATAATTAGAATTTTTAAAAAATAAAAACTATAGTGTAGTTTAAGTCATGAATTTTTTAACCATGACTATAGGTAACCTCTGGAAACCTATAGTTATAATTTTGATAGACTTTAATGATACTAGTTATATAGTCATAGTTTTTTACAACTGCGACTATAGACCTATATAGATATTGATCGTGTCCATGATTTCCTAAATCATATCTATACCTTATAGAGATGGTTTTGGTCCCTATATTCATAAGTTTTAACTGTGGATAAAAACTAAATATGCAGTAGTGTGTACATATGGTACTCCCAAGATGAAATGAGAAAATTAGCTATGGTCTTCATCAAACAATTCATTTTTAACATATGTATTGATTAAAATCATAGTCTCTTAACAAATTAAAATATTCCCTCCATTTAAATGTTAAATTAAAGAAACATTTATTCATGAAAAAATTTAATTCTTTTTAAAAATATTTTGTCATCCTATTGATTTATATTAATCTTTTTTAGTAATAATGGTTGAGAAACCAAAAAGGAAATATATTCGGTCTTTCTTTCTATAACGATTATCATAAATTTTTTTTATTAAATCATTGATCATAGGAACAATATATATCATTATTTTAGATAGAGTTCTATATTCCATCCCACTTGAAGTATTAATTAAAATTTTGACCTCTCCGTGATGGTATTAACTTTTTCAATCATAATACTTCAACAAATCCAACCATCTCTTTTGTCACCTGGTTCAGTTGAGTCATATTATTAAATGAAATCATTAGTATTATTATTTTGATGAATCAAAATACAGTATATATTTTCTTATATTACTTGCAGTATGTTTTAATTGTATGAATATTTTATCGTTTTGCTCATCATGTTCCAAATATACTGATTACAAACCTGAAATTTCATAACATAGTGAAATTCCACATGAACCTTCATTAAAATGGAAGATGATTTTGAATCATATGAGTTTATTTGTGAGAAAATTATCAAATTAAAGTTCTTGGAGAACCAGTTACAAGTTTTTTATACTAATCACCTATAAATAGGTGATTATGAACTTGATGAAAAAATAATGAAAATGATGAATCGATTTCGGATAGACTAAATTTAAATAATTTTTCACTACCCTAGTGATTTAGAACTTGTGTTAATTTTTTTCAATGTTATCTAAGTGCTTATTTTAAGATAGGTTTCATCATAAAAGAACATAGTTTTCCTTTTGTAATTGTTTGCATCTAAAATCTGTTGAATAATTGTTAGGGATAGGAACTGGTGTTTCCAATCTCATTTTAAAGAATAAGTAATGGGGTCAGGTATTGTTTCTAACCTTTATTGAATAAGATTTGGGTATAAGATCTTGTATTGTTTTTATATCTATTGATTGAATAAGTTCTAGGGATAGGAACTTAGCACTACTAATCATTGATCAAATAATTATGATAAATATAATGCAACATCTTGAGTTTTAAATAAAATAGTTATTTATTTTATTATTAGTATTTTTAATTAAACATTAATTAAATGTTGATAATAATAATATGAATAAATAAAACTATAAATGAATATTAATTAAGAAAAAAATGATTTTTATAATGAAAATTTATTTTTAATTATATCAAATTACTCAATAAGTTAACTACAATTAAAATATGTTTTAATTTAGTTTCATTAATTATTAAACCATTTACATGGAAATAATATTTTAATTAAAGTAATCATAAATAAAATGATTTATAGTTATAAATAATTAAATTTATTTTATTAATTAAATTTTTAATTAAAATTTTATACCTATATATAAATTTTTAAAACATTGGCAAAGTTTTAAAATACATAAATGATAAGAATAAATTAATTTATAAAAAATATATATATAATTATAAAAATAGATCTATGAGTATTATTTTATATTATAAAAAATTATTTAATATATTATATTATAATTAAAATATGATAATCCTATTTCAGAATCACAACCGTTATATATATTATAATTATTTTAAAATAATATATTATTTTTATAAAATTTGTTAATTAAAAAATGAAAAGAAAAATAAGAAATATTCATCAGATAAAATAAATTAAATAATACCGTTAGGTGGTAAAATGAATAATAAATAAAAAACTAAAAACAATGATAAGGGGTATTGAGATTTGAAATAGGGTTCGGTTATGGGTTTTCCAGGAGGGTCGAGTACAATTAGCAGAGGGGGATTTTGATCCTGGATGATTTTTGTGTAGAGTTCAAGTCAGGAATAAGGAAATATGAGTTCAGCGGCGGAGGAAAGGCCGAGAAATTGAGGTTTGAGTGAGATTTTCATCTGCCAGGATACTGACGAGTGAAGATCAAGTAAAAGGGCTTGAGATGTTATTTGTTTTATGAGATCCAGGTGGGTCAGTGTTCGATCTCAGATGGGAGATATTGTTTATGGATGAAGATATAGATGTTGTCCTTTGTAAGTAGGCACACATATATAATATCTATGTTATAAAATCTTAAATGAAGATTTTGTTTGTTATTATTTTTTGTGTATTAACTCACTGGTTTGTCACTTTCCTTTGATTTCTCTATTGGGTTCTATTGGAAATGTCATTTTGATTCTTGTTTGATTTTTTATACCACTAGATATTGATTTAAAACACCGATATTAAATTGAAAGTGTTTCGTATACAATGTTTTGAACGTTTTTGATATTTTTGGGATCTTTTAGTGTATGGTTTTGGTTTAATGTATTATGAATAAGTCTTTACCGGTCTCAATTGATATCTACATCTATTTTGGATTTTTTCATGGATTTCATTATGTTTATATCAAATTAATATAAAAATATATTTAAATTTGACCTATAAACATCATGAAATTAAAATATATAGCTATACTATGTCTTTATTAATAAGAATCAGAGATTGAGGTGTCTCTCAAATCTATTTCTCAATTTACCATATATGTAAGATGATTAAAATGATAAATGTAAACAATATTTTAAATATTATCCACATTAATTGAAATTTTCATATAAGGTAGTAATTCGTTTTGTTTTGGGGAATCAATCCTACTTGTTGAATATTAGCGGTGAGGCCATAGTTTCTTTTATTATTTTATGTACAGTAAGGAATGAGATAAAGTGTGAGATATAGAGAAATTAAATGGGTTCTTCCAAGAAGGAGAATAATTTTCTATAATAAAAATTGATAAGGGATTTTTTATCTTTATTTTCATTATTTCAAATTATATTTTTAAGGATACCCCTCTTTCATTTATTATCATAGAGTATATATCAATTTTTTTAAAAGTGTTTAATATTAATATCAAATTATCTAATTTAAAATTTTTTTTCATATATTGTTATGATGATAATTATGGGTTTTATTTGGACCCATATTACTTTCATAGGAAATTATGAATTAATTTTATAAAATATTTTATTTTATTTTAAGAATTTATAATTGTTTAATCTATTATATAAAACAATAACAAATACTCGAGTTTTTGTTCAATTTTTTATTCTATAAGGGATTTAATTTTATAAAAATATACGTGTTTATATTTCAAATAAGAAACGTTATTATTTTTACCTCTACAATAAATAAAAGTTATTATCATTTGGTGTTTATTATTTATAGTATGTTTTAAATAATTAAAACTATCATTTCATGTGTGAAAAGTGCCTATAAAATAATCTATGTCATTTTTAATATAATATATGGCCATAATCTTCACTCATGACATATCATGCATGCACTAGTTTTATTATTATTAACATGAATGTTTTATGAATGAATCCTTCCTTTATAAGAATTACATTCAAATAATTTTTTTCTTATATTTTTTATAAATGTATGGATGAAAAATATTCTTTCATAACATGTAAAGTCAAATTGTGCTAAGATTTGGTTGTTCCAAGTTTAGTAGAAGTGTTATTGTAAAAGTGTATATATATATGAACATATAAATGTTTATATTTTTTCAAGTTTTTAATGTAAAAAACATCAATGATAGTATATATATGTAAGGTAATATTAAACCTTTTTTTTATAAAATTTGGAACTTGAATGTTGTAAATATGTTAGAGAATTTATGGAGTGAACCCATATATCTTTATTGGGTAGGTCTAAGAAAACCATTAATGTTTCAAGTGGCCTCAATGTTTTGTTTTCAAAAGCTTTCATATTTTTTTAAAAAAATTACTAGATTATTTTTTAAAAGAAAATTTTGGTGCTTAAGTATTTCAAAAGTATTATAGTATTTTTAAGGCATAATTTATTTTAATGATATTTTCAAATGAGATTTCTAAAGGTATTTTCGAAAGTATTATCTAAATAACTTTCAATGTATTTTTAAAATAATTTTTCCAAGTAGACTTCATAAAAGGTATTTGACTAATTTTAAAACCCCTTACTGTGCAATTAAATGATCATCTCATTATTTTAAATATATTTTCATAGCTATGAATGAATTGTTAAGAAATATGTCATCTCTTATAGAGTTAGTGAATGTGAATATTTTTTTTATTAAAACTCTAATAAATGTATGGTGTTTGTATAATTTTCGAAAACCTAGATAGAAAAAAAGTTTTGGATTATATAAAGTGTTTTGTATTGTTTTAGTTTCTTTAAAATAATACACATCATTTTAAGAACTGAATCTGGAAGAATGGGTTCAGGGTGTAATAATTGGTATCAGATGAATGATCCAGACAACTTTGGAGATTAGATGTTTTATTTGAGGGAAAAAATTTATGCGATATAATTTTCCTTAGATAATTATGTTCCCTTAGAAATTCCTTAATTATAAAGATGGAAAATCTAAATTTCTAAAATGTTTAATGAATGAATTGTGATAGTGCAATTCATTTAAGTGGGGGAGAATATAACATCCTAAGTTTTAAATAAAATAGTTATTTATTTTTATTATTATTTTTAATTAAACATTCATTCAATGTTGATTATAATAATATTAATAAAGAAAATTGTAAATGAATTTTAAGTAAGAAAATAAAAATTTTATAATGATAATTTTTTTAATTATATCAAATTACTCGAAAATTTAACAACGATTAATTTTTTTTAATTGAGTTTCATTAATTGTTAAACCATTTACATGAAAATAATTTTTTAATGAAAGGAATCATAAATAAAATTATTTAGAGCTATAATTACTTAAATTTATTTTATTATGTAACTTTTTAATTAAAATTGTATACTTATATATATAAAATTTTAAAACATTGGTAAAGTTATAAAACATATAAATGATAAGAATAAATTAATTTATCAAAATATTTAAATAATTTTAAAATATATATGTGATTATTATTTTAGATTAGAAAAAAACTTGTAATATATTATATTATAAATAAATTATAATAATTATGTTTCATAATTATAACTATTATATATATATTGTAATTGTTTTAAATTAATATATTATTTTTATAATATGCTTTAATTAAAATATGAAAATAAAAATGAATAAAATTTCATTAAATAAATTAAATTAAATTATAAAGATAAACAATAAAAAGAATAAAAATTTAAAAAACTAAAAACAAGGATAAGGGGTTTTGAGATTTGAAATTGGGTTTGGTTTTGGGTTTTTTTGGAGGGTCAAGTATAGTTAGAAGAGAGTTATTTCCACCCTGGGTGATTTTCATGCATAGTTTATGTCAGGAAGAAGGAAATCTGAGTTCGTTGGAGGAGGAAAGGACAAGAGATTAAGGTTGGAGTGCAAATTTCAGCCGACAGGATGCCAATGAGCGCATATTGAGTAAAAGGACTCAAGATGGGCATCATTTCAGGATATTTAGGTGAGTTGGAGTCAGATATTGGATGGGAGAGATTTTCTTATAAATGGAGATATTGGTGTCATCCTCCTCAATTAGGTGTGTGTATTTAATTTCTAGTTTTTAAAATCTTAACAATGATCTTTTATATTGTTATTTTTAGTGTATTAACTCACTAGTTCATTTTTTTCCTTTTATTTCCCTATATGTCTCTGATAGAAATATAATTTTTATTCTTGTTTAAGTTTTTCTACCTTTGGATGTTGATTTTAAACAATAATATTAAATTGGAATTATTTTGTATACTGTTTTTTCAACATTTTCGATCTGTTTTGTGTCATTTAGTGTATGGCTATGGTTTGATGTGTTGTGAAGAATTCTTTACCGGTTTCAATCTATATCTATATATTTTGGATTTTTGTTCATGGGTTTCATTATTTATCTATCAAATGAATATAAAATATATCAAAATTGTACTTGTTAACATCATGAAATTAAAATACATACCTATACTACAGCTTGCATGACAAGCATAAAATATTGAGATGTCTCCCTCATTTGTTTCTCAATTTTCCATATATAGTAGAAGATAAAAATAATAAATATATACATTTTTTAAATATTTTCAATTTTAATTGAAACTACCATATAAGGCACTACTTCACTATGCTTGGGGGCATATGTCCTTCTTATTGAATGTGAGTGGCGAGGCCATAACTTCTTTTCTTCGTTTTTCTCCAGAGAGGAATGATAGAAAACGTGAGATATAAAGAATGTAAATGGGTACTATCAATAAGGAGAAGAAGTTTCTATAAAAAATTTATTAAAGCATTGTTTAACATTATATTTATTCTTTTAAATTTTATTTTTAAGGATAATTCTCCTACTTTAATTATCATATAGGATATATCTATTTTGAAAAAAAATATATGATATTAATATCAAATTATCTTATTTTGAAGTTATTTTTTCATATTTATTTATAGCGATAAGTATGAGTTTTATTTGGACACATATTACTCTTATATGAAATTATCTATTAATTATATAAAATATTATATATACTTTTATGAATTTCTATTTTTTAAAACTATGATATTAAAAATAAAACTTTCTTGATTATTATTGTTCAATTTTTAATTATATATGGGATTTGATTTTATCAAAATTTACGTGTTTTTATTTCAAACAAGAAAATTTATTATTTTATGCCTCTAAAATAAATAAAATTTATTATCATTTGATTTTTATTATTTATAGGAAGTTTTAAATCATTAAAACTATCATGTCGTGTAACGCCCCGACCCCAGTTACCCAGAGTCGGTGCATTATTACATAACATTGGCATGATCACAAGAAAGATCAAATCTCGAAAGACCGATTGGTTTAGTAGCCTTGGAAACACTAGATATATTCATAAGTTTTACATTACATCATAAAATGAAAAACTACAACAACAACATAATGTTTCCACAGTCCACACTATAATCCCCTCATAATATCCCTGCAGGTCATTCATAACTTACATCTTCACTTCCTGGGAAAAATAAAACATAGAAAAGGGGTGAGCTCAATTACCCAGTAAGGATAACAATATAGCGGAAACTTTCATAAATAAGAATAAACATTTAAGGCAATGTATAACTAAAACAAAAGACTTTTAAATATGAACTTGCAACATGGTATGGCATAAATAAAATGAAATAATGCCATTTACTTATTCACATGGATATTCTACTAATCGAATAATCACATGCAAAAATCAATAACCACTTTCATAATGTTGGAATGCATAATGCCAGACTATCATAACCACATAGCCATGGCCTCGTGCCAAGACTACAAATAAGATTTTGTCAAGGCCTTGTGCCAAGACACTAGTTTGTCTCATGAGACCTACCGATGCATCGAGGAGCTATAGCGGGCTCCACCCGTCACTTATTAAGTCCAATGCATTCCCATATGAAAAGGTTTAAACATAACATAAACATTCGTATTAAAACTAGCATACGAAATGTCAATAATTTCACCATAAACTATGAATGGTATAAAAATAGCACATCCATAGTCAAACATATCACAAAAACTTCAATACAATATAGAAGTTTTGTATCATAATAAATCAACTTCAAATAATCATAAAATCCATCAAAGGATGTTGACGTAGATGAAATCAAAATTCTTTTTAAAGAAATATCTCCTTTTATTTTGAAATCATTTAAGATCCATATAAAATAAAACATTTTCTTTGAAAATATTCTTATAATCTTGTAAGGAAAGCTTTGAAGATTTTTTAACGGTGTAAAATAACCGCACCCGCCGTATAAGTTAAAAAAACATTCTTACCTCAATTCTGTCGAAAAGGTTAAAAAGGACCTTGTTTTGAAAACGACGGAAAGATTCCTTTATAAACCTCTTATAAAAAGTCAAACAAGGGTATAAATGACTTTAACCCATATTCTTGTAAATAGTAAAAATGTTTTGAAATACATTTTTAAGAAACATGGATGTGGATGAAAAAGAGATCCCAGTAGATTATTACATATAAACAACCTCGGATAATGAAGAGATTGTGAAATAACCCTTACCTTGTACTTTTACTTGGTTGGGGTAGGTTAACCTCCTGTATAATGGTGAAATAATTGTTATTAAATTATACAATAATCATATACATTAATATGATATCATATATGATCTTTTAATATTGATTTGATAATAATATCTTAGTATTATCGTTGTTTCGTGTGTTAACTTACTTGTTTTCTTTTGTATGTTTTGTTACGTAAGACATGTATGTAAAGGATAGGTTGTATATTATTCATATCCAGAATGATATCAAGTCCTTAAACATCATTTTTTAAATCATCAAATGATAATTATACTTGAATGGATACGATGGAGAATGAATCTCATCGCGTTCGTGGAGACGGTAGTCCGTACGTACGCACGAGCGACAATATCATTCTTTTGATATTAAAATAATATATAAATGGATGGTATATCATATATACATAATCATTAACATGTTATATTTATTATTTACATGAGTTACACATCATTATTATACCCATCCAAATAATATTATATTGAATAACAATTACACCACGACGTGGAGACGGTAAGCCGTACGTACGCACGTATGGTGACATGTTATTAAAAGGGTGGATAGAATAATGAATATGGTTGTACCATATTTATAATAACATCACAGTATATGTAAGATACTGGAGTTATTATTTTATAATGGTAAGAACAAAGAAAGAGGAAGTGGAAGAAGAAAGGAACTTAGAAAAGGGTGGTGAAATCATTACCTCTTCTTCGGGTTCTTCCTTTTGATTTGATCAAAAGGGCTCCTTAGGTTGGCTTTCTGATCAAACTAAGGCCTCTAGGTTGTAGTGAGGGATGTTGGGAGAGTATTTGGGCAGAGTTTGGCCGAACCAAAAGGCTTTGAAGGTGTGAAGAAATGAGAAGGAGGAGTTCCCTTTTATAAGAGGGGTGAGGGGCACCTTTGGAAAAGCTAGATATATTAATTTATAATAAATTCATATTCTGTTTCCAATGGCTCCAAAGATGACTATTCAAAGGCTAAGGTGGGGATAGGTCGAAAACCACTCAACCAATAGAATTTAGACAGGTTTGGGTACTTATATTAACCTTATCTTTAAGTATTAACTCTAAGTTAATTAGTTTCACTTTTACAATGTCTCTTTGTATTTTTATATAATATGGTTAATAAACATACTATATACATCCAAGAGACCCACAAGTGGTCCATTAATTATGAAACTATCATTATATAAGTCTCTTGGCCGAACCTTAGATTTTTAGGAATTTAATATCAATTAATAATATAATATTTGTTTTAAGAACTCTTTTATGTCAATTTTGACACTATTCAATAGTTGATTTTTGTGAAACTCATAACAGATTGATTACTTCGAACAAAGTCAATTAACTCAATCCTAATATATCATATTATCCTAGAAAATTAGTGTAATTCATTAAAAGTTTCATATTATATTTATTTGGGTATTTATAATATCAATTATGTTAATTGTTTACTATTTTAGTAATTACTGCATCATCATTGTGTCATAAATAAAATACATTATTTAATGTCTAAAAATTATAAATAAAACGTAATTATGTAGAAAATCGTTTTAGCTTTCTAATTAATATTTATAATCGAAAATCCAACATGTATACCCCTATGTAAAAATTGTTCTTCTAAAAGATGTAAGCTTATGCCATTTTTATTTTTATTTTAACTTTATTAATATAATGTGTCCCTACCACATACAAGTGGCTCCAAGGGGTCCCCAAATTGACCCAAGGATGCCCATGGTCGGGTATGTGTCCACCAATAAGGTTAGGACACGTTTTAGGGTAATTTTGTATTATTATAATATTATTTTTTAACCCTTATTTACCGGATTTACCCTTTAACCATAAAATATTTACCGCAGTAATTATTCAAAATGTCTAAAAATAAAAGTTACCTATTTACACAATTTGAACATCCTGATTCCAAATATGGAATCCATTTTCCTAAACTCTAAACACAGAAGTGGCAGAAATTAATTTAAAATTAATTCCCGCTGTCAAAACAAAAAGCGTGTTTTTAAGAGATAATAACTATCAAAAGATTGACACTTGTTTATGTTCGGTTTAATTGTAAAATTTTTTCTAATGACCAAAATTATATTAAATTGTAAAAATATATTCTAAATATACTTTAAAACCACTCAAATTCATAGTTTATCACTATTAATTATTTTGATTAAAAAAGTTGTTTTTAATTAAAATTTATTAATTTTCACTATTCATCAAAATATGAAAGTTATCCGAAAAGTACCAAAATTTCACCTTAGGCTAAATTCGATATTCCGAATCCAAAAATGAATTCCATTTCAAAATATAAAATATATATTATTTCAAAATTTAGGTATTACTATTCATAACAGCCAGTTTGATTGGTTGTGGTGTGTGTTAAAACTCGAAGTTGCGTACAACACACGCTACTGTTTTATTCAAAGGAAAGCGTACCGTGGAAGCTTGTGATGTTTCATTTTAAATTTTTCGATGTCTCCATTTAGTCAAAAAGTTTAAAATATTGTATTTAAAAAGGTTTCACTATCAAAAGTTGATAAAAGTGCAATACTGAAAATGAATCTGTTCTTGCATTATGACTAAGAAACTCATAATATGGATTCTAAAATTATAAGGATTATATAAAGTTTAAAATTTAGTTAATACTATTCATGACCTCTTTTAATGGATTTTTTTTTGGTAAGTCATGGTGCAATTGAACTCGGTGTTGCGTGTAGTGCAAGTTATTAAATTATTTTGAAGAAATAACACACTATGAAATCTTGGGGTGTTACATTCTCCCCTCCTTCAATAAATTGCGTCCTCGCAATTTGAAATTGTTATTCGAAAATAAAAGGTTGAAAATAAAAAATATCTTTATGGGAAAACCCACATCGGAAATTGGGTTACTAAAATTTATTCTTAATATGAGGAAAAGAAAAGTGAAAGGGTCACCACCAAATTATGATCTCGATTAGGAGAACATTGGTGGCAATTAGAGACATATAATTGGAGGAAAAACGTAAATATTTATAGGTAGTGATTGAGGTCATCAATCACAAACAAGTATAAAATTGAGGTCCTTAAAATCATCAATCTATGATGATTTGAAATACCATCGGTTCAACAAAACATAGGGTATTGGGATAACACATTTTTGACGTTTCAAAATATCTTAGTTGAAATCCCACATCGAAAAATTAATTAATGAGGCCTCTATTTTAAATAAAGAATGGAAAGTATGAAGATTACCAAAAATAACCCATACTAGGGTTCCATGTAAGAAAATATGGATATGGAAGAAAAATCTAGCCATCAATTATCTGATGGAGAGTGGTAGAGAACATGGCTATGAAAAGGCCAACAATCCCAAAGCCATAAATTAGTGATGATTTAAGGTACCATCTAGGACAACATTTTTGTTCTAAGTTCCTTTTATTAATGATGAGGAATTTATTTATGAGATTGGCTAAGATCATAAGGAGATATACTTAGTTTATAATTAGAGTTTTATCCATTAATAAATTTCTACCAAAAACTCATCATTCACTCGTAAAAAAAAATTCTATTTATACTATTCATAAAGGGTTCCAAAATAAACGAATTTATAATTCATCTACCAGATCTTTTAAAAAACTACTTTATTTAATCCAGGACATCTCGTGGGATAGTGGTAGGTGATACACCCTTGTCTCCCTTCGGTTGCGGGTTCAAGTCTCGCAGCCTTGCCGGACGCGACGGGTTGTCGTCCGACCTCCAGGTTGTCCTTTTATGGAAATCCAAAATAATCCGAACTAGAACTATCCAAAATACTTCTGTCCAAACTCACAGTCCAACATTCATAAGGAAGGTAAACATAATATAGATCCTTTTTACCCCGTAATAGCATATGAATACCTTCATCATGTATTACCATATTCCTTATTGATTACATTCATGCTCCCTTATTCCATATAGAATGCTGGATATACTTCATTAATCCAAAAATGTTTTAAACCCCAACAATGATGGAATATACAAATCATTAATCAGTTCCAAGGTAGTCAAGAATATCCAATATAATTTATCCAAAACAATCATATATTATTCCAAAATCACTACCTCAGTATCAGAACTATACTATGGTTTATCATTCTCTCAACCATATATTTTCCAAAAATCTATCCTGCTATTGAGTCACTTTTCTTTGTTCCACACAATCTCAAGTCCTTAATGAAATAGTACTGCAGTACAATCCTTATATACTCCATAATTATTATAACATGTACATTGTTGATACAACACTCAATTGAAATAATCAACATAAGAGCTTTAATCATTCCTCTTCATCTGTGGTAGTATCATAACTTGATTATTATCCAATAACATCATTTGCAGCATAGTCTGATTACTGGGACATAGGTTCGCGTAGTGTCCAAACTCCTTGCAAATGAAGCATTGTACATTTGAAACCATTTTCTTAACCTTGCAGTCACGTACTTTGTGCCATTTTCCTCCACACTTATAACAAACTCCCATTCCTTTCAGGCAAGTTCCAGGGTGTTTCTTTCCACAGTTACCACATATGGGAAAATTCTTCTTTTCCCTCTTCCCTTTATCCATCTTTCTATCTTCTATCCTTTTCTTCTCTTGCTTCCCTTCAAAGCCATATGACTCAGTAAACTCTTTACTTATCTTATCAACACATGATATTATTTCTTCATATGATGATAATACATGGGAGACTATTTCTCTTATAAATTCTAGCTTAAGACCAAGAAAGATATGATCCTTCCTTCTCTTTGGATCATGTGCATTTCCGGAGTTCTCATTCCTTCTACTGGGCACCATTTCTAAACAATGGCATAAACTAGATCAGTTTATGAATCGAAATACATAATCTCATACTTATAAAACACTTAACATAAATTGAACTATTTATGGATATAATCTATAATCATAAAAATGTTTTCTTTGAGAAAGTATATACTCATAAACCCTTCATAATGATTTGTAAAGAAAATGAGAGTTATCCTAAGCATATCCCCCGGGAGTGTCGTAACCAAGAGTGCAGCAAGGCCCGTTGTCGTGCACCAGTTCCCGTTCGAGTCTAGCTCAAAGCGGTGTTTTCGGGTTTTACCCCTAGGTACATCTGTGCCAGAGCCGCCTCTACCTGCTCGTATCCAGACAGGGATGTATTGCTCGGAAAACTCACAAAATCTCTACAATACCAAAATTCTAGGAAGTTCTTCTATACTAATCTTCAAAGTTCATCTTAGGTCTACGTGATCTAATCAGAGTTTATCTAAATCTAGCTTCCAAGGTTTGTACTAAACTTCCTCTGATACCAACTGTAACGCCCCGACCCCAGTTACCCAGAGTCGGTGCATTATTACATAACATTGACATGATCACAAGAAAGATCAAATCTCGAAAGACCAATTGGTTTAGTAGCCTTGGAAACACTAGATATATTCATAAGTTTTACATTACATCATAAAATGAAAAACTACTACAACAACATAATGTTTCCACAGTCCACACTATAATCCCCTCATAATATCACTGCAAGTCATTCATAACTTACATCTTCACTTCCTGGGAAAAATAAAACATAGAAAAGGGGTGAGCTCAAATGCCCAGTAAGGATAACAATATAGCGGAAACTTTCATAAATAAGAATAAACATTTAAGGCAATGTATAACTAAAACAAAATACTTTTAAATATGAACTTGCAACATGGTATGGAATAAATAAAATGAAATAATGCCATTTACTTATTCACATGGATATTCTACTAATCGAATAATCACATGCAAAAATCAATAACCACTTTCATAATGTTGGAATGCATAATGCCAGACTATCATAACCACATAGCCAAGGCCTCGTGCCAAGACTACAAATAAGATTTTGTCAAGGCCTTGTGCCAAGACACTAGTTTGTCTCATGAGACCTACCGATGCATCGAGGAGCTATAGCGGGCTCCACCCGTCACTTATTAAGTCCAATGCATTCCCATATGAAAAGGTTTAAACATAACATAAACATTCGTATTAAAACTAGCATACGAAATGTCAATAATTTCACCATAAACTATGAATGGTATAAAAATAGCACATCCATAGTCAAACATATCACAAAAACTTCAATACAATATAGAAGTTTTGTATCATAATAAATCAACTTCAAATAATCATAAAATCCATCAAAGGATGTTGACGTAGATGAAATCAAAATTCTTTTTAAAGAAATATCTCCTTTTATTTTGAAATCATTTAAGATCCATATAAAATAAAACATTTTCTTTGAAAATATTCTTATAATCTTGTAAGGAAAGCTTTGAAGATTTTTTAACGGTGTAAAATAACCGCACCCGCCGTATAAGTTAAAAAACATTCTTACCTCAATTCTGTCGAAAAGGTTAAAAAGGACCTTGTTTTGAAAACGACGGAATGATTCCTTTATAAACCTCTTATAAAAAGTCAAACAAGGGTATAAATGACTTTAACCCATATTCTTGTAAATAGTAAAAATGTTTTGAAATACATTTTTAAGAAACATGGATGTGGATGAAAAAGAGATCCCAGTAGATTATTACATATAAACAACCTCGGATAATGAAGAGATTGTGAAATAACCCTTACCTTGTACTTTTACTTGGTTGGGGTAGGTTAACCTCCTGTATAATGGTGAAATAATTGTTATTAAATTATACAATAATCATATACATTAATATGATATCATATATGATCTTTTAATATTGATTTGATAATAATATCTTAGTATTATCGTTGTTTCGTGTGTTAACTTACTTGTTTTCTTTTGTATGTTTTGTTACGTAAGACATGTATGTAAAGGATAGGTTGTATATTATTCATATCCAGAATGATATCAAGTCCTTAAACATCATTTTTTAAATCATCAAATGATAATTATACTTGAATGGATACGATGGAGAATGAATCTCATCGCGTTCGTGGAGACGGTAGTCCGTACGTACGCACGAGCGACAATATCATTCTTTTGATATTAAAATAATATATAAATGGATGGTATATCATATATACATAATCATTAACATGTTATATTTATTATTTACATGAGTTACACATCATTATTATACCCATCCAAATAATATTATATTGAATAACAATTACACCACGACGTGGAGACGGTAAGCCGTACGTACGCACGTATGGTGACATGTTATTAAAAGGGTGGATAGAATAATGAATATGGTTGTACCATATTTATAATAACATCACAGTATATTTAAGATACTGGAGTTATTATTTTATAATGGTAAGAACAAAGAAAGAGGAAGTGGAAGAAGAAAGGAACATAGAAAAGGGTGGTGAAATCATTACCTCTTCTTCGGGTTCTTCCTTTTGATTTGATCAAAAGGGCTCCTTAGGTTGGCTTTCTGATCAAACTAAGGCCTCTAGGTTGTAGTGAGGGATGTTGGGAGAGTATTTGGGCAGAGTTTGGCCGAACCAAAAGGCTTTGAAGGTGTGAAGAAATGAGAAGGAGGAGTTCCGTTTTATAAGAGGGGTGAGGGGCACCTTTGGAAAAGCTAGATATATTAATTTATAATAAATTCATATTCGGTTTCCAATGGCTCCAAAGATGACTATTCAAAGGATAAGGTGGGGATAGGTCGAAAACCACTCAACCAATAGAATTTAGACAGGTTTGGGTACTTATATTAACCTTATCTTTAAGTATTAACTCTAAGTTAATTAGTTTCACTTTTACAATGTCTCTTTGTATTTTTATATAATATGGTTAATAAACTTACTATATACATACAAGAGACCCACAAGTGGTCCATTAATGATGAAACTATCATTATATAAGTCTCTTTGCCGAACCTTAGATTTTTAGGAATTTAATATCAATTAATAATATAATATTTGTTTTAAGAACTCTTTTATGTCAATTTTGACACTATTCAATAGTTGATTTTTGTGAAACTCATAACAGATTGATTACTTCGAACAAAGTCAATTAACTCAATCCTAATATATCATATTATCCTAGAAAATTAGTGTAATTCATTAAAAGTTTCATATTATATTTATTTGGGTATTTATAATATCAATTATGTTAATTTTTTACTATTTTAGTAATTACTGCATCATCATTGTGTCATAAATAAAATACATTATTTAATGTCTAAAAATTATAAATAAAACATAATTATGTAGAAAATCTTTTTAGCTTTCTAATGAATATTTATAATCGAAAATCCAACATGTATACCCCTATGTAAAAATTGTTCTTCTAAAAGATGTAAGCTTATGCCATTTTTATTTTTATTTTAACTTTATTAATATAATGTGTCCCTACCACATACAAGTGGCTCCAAGGGGTCCCCAAATTGACCCAAGGATGCCCATGGTCGGGTATGTGTCCACCAATAAGGTTAGGACACGT
Organism: Viscum album; assembly: GCA_963277665.1. Lineage (NCBI taxonomy): Eukaryota > Viridiplantae > Streptophyta > Magnoliopsida > Santalales > Viscaceae > Viscum > Viscum album. The sequence goes on along the minus strand of OY728145.1, from coordinate 1,365,995,431 downwards.
TTTAGGGTAATTCTGTATTATTATAATATTATTTTTTAACCCTTATTTACCGGATTTACCCTTTAACCATAAAATATTTACCGCAGTAATTATTCAAAATGTCTAAAAATAAAAGTTACCTATTTACACAATTTGAAAATCCTGATTCCAAATATGGAATCCATTTTCCTAAACTCTAAACACAGAAGTGGCAGAAATTAATTTAAAATTAATTCCCGCTGTCAAAACAAAAAGCGTGTTTTTAAGAGATAATAACTATCAAAAGATTGACACTTGTTTATGTTCGGTTTAATTGTAAAATTTTTTCTAATGACCAACATTATATTAAATTGTAAAAATATATTCTAAATATACTTTAAAACCACTCAAATTCATAATTTATCACTATTAATTATTTTGATTAAAAAAGTTGTTTTTAATTAAAATTTATTAATTTTCACTATTCATCAAAATATGAAAGTTATCCGAAAAGTACCAAAATTTCACCTTAGGCTAAATTCGATATTCCGAATCCAAAAATGAAGTCCATTTCAAAATATAAAATATATATTATTTCAAAATTTAGGTATTACTATTCATAACGGCCAGTTTGATTGGTTGTGGTGTGTGTTAAAACTCGAAGTTGCGTACAACACACGCTACTGTTTTATTCAAAGGAAAGCGTACCGTGGAAGCTTGGGATGTTTCATTTTAAATTTTTCGATGTCTCCATTTAGTCAAAAAGTTTAAAATATTGTATTTAAAAAGGTTTCACTATCAAAAGTTGATAAAAGTGCAATACTGAAAATGAATCTGTTCTTGCATTATGACTAAGAAACTCATAATATGGATTCTAAAATTATAAGGATTATATAAAGTTTAAAATTTAGTTAATACTATTCATGACCTCTTTTAATGGATTTTTTTTTGGTAAGTCATGGTGCAATTGAACTCGGTGTTGCGTGTAGTGCAAGTTATTAAATTATTTTGAAGAAATAACACACTATGAAATCTTGGGGTGTTACATTCTCCCCTCCTTCAATAAATTGCGTCCTCGCAATTTGAAATTGTTATTCGAAAATAAAAGGTTGAAAATAAAAAATATCTTTATGGGAAAACCCACATCGGAAATTGGGTTACTAAAATTTATTCTTAATATGAGGAAAAGAAAAGTGAAAGGGTCACCACCAAATTATGATCTCGATTAGGAGAACATTGGTGGCAATTAGAGACATATAATTGGAGGAAAAACGTAAATATTTATAGGTAGAGATTGAGGTCATCAATCACAAACAAGTATAAAATTGAGGTCCTTAAAATCATCAATCTATGATGATTTGAAATACCATCGGTTCAACAAAACATAGGGTATTGGGATAACACATTTTTGACGTTTCAAAATATCTTAGTTGAAATCCCACATCGAAAAATTAATTAATGAGGCCTCTATTTTAAATAAAGAGTGGAAAGTATGAAGATTACCGAAAATAACACATACTAGGGTTCCATGTAAGAAAATATGGATATTGAAGAAAAATCTAGCCATCAATTATCTGATGGAGAGTGGTAGAGAACATGGCTATGAAAAGGCCAACAATCCCAAAGCCATAAATTAGTGATGATTTAAGGTACCATCTAGGACAACATTTTTGTTCTAAGTTCCTTTTATTAATGATGAGGAATTTATTTATGAGATTGGCTAAGATCATAAGGAGATATACTTAGTTTATAATTAGAGTTTTATCCATTAATAAATTTCTACCAAAAACTCATCATTCACTCGTAAAAAAAAATTCTATTTATACTATTCATAAAGGGTTCCAAAATAAACGAATTTATAATTCATCTACCAGATCTTTTAAAAAACTACTTTATTTAATCCAGGACATCTCGTGGGATAGTGGTAGGTGATACACCCTTGTCTCCCTTCGGTTGCGGGTTCAAGTCTCGCAGCCTTGCCGGACACGACGGGTTGTCGTCCGACCTCCAGGTTGTCCTTTTATGGAAATCCAAAATAATCCGAACTAGAACTATCCAAAATACTTCTGTCCAAACTCACAGTCCAACATTCATAAGGAAGGTAAACATAATATAGATCCTTTTTACCCCGTAATAGCATATGAATACCTTCATCATGTATTACCATATTCCTTATTGATTACATTCATGCTCCCTTATTCCATATAGAATGCTGGATATACTTCATTAATCCAAAAATGTTTTAAACCCCAACAATGATGGAATATACAAATCATTAATCAGTTCCAAGGTAGTCAAGAATATCCAATATAATTTATCCAAAACAATCATATATTATTCCAAAATCACTACCTCAGTATCAGAACTATATTATGGTTTATCATTCTCTCAACCATATATTTTCCAAAAATCTATCCTGCTATTGAGTCACTTTTCTTTGTTCCACACAATCTCAAGTCCTTAATGAAATAGTACTGCAGTACAATCCTTATATACTCCATAATTATTATAACATGTACATTGTTGATACAACACTCAATTGAAATAATCAACATAAGAGCTTTAATCATTCCTCTTCATCTGTGGTAGTATCATAACTTGATTATTATCCAATAACATCATTTGAAGCATAGTCTGATTACTGGGACATAGGTTCGCGTAGTGTCCAAACTCCTTGCAAATGAAGCATTGTACATTTGAAACCATTTTCTTAACCTTGCAGTCACGTACTTTGTGCCCTTTTCCTCCACACTTATAACAAACTCCCATTCCTTTCAGGCAAGTTCCAGGGTGTTTCTTTCCACAGTTACCACATATGGGAAAATTCTTCTTTTCCCTCTTCCCTTTATCCATCTTTCTATCTTCTATCCTTTTCTTCTCTTGCTTCCCTTCAAAGCCATATGACTCAGTAAACTCTTTACTTATCTTATCAACACATGATATTATTTCTTCATATGATGATAATACATGGGAGACTATTTCTCTTATAAATTCTAGCTTAAGACCAAGAAAGATATGATCCTTCCTTCTCTTTGGATCATGTGCATTTCCGGAGTTCTCATTCCTTCTACTGGGCGCCATTTCTAAACAATGGCATAAACTAGATCAGTTTATGAATCGAAATACATAATCTCATACTTATAAAACACTTAACATAAATTGAACTATTTATGGATATAATCTATAATCATAAAAATGTTTTCTTTGAGAAAGTATATACTCATAAACCCTTCATAATGATTTGTAATGAAAATGAGAGTTATCCTAAGCATATCCCCCGGGAGTGTCGTAACCAAGAGTGCAGCAAGGCCCGTTGTCGTGCACCAGTTCCCGTTCGAGTCTAGCTCAAAGCGGTGTTTTCGGGTTTTACCCCTAGGTACATCTGTGCCAGAGCCGCCTCTACCTGCTCGTATCTAGACAGGGATGTATTGCTCGGAAAACTCACAAAATCTCTACAATACCAAAATTCTAGGAAGTTCTTCTATACTAATCTTCAAAGTTCATCTTAGGTCTACGTGATCTAATCAGAGTTTATCTAAATCTAGCTTCCAAGGTTTGTACTAAACTTCCTCTGATACCAACTGTAACGCCCCGACCCCAGTTACCCAGAGTCGGTGCATTATTACATAACATTGACATGATCACAAGAAAGATCAAATCTCGAAAGACCAATTGGTTTAGTAGCCTTGGAAACACTAGATATATTCATAAGTTTTACATTACATCATAAAATGAAAAACTACTACAACAACATAATGTTTCCACAGTCCACACTATAATCCCCTCATAATATCCCTGCAAGTCATTCATAACTTACATCTTCACTTCCTGGGAAAAATAAAACATAGAAAAGGGGTGAGCTCAAATGCCCAGTAAGGATAACAATATAGCGGAAACTTTCATAAATAAGAATAAACATTTAAGGCAATGTATAACTAAAACAAAAGACTTTTAAATATGAACTTGCAACATGGTATGACATAAATAAAATGAAATAATGCCATTTACTTATTCACATGGATATTCTACTAATCGAATAATCACATGCAAAAATCAATAACCACTTTCATAATGTTGGAATGCATAATGCCAGACTATCATAACCACATAGCCAAGGCCTCGTGCCAAGACTACAAATAAGATTTTGTCAAGGCCTTGTGCCAAGACACTAGTTTGTCTCATGAGACCTACCGATGCATCGAGGAGCTATAGCGGGCTCCACCCGTCACTTATTAAGTCCAATGCATTCCCATATGAAAAGGTTTAAACATAACATAAACATTCGTATTAAAACTAGCATACGAAATGTCAATAATTTCACCATAAACTATGAATGGTATAAAAATAGCACATCCATAGTCAAACATATCACAAAAACTTCAATACAATATAGAAGTTTTGTATCATAATAAATCAACTTCAAATAATCATAAAATCCATCAAAGGATGTTGACGTAGATGAAATCAAAATTCTTTTTAAAGAAATATCTCCTTTTATTTTGAAATCATTTAAGATCCATATAAAATAAAACATTTTCTTTGAAAATATTCTTATAATCTTGTAAGTAAAGCTTTGAAGATTTTTTAACGGTGTAAAATAACCGCACCCGCCGTATAAGTTAAAAAAACATTCTTACCTCAATTCTGTCGAAAAGGTTAAAAAGGACCTTGTTTTGAAAACGACGGAAAGATTCCTTTATAAACCTCTTATAAAAAGTCAAACAAGGGTATAAATGACTTTAACCCATATTCTTGTAAATAGTAAAAATGTTTTGAAATACATTTTTAAGAAACATGGATGTGGATGAAAAAGAGATCCCAGTAGATTATTACATATAAACAACCTCGGATAATGAAGAGATTGTGAAATAACCCTTACCTTGTACTTTTACTTGGTTGGGGTAGGTTAACCTCCTGTATAATGGTGAAATAATTGTTATTAAATTATACAATAATCATATACATTAATATGATATCATATATGATCTTTTAATATTGATTTGATAATAATATCTTAGTATTATCGTTGTTTCGTGTGTTAACTTACTTGTTTTCTTTTGTATGTTTTGTTACGTAAGACATGTATGTAAAGGATAGGTTGTATATTATTCATATCCAGAATGATATCAAGTCCTTAAACATCATTTTTTAAATCATCAAATGATAATTATACTTGAATGGATACGATGGAGAATGAATCTCATCGCGTTCGTGGAGACGGTAGTCCGTACGTACGCACGAGCGACAATATCATTCTTTTGATATTAAAATAATATATAAATGGATGGTATATCATATATACATAATCATTAACATGTTATATTTATTATTTACATGAGTTACACATCATTATTATACCCATCCAAATAATATTATATTGAATAACAATTACACCACGACGTGGAGACGGTAAGCCGTACGTACGCACGTATGGTGACATGTTATTAAAAGGGTGGATAGAATAATGAATATGGTTGTACCATATTTATAATAACATCACAGTATATGTAAGATACTGGAGTTATTATTTTATAATGGTAAGAACAAAGAAAGAGGAAGTGGAAGAAGAAAGGAACTTAGAAAAGGGTGGTGAAATCATTACCTCTTCTTCGGGTTCTTCCTTTTGATTTGATCAAAAGGGCTCCTTAGGTTGGCTTTCTGATCAAACTAAGGCCTCTAGGTTGTAGTGAGGGATGTTGGGAGAGTATTTGGGTAGAGTTTTGCCGAACCAAAAGGCTTTGAAGGTGTGAAGAAATGAGAAGGAGGAGTTCCGTTTTATAAGAGGGGTGAGGGGCACCTTTGGAAAAGCTAGATATATTAATTTATAATAAATTCATATTCGGTTTCCAATGGCTCCAAAGATGACTATTCAAAGGATAAGGTGGGGATAGGTCAAAAACCACTCAACCAATAGAATTTAGACAGGTTTGGGTACTTATATTAACCTTATATTTAAGTATTAACTCTAAGTTAATTAGTTTCACTTTTACAATGTCTCTTTGTATTTTTATATAATATGGTTAATAAACTTACTATATACATCCAAGAGACCAACAAGTGGTCCATTAATGATGAAACTATCATTATATAAGTCTCTTGGCCGAACCTTAGATTTTTAGGAATTTAATATCAATTAATAATATAATATTTGTTTTAAGAACTCTTTTATGTCAATTTTGACACTATTCAATAGTTGATTTTTGTGAAACTCATAACAGATTGATTACTTCGAACAAAGTCAATTAACTCAATCCTAATATATCATATTATCCTAGAAAATTAGTGTAATTCATTAAAAGTTTCATATTATATTTATTTGGGTATTTATAATATCAATTATGTTAATTTTTTACTATTTTAGTAATTACTGCATCATCATTGTGTCATAAATAAAATACATTATTTAATGTCTAAAAATTATAAATAAAACATAATTATGTAGAAAATCTTTTTAGCTTTCTAATGAATATTTATAATCGAAAATCCAACATGTATACCCCTATGTAAAAATTGTTCTTCTAAAAGATGTAAGCTTATGCCATTTTTATTTTTATTTTAACTTTATTAATATAATGTGTCCCTACCACATACAAGTGGCTCCAAGGGGTCCCCAAATTGACCCAAGGATGCCCATGGTCGGGTATGTGTCCACCAATAAGGTTAGGACACGTTTTAGGGTAATTTTGTATTATTATAATATTATTTTTTAACCCTTATTTACCGGATTTACCCTTTAACCATAAAATATTTACCGCAGTAATTATTCAAAATGTCTAAATATAAAAGTTACCTATTTACACAATTTGAACATCCTGATTCCAAATATGGAATCCATTTTCCTAAACTCTAAACACAGAAGTGGCAGAAATTAATTTAAAATTAATTCCCGCTGTCAAAACAAAAAGCGTGTTTTTAAGAGATAATAACTATCAAAAGATTGACACTTGTTTATGTTCGGTTTAATTGTAAAATTTTTTCTAATGACCAACATTATATTAAATTGTAAAAATCTATTCTAAATATACTTTAAAACCACTCAAATTCATAATTTATCACTATTAATTATTTTGATTAAAAAAGTTGTTTTTAATTAAAATTTATTAATTTTCACTATTCATCAAAATATGAAAGTTATCCGAAAAGTACCAAAATTTCACCTTAGGCTAAATTCGATATTCCGAATCCAAAAATGAAGTCCATTTCAAAATATAAAATATATATTATTTCAAAATTTAGGTATTACTATTCATAACGGCCAGTTTGATTGGTTGTGGTGTGTGTTAAAACTCGAAGTTGCGTACAACACACGCTACTGTTTTATTCAAAGGAAAGCGTACCGTGGAAGCTTGGGATGTTTCATTTTAAATTTTTCGATGTCTCCATTTAGTCAAAAAGTTTAAAATATTGTATTTAAAAAGGTTTCACTATCAAAAGTTGATAAAAGTGCAATACTGAAAATGAATCTGTTCTTGCATTATGACTAAGAAACTCATAATATGGATTCTAAAATTATAAGGATTATATAAAGTTTAAAATTTAGTTAATACTATTCATGACCTCTTTTAATGGATTTTTTTTGGGTAAGTCATGGTGCAATTGAACTCGGTGTTGCGTGTAGTGCAAGTTATTAAATTATTTTGAAGAAATAACACACTATGAAATCTTGGGGTGTTACATTCTCCCCTCCTTCAATAAATTGCGTCCTCGCAATTTGAAATTGTTATTCGAAAATAAAAGGTTGAAAATAAAAAATATCTTTATGGGAAAACCCACATCGGAAATTGGGTTACTAAAATTTATTCTTAATATGAGGAAAAGAAAAGTGAAAGGGTCACCACCAAATTATGATCTCGATTAGGAGAACATTGGTGGCAATTAGAGACATATAATTGGAGGAAAAACGTAAATATTTATAGGTAGTGATTGAGGTCATCAATCACAAACAAGTATAAAATTGAGGTCCTTAAAATCATCAATCTATGATGATTTGAAATACCATCGGTTCAACAAAACATAGGGTATTGGGATAACACATTTTTGACGTTTCAAAATATCTTAGTTGAAATCCCACATCGAAAAATTAATTAATGAGGCCTCTATTTTAAATAAAGAGTGGAAAGTATGAAGATTACCGAAAATAACACATACTAGGGTTCCATGTAAGAAAATATGGATATGGAAGAAAAATCTAGCCATCAATTATCTGATGGAGAGTGGTAGAGAACATGGCTATGAAAAGGCCAACAATCCCAAAGCCATAAATTAGTGATGATTTAAGGTACCATCTAGGACAACATTTTTGTTCTAAGTTCCTTTTATTAATGATGAGGAATTTATTTATGAGATTGGCTAAGATCATAAGGAGATATACTTAGTTTATAATTAGAGTTTTATCCATTAATAAATTTCTACCAAAAACTCATCATTCACTCGTAAACAAAAATTCTATTTATACTATTCATAAAGGGTTCCAAAATAAACGAATTTATAATTCATCTACCAGATCTTTTAAAAAACTACTTTATTTAATCCAGGACATCTCGTGGGATAGTGGTAGGTGATACACCCTTGTCTCCCTTCGGTTGCGGGTTCAAGTCTCGCAGCCTTGCCGGACGCGACGGGTTGTCGTCCGACCTCCAGGTTGTCCTTTTATGGAAATCCAAAATAATCCGAACTAGAACTATCCAAAATACTTCTGTCCAAACTCACAGTCCAACATTCATAAGGAAGGTAAACATAATATAGATCCTTTTTACCCCGTAATAGCATATGAATACCTTCATCATGTATTACCATATTCCTTATTGATTACATTCATGCTCCCTTATTCCATATAGAATGCTGGATATACTTCATTAATCCAAAAATGTTTTAAACCCCAACAATGATGGAATATACAAATCATTAATCAGTTCCAAGGTAGTCAAGAATATCCAATATAATTTATCCAAAACAATCATATATTATTCCAAAATCACTACCTCAGTATCAGAACTATATTATGGTTTATCATTCTCTCAACCATATATTTTCCAAAAATCTATCCTGCTATTGAGTCACTTTTCTTTGTTCCACACAATCTCAAGTCCTTAATGAAATAGTACTGCAGTACAATCCTTATATACTCCATAATTATTATAACATGTACATTGTTGATACAACACTCAATTGAAATAATCAACATAAGAGCTTTAATCATTCCTCTTCATCTGTGGTAGTATCATAACTTGATTATTATCCAATAACATCATTTGCAGCATAGTCTGATTACTGGGACATAGGTTCGCGTAGTGTCCAAACTCCTTGCAAATGAAGCATTGTACATTTGAAACCATTTTCTTAACCTTGCAGTCACGTACTTTGTGCCATTTTCCTCCACACTTATAACAAACTCCCATTCCTTTCAGGCAAGTTCCAGGGTGTTTCTTTCCACAGTTACCACATATGGGAAAATTCTTCTTTTCCCTCTTCCCTTTATCCATCTTTCTATCTTCTATCCTTTTCTTCTCTTGCTTCCCTTCAAAGCCATATGACTCAGTAAACTCTTTACTTATCTTATCAACACATGATATTATTTCTTCATATGATGATAATACATGGGAGACTATTTCTCTTATAAATTCTAGCTTAAGACCAAGAAAGATATGATCCTTCCTTCTCTTTGGATCATGTGCATTTCCGGAGTTCTCATTCCTTCTACTGGGCGCCATTTCTAAACAATGGCATAAACTAGATCAGTTTATGAATCGAAATACATAATCTCATACTTATAAAACACTTAACATAAATTGAACTATTTATGGATATAATCTATAATCATAAAAATGTTTTCTTTGAGAAAGTATATACTCATAAACCCTTCATAATGATTTGTAAAGAAAATGAGAGTTATCCTAAGCATATCCCCCGGGAGTGTCGTAACCAAGAGTGCAGCAAGGCCCGTTGTCGTGCACCAGTTCCCGTTCGAGTCTAGCTCAAAGCGGTGTTTTCGGGTTTTACCCCTAGGTACATCTGTGCCAGAGCCGCCTCTACCTGCTCGTATCCAGACAGGGATGTATTGCTCGGAAAACTCACTAAATCTCTACAATACCAAAATTCTAGGAAGTTCTTCTATACTAATCTTCAAAGTTCATCTTAGGTCTACGTGATCTAATCAGAGTTTATCTAAATCTAGCTTCCAAGGTTTGTACTAAACTTCCTCTGATACCAACTGTAACGCCCCGACCCCAGTTACCCAGAGTCGGTGCATTATTACATAACATTGACATGATCACAAGAAAGATCAAATCTCGACAGACCGATTGGTTTAGTAGCCTTGGAAACACTAGATATATTCATAAGTTTTACATTACATCATAAAATAAAAAACTACTACAATAACATAATGTTTCCACAGTCCACACTATAATCCCCTCATAATATCCCTGCAAGTCATTCATAACTTACATCTTCACTTCCTGGGAAAAATAAAACATAGAAAAGGGGTGAGCTCAAATGCCCAGTAAGGATAACAATATAGCGGAAACTTTCATAAATAAGAATAAACATTTAAGGCAATGTATAACTAAAACAAAAGACTTTTAAATATGAACTTGCAACATGGTATGGCATAAATAAAATGAAATAATGCCATTTACTTATTCACATGGATATTCTACTAATCGAATAATCACATGCAAAAATCAATAACCACTTTCATAATGTTGGAATGCATAATGCCAGACTATCATAACCACATAGCCAAGGCCTCGTGCCAAGACTACAAATAAGATTTTGTCAAGGCCTTGTGCCAAGACACTAGTTTGTCTCATGAGACCTACCGATGCATCGAGGAGCTATAGCGGGCTCCACCCGTCACTTATTAAGTCCAATGCATTCCCATATGAAAAGGTTTAAACATAACATAAATATTCGTATTAAAACTAGCATACGAAATGTCAATAATTTCACCATAAACTATGAATGGTATAAAAATAGCACATCCATAGTCAAACATATCACAAAAACTTCAATACAATATATAAGTTTTGTATCATAATAAATCAACTTCAAATAATCATAAAATCCATCAAAGGATGTTGACGTAGATGAAATCAAAATTCTTTTTAAAGAAATATCTCCTTTTATTTTGAAATCATTTAAGATCCATATAAAATAAAACATTTTCTTTGAAAATATTCTTATAATCTTGTAAGGAAAGCTTTGAAGATTTTTTAACGGTGTAAAATAACCGCACCCGCCGTATAAGTTAAAAAAACATTCTTACCTCAATTCTGTCGAAAAGGTTAAAAAGGACCTTGTTTTGAAAACGACGGAAAGATTCCTTTATAAACCTCTTATAAAAAGTCAAACAAGGGTATAAATGACTTTAACCCATATTCTTGTAAATAGTAAAAATGTTTTGAAATACATTTTTAAGAAACATGGATGTGGATGAAAAAGAGATCCCAGTAGATTATTACATATAAACAACCTCGGATAATGAAGAGATTGTGAAATAACCCTTACCTTGTACTTTTACTTGGTTGGGGTAGGTTAACCTCCTGTATAATGGTGAAATAATTGTTATTAAATTATACAATAATCATATACATTAATATGATATCATATATGATCTTTTAATATTGATTTGATAATAATATCTTAGTATTATCGTTGTTTCGTGTGTTAACTTACTTGTTTTCTTTTGTATGTTTTGTTACGTAAGACATGTATGTAAAGGATAGGTTGTATATTATTCATATCCAGAATGATATCAAGTCCTTAAACATCATTTTTTAAATCATCAAATGATAATTATACTTGAATGGATACGATGGAGAATGAATCTCATCGCGTTCGTGGAGACGGTAGTCCGTACGTACGCACGAGCGACAATATCATTCTTTTGATATTAAAATAATATATAAATGGATGGTATATCATATATACATAATCATTAACATGTTATATTTATTATTTACATGAGTTACACATCATTATTATACCCATCCAAATAATATTATATTGAATAACAATTACACCACGACGTGGAGACGGTAAGCCGTACGTACGCACGTATGGTGACATGTTATTAAAAGGGTGGATAGAATAATGAATATGGTTGTACCATATTTATAATAACATCACAGTATATGTAAGATACTGGAGTTATTATTTTATAATTGTAAGAACAAAGAAAGAGGAAGTGGAAGAAGAAAGGAACTTAGAAAAGGGTGGTGAAATCATTACCTCTTCTTCGGGTTCTTCCTTTTGATTTGATCAAAAGGGCTCCTTAGGTTGGCTTTCTGATCACACTAAGGCCTCTAGGTTGTAGTGAGGGATGTTGGGAGAGTATTTGGGCAGAGTTTGGCCGAACCAAAAGGCTTTGAGGGTGTGAAGAAATGAGAAGGAGGAGTTCCCTTTTATAAGAGGGGTGAGGGGAACCTTTGGAAAAGCTAGATATATTAATTTATAATAAATTCATATTCGGTTTCCAATGGCTCCAAAGATGACTATTCAAAGGATAAGGTGGGGATAGGTCGAAAACCACTCAACCAATAGAATTTAGACAGGTTTGGGTACTTATATTAACCTTATCTTTAAGTATTAACTCTAAGTTAATTAGTTTCACTTTTACAATGTCTCTTTGTATTTTTATATAATATGGTTAATAAACTTACTATATACATCCAAGAGACCCACAAGTGGTCCATTAATGATGAAACTATCATTATATAAGTCTCTTGGCCGAACCTTAGATTTTTAGGAATTTAATATCAATTAATAATATAATATTTGTTTTAAGAACTCTTTTATGTCAATTTTGACACTATTCAATAGTTGATTTTTGTGAAACTCATAACAGATTGATTACTTCGAACAAAGTCAATTAACTCAATTCTAATATATCATATTATCCTAGAAAATTAGTGTAATTCATTAAAAGTTTCATATTATATTTATTTGGGTATTTATAATATCAATTATGTTAATTTTTTACTATTTTAGTAATTACTGCATCATAATTGTGTCATAAATAAAATAAATTATTTAATGTCTAAAAATTATAAATAAAACATAATTATGTAGAAAATCTTTTTAGCTTTCTAATGAATATTTATAATCGAAAATTCAACATGTATACCCCTATGTAAAAATTGTTCTTCTAAAAGATGTAAGCTTATGCCATTTTTATTTTTATTTTAACTTTATTAATATAATGTGTCCCTACCACATACAAGTGGCTCCAAGGGGTCCCCAAATTGACCCAAGGATGCCTATGGTCGGGTATGTGTCCACCAATAATGTTAGGACACGTTTTAGGGTAATTTTGTATTATTATAATATTATTTTTTAACCCTTATTTACCGGATTTACCCTTTAACCATAAAATATTTACCGCAGTAATTATTCAAAATGTCTAAAAATAAAAGTTACCTATTTACACAATTTGAACATCCTGATTCCAAATATGGAATCCATTTTCCTAAACTCTAAACACAGAAGTGGCAGAAATTAATTTAAAATTAATTCCCGCTGTCAAAACAAAAAGCGTGTTTTTAAGAGATAATAACTATCAAAAGATTGACACTTGTTTATGTTCGGTTTAATTGTAAAATTCTGTCTAATGACCAACATTATATTAAATTGTAAAAATATATTCTAAATATACTTTAAAACCACTCAAATTCATAATTTATCACTATTAATTATTTTGATTAAAAAAGTTGTTTTTAATTAAAATTTATTAATTTTCACTATTCATCAAAATATGAAAGTTATCCGAAAAGTACCAAAATTTCACCTTAGGCTAAATTCGATATTCCGAATCCAAAAATGAAGTCTATTTCAAAATATAAAATATATATTATTTCAAAATTTAGGTATTACTATTCATAACGGCCAGTTTGATTGGTTGTGGTGTGTGTTAAAACTCGAAGTTGCGTACAACACACGCTACTGTTTTATTCAAAGGAAAGCGTACCGTGGAAGCTTGGGATGTTTCATTTTAAATTTTTCGATGTCTCCATTTAGTCAAAAAGTTTAAAATATTGTATTTAAAAAGGTTTCACTATCAAAAGTTGATAAAAGTGCAATACTGAAAATGAATCTGTTCTTGCATTATGTCTAAGAAACTCATAATATGGATTCTAAAATTATAAGGATTATATAAAGTTTAAAATTTAGTTAATAATATTCATGACCTCTTTTAATGGATTTTTTTTTGGTAAGTCATGGTGCAATTGAACTCGGTGTTGCGTGTAGTGCAAGTTATTAAATTATTTTGAAGAAATAACACACTATGAAATCTTGGGGTGTTACATGTCGTGTGTGAAAAGTGTATATAAATGCTTGGATTTCACTTGTAATATAAGATATGGCCATAATATTAACTCATGAAATATCATGCATGCATGAATTTTATTATTTCTTTATATGTATGTGTTATGAATGAATCATTAATTTATAAGAATTACTTTCAAAGAATGTTTTGTTTATATGTTTTATAAATATATGGATTGAAAATATTCTTTTATACCATGCAAAGTAAAATTTTCACGAGATTTGGTTGTTACAAGTTTAGAAGAAGTGTTCCTGTGAAAGTATATATATATATATATATATCTATATATATATATGAACATATAAATTTATTAAATATATTTTTGGTTTTTAATGTACAAAACCCTAATGAAATTATATATAAGTAAAGAAAGCTTAAACTGTTTTTTATAAAACTAAACACTTGAATGTTATAAATATGGTAGGAAATTGGGGAGTGAACCCATCCCTCATCATCTGGGTAGGACCAATACAACCTTAAAAATTTAAAGTGAACAGGTGTTTTGTTTTAAAAAGCTTTCAAATTGTTTTCAGAAAAATCACGAGATTATTATTTTAAAAGAAATTATAGGAGAGTAAGTATTTAAAAAGAATTATATAATTTTCAAGGTGTAATTTATTTCAATGATATTTCCAAATGGTATTTATAAAGGTAATTTAAAAAGTATTGTCTAAAGAATATTCAAAAGTATTTTAAAAATAAAATTTCAAATAAGGCATAATAAAATGTATTTCACTAACTTTAAAACCACTGACTAGGCAATTAAATGCACATCCCATGATTTTAAAAATATTTCACATGTATAAAAGTAGTTATAATAAGGATATATTCAAGTATGATGTTATTAAATATGAATCAAATTTGTTTAATTTTATTACAAATTTTATAAATTTAAGGTGTTTATCTAATTATCTATATCCTAGACCAAAAAAGGTTTTCAATTATATAAAGGATTGTATATATATTTTTTATTTTGTTAAAAAATAAATAATTTTAAGCACTGAATCCAAAAGCATGAGTTCAGGGCATTATAATTGGTATCAGAGAAACATTCTAGATAAATTTGGATATTAGATGTGTTATTTTGAAGAAAAAAAAATTTATATGATATATGTTTCGTTAGATAATTAAGTTCCCATAGAAATTCCTTAATTCTGAAGATAGAAGCGTAGAATTCTCTGGAGTTTGATGAATGAATTATTATGGTACAATTTATTTAAATGGGGAGAATGTAATATACCTAGTTTTAAATAAAAGTGTTATTTATTTTATTATTAGTATTCTTAATTAATCATTAATTCAATTTTGATAATAATAATATTAATAAGCAAAACAATAAATGAATATTAATTAAGAAAATAAATATTTCATAATGGAAATTTATGTTTAATTATATCAAATTACTTGATAGGTTAACAATAATTAAAATATTTTTTAATTTATCTTCATTACTTATTATACCATTGATATGAAACTACTATTTTAATTAAAGTAATTATAAATAAAATTATTTTAAGTTATAAACAATTAAATTTAGTTTATTAATTATCTTTGTAATTAAAATTTTATACTTGTATATATAAAATTTTAAAACATTTGTAAAGTTATATAACACATAAATGATAAAAATAAATTAATTTATAAAAATATATAAATAATTATAAAAATATACATGTGAGTATTATTATTGATTAGAAAAAAATATGTAATATATTATATAATAAATAAAATATGATAATACATGTTTAGAATTACAACTATAATATATATATATATTATAATTGATTTAAAATAATATATTACATTTATAAAATGTGTGAATTAAAATATCAAAAGAAAAATGTATAAAATTTTATTAAAGAAATTAAATTAAATAATAATGATAAACAATAAAAATAATAATAAATAAGAAAACTAAAAAATGATAAGGGGTTTTGAGATTAGAAATAGGGTTCAGTTTTAGGTTTTCAAAGAGGGTTGAGTATAGTTAGTAGAGAGGGATTTTGATTTTGGATGATTGTCAAGCATCATTCAAGACAGGAAGAAAGAAATCCTAGTTCAGCAGAGGAGGAAAGGCTGAGAATCTGAGTTTTAAGTGCGAGTTTCATCTTCTGGGATTACGAAGTGTATATATTAAGTAAAAGGGATTGGGATGGGCTTTTTTGGAGATCTTGGTGAGTTGGAGTCTAATATCAGATGATAGAGATCATTTATAGATGGAGATATAGATGTCTTCCACTACAAGTAGGTGTGCAAATTTAATTTCTATGTTTTTAAATCTTAATGAAGATCTTTTCTATTATTATTTTTAGTGTTTTATCTAACTAATTCGTTGATTTCCTTTAATTTCCCCATCAATCACTGTTGACAATATTATTTTCATTCTTTTTTGATTTTTTCTACCCCTATATTTTGATTTTAAACACTGATATTAAATTGAAAGTGTTTTGTATACTATATTTTAAATGTTTTAGATTTGTTTTGGATTGTTCAATGTATTGTTGTTGTTCGATGTGCCGCAAATAAGTCTTTACTAGTTGCAACTGATATCTGCATCTATTTTGGATTTTTATTCATGGATTTCATTTAGCATTTATCAACTAAATATACAAATATATCTAAATTGAACATGTAAACATAATTAAATTAAAATATATGCGTATACTATAACTTTCTCGGTAAGAATAACATATTGAGATGTCTCTATTATCCATTTCCAAATTTTCCATATATAAATAATAATAATAAATATATAAATTTTTGTAAAGATTATAAATAGTAATTAAAACTACCATATAAGGGAGTTCTTCAATGTTCTTGGGGGGCATCTATCCTACTTGTTGAATGGGAGTGGTGAGGCCATAACTACTATACTTAGTTTCTATCTGGGGAGGAATGAGAGATAGTTCGAGATATAGAGAAAGTAAATGGGTTTTTCCAAGAAAGAGAATAAGTTTCTTCAATAAAAATTAGTAAGGGATTGTTTCACTTTATTTTAATTCTTGAAAATTCTATTTGTAAGGATAATCCACTTTAGTTTTTATCATATAGGATATATCTATTTTTAAAAACAAATGTGTATGATATTAATATAAAATTATTTTATTTTAAAATTATGTGTTTATATTTAGTAATGATGAAAATTATGAGTTTTATTAGAACCCATATAACTTTTATAGAAAATTAATCATTAATTTTATAAAATATTTTATATTATTTTAAGCATTTATATATTTCTAAACTATGATATAAAATAATAAAAAATCATTGATTGTTATTGTTAAATTTCTAATTCTATAAGGGAGTTGATTTTACCAAAATCAATGTTTTTATATTTCAATCAATAAAAGTTTTTATTTTATGTCTCTATAGTAAATAATATTTATTATAATTTAAGGTTTATTATTTATAGTATGTTTTAAATAATTTAATCTTTCATGTCATGTATGAAAAGTGCATATAAAATCATGAATGCATTTTTTAATATAAGATATGGGCACCATCTTAACTCATGACATATCATGCATGCACAAGTTTTATTATTTGTTTACATGTATGTTTTATTAAAGAATCATTAATTTATAGGAATTAATTTCAAAGAATGTTTTGTTTATTTATTTTATAAATATGTGGATGAAAAATATTCTTTCATAGCATGAAAAGTAAAATTATCATGAGATTTTTTTGTTCTAAGTTCGGAAGAAGCGATTTTGTGAATATATATATATATGAACATATAAATGTTGTAAATATGTTGTCAAGTTTTTAATGTACAAAAATCTAGTGAAAGTATATATAAGTAAAACAATCTTAAATTGTTTTTTATAAAAAAGAGCACTTGAAGGATATAAATATGGTTGGGAATTTGGGAGTGAACCCACATTCAACTTTATGTAAGAATATAAGATGAACCTTCCCTAACCTCCTCTTCTAAAAAAATGCCCATATACATTCACCGACATTTCAACATCCTACTCAATCATGATATTGTAAACCCCAAGGGAACCCTATGATTTTACAAAAACATCCACTAAAGTTTATACCTAAATTCTGGTGACATTACCTTTTTGAACCATTATCTTTTCATTTCACCATTGAGCTATACCATAAGAACTGATGCACCTTCTTCCCGAATCCCACTCAGTTGAATGCAATAAAAAATAGCCTCGTCGCCGATTCTCAGACACCATCGAAACTCACTTTAAAATTTATTCTATGACAAAAAAATAACCCATTTAATTTGACCTCACCAACCCATTAGAATGAAATCTCCATAATGATTTCACATCAATCGAGCTCATGCACCACTGATCCTCCTTATACAAAGACCAAATCACCATAACTGATTCCCCACTTTCCACTATAATATAATCCTTATTATCTTGACACTAAATAATTTTCTAATCTCAATAGACCATTCAATTTCCATCACCGAAACTGATGGATAAATGATCCTAAGACTACTCACCCCTAAGCATCATTACAGAAGTAAATTCAACAAACTTTCCTAGATCACATAAACATTATCCAAGGATTTCTATGAAAAACCCACCATCAAAGAGGCTCATGTTATTAAATGAATGATGGTGAAATAAAAAATATCCTTCTAATTACCTACTGATCTTAAATCACATAATATAATGGGTCTCATCAAGACCAAAAATGTTATTCTCCATCACTTTGATGCTTACATTGAGTTTTTGTCTCTTATCAATAATCTTGTCACACCTGATCCATCAAAATTCTGATTCCGACAACCGGAACATCCTAATTCATACCAAGGGCCCCGGGATGACATTTCTACCAGTCTCCCATCAAAACCACACCAGTATTCAACCTCTACACAAAAATAATTTCTCAAAAAGACCTCATGAAATACTATTTTTCACCACCCAAACTAAAATCACAATGGCATGACATTTTTCCAATTTTTCATGCATTAAATATCCCATTAAAGCTCAGTGGTTTAATTTTGTCATTATACCCAATCACATATCAACATATAAATTTCAAAATAATACATGTTTCATTAAAACTAGGATCAAAAACTTCAGCCACTGTCCATGCCTCTCCCATATTCCATTCTTTCAAAGAATTGATCACCGTTATATCTTTCCAAAACTATAAATATCACCTAGCCAAAAAAATTTCACAAAATTACTAAAAATCCAAGAATCATTCAAAATTTACACTGAGGTCAATTTATTATCTGAATATGTTCATAGAGGTGCATCCTAAGTTGATAGGTCCAAGAACCCAACAATAATTTCTTCAAAAACCATAAGTTATATTGAATCACTCACACTTAGGGTGATTTTCATTCAAGAGAAACTATAATTTCTACATGCCTCTCAGAAAACCCATTTAAATGGTGTTCTCCCTCATGATTGCTTCATGACTGATCCACCTCACAATCTCCATGTCTAACCCACCTATACAGACATCCTCAAGGAACAAAAATTCCTATATAACCCTGAGAACCTCCCATGCTTTGATATCTAACAATGATCTTAGTCACACATCATTGGATTCAAGTCCTCCATCCACAATTTTCACCAATCAACTTTTCAAAAACCACACCAAGGTGATAATAGGGATATAAATCCAAATAAACCTTCCACTCCTAAAACTATGCTCAAAATGAAAGTACTATAACAAAGTGATTCTTCCAAAAAGATCCAAAGAATCCAACATGCCTAAATCACAGACCCAGTAAAACCTTCATGTTCTAACATTATAGAAAAAACATCTACTCCTAACTTACATACCTAGTGTCACTCATAGAAAGGCCAAACTATCTCATGAGTCACCCATAAGGGTCTTAGGTATCAACTATAGAATTTAGAGTCAGGCCAGAAAAGGCCTCTAGGATATCCCACCTATCCTACACACCAAAGAAAGCCTCTTATAGGTCACAAATCCTGGGATTAATCTCACCCTATTTCATGGTTTCATGAAACCATACCACCAAGCAACCCCTATAATTTCTCATATAGGTTTGGATTTATCCCATCCTACATATTATTGGGTCAATAAAAAACCAGAATAATATCAAAACCCCCAAAATGTCATAGGTCTCAAGGTAATAGGTTATAATATATAAATCGATCTCTCTTATAGCCCCAACACCACATATAAAGTGTCAACCAAAAAACACCCACAAGTTACACAACATTTACATATAGGATTCACATGTTTTCTCTTTTATATTTTACATTAACTAAAATTTTATCTTATCAAGTATCAGTTAAATAAAATTTCAAGGAAAATTTATAAAGGAAAACAATATAAGAGTTTCACTTGGAATTTTATTTAGTTGAATCCACATAAAAATCAAAACAAGTCACCCTATTATTTACGTTTAACCATTTACTTTCCATGAATGAGTCATAGTTAAATAAAATATCAATTAAAAGTTATAGAGGAAAACTATATTTAAGTTGTAATTATCATTTTATTTAGTGGAGTTACATCCAAATCAAAACAAAATAATCAAACTTGGTCTTTTATCCATTTTAGAGGATTAGTTAAGTAAGATTCCATTATAAACTTATATGGTAACACCATATAAATTGATGTAGACACTTTAAATCACTAACCTTGGTCACGATCTAGGTAAAACATCACAAGAAGTTAGGAACATGAATCTTATGTTCTTTATATGATTCATGAACATGCACACATCCTATTTCCATACTGATCTAAAAGACAATATACAACTAATCAATAACCTCACAATCAAGTTCATCACTCAAGGGGAAATCAGATCAAATTTAAAAAATGAATAGCATGAGTAAAAATACTATCCTAGGAAATCTGAACATCCCTCATACATGGGGTGGTATTCCCAGGAACAATTTATATATCATGTCATGAAATATTCCCATTATCCTATCCACATTTCTTAAATAGTAATATAAAGGAAAAATGCTTTGATACCACTTTGTAATGTCCCACATCCTTAGACCACTGACTAATGACTAGATAAGTGGGACACAATAATACCTCAGGTGTGCATCCCTGTACGCTAGAGGTTTTTATTTAGTGGAACAAGACTAAGGTGGTAGAGTGGGGAGACTATTCCCACATATTAGAGAATATCCAAAAAACAGTCAAATTTAGTATCCAAATAAAATGGTAAACAAAAAAGTATGGAAGTGGAGAAAATAATTCTAAATCAAATCTTCTATTAAAAATGAAATGTATAAGGTAAATTCTAGAAAATCATACATCCAAAACTAAATAAGAACCGAAATACAAGATTAGAATAAGTCTAAATGGTCTCAAGCCTCATCCCAGTCCCAACTCCCATGCTCTATCCTAGTAGCCTAACAAATACCCAACACTAGGTTACTTCCCCAAACATGCACCTAAAAACAAGTATCATTTGTTTGGACACCCAAGTGGTATGGTGGCATCAGCACTATGTGAGTTTCAACTTTTTAGGCCACCACCAATGATGTACCTAAAAAAGTAACCCATAAACTATGCCAACATTAGTGGTCAATATAACCAATTATAATAAAATAATTTAACATTAAAAAACTAAATGCATAAAAAAACACCAAATAGGGGGTCCAACTCACCCTGGGAATGATACACACCTAATTTGTCCAGTGTTAGGGTGTTATTAAGCATGTCACAATGACTGTACCAACACATTTACTGACTAGGGTTAATATATCCTTTCTTGGTGAAAACAAGCACCCATGGGTAATATACCTATCCCTAATGCCCTATAATCCACTCGAGGGCCATGTTAAGCCTAGTTTTAATCATAAAACAATATCCACTTGGGGGATATGTTCTCCTCAGGATTAACAATCATAGCTATATTCCATCAGGGGTCTATGTTCACCTTGAGTTTAACCATCTATTATAAATAAAACCATTTCATTCCTTTTAAAACAAAACCACTAAAATGGGAATTTTATATTCACATAAAAAAATTCATTTATAAATAAACACATCCATAAAAACAAGTTTCTCATTTTATTTTATAAGGATGGTTCTTAGACCATCACATAATTTCACTATTACATTTCAAAAGTTAATTCCAGAAACACCAATTTCAAAATGGCCAAACCATTTCATTAAACCCATCCAACATTTCCATTTAAAAAACTAAAATAAATTTTCCATTTTTAATTTTTCGGTTTATAAAACACCATTTCTAAATTACCTTTCCATTTTCCTTTTTCATGAAATATGAATTCAAGTTCCATTTCATAATTCTTATGCCAAACCCATATTCTATTTTTTTCTGATTCACCCCACCTGTGATTTCCTTTCACACGGTCAAAAAAGGCATATAAAAGGGAATTTAGCTATGGTGAAACTACTCTTAAAACATTTAATTTAAACTAGGTCAATGCATGAAGAAGTTGGCCTGAAATCATAATGAACCACTTAGAAAAAATATGAGTCAAGACTATGGGTTAATTTTTAATGTCCAACTACCTTGTGTGAGGTGTCTTACCTTTAACTATTGATTCAGAAACCTATTACCCGATGTCATTGACATACACAGCTAACACTCAATCACCTGTAGATGTATATCACAACTAAAAAACCGATATCATTTAATTATAACCTAATTGTAACTAATTAAAAACTTTCAACTAGTTAAATAACCTAAAAACCTATAAAAAATAAAAATCCACTCATTGGGTACTTCTTCCATTCCTAAAGAAATAATAACCCTCCTCTAAAGGTTCATTCCATGCACCAAACACCCACTCATGCCAAATAAAAAAAACGAGAACCGAAACCGTAAGAAAAAAAATTTAATTCAAGTAAAAACCCTTAAAAAAATCATAAAAGGGTATATCTCCATCAATAAAATGGATGATGACATGCCCATGTTTTCTTCAGATGTCCACTAGTAAGGAATCATGGAAGCCCCATCATCTTGGGACAATTCCACCATCCTATGGTAGAATCACCTCTCAAATCCATAATGCATAAAATTGAAAATTAGTTAGGGAAAATGAGAAGAGTTTAAGGTAGAACCAAGAGGATGAAATTACTATGAATCCCCAGGAAACGACACCCAATACAACCCCACATGAAGGGGAACCAAGATAAGGGAGGGGAGGACCTCCTTGGTCCTCATGATCAAAAATAAAGAGGGAGGGAGGGGTTATCCCTCTAAATACCTAAGGAGGTATAATTATAATTATTCACTTTAAAAACTCCATCATCTAGTTGGTATCTTCAAGAAACGACTCATGGGACTACCAACCTTAATTGTTTCGCAGATGTAGGTCTAAAAAATGGCTTGTGGACCTCTATTGGTGAGAAGGCCCTTTGGCCAAGCCACCAGTTGGCCGATGGTAATAAGCTATAGCCCTGACCAGCCAACCCATATCTTGTTCCTTCCTGCTAGTCCTATCCACATTCCAATCTTGAAACCTCATATAAAAACACCCCTTTGAGGCTTCCAACCCATTTAAATACTATTTCAAACCCTGGTTCTTGAAAAACCCACTCACAAGTTCAAGAATTGAAACTTCTTCTGAAAATTAAAACCCATCTGTACACCCAAGTATTATAGAAATATAGTAATTAAAGTATCTTACTTTCTTATTTTCATATAATGATATATAGATCTTAGGTTATTTTTTTAAAATATTGATCACCTAAAATTCAATCAAATTGATCCTTTATTCTTGTAAAAATATATTTATTCTTAAATGACATATTATTAATATCTTGATAGATGACACATAATATCATAGATCTATATTTCTTTTCACAAATAAAATAGGCGCACCCCACAGTGATATACTTGGATGAATGAATCACTATTCCAAAATATCTTGCAACTTCTTCTTTATTTTATATAGCACAACTTGTATTATTCTATATACTAAATTTAATATAGGTTATGATCCATGGAATAGTTTAATAGAAAAATAATTATTTTCTTATGGGATGTCAAAAAAATACTTCTAGAATAAAATATATAAATTCTTAAATAATGGATACCTCCTTCAATTTTATTTCTTCCATATAATATATTATTTTAGTGATAAATCCATATCCATGATTTTCTAAATATATTTCACCATCATTAGAATATGTAAATTTTTTTAATCTTCTTCTTTCATTTTTATACTAATTAGGGTTGGTTGAATAGTTTGAATGTAACTATCTTGTCAAAATAACTTATATTTACCTTATAATATGAGATCCATTCCATACCTAGAAAATTATTAAATTAAACTAAGGGGTAAACTACTATATTCATAAGTATTTGTTTCCCAAAGACCATGATGGGATAATCCTTAAATATATCAATGTCAATTAATGCATAATTAAATGTTATTTTTTATAAATAAAATATTTAAATTTGAGGTGGAGAATTTATATACAACATGGAATTCAATGATATAAATCAATTTCTTGATCAAGATATAAATAATGTATATCAAATTATTGAGTAGAAGGTTATAATATACATGAGAAAATCACTAGGATGGCCTAACTCATCTTTCATTGTAAGATATGCATGAGATCAACCTTGAGGTTTCGGTGGTTGAGGATTTTTATTCCTTTAATGAATCCTCTACTTAGAGAAATTATTATCAAAATGTTTAAACTCATTTCTATTAAATAACTAATCCATGGGTGAAAATTTTCAAAAAAAAAACACTATTTTCATCTTCATGGATCTCTGATAAACTAAATGGGAATCATTGAATTACTCCTTAATGAATTTCCTAGGATTCAATTCCACATTTCTCACACTTAAATCGTCTCTTATTTCCTTGTAAAGGATTTCATGAGTGATTACTACTATATATATGATATGTACAATGATATCATTTTCCATTTGTTATCTTTTTTATATTATATTTCATCATGATCCCACATTTTCTTATTTATTATAAAATACCCCATGTGTAACACCCCAAGCTTTCACGGTACGTTTCCCGTTGAATAATACAATAGCTTGCATTGTGCGCAACATAGAGTTTTAACACACCATGACCAATCGAACTAGCCATTATGAATAGTAATACACGCTTTTTTAAATTTTTTAAATTTTATTCTTCAAAATGGACTTCATTTTTGGATTCGAAATATCAAAATTAGCTTAGGGTGATTTTTTGTTATTTTTATGAAAACATTCAATTTTGATGAATAGTGAAAACACTACGTTATTGTTTAAAACTGAGATTTCATTCAAAAAAATAGTTATTTTATTTTAATTTAATTTAGGTCAAAATAGATACATAATACCTATATATGTTCAATGTAATTCATTGCAGTCATTTTATAATAAGTTTAGATATATAAAATTTTATTGAAATTTTTATCGTCTTTTACCCACCTTCTAAGAGCGTTTAAAATTTTTCATAAAACATAATTTTACCACTTCTGTGAGTTGAATTTCAAAAACACAAGAGATACGGTTGAAATAAGTAAGTAAAATGTGGTTCAATAAGATGAACGTAATTTTTGGTGAATAGTTACTTTTGACTTTTATTTACCACGATTAAAAGTAAATATAGCAATTAAGGGTAAAAATGATATTATAATTACCCTTAAAAATGTTCTAATTCTATTAGATAAGTATAATTAGACCACAAAAAACCTTATGAATAAAATATGACCCCATTTGGTCCACTTGGATAAGATTAAGACATTTATTATTATTTTATTTAAAGAAGAGTTAAAAGAGTTAAATTCAAAGTTTAATAACTAAACCATTTTTAATATAGGTTTATACATAAGATAAATTCAACTATAAATATTAATTATAAATATAAAATTATATCCTACATAATGGTATTTTATTTATAATTTTTAAACATTAAATAATTTAATTAATTTATGACACAATGATGATTCAGTAATTATCTTATTAATGAAATATTAATATATTTGATATTATAAATATACAAATAAATGTAATTTGAGGATTTTTATGAATTTCACTAATTTTATAGGTTATTATGACATTTTAGGGTTGATCAAATAATTTTTTTTCAAAATAAAAAAAGATGTTATGATTAAAAAAACAAATACTAAATAGTGTCAAAATTGACATAATTGAGTTTTTAAAACAAATACTATATTATTAATTGATATAATATTCCTAAAAATTTAATGTTCATAAAAAGTACTTATATAAGGTTATATATATTAATAATGAACCACTTGGGGGTTCTATTGGCTTTTTATAGTATGTTTATTAACTATGTAATATAAAAATACAAAGAGACATGGTAAATGTCAAACTATTTAACAAAGAGTTAAATCTAAAAGATAAGGTTAATATGGTGTACTAAACCTGTATAAAACCTAATAATTGAGAGGTTTTCTACCCATCCCAACCTTATCCTATAAATAAATCATTTTGGATCCATTAGACACCGAAAATGATTTTATTATAAAATAATATTTCAAGCTTTTCATAAAGTGACCCTCGCCTCTCTTATAAAAGGGTACTTACCATTCTCTTAATTTCACACCTCCAAATCCATTTAGATCTGAAAAAAACTATACAAATATCCTACCAACTTTCCTCCCTTAATCCTAGATTCCTTCTGTTTTTCAGAAATCCAACCTAAGGAGCCCTTTTGATCAAATCAAAAGGAAGAACCCGGAGAAGAGTTAAATATTTCATCACCTCTTCCAAGTTCTTTTCTTCTTCCACTTCTTCTTTATTTTTTGTTTTCATTATAAAATAATAAGTCTAGTATATTCTATATATTGTGATGTTACTATAAAAATAGTACAACCATATTTATTATTTAATCCATCATATGAATGACAAAGTCACCATATGTGCGTACGTACAACTTATCGTCTCCACGTCGTGGTGTATATTGTTATTCAAACACTTCATTATTTGGATGGGTATAATAATTAGTATAACTTATGTAGATAATAAATATAAAATGTTAATTATTCTTTATATATGATATACCATCCAATTACATATGATTACACTATCAATATAATGATATTGTCTCTCGTGCATACGTACAGATTTCCATCTCCATGAATGCGATGAGATTCATCCCCCATCGTAATCATTCAAGAATAATTTTCATTTTATGATTAAAAATAATGTTTAGGAACTTAATATCATTCTTTATATGAATAAAATACATCCTATCTATAAAAAACATGGCTTACGTAACCGTGCACATAAAGGAAAACGAATCAGTTAACACCCGAAATGATGCTACTACTAAAATATTATTAACAAAGAAATATAATAGGATCATATATGATATCATATTAATGTATATAGTTATTTTATAACTTAATAACAATTATTTAACTATTATAAAGGAGTTTAAAATACCCTCGACCAATGTAAAGTATGAGGTAAGTGGTTTCTTATCTCACTTTTAATTCTGTGAGATTTCTATTGTTCACCACTTATTTGTTGTATGTGGTGTATTATGTACTACCATTTGATATATATTATCCTGATTATATTTATATTCATGTTACTATATTATTTATTTTGTGGTTATTAAATTTTTTTCTTACGACTTGACTGATTACAACGTGGTAAGCGGTTTTTATCTCACTTTTATTCCCGTGAGATTCATGCTATATTTTCCACAATTACCTTTTATGTGGTGTATGTACTGCCCATGATTGTATTGTTTTCATAATATAATATAATTTATATATATTTAAATCATATTTGGATGATTCTTCTTCTATGGGGTGTATGTTTCATAAGTTATCAAATTGGTAAGGGAATTTCAAATTTCAATTTCCACTCATTCAGTTTTACACAAACTTCATTGATTACTATAATCCAAGATTATGTGTCAAATTACTATTTATTTACTTATATAGTAATTTACACTCCCCTTTGTATGGATATAATTTTGATACACATAATCACTCCATTTATAAATTCTCAATTCATCGATATAAACTTGATAAGAGTAATTTTAAATCAATTTCTATTCATTGAGTTAAACATTCAAGTCATTGGAGTTGGTTTTACAAGAATATGTGTGAATGTACTGTGATTGATTTTCACTGAATATCCAATCATATTGGGTGTATTTATATTCACAACACATAATTATGTCCTTGATTTATCCTTAACCTAAGGATACAGTCTTTATAAAGGAATTCATCTCAACTTATATTCTATTGAGACTTATTTATTTTTATATGCCAATTAAATTTATTTGGTGTATATACTTTGCTTTTACAAAGTATATCATGAATACCTTTATTATCATGATATTATAAAGTTGTTATTTCCTCAATTATTTTTAGTCAAGCTTCTCTCATTTTTTAGCAATTCTAACTAAAATATCTTTTAAAATGTTTTGAAGATTTATTCTTATAAACCTTTCTCATTAATGTCCATGTTTTAAAAATGGTTTTAAGGATTTATTTATTTGGACATGAATGTTTTAAAATTTTAATTCCTTTCAAAAGTTTCAAAGTGGTATGGGACACTTTTATTCAAAATTATCTTTTAAATGACTTCATTTATAAATTATGTGACTTTTAAATGATTTCACAAAAAAGGGATATTTCTATCAAAGATTTTTACTAATAATTTACAACTATGTCAAAATCCTTTACGGGATATTATTCTTGATCGAGGTTGATTTATTATGATAAAAATATTCCATATTGTGTTGATGGTTTTGTGATATGTTCGACTGTGGATGTATTATTTTTATACCATTCATGGGTTATGGATAAAGTATTAACATTTCGTATTATAGTTTTAATATGAATGATTATGTTATGATTAAACCTTTACATATGAGGAATGTATTAGACATAGTAAGTGATGGGTGGAGCCCAATATTGCTTCTCAATGCATCGGTAGGTCTCATGAGACCAACTAGTGTCTTGGAACAAGGCCTTGACAAAATCTTATTTGTAGTCTTGGCACAAGGCCTTGACTATGTGGTTATGAAGTCTGGAATTATGCATTCCATATTTATGAAATTGGATATTGATATTACATGTGATTATTAGACTAGTAGAATATCCATGTGAATAATTAAATGACATTATTTGATTTATCATTGCCATATTATGCTGAAGTTTAAGTTCAAAAGGCTTTTGTTTTAGTCTTATACATTGCCTTAAATGTTTATGTTTATTTATGAAAGTTTCTGCTATATTTTTATCCTTACTGAGCATCTGAGCTCACCCATTTATTATGTTTTATTTTTCCCAGGATGCAAAGAAGTATATTATGATTAACCTATAAAAATAGGATAAGGGATATAAGAGTGTTCAAAGGGGACAAAATTTTTTGGTTGTTTTTATTTCATGATGTAATGTAAAACTTATGTATGCATCTAGTACTTCAAGACTAATAAACTGATTTGTCTTTCGAGACATGATTCCTTGTATCATGCCAATGTTATGTAATAATGCACCGAATTTGGGTAACTAGGTTTAGTGCATTACAGTTGGTATTAGAGGAAGTTTAGTACAAACCTTTGAAGCTATATTTAGAAAAAATCTGATTAGAAAACACTATCATAAGATAGAATTTTAGAATTAGTATATAAGAATATCCAAAAATTTCGGTAATGTAAATATTATGTGGTTTTTCTAAGAAATAAATCCATATATGGATATGAGCATGTAGAGACAGCTCTAGAACATATGCACCTAGGAGTGAAAACTCTGACAAAGAGTTTTAGGCTTGACCTGGGATATCCTAGTACACGACAACAGGCCTTGTTATACTATTGGTTATAACACTCCCAGGGGATATTCTTAGGATAATTCACATTTTCTTTACAAACCGATTTGATGGATTTTAATATAAGATGAGAATAAATGACCTTTGTTAATCCTAATGTGTTTTATATTGAAAATAATGTGTTATGATATTCTCTAAATGATTTTATGACTCATGGTATTCTTTCTTATGTTAGTCAATGGCTAGATTCCAAGGAAGTCATAGTAACATTGAACATGATGTACAAGGTGGGAACGATGGTGGAAATGAGTAACAAAATGGAATGTTGATAGGTGTAAAAGATATCGTGTTCATTCCAAATCATTTTTCCAAAAAAATAATCAACAACATATATATTAACCAATGCCTAGACTCAACAAAGAAGATAAAGGATGTTAATGATAAGAGATCTAGTGGTGGATACCAAGGAGAAAAGAAAGCTCAATTTCCATCATGCAGGAAATGTGGAAGGAGACACCTAGGAAAGTGTCTCAATGGAACAATGAAATTATTTATGTGTGGGAAAGAAGTACATAAAGTAAAGAATTTCCGAGGAAAAATTAAGAGTACTATGGAAGAAAATAAAAATGATCCCAAGAATCCATTTACAGTTATTTGATGTAAATATTGGGGACCTGAGAATTACCCAAGTGAAAGAACTATTCTATAGGATAACCTCTTGGTCAAGGAAGAACCGATGTGAAAATAAATTGATGTAGAAATGTTTAAAAGTATTAGTGCTCTTTTTTGATGGGATTACTTTAGAAGACTTTTCACTTATATGTTTAACCCTACAGTTTGTTATGTGAAAATACTATTTTAGGAATAATTATCTTTTTTATTGTTGATATAGTTATAAATAACCATTTGGGTTTATATGATACTTGAATTTGAGGCAATTACAGGTTTTAAATTTTGGGATGAAAATGAGAGGTATGAGATAACATTTGTGGTGAAATTATGTTATGGTTATTTTGAGGAATTTATCTCATTTTGGTAATGTTATAAAATACAGTTTTTGAAAAAGGACCACATGTAGATCGTATGAAAACCAGTCGCGTCAGACAATGTTGCGGGAATCGAACCAACAACCAGAGTGAGATTTGGATTTATCCCCTACCACTGGACTACATGAAGTCCC
Organism: Viscum album; assembly: GCA_963277665.1. Classification (NCBI taxonomy): domain Eukaryota; kingdom Viridiplantae; phylum Streptophyta; class Magnoliopsida; order Santalales; family Viscaceae; genus Viscum; species Viscum album. The sequence continues at coordinate 1,365,964,297 of OY728145.1, read as the reverse complement.
TGGTTAGTGTGAATAATTATTTTTAGTTAAATTATTTTTTTGATCAATAATAAGTTGATTTTGGATCTTATGTCTTATCAAATGGATATCCTTAGTATAGGAAAATGATTTGGTGATTAAGTGATAAATGTTATATTGGAAGACGTTCGATCTGTTGGGAACACTATATGCCTAAGGAAAATAGAATACTATGGGATTTCATTTGAGGAGTAATGGTGTATTCTTATCTTTCTTTTTATTGAGTATTTATAGCGATTTGGGTTATTTATAGAAATGATTAACCTATCATATAGAATATGTGATTAGGATAATTACTTTTAAGTATGTGACTTTAAGAGTAGTCGATGTTATTTGGAGATACAATTTTACGTGTAAGACAACGTAATAAAATTCTTCTATGTTTTGGGTTTCAATACTAGTTTGGATTATATTTAATGATTTTAAGGACAATTGTTTATTGAATGGTATTTATTTAAATTTGTGTATTGTTGGTTTAATTTTTTAAATTAATATTATTATTTCTTCCTCTAAAGGATTATCCTTTTTTGGGATCATCTGATCTTTTACTAACCATTTTGGTTTTGGTTAATCTTTAAAGACAAGGGAAATATATAGTTTATCCTTTGTGATAATGTGATTTTAAAGAAGTTGATTCTAGCACTTCAAGTGTGACCAAGTCATCTTGAATATTCATTTTTTTAAAAAAAGATGAGTTAGTGGTAGAAATTTATTAAAGGATGAAACTCTACTTACAAAGTAAGTATATATCTTTATGTTCTTAGTCAATATCATAAATAAATTCCTAAACTTTATTAAATGGAACTTAAAACAAAAAACATTGTCTATTTACTTTTATAACTGGGAAATTAATGACCGTTTATCCCATCACATGTTTGTGGTTTTCTTGTTGTTAATTTTATCCTGATCAAGTTTTCTATCATTCTCCATCAAAACTTGACACTTAGTTTATCTTCCATATCCTTGTTTTCCTACATGGAATCCTAGTATGGGTTATCTCATGTGACCTTTTTTACTTCTCTTTCTTTCTTTTAAAGTGATAGTTTTATTTACTCATTTTTAGATGTTGGATAATCAATGAAGTTCGCAAGCCTAATTTTAAATTTTCGAGGACTCAATTTCCCAAAGGGGGAAAGAATGTAACACCCCAAGCTTCCATGGTACATTTCCCTTTGAATAATGCAGTAGCTTGCGTTGTGCGCAATATGGAGTTTTAACACACCACGACCAACCGAACTAGCCGTTATGAATAGTAATACCCACTTTTCGAAATTTTATGAATTTTATTCTTCAAAATGGACTTCATTTTTGGATTCGAAATATCGAAATTATATTAGGGTGAATTTTTGGTATTTTTCTGAAAACATTCAATTTTTGATGAATAGTAAAAACACTACGTTATTGTTTAAAACCGACATTTAATTTAAAAAACTAGTTATTTTATTTTAATTTAATTTATGTCAAAATATATACATAATACCTATATATGTTCAATGTAATTCATTGGAGTCATTTTATAATAAGTTTAGATATATAAAATTTTATTGAATTTTTTATCATCTTTTACCCACCTTCTAAGAGCGTTTACAAATTTGCATAATGCTTAATTTTCCACTTATGTGAGTTGAACTTAAAAAATTTGAGATACAAAATTGAAAAAAGTAAGTAAAATTTGGTTCAATAAGATGAAAATAATTTTTGATGATTAGTAACTTTTGACTTTTATTTACCACAGTTAAAAGTAAATAGGGTAATTATGGGTACAAATGATATTATAATTACCCTAACACATGAAATAATTCTATTGGATAAGTATAATTCGACCAAAAAAAATCTTAGGAATAAAATATGACCCCCTTTGGCCCACTTGGATAAGATTAAGACATTTATTATTATTTTATTTAAAGAAGAGTTAAAAGAGTTAAATTCAAAGTTCAATAAGTAAACCATTTTTAATATAGGGTTATACATAAGATAAATTAGAGTATAAATATTCATTATAAATATAAAAATATTTCCTAAATAATGGTATTTTATTTATAATTTTTATAAATTAAATAATTTAATTTATTTATGACACAATGATGATGTAGTAATTACATTATTAATGAAATATTAAAATATTTGATATTATAAATATCCAAATAAATGTAATTTTAGACTTTTGGTGAATTAAACTAATTTTATAGGTTAATATGACATGTTAGGGTTGATTAAATATTTTTTTTGAAATAATCATGTTATGATTTTCACAAGAAACCAAATATTAAATAGTGTCAAAATTGACATAATTGAGTTTTTAAAACAAATATTATATTATTAGTTGATATAATATTCCTATAAATCTAACATTCAGCAAAATTACTCATATAAGGTTATATATATTAATAATGAACCACTTGTGGTTCTCTTTTCTTTTTATAGTAAGTTTATTAACAATATAATATAAAAATACAAAGAGACATGGTAAATGTCAAACTATTTAACTAAGAGTTAAATCTAAAAGATAAGGTTAATATGGTAAACTAAACCTATCTAAAACCAATTGTTTGAGATATTTCAGACCCATACCCTCCTTATCCTCGAAATAAATTATTTTGGAGCCATTAAAAACCGAAAATTATTTTGTTATAAAATAATATTTCAAACCTTTCCTAAAGTGACCCTCTCCTCTCTTATAAAAGTGTACTTCCCCTTCTCTTAATTTCACACATACAAAGACATTTTCCTTAGCAAAAACCTACAAAAATATCCTACCAAATATCCTCCCTTCATTACAGAGGCCTTCCTTTGGTCAAAAATCCAACCTAAGGAGCCTTTTTGATGAAATCAAAAGGAAGAACCCGAATAATAGGTAAATATTTCATCACCTATTCCAAGTCTGTTTCTTATTCCACTTCCTCTTTATTTTTTGTTTCTATTATAAAATAATAACTTCAATATCTTATATATATTTTGATGTTATTATAAAAATTTTACAACCATATTTATTATTAAATCCATCATATGAATGACAAAGTCACCATACGTGCATACGTACGACTTACCGTCTCCACGTCGTGGTGTAGATTGTTATTCAAACACTTAATTATTTGGATGGGTATAATAATGAGTATAAATGGTGTAAATAATAAATATAACATGTTAATGATTCTATATATATGATATAACATCCAATTACATAAAATTTCACTATCAATATAATGATATTGTTGCTTAGGCGTACGTACTGATTACCGTCTCCACGAACACGATGAGATTCATTCCCCATTGTAATTATTCAAGAATAATTTTCATTTTATGATTAAAAATAATGTTTAAGAACTTAATATCATTTTGGATATGAATAAAATACATTCTATCCATAACAAACATGGTTTACGTAACTGAGTACATAAAGAAAAACCAACCAGTTAACACCCGAAAAGATGATACAACTAAAATATTATTAACAAATAAATATTAGAGGATAATATATTATGTCATATTTATGTATATAGTTCTTTTATAATTTAATAACAATGATTTAACTGTTATATGGGATATTAACGTACCCTCGACCTAGGAAAAGTACAAGGTAAGGGGTTTCTTATCTCACTTTTAATCTAGTGAGATTTACATTGTTCGCCACTTATTTATTGTATGTGGTGTATTGTGTACTTAAATTATATATATACTATCATGATTCTCTCTATATTCATGATATTCTGTGATTCATTTTTTTATAAACTTTTGTTCTTATGACTCAATTGATTACAATGTGGTAAGGGGTTTTCATCTCACTATTATTCCCGTGAGATTCATGCTATATTTTCCACTATTACTTTTTTGTGTGGTTTATATACTGCCCATGATTTTATTGTTTGAGTAATATACTTTAATTTATGGTTATTTAAGTAATCATTGTATTGTACTTCTTCCATGGGGTCTATGTTTCGTAAGTTACCAAATTGGTAAGGGAATTTCAAATTTCAATTTCCACTCATTCTGTTTTACGCAAACATCATTGATTACTAGACTCCAAGATTATGTGTGAAATCACTATTTATTTACTTATGTAGTAATTTCCACTCCCCTTTGTGTGGATATAATTTCAATAAACATAATAAATACATTGAATAATTCTCAAGTCATTGATATAAACTTGATAAGAGTAATTTTAACTCAATTTCTATTCACCGAGTTAAACATCCAAGTCATTGGTGTTGTTTATAGAAGAATATGTGTGAATGTACTCTGATTGGTTTACACTGAATATCCAATCATATTGAGTGTATTTATACTCATTACACATAATTATGTCATTTATTTATCCTTAACCAAAGGATACAGTCTTTATAAAGGAATTCTTCTCATCATACATTTCATTGAGACTTCTTTGTTATTATGCGCCAATTCACATTTATTTGGTGTATATATTGTACATTGACATAGTATATCATGAATCCCTTTATTGTCATGATATTATAAATTTTTTATTTCCTCAATTATTTTTATTCAAGCATCTCTCATTTTTTAGGAACTCTAACTAAAATATCATTTATACTGTTTAAAGATTCATTCTTCTAAACCTTTTTTCATTAATGTTAATGTTTTCAAAATTGTTTTAAGGGTTTATTTATATGGACATGAATGTTTTAAAATGTTAATTCATTTCAAAAGTTTCAAAGTGGTATGGGACCCTTTGATTCAAAACTATATTTTAAGTGACTTCCTTTATAAATTTTGCAACTTTTAAATGATTTCACCAAAAAAGGGATATTTATCTCAAATATTTTTACTGATCATTTTCAACTATGTCAAAATCCTTTTCAAGATATTATTCTCGATCAAGGTTGATTTATTATGATAAAAATAATACATATTGTATTGAAGGTTTTGTGATATGTTCAACTGTGGATGTGTTATTTTTATACCATTCATGGTTTATGGATAAAGTATTGACATTTTGTATGCTAGTTTTAATATGAATGTTTATGTTATATTTAAACCTTTTCATATGAGGAATGAATTGGATATAGTAAGTGATGGTTAGATCCATCTATAGATCTTAGATGCATCGGTAGGTTTCATGAGACAAACTAGTTTCTTCGCACAAGGCCTTGACAAAATCTTATTTGTAGTCTTGGAACAAGGCCTGGACTATGTGGTTATGAAGTCTAGTATTATAAATTCCATATTTATGAAATTGAATACTGATATTACATGTGATTATTCAACTAGTAAAATATCCATGTGAATAAGTAAATGGAATTATTTGATTTATCTTTCCCATATTATGCCGAAGTTTATGTTTAAAATTATTTTGTTAAATCTTATAAATTGCCTTAAATGTTTATGTTTATTTATGAAAGTTTCCACTATATTGTTATCCTTACCTAGAATCTTATATCACCGATTTTTTATGTTTTATTTTTAACAGGTTGCAAATAAGTATATTACGATTAACCTATAGGAATAGGACAAGGAATATAAGAGATTTAAAAGGGACACAGTGTTGTTGTTTTTTTATTTTATGATGTAATGTAAAACATATGTATGTATATTGTACTTCCAAGGATAGTAAACTAATCGGTGTTTTGAGACATGATTCCTTGTATCATCCCAATATTATGTAATAATGAACCGAATCTGGGTAACTAGGATTAGGGCATTACACCATTAGACTATTGGATATTTTAAAACCTTATATCCACCTTCCCCACATATAATATGATTTATTCATACCTAAAAAACTCTAAAATTATATGTGCCTTACATAGATCATGTTTTAATACATTATTAAATCTTTCATTTTTGTTGTATTAGTCAATGATAAACCATAAAGTATACCTTTCCATCCATATAACATTAGATTTGTGTACTTTAATGGATTCATCGTCCTAATTTTGGGGACCAAATTTTCCCCAATTCACTAATTTATGTTTTAAGAGTGTCTGGAGAATTATAAAGCATCACAGAAGGATTTTGGAGGTGGGAGACTAAGTTTAGATTATTAGAGACCAAAATAGATGTGATGAAATCTAGTTTTTCATGGTGTCTCTAAGGATTGAGTTAAGAAACAATAAAAATTCAATATGGTCTTCTCTCTTTCCTAAGTATTTAGCAAGGAACATTCTCTAATGGAATATACTTGTTCACTTATCTACCTAGAAGCAATGGAAAATAGTATGTTTCATTAACCTTGTTCCATTTGGAACAAACCCTATGTAACACTTTAATTATAAAGGGTATCATGAAGAGAGTTAGTAGGAAAAAGTTCTAGCAAGTTGCGTGGTACCATGTTGAATTGACATGAACAATGCCAAAATGCTAACACTTGAAATTTAATATTACTTTAGATATATTCCTCCATTTATTTGGTTTTTCTATTTCATTATTGAACCCTTGATGGATGAAGTATTTCTTTTGGCGATATTTCACTCAATAGGGTGATTTTGAGTTATTTCTTAGTGCGAGTAATCACTTCCTGATCTGACATGCTTTTTATTTCCTTATTCTATATTATTTTTCATTTTATTCAATCAGTCAAATTATTCCTTCACATTAATCCATGTATGAGGGATTTATTTTAGATTTTATTTTTCTTGGTTGAGTTTTTATGATATATTGATGTGTATATATTTTTTGGGGTATTATTGTGTGTTGGTGGTGTTTGATCATCAAATTAGAATTGTTCAGTATTGTAGCTGTTTAATGTCTGTGTTATGACTAGTAAATGTAATTGTGATTAATGTATAAAGTGATATTAATTAATTTGTGGTTTATAAATAATATGTTATAAATTAAATTTAAAGTGGTTGGTAATTGAATATATAAAAGTGATTATGATTAATATTTTTTTTGTGAAAGTTGTAATATGGTGTAATCATGGTGTTGGTATGTGTCAAAAACTATTATATATGGGATTTGAGGTTTTTTGAAACCCACTGAGTCATTGGTATATCTACTTCGAGTTTTTTATTTTTATTGTTTTGTATTTTTAGAGTTTCTGGGATAAGGGGGTCATAAATATGTTTTCGTGAGAAAAATAAACCCTGAAGCATTGTTGGAACATGGTTTGTCAAACCGTGTAGCTCACCATGTGAGGGATAGTTTTTTTGGGGGAGATGTTCTTTTGTGTAGTTTGATCATGGTTCATAAAATAGTGTGAGGCTCAGGGGTGACCGTACATCTTTGATTTTTGTGAGATAGTAGCACCCACATATTTGGCGCATGGTTTTTCCAATTGTGTAACCAAAAATTATAGGTTTTCAATGTTATTAAAAAAAATTGTATTTTTATAAAAATTACCTTAAGCGACATTTGTTATTTTTTTCCACTTTATCTCCCATTTCATTCACAACCCCATCCCTTAGTGTTGGATTTTATCCATTCCCCTTTGTGGTGTATTCTCGTTGGTCTCTTGGGGTTTTGGCTTGATGTAAGCCTCTTTATTCAACATTTCTCGATCCTTCCCCCTTATCAATCCTTATTATTCTATTTATATGGGGGGTAAAACACTATATGTTGGGTTGGTTAATCCTATGGTTAATATTGGGAGTTTTTGTTTGATTTCTTGTGTTTTAGGTGCATTAAGAATCCAGCTTCCTAAATCGAGATATTTTTGTTGAAGGCAACAAGTTTGGAACTCATTACGAGGTAGTGACTCTATTTAAGTTAATTATTCATGGATAACCTTTTAATTATTAATTCGATCTGGTTTTACTTATTAAACTTACTTTTAATTGATTTATTATTAATATTTAATCTATTTTTAATGTGATTCATGGGTTGATTTTGAAATTTGATTTTTAAGCGGGTTTTCTTAAGGGGGTTGGTTTTAATGAACCCCATATATTTTCTAAAATGGATCAAAGATGTTTTATTATTTTAAATGAATTCATAAATAGATTTTAGAAATGGTTTTAGCTTGAGGAAGGTGATTTATCAAAATGTACTTGGTTATTTATTAAATTGTCTTTTGGAAAGGCTTTTTTGAATAACACTTGTGATGTTGAAATGTTTGGCATTGAGTAGCACATGGGATACCTATGGTGTGAGGTTTTATTGTACAAGGGACTATAGAGTCATTGGGAGGAATACTGAGATAGATTATGTGTTCTTTTATAAGGGACTGGGAGATCCTTTGGGGTGGAAGACCAAGAAAGCTTCCACTTTATTAACCATCAGACCTAGAGAATACTTGGGAGTTGGGAATGGGGATGTCCTTGAGAGATTCTATTTAGTTTAGATGTATATAATATTATGCTTAAAATATATCACATTATACTATAATGGTTAGATCCCATGGTGTACATTACTTATGCCCTTTTTATTTATATTCTATCATGCATTATGTAAGTTCCTTGTTTGAGTTTGACATATTGTGTTATTCCCTTACATCTTAGTTGGTTTTATTATGATAGTTATGATTATACATTTGTTTATGACTTATTATGGTAGGTTTATAATGTTTATGCCTAGTGTATTTTATTTTTATACCAGATCCATGTCAAGAAATGTTTTGGAAACTAGTTTTTTTAAGAGAAACCCAAGGGATTTCAATGTAATAATTCTAAGTGGAATGTTTTCAAAGTGTATTAGTTTTTATAAAATAAGTTTTGAAAGTAGTTTATTGATTAATTTTTTTTTAAAATCCTTACATTGTTTCATGGTGGTATCCTTCTGGGTTTTGTTCCTCAAAAACTATATATCACATTCAACATATGTATACTATGTTTTATAGGACACAAGTTAGGGAAGGGGAACTCTATACTTAAGTGGATCTTCTTATTTTCCACCATTAGATGTCTTTTGATGGATGAGATTTGGTCTTATCGGGGTAACTCATGAGGATCTATTTTTTAGTTTTTGGATTATTAGGATGTATGTATTGTCTATGTTGGCTCTTGATCCTTATTTTGGGGTTTAATCTTTTGACTTGATATTCCATGTTTATGTCTTTCTTATGGAATGTTATACTTGATGGGGTTATATTTTTTATGGTATCCATTTTAGAAATTTACGTGTTACTATGGATATTTATTTATTTTCCATTGAGTATGATTATGTTGGCGTGGATATCCATATTCATGGTTGGGTCATGCTGGTTTTCCATGGGATAAACCATTCCCAATAATTTATTTATTATTCCTTGGTTATTTTTACCAACATATGGCAATCAAATAATGTACTTCAGGCCTTGCGGTATTAAAAATTAGGTCAACTGAGGTGTGTTTAATATAGGATTATAATCATCTTTTCTATTGACATAAGAGAGGTTCTAGTGGGGGTGGGTTTTGATATATCATCATTTTGTTTTATATTTAGGAATTTTCACTTCATAATGAGTCACATTATGTGAGGAAAATACTTCTTAAATAATAAATATTTGAAATCACCACAAAAAATAGATTCTATATCCTCATTATTCCTAATGTTATTTATTAATTTATGATTATTGTTTGAATTATATATAAAATTGATATAAAACTAAAAAAAATCTTTTAAAAGGAGTATTATAGCATAGAAAATATCACCTCTATTGTAGATACACATTATTTATACATAACTGGATCTATGGAACCACTAAATAATAGAGTCTGCCCCCTTATTAATTTTTCAATATCCAATAGTATATAATGAAATGAATCAAAACATTTCAAATAGATATGGTTATTTTCCATAATATATATCATTTTAGATAATATTGTTAAGATGTTTTCAATACTAGTACCCATGCTGTTTGGTTGAACATTAGGAAAATCATCACATTGACCATTATGTTTACACTAGGTGTTCCCATTTTGAAATATTCATTATCAATCCGTCTTTAAAATATGAAAGTTTTAATTAGGTTAAAATAATTATCTTATATAATTAAACTATTTAAAAATATACTTTAATGTGGAATTTTAACCCTCTATGTTCATGTTTGTCATAATTGAATGGGTCCTCTAGAATCTATAGTTTTTAATTAAGATTTTCCTTCCCAATTCCCTAAAATGACTAAAAATATCGTTGATATTAATAATTATTTCTCAAATTCAAACTCAAAAATTCTATAGTATATAATCACAACATTCATTAAAAAATATAAATTTCATTATATATAAAAAATACCAAAATCACAACTTTATTATATTTGGTGACTAAGTTGATAAATTTGAAAAAATTCATAAGAATTTTTTTTAAACATCTTTAATATATATCCATGAATCCATAGGACATCTATGCTTTATAATATAATATTTTTTCTAGTTTTTTATATAATAATAATAGGGTGATATAGAATTCCAAGTAAGTGTATCTAAATAATCATAGTAGTGTATTTAAAAATATACCCCATATAACATGAGTTAAATCCTGAAATAATCGTAAAATATAGGAAGGATCATAAATAGTCATGATACAAAATATGTGTAAGAAAATTGGAACATCATAAAAATGTGGTCAAAAAAGTTCAGCTGACAAGATTACATATCATGTTACGGTATCATAATGGGATTCTATGACATAACTAAAATAGATAATATGCTCTAAATCCTGTTGCATATGATGCAATTTACTATCTTTTAATCTGTGATAAAATGTATATCATAAAGTATGAAATAATATTTCATTCTATTTCCTCATTTAATCATAATCTATATTTTAATTATATCATATTCCCTTACCCAAGAAAATCATATTATATGAATTGGTCTATCAAAAATCTTGGCATACGATTCCATTCAATGAATTTGATCGTCTTGGTGACCAAATATTAAGGCTTATCATTCAAGGGATATTCCCATAAAATTTATCATCTTATATCCATTACATAATATGTAATGGATGAGAATATAATTCATAAAATTCTTACATGAATAAATCCATGGAATTTATTCATGAATTATAATGTATGAGCAAATTAAGTATCAATTGAGGATTATCCTCAAGGATATATATAAGCATGAATTTCCCATTCAATGGGTGTGAGTGTATGTGATTTATTGATGATTTTCTAAGACTCCAAACCCAGAATCTCCCTATCTTTTACCTCCTTTGTGCAATGAGGTGCTAGAATGTCATGGAAGGAAGAGAGTCCAGATTAGATGACAAGTGATCTAGTTAGCCTATGGATACCTCCTAAGGAGGGAATCCTTTTATTTATACTCCTATGATCTTCCTCAAACCCTTATAAAGATAAAGATGATGCTATGGTAAATTTACTTTATGTTACACATTTGTTTTACAAATTCTTTTTTTCTAATTATATATGGTTATATATATATATATATATCTCTTGTTTTGATCTTAGTTTCATATTTTTATCACTTCTTTTTAAAATAATAAGAGATTTAGAGCCTTATAAATTCCAATAAATATATAAGATCCTACCGTGAAATTAGATTTTGTGAAATAATATTGAAAAAAATGAAGAAATAAGTATTTATTTAATATTACTGGAAAATCATAAAATAGGATAACAAGTTTTGTTTTTTCCACTTGAATAACTGCTTATAACACGGAGATATCATAACCTCTATTTCATTTCTAATATAGGAAATTTTAAAGTAAATTCCATATAATATCTTGAAATCCTGATATATGATGGTTTTAATCGAGTTCTGAAAAATTAGAGAATCGTATCACTCTAATGATATCACCATATATCATAAAACATGACTGCATATCCTATTTAACAATTGGGTTATCAAGCATAAAATATGGATAATAAAAAATAAAGGGCTTTGAGCTGCATCTTATCAGTTGTATCCTACGATTGAAGCTGAATCGTAAAAACATTATATATCAAGAAAATTTATTTTAATTAAAATTATATTATGAATTGAATGTTATTATTTATATATTATTTATAAATAATTATAAAATGGTCATTTTTCGATATTAATTAATTTATAAATAGTTTATAAATTAATTAATTATAAAGAGATTAAAATTAATTAATTAATATTTATAAAACATTTATTATTATAATATTTCTAAATATTAATTTTTAATATTAAAATACATTTTTACAAAAATAATATGGAATACCTTATGAATTATAAATAACGTGATTAGTTTGTAATCATAAGGGGTAATTTATAAAGAGTCGATAAATTACAAAAGAAGGCCAAAATAAAAAGTATTTATATTTTAATGATTATATATTTTCTATAATACAAAATTTGAATAGTTCAAATTAAAGAAATTATTTGGGATTTTTTTAAATCACATCTACAATAATTTTGAGGTTTCATTTTATCCTGGTTTGATGTTTTTTAAGTATAAGAAATTTATATTATGTAAAATTTTACATAATATAGATTGAATTATAAAATTTGTATATTTAATAAAATATCATATATTTAGAGTGAAATTGCATATAATTTATAATATGAAAATTTCATATTATGGAATGAATATAATGTTTTTATATTCAAAATTATAGAATGTTCATAATGATTAATCTAAAATTATAAAGTGTTTATATTTAGCTTTCATTTATTAATTGTTCATAAATGTTTATTTTATGTTTAAATTTATAAAGTGTTCATTTATTTTAATGCTATTTCTTTATTAATTGTTCAGGGATATAGATTTTTTATACTGTGAATATATGTATAATTTAGTTTAAATTGTTAAACCGATTCTTATAAAATTTTCAAGACTTTAACTACATGCTAGGTATGATTACATAAGATTTAGTTTTAATCTATCTTGACCTCGGTTTGTAATTAAAATTATCAGCGTGAATTTAATTGTTAAATATAATTTGTACATATTACGTTATAGAGATATCATTAATTGGGTTACCCCATGAGTAAAGTATCACCGGGTAGAGGGACTTTGTGTTAGAATTCCCACTATCCCATAGGCTTATCCCTTATTCTTGTAAAGAGGGGTTGGTTATGTATAGATCCAGGATTACTCGTGTGGTAATTTTCAATATCATATAATTCTAAACATTTTAATTGAATAGTTCATGTACATTTTTCATGAGATGTATCTAGATATGTGTAATTATATTTGGATTCTATATTTATATGAGTAACATAAACTACAGGTTGTGCAAAGAGTTATATATTAATATGTATTAAACATTTTAATTCAGTGGATTGAATTGGATTAAAAAATTAAATTGTTAGAAGCATGCATACATAAAGAGAATAACATGAGATAAGATGGTGTGATTAAATTCCATCCATAATACTAAGCATTAGATTCCTCCCAAGGAATCACATGTAAAAAACATGATCATTTAGTATTGGTAAAGTTAACTAGTAGGTGCCCATGGAATATAATGTGAGTGCAATGAAAGTAATGAGGTGACCCTAAATTTTAGGTGCCTTATTATTGGCGTTTTATTTAGGATATTATTAGCCAGGAAACCCTCAAAATAAAGATACCAAAATAATAGGGTTCAGTTTATATCTATATATTTTATTTCGATAAAGAGTATCAACTTACCTATCCAAGCGTCATATATGATATGATTGAAAATAGTTTTCTACCAAATATAGATATGGCTTATTTTTGTGATACTCGATATAAGTCACGATGAAATATGGATCTTGAACCCTTAGTGGATATGATAAATTTAAAAGGAGAAACCATATTTTAGGGATCCAATTTAATAAATTTCTTTATTAAATGAATATATTAAACATGATACTTATCAGATAGAATATTTTGTTTTATGTAATTTGGTCATCATAATCAAACTTAACTTTGAGATTAATCATTAGGAAGGATAAGATTAATGCATCTAACTCCTATGACTAATAACATAAGAAGAGTTATTGATTACGTGAAAATTTTATGTGTTAGAAAAATCAATTTTTGATTATCCAAGTGTTAAAAAATTTTTCAATAGGTTAATGTAGATTCTTATGAGAATCATATAATGGTTCACTTCAGGTTTAAAAGGAATTATATGCTTAATGGACTACGAAATTTTAGTCTCATATACTCAATATGATTGGGCAGTCAATGATACTCAATCTGATTGAATGTAATAATAACTTGAAGATATAGAGGATTTCATGTAAGGATTTTTTTTAAGGAATTCATTTTTTTTATTTATGGAAATCTTCCAAAAAATATTAACGAGTTAAAGAAAAAGTTTACTCAATATTCTCAAGAGGCGAGGATAAATAAACTAGGTGTGTGGTGCATAGTTCTTGGTTCTGTGTAGATAGTACAAGTGGGAAAATTTTCAAATGATAAGAATAAATCTTAGTCAGAGTGTCCAATAATGTTTCTTCATGTTTCCAATTAAGGTCATAGAAATATGAAGGTGTTATCTGGAAGGAGTAATGATTAAATAATATGGAATTGTTTGGGATATTTAATTGGGTTTTAGAAACTCTAAGGAAGTTAAATGTTAGGTATTGGTTTTATATAAATCAATTATTTGATTTTGAAGGAAATAGGGTACCAAATATATACTTCATAAGTGTTATAAATATATAAGAGTTTAAAATCCAGGGAATAATTGACAGATATTATAGTTACCATTATAGTGATAAAGCAAATAGATGATATATAAAATATTGTAATGAAAAGAATTTACGAAGATCATGTGGTTCTAAATAAAGGATTAGTATCTTTATCCCATTTATCCTATATTATAAGAGAAGGGTTTCAATAAAAAAATAGTTATTGTAAAAAATGAGATGATTAATTGTATTCTCATTGTTTATGATTAATTAAATTATTTAACATATCTTCAAAGGAGACAAGAATAAAAATGTTTTATCTAGGATAAATAGTTTGTATAGACATTTTTATGAAAAAATAAGACAATTTATTATATACATATAGATAAAGTGTTTATCTATATATTACATATAGGTGTAATAAGTTAACAAACCTCTAGAAATTGTTTTGTAAAAATAAGTCAGATTTATCATTATATTATATATGTTATGATAGATAGGTTCTTATATAGGGTTTTGTAAAGTATTATTAAAAGGATTTTAATAATGTAAAATGTATCATATAATTGGAAATATTTACTTCATCATTATTAAATGTTGGATGTATAATATATATATTGATATAGATTTAACGAAATAAAATGACAATTAACCCCTTAAAGTATGACTTTAAGTTATCCCTAACAAATATTCATCATGGATTATTATATTTTATGAAAAAATGTAAATGTTAGAATGATTAGGATTCTTGTATGAGATAAAAGATATTCTCAAGTGGTACAAACAATATTTTTTTCATTGGATGATCTACTAAGTATATCATACAGAGTGTTATTCACTGTGTATTTAGTATAATAGGGGTGTGTGTATCATATAAGATTCCCGACTACCTAAGTTTTGTGAGATACCTATCATGATAATCTTTATTATTTGATAATTTTCTTTTATAGTCCTTGAGGCTTAACTAATCAGGGTTGGGTGGGTATGTTGTTGATAATGCCACAAGTTTGATCCCAACCAAGATGATATTTTTCCTATCACATTACAAGTATGGAATCATTCCCCTAAATTGAGATAGACTGGGGATTGTGTGACACCTAAATAGAACATATGATGGGTTTATATATTTAGATGGGTAATATGTGATGTGATCATCTATAAAGATGAATGACATGTGATGTATTCATCAACCAGGTCAGTCTATGATTAGAGAGTCAAGAATACATGAGTGGCATATATGGGACTGACATACTTTGTGTTACATGGTCACTCAATTTATTTTATAAAGGGAATGCATGAGAGTGAATACAAGAATGTGATGTGGCTGGTGGACTCAAGTATAGAGATACATGTTTTTTATGGAGATCATGCCATACCCCTTATAGCTTAAGTATAATTTATTCTTTTTTAGAGGTTACTCTTGCTTATATTTATGGATAAAAATATTTATATTTATTGTATATGAGAAAAATACCCTTGGGTTCAGACTTTTTAGTTGGATGAATGAGGATTAACTTTTATTGGGATAATGGTTATTTTTTAGATCACCGATAGTTCATGCTACCAGTTCTCTAGTTTAGGGGAACTTCAACCACTAAAATTAGTGTGAATTTGGATTGAACCATCCCCTATGACTTCAGAGATCAGAACTTAGAAGGCCATTCAACCCAGCTATCACATCGAGTCACCATTCATATAATGGATTTCATCACCTCAGGACCCTCCTTCTTAACAACTTAAAAGGAAACAAGAACATGAAGAATATACACACATGAAAATATAAGGGATAAACACAATGTGCATAAGGATCATATGCTTCAAACTTTCTTACTAAATGAATGAGATAATGGAAACATACTTTCTAATTTTATTATAAATTGAGAAACATGAACTAAATTTGATTTTCAAATTCTAAAAACCCTATTCTATCTTCTGGAATTTGTATAAAAAATTCCATACTTTAATAATTTCATATTCCTTATTCTATTTTCAGTGACTTGATCACAACATTATGACATTTAAATGTTCCCATGTGTTCTCCTCCTACTATATCCACTTACATTTTCTGATTTCAATATTAATTTTTACAATTAATATAACCCAAACATTATAGTGGCCCTCATATGGTCATTTAATCACAAATGGTCACCTCTAATTATGGGTATCCGTCCATTGACATAAAAAACTGCTAATTTCCATTAGTGACTCTATTATGACCTCCAACAGTAAAGAAAAGTGAATTTAATATTTTACTCCATAATAATTCTTTAATGAATATTTAATTTGCAAGGAAATATTCCCTATATTACTATCTGTGGCCTCATGAAAGTCATAAAATCCCTCACCCACTTCATATATCCTCTAAACGTTTATTCATCTATTGGTAACTCACCCAACCATGTGCCTTACTGCATCCTATAGATCCATGACTGACTCCCTGATTACAATCATTATAATATCCAAATCAAAATTCCTATAATATGACTCTGCTATGAACTATCTAGTAAAATTACCCTCAAAGATGTAGTTGTTGAAATTTCAGTGATAGCACACTATTTAACATGTTGATATTGATCTTCCAATGAAGGAACTACCACTAAACTTTTAGTGATTTCACCATCTAGTTTCCTTAATATGATGGAATGAAATTTTAAGCCTTTATCAAACTTATATTCAAATCCCACATTATTTTTTCAATAAAATGATATATTCACCTGTTTAGATAACCTATTCATCTGAAAAAATTCTGAGTAACTGACTTCATGTCAAGAACCAACTCGGGTCGACCCTGAACCAGTAACCTGAACCAGTCCACAACATGGACCAAGGGGCTTTCCTGATCCCTACGGGCTGGAAAAAAGTTCTAGGAATAAAAATTTAATCGCTCGGAACGATTTGGACCATAGAAGATAAATAAATAAACAAAAATAAATAGAAAAAATATAACTGAACTCGAGTAGTGGGAAAAGGAAATAAACAAAACAGGTTCACATACCTCCATGTGATATTCCAGGTCACCTCCCAACTAAAGTCTTACCTTGCTCCAATGATGAGAAACACATCCAAGAAAACCTGAGCAAAGGAAACCTGGAACTGAAATGATAAAAAAGGTGTGATCATTAAAAATGATCTTTTGGGATGCCAAAAATGAACCACAAAATCCATGCATTTTCCAATTCCATAACAGACCAATAACACTAGTTTGAACTACTGTTATAAAAACAAAGGTTTTATATATATACAATTCATTTTGGAAACTAATAATCACAATTCCATTTCCATTATAATTCAAAAAAATGAAAAGAAATAAAGAAGGGATCACACAAACTTTTCCAAAACAGCTACTTTGAAATCCTTTTTAAAACCAACCACACATACTATGTTTTTCAAGAAAACACCAAAACCAAGTTCAATGGTATGACTCCACACACACAAAAAGGGAAATGGTACTAATAGTGCTTATATCAATGGATCATAGTAAATATATAAACTCAGATGAAGACCAGAATATAGTATACATGTGACTCATCCTGAAGGACTGCTGACCCTTGATGATGTCATAATGCCCAAACACTCAGTATATCCCTACTTAGCCTAACCGAGGGACCCAATACCCCAGTAGAGCACAATCCATACTAAGGGCCACTAGCCAGTGCATCTTATTAACTAGTGCAACAATCGTTCTCCATAAACCCCCTTGTTATGCTAAGTTTTCATGCTATGTTCACAAAGAGGTGTTCCACACATTCAAACAACAAGCCACATATATATAACCAAGAACACGACACAATTTGAAACTACCCTGACCACCTCAAGATTAGTCTCATGCCTTAAAATAAATATTCTCAAAAGGAGGTCCATACCAAGGACCCTCTTGTCTCATGGTCAATCGACAAGGTAAGAGACCTAACCAAAGAGGGGTTTTCCAATATACCATTTCAAGGATTCCAAATGGGCCTTTATCTTCACATCATTAAACCATTTACAAAAACATTTAAAAATGTTTCCAAAATAGTAATAATCGTCATTTATAACAAACATGGCCAGATGGACCAAAACATGCCAATATTCTTTCATGAAAACTTGAATTTATCAAAAAATTCATTTACCAAAACATTCCAAAACAATAAAAATTTACGAACCATTTAAAAAAAATGTTAAATGCCCAAAACATGTTTCAAACCAAATGGTAAAACCTTAAAGAACCCTTTAAAAACCATGTTTTCCAAAACAATTAAAACAAAACTTTATAAGACCTCATTTAAAAGTCTCCTTAGAAACCACTCAAGGGGGAAAACATTATTTGAAAATTTAAATATCCATTTAGGAAAAATAGGAAACTTTTGAAAATATGCCAAAGGACCCCTTAACTAGATATAACCAAGCACACACCCAAATGACTCACATTTTTCAAACTAAAGGTGTTCCCTTTCAAAATCACACTAAACCATATTCACTTTGTCTTTCAAAAACCCTAAAGTGATGGAAAATTTATAAAGAAAACCAAACCATTTCTCAATAGTTAAATGAAAAAGAGAAAACAATATATAAATAATTTAACAAACAGATCAAATGATTTATAAATAGTTTTATAATGAATCAAAAAGTTTATTAAAAATTTTAAAAACATATCAAAGAAATTATACAAACTAGAAAACACTATAACAATATATTTTTAACCAAGGAAACTAACTTGAAAACACTATAGAATATCAACCAATTAATTTGAAAAGGTTTGAATCAAGTAAAAGAGTTAATTAAAAACATGAAAGCATTATATAGACTTATTCAGAAAGGAAAATACGGATTCTCCAACCTTAAAGTTGATAAAACGTGATGTCACTTCCGTGGATAGAGGAACAACCTTTTGTGCACCAAGCACACACCTAAAAAACTAAAAAAACGTGAAAATAAACACTCGAGATGTTGAGGATTTAAAACATAAATAAAAACACATAAATGGAAAGAAAACTACCAAATATGAGGTCATTGGGCTGGAGAACTCACGACTAATCGTAGCGGAAGTGGGTGGTCACCATCAGGTCGTGTGATGAAGACCACTGGAAATGAGGGGATGTCGGACCACCACCGGGAGGGAGGGGAAAACTGGATTGAAGTGTGGAGAGGGTAGAGGTTTCTTGGCTTGGAACTAGAGGGGAGCGACTGGAGGGTGGATGGCTAGGTCGGGTGGCCGAAGAGAATGCTAGATTCTTGGTGCATCGGAAGCGGGCACGCGTTGTGGATCCAAGAAGGGGGGGGGGGGGGGTACACTACTAGCCGTCAATGGTTTTTAGAGTAGGAGAGGGAGTACAAAACTATGAGGCATGAGGTTGGGGCGTGGGAGGAGGGCTGGGGGTGACTGGGGGTGAGAGGGCGGAAGGCCAAGGCATTGCTGGCCGGTCGAGAGTGGCGTGACGAGAGGCTGAGGGCTGGAGGGAAGATGACGCATGAGCTCAAGGGCGAAGGCGGTACTAGGTGCAGGGAGAGACAATATGTGACAAGGGAGAGATTCCAAGATATAGGGAAATCCAGGGATGGGGGATGAGGGTTAGGGTCAAGCAAGAGTTTGATGCAGGTGGAGGGCTGGAGACAGGGTCCTACTAGGGCGACCGGGAGCCAGGGAGAACGCGGAGGGTTGCGACGCCGAGGAGGGCGAGGTGGCAGCTCACGCAGGGAAAGGGTGTGTGTGTGAGGGGGGGGGATGGCCGTAGCGAGTATATTAGGTTAACCTTCTATTTGTTTATAATAATAATAATATAATAATAATATTAATAATAACACACAAAAAATAACAATAATATAAATGACAATAATAAAACTAATAATAATAAAAATCAAGAACAATAATAATAATAATAATAATAATAATAATACAAAACATAATAATAATAATATTAATAAGAATAATAATAATAATAATAGTAATAATAAGAAAAATTAGAAATTTTCCAACTCTTGTGTTGGATGCGCGGCTACCGCCAACCGCGCGGTGACCACACACATGTTTGAAACCCAATAAAAATATTAAATAACAAAGATTTTAATCTGATACCTAGCCCATAACATGGCGTGAGAACCCAGGGCCAAGAATTAATAAACTAAAAATAAATTAAATGTCAGGATGTGACAATTTTTTCCACAAAAGACACTTTCTGCTCCCAAAAATTCACCCAGCCGAACACTAGAAAAAAACAAGAAATCATGCCTGTTTGAAACTAAAAGAAACCACAACACCAGAGGATGGGTGAATAAGAGTTGGTTCTCCCCACCCTAAGACATTAGCTGACATGAAAATTTAACACCCAATCGTAGCACCTCGTGAAGGGGCGGGGGGCGGGGGGGGGGGGGGGGGGGATGTGGGAACTCCCAACTGATCGAAACAAACTTCTATAGTGCGATCAAAACAACACCTACACTAAAACTTGGAATTCTTGACCTAGAACAAAAACCCGAGACACTAGGGGGAAACCTACAATAAGTACATAACACCAAATAGTGAATCCAAGCATAACAACAAGCCTTGACAACTCTGCAGCCACTTACATCTCTAAACGAACACAACTAAACTGAGATCAACCCATAAAAGGGCCAAAAACACTTTTGAGAAAAATGAATGATTCATAAAACCACTTCCACACAAACAAGACTACTTGCGTTATAATATATCGAGTCCATTAAAAATTAATGATGAAATAATGAACTTACCACTTCAAAACTTTAACATCATAAAAACAAGAATGAAAAGACTTTAAATATTTCATTGCCAACACGGAACACAAAACCAGAACTGAGGCTTCACACCCCTGGAAACTCCTAACCGCACTCAAGCTTCACTCCAAGACCTGTGGCTGTGGTTTTGATGACTGAAGCATATCCTTTCTCATATTCAGGAATGAAAATTTCCCAGGTCATAATATCTTCTTTAGGTGATGCTCCCTGCAGAACTTTCCTAGATGACCCAGACACCCGCAATGATGGCCCGACTTTTGAGGGATGCGACATAATGGCTCCACGTGCCCGAACCGGCCACACCGGTGGCACACCAATGAATGGTTCGACAAACTAGAAGATAGAACCAATATAGAGAACTCTTTAGAAGAATGTCCCTCTGGAACACCTTGTTCAATAGATGGGGAGCCTTTATGAGTAACTGTATACACTATATTTCAAACCATCTACACTCCAGAGACCAACTCAGCTAAAAAAATCTCATCCACCAACTTCTCAAAATGATGGTCCCTATAAGGGAGGACTTTCTCCTTGATCTCTGGTCAAATACCCCTGATGAAAAGAGAAGTATTCATCAAATCATGTGATTCTACCTCTAGAGTAAAAGACACATGTTCCTTTAAATGGTCAACATATGCTTTCACCATCCATTGGCCTTGTTGAATACGCATGAGTTATTCCATTTTCCTCATCTTCACCTCCTCAGGTATGAACCATCAAAAAAAGATAGATTTAAATACATCCCATTTCATCTCCACTTTTATTGACGGCGGGGCAAACAACTCCCATTCTTCCGAATCTGGACCCTCAAATAATCCCAGGATAGCTCGAACTCTAACAGAATTGGGAGTTCCCTAAATCTTAAAACTCACTAAACCTCTTCAAACCACATAACTACCCTTAACGGACCCCGATCAATGTTAAAGATAGAAAATGTTCGAGAAGGACCAAAAACTGGGCATGACTCATCATAAACCTTGGGGACCTTTTTGTGTGGCATTTTTTGAACAATGTATAAAACACCAATCCAAAACCGATATCGAAACAAAATATTAATTAAAATTAATATTCCAGAGCCAAAATGACACGATCAATAACCAAAAGATTAAAAATACAACCCAAAAATTACTTTTTAATTTTAAATTTCAAAACCACCTTTTTTTAAGGCCACTTTTCAAATACAAAACCTAATTTTCAAACAAAGTTCAACTTCCAAAATCATTTCCCAATTTAAAATTACCTTAGAAAAACAAGGTCAATCCTTTAATTCCAAGTACACACCTCAGTAATCCCATGAACCATTTCACATGTATTTATCCTATTTTATCAATACACACCAACACACACTTTCCATGCATTTCCTCACATGTGCAAACATTCATAAAGAGTACCTGAATTTGCACCCAAACCATTTCTCTACCAATTACTAGAAAAAAAACATATTTTTAGACCTAGAGCTTCTGGTTTTAAAAACCTATTTCATGAATTTAAAGACATTTAAAATAAATAATTATCATTTTAGAAACCATTTTTTTCATTTTCAAAAGCGCACTTACACCAAGAAGAACCAAGACCACACTCAACATGCATCAAACTACCAAAGTGAGAGACTTGTAGTCATGCCTAACCTAGAGACATGGTAGTGGTCCATGCCACAAGTAGGCATCAACAAATAAGAGGAACTTAAACCATGTACTCGGACTCCACATGGGTTACTACTTCATGTGATATCATGATGTAACATCGTCTTGCCTCCATTGTCACCCATCAATCCAAAACAAATCAAAATGAGAACAAGACTCAATTCCCAAACTACCCCTAGTGACTCGAGGTTTGAAATGGGCAAGGTTTCATGATGTACTTCTCCTACCCACCCCTCGAGTCCCAACAGTCCTAATATCCATCTACTGGACACCCCAAATAGAAAGAACCTTGCTCTGATAACATTTTTTCACGAACAAACCTGGGTCGACCCTGAACCGGTCACCCGATCCAGTCTGCGACATGGCCCAAGGGGCATTCCCGGTCCGCACGGTCTAGAAACCAGTGATGGGCATCAAAATTTAATCACTGGGAATGACTTTTCCCATAGAATATAAATAAATAAACAATAATAAACAAAACAATATAACTAAAATCAAGTAGAGGAAAAAGAAACAAATAGAACAGTTCAACATACCTTCACATGACCTTCTAGGTCACCTCCCAACTTAGGGCTAACCTTGTTCCAATAAAGAGCAACTTATACAAGAAAACCTGAGCAAAGGAAACCTGCAAGGGAAATGATAAAAAAAGGCACAAGCATTAAAAATTCTTAGTAGGGATTCCAAAAATGAACCATAGAATCCATGCATTTTCCAATTCCAAAAAAGACCAACAACACTAGTCTGTACTACAGTTATAAAAATAAGGTTTTTATACATATACAATTCATTTTTAAAACTAAGAATCACAATTCCATTGATCTTATAATTCAAAAAAAAAAGAAAATAAAAAAAGCTAGGCTCACACAATCTTTTCAAAAGAATCTACTTTGAAATCCTTTTTAAAACCAACCATACATGCAATTTTTTTCCAAGAAAACACGAAAACCAAATTCAGGGGTATGATTCCACACACACAACAATTGAAATGGTATTAAAAATGCTCATATCAAAGGATCAAAGAAAACCTAAGAACTCAGTGGAAGACCAGAATGTACTATACATGTCACTCATCGTGAAGGCATGCCTACCCTTAATGACGTCATAATTCCCAAATGCTCGGTGTTGCCTGACCTGACCTAACCGAGGGTCCTAGTCCCCTAGAAGAGAAAAGTCCATACTAAGGGCCACTAGATAGTGAGTGGTCTATACTAGTGAAAAAATCGTTCCCAGTAAACCCCCATACTATGCTAATATTTCGTGTTATGTTCACAAAGAGGTGTGCCACACATTCAAACAACAAGACATGTATATATAACCAAGAACACGACACAATCTAGAATTATCCCTACCACCTCAAGATTATTCTCATGCCTTAAAATAAATATTCTCAGAAGGAGGTCCATATCGAGGACCCTCTTGTCTCATGGTCAATCGACGAGGAAAGAGACCTAACTAAAGAGGGGATTTACAACATACCATTTCAAAGATTCCAAACATTCTTTTAGCTTTACCTTATACAACAATTTACCAAAATATTTAGAAAAGTTTACAACAGAGTAATAATCATCATTTCCTATAAACATTGTCAGATGGACCAAAACATGCCAATATTCTATCACGAAAACATGCATTTATCAAAACATGAATTTACCAAAACATGCCAAAACAATAAGCATTTATGAACCATTTCCAAACCAATGTTAAACACCCAAAACATGTTTCATACAAAAGAGTCAAACCATAAATAGCCCATTAAAAACCATGTTTTCCAAAACACTTAAAGAAATACTTTATAAGACCTCATTTAAAACTCTCCTTATAAACCAATAAAGGGGACCAAATTTATTTGAAAATTTAAAATCCATTCAAGAAAAACAATAAATATTGGAAAACATTCCAAACAACCCATTAACTGGATATAACCAAGAAAACACCATAATACCTCACATTTTTCAAATGAACGGTGTTCCCTTCCAGACTCACACTAAACCATATTCAATATTTCTTTCAAAAACTCTAAAGTGATAGAAACTTTATAATGAAAATAAAATAATTTCTCAATAGTTACATGAACAAGACACAATTTATAATCAATTTAATAAATAGATCGAATGATTTATAAATAGTTGTATAACAAATCAAACAGTTTATTAAAAATTTTATAAACAGATCATACAAATTATACCAACTAGAAAACACTATAACGAACTATTTTTTAACAAAACCAACTAACTTGAAAACACTATAGCATATTGACCAATTAATTTTCGAAGGTGTGAATCAAGTAAAAGAATTAATTAAAAACACACAAGCATTATATAGACTTATTCATAATGGAAAATGAATATTATCCTACCTAAAACTAAGGAAAACATGACATCGTTTCCATAGAGAGAGGAACAAACTCCTGATTACCGAACACATACCTAAAAAAACTAGATAAATGCACAAATAAACTCTCATTATTTAGGGGTTTGACCACTTAAATAAACACACTTAAAAGGGAAGAAAAATACCACATGAGAGGTCATCGGGATGAAGAACTCGTGGCTGACTAGAGTAGAAGTGGGAGGGCGCCGTCGAGTCACGTGATGAAGACCACCAGAACCGAGGGGAAGTCAGACCACCACTGGGAGAGAGGGGAAGGTTGGAAGAAAGTTTGGAAAGGGTGGAGGTGGCCTGAATAAGAACTAGAGGGGAGCTGCTGAAGGGTGGATGTCTAGGTCAAGTGGCCGGAGAGAATGCTGGAGGCCTGGTGTGCCGACAGCGAGCATGCGCCATGGAGCCAAGCAGGGGGGTGGGTGCACTGTTGGCCGTCGGCTAGTTGCAGATCAGAAGAGGGAGTGTGGACCTACTGGGCGTGAGGCCGAGGTGCAAGAGGAAGGCCATGGTCCACTGGGCTGAGAGGGCGGAAGACCAGGGAATCGCTGGCCATTTGAGAGTAGTGAGGTGAGTGGATGACTCCTAGAGGGCGGTTGGCACAGGAGCTCGAGGGAGAAGGAGGTACTGGGTGCAGGGAGAGATGGGACATGGCGAGGGTGAGGGGCCAAGGTATAGGGAGAACACAGGATGGGGGATGAGGGTGGAGGTCAAGAGTGGGCCGGATACAAGAGGAGGGACGGAGGCATGGTCCTATAGGGGTGACCGGAAGCCAGGTAAAATATAGAGGGTCAAGACAACGAGGAGGGAAAAGCGGTGGCTCGCGTAGGGATGGGGGTTGGGGTGGCCATCGCGGGTAGATTAGGTTAATCTTATTCTTTTTTATAATAATAGTAATATAATAATAATAATAACAATGATACCGAAAAAATAACAATAATATAAATGACAATAATCTAATAAATAATAATTAAAAGCAAGAAAAATAAAAATAATAATAATAAAAATAATAATAATAATAATAATAATAATAATAATAATAATAATAATAATAATAATACAAATAAAAATAGTAATAATAAGAATAATTAGCTATTCCCTTATTCCTGGGTCGACTTCACGGCTACCTCCAACTGTTCGGTGACCACACATAGGTCCGAAACCCAATAAATATATAAAACAACAAAGATTTTAATCTAGGACCCAACCCATACCTTGGCGTGAGAACTAGGGGAAAAAAATTAATAAAATAAAAATAAATTAAATGTTGGGGTGTGACACTTAAGCTACCAGAACTCACACTTCCATGGTTCTAGTAAGATGTTTTCAAATAGGATCTCTTAAATGTAACATATGGTGAATTAACTTCTAGTGTTTCAACACTTGAACCTGAAATAATTTCTCAGAACATACCCTAACAATCTCCCACTTGAGAATTTTTTGTAAACTAATTCCAGAAATCTCAAAGTTGAATATGATACTCATGTAGACACCAAATTCCCACTAGTCAAATTTTTTTCACCTTACTACTATAGAAATCACATTGTTCTCCATTACATTATTACTTATTTCTATCATTCCAGGATACCACTGTAAAAAATATTCTTTAATTATCTAGAACTATGATACTATATTCCACTTCCTATATGAAACTCATCTGAATGCTTCCAGGAAAATTCTTAAAAAGAAAATTGGAACTAAGTTTCTATCCCTTGTCTTTGTGGACTTTCTATACAAACCTTTATCTATGTATTGGGTCCACAACTATAATCT
Source organism: Viscum album (assembly GCA_963277665.1). Classification (NCBI taxonomy): domain Eukaryota; kingdom Viridiplantae; phylum Streptophyta; class Magnoliopsida; order Santalales; family Viscaceae; genus Viscum; species Viscum album. The sequence continues at coordinate 1,365,937,341 of OY728145.1, read as the reverse complement.
ACTATATTTCCCTAATTAATGAAGAATATTTCACCTAGATTCTATTACTTCTAAGATATTTTTGATACATAAATCTCCTATGAGATATCATATATGTCTTACATTCAAATCCTCACTATTCATAAAGTATAATGTTATTGGCATGATGAACTTCCACTGAACTTGTGATCAGTGAAACTATGATCTTTGTGGTCCCTTTCTCATATCGATATACTTAGTCCCAACCCTTTCAAGGATCCAAAATCCTTCTGAGGTCCTAATGATGCTCTAACTATCTTTTGATGATTGTTTCCATATATTCAAAAACACTACAAAGAAAAACATTCTAGTAATTAGGGTAAATTATTTATGTAGATTCAATTCATACCAAGTCAACATTTATATAGAATTCATAGATGGGATAATTTTTTTACTTATTCTAAAGATATGTAATATCCTTAGAAATTTTACCCTTTATAACACCATATTTGCTCAAACCTTCTCATCATTCAGACCAAATTGTATACCCCTTTCAGCATTATTTTTAACTTTCTTAAAAGTAATCTTTATGCATAAAGAAATTCATGAGAGAGTCCATAAAAAGTTGAGCTTAATCCATGAACATTGAATATTTCACTCTATACCACCATGTTCAAAAAAAATTATACAACATATAATTCTTATGCTTTCCCCATCTTTAACTCTAGATTTCTCATGAAACAAATTCCTCAGACTCCATCTTTGAGTTCTCTAATACCTATCATGCCATCCTCATTCTAGATTATCAAAACCCATCCACACATTTCTTATCCATGAAACCCTCTACTGTGAAACTTCACCTCCCTTCCAAAATTAATCCTTTATTCAATTTATCATCTTTTAATGAATTATATGGCACACCTTCTAAAATGTTTTCCAGATGGAACCATCACATCTGATAGATTATTTAAAACATGTCAACTTCTCCCACTTAGTGACCGTTAATAAATATAACCCCTTAGAGTAAAATTATAGACTGAAAACGTGGGATTTATGAACACTTTATAAATATTTAAGTTACCCTAGATAGAGGTAAGTTTAACCTATAGAATTTGAAATTTTGGTACTTTACTAACACCTCCTTCTTGGAATATAAATCATTACCTTGATTTCAACACATATAATAATTCTTTATATTGTTTTTCTGGACCTCCTGTTTAGTAACTTCATATGGATAAGTTTTCCATCCATGAGAACTAAAAAATCCTCTATGAGTATAAATTCCATCATCCTATAAGATATTTGGATTCTACCATAATATTTTCATACCATCAAAATTTTAGTGATATTCACCAAGATCTGGAATGCCACCTAAAAAAATAATACTTGAAACCTATGACAAGTTAGACTTTAAATTTCCTAAAAAACCATTATTAACACCATCATAATTCATTTATATCCTTAAGATAACCTGATATACCACTTAATCATTAGAACCTTATAGTCTTCTCTTAATGATCCTTCTAAGTCCATGAAAAAATAATCCACTAAAAACCTCTACTACCATGCTCTAGCATAAATCACTAAAACCATGATAGGGACTTTTTTTAGATCATTTCCAGTTTGTATTGCCATTTCTCAAATGAAATAGAAAATATACCACTATAAGTAGAGAAAATTTTGATTAAATCATCCCATGTGACTTCAAAAACCAAAATTGGGAAGAACTCACACCCCAACCACCACATTGATTCATCATTCCTCTAATTGTTCTAGTCACCTCATTATTCTCCTTATGGAAAACATACAAGTCAATAAGCACAAAAAGAACATACACACATTGAATCACAAAGCATAAAAAAATTTCACACAAGTATTATGTTATTCGAGCTTTCATAACACGTGCACAGGAGAATGAGAGAATAATTTTTCATTCCATTTAAAAAAGAGAAACATGAGTTACAAGGGATTATAAAATTTGAATAACCCTAATAAATTCTATAGAATAAGACTCACAAATTACATCTTCCAATCATTTTATATTCCATCTGATCTTTCTGGTACTTTGACCAAAACCTTCAATATATCATCCTTTCGGCACTTGAATGCGCCCAGGTGTTATCCTCTTACAATTTCCACCTTCTTTCAGTACATTCAATACTACTTTTCATAAGTGTTTAAATGAACTCTTTATTATGATCCCCTATTGGATGTCCAATAAAAAATAATCTCTTATGATTTTGGGCTTCCTTCCATTTACATGATAATCTTATGATCACAAGTTGTATCTCTATTCCGACCGACGACTCCAATTAATAGTAAATTATATCTTTCAGTACACATATATGAATTGATGAACATTTCCTTTTCAATGAAATATTAATAATCCCACTATTAGTGACATTTCACAATTCATGGATTCTCAAACTAACTTCACCAGTCCTTTGAACTTCTATTTGGCTACTTGTAGCTTCCTTCACAATTTACCTCACTACAACCTCCAAATCCATGATCGTCTCCTTGAGTAAATGATATGAAAGATCTGTTTCAACATTCTTATACTATGACTCCATTGTGATCCATTATTTGAACACACCCATAACTACTATAGTTGAACTTCTAGTTATCTCACACTATTCAACAAGCTAATTTTGATCTTTTAGTAGAGGAACTCTAACAGAACATCAAGTGAACACACCATATGATTTACTTCATCTGAGGAACATATATTATAAGGCTATTTTGAACTTCCATTCAAATCTTGGTTACTATTTCTAGTGAACTGACCCATTCATATGTTGAAATTCTAGTGAACTGGCTTCAATAACCCAAACTCAGACTTCTATGGTGCAGGTGAACTATTCATTATCTTGTCTCTACCAGGAGTAACTTTTGGTGAATAAAAATAAAAATCTTCAAAATTTGACACCAAAAACATTTCTCTCACTAAAGCTTAAATTTTTTTACTTCAATTACTTCTCTAAAACCATTTTATAGTTAATCCAAAATTGTTTTGGGTGGGTATTCCCAAGGTATTTTTTATTATTTGATACATGTTAAAGTTAATGATAAATTTGAATTTTTTTTTGATGATAACCAAAATATTTTAGGATATGGATTCATTATTCATGTTATATGATATTATATATGATAAAATGGACTAAATCCTAATAGGCTTTAGTGAAAGTGGGGCATTGATAGAGATGATATTTGTTAAGTCTTTTTATATGATACAATTGACTATATAATATTATATGATAAAATGGATTTCATGTTACTTACTCACTCAATAATAAACTATAATTTAATTATATCATATTATATTACCCAATCTATTCAAATTTTATGACTTATAGTGTTACAAGGCTTAGCATGCAGTGATATTATACTACCTTAGATCATATGGGTGATTGAACATTAAGGGTTACTATTATAGTGACCATTACATGTAATCTATCATATAGGATCACTTGAATATAATGTAATAGATGTGAATATTGTTCAAGAAAAAATTTCACGAAAAAGGTTGAGGAATTTAATCATGCATTGTAATGCATGAGTAAATGAGACAACACTCAATAAGTTTCCTCGAGTATATATATAAGTAGGAAGTGTCCATTTTATCGGTGTGTGTGTGTATGTTCTTAATCAATATTTATCATATACTCCCCATCCCATATCTCCCTTATCATTTACCTCCTTTTATCTTTGAGGTTCTAACATGCCATGGAGGGTGGAGAGTCCTACATGTATGACAAGAAATTCAGTCAGCAAGTGGATACCATCAAAGGTGGGAATTATTTTATTTAAACTCATGTGGTCTTACTTAAACCCATATAAATATGAAGACGTTTTTTGAAAGATTCAGTGTAATATAAACACTGGTTTTATAGTTTCTTCATCTCCAAACCATATATATCTTCATAAATATTTCATAGATTTATCTTAGTTTGTGATTTTTATCACTTCTATTACATCTAAAAAGAGTTTTTAGAACCTTATTAATCCTAAAAGTAAAAAGACTCAAGGTCTGTTATATCACAATAACTCACCTTATATAGTCTCTCATGAGATAAAAAATTACCCAATGCAATGGGGTGTTATATAATTTTTGGTCCATCGATCACCTAAAACAAGAAATTAATATATACATGAGGGTATAACATAAATCAAACAAAAAATAAAACAAAACATCAATTATCCTAGAATAATGGTATGTAGTACGAAATATTTGAAATATAAAATCAGAGGAGAACAATGATATCTAGATGAACACACTTTAATAAAATAGAGAATAGAGTATTCACATTGTTGGATATATGATGATATTAAACTCTATAAATAAATAATGTTTCAAAGGATAATTCCAAAGGATTATAATTGTAGTAATTGAATATAATGGGTTAACGATACATATAGTTGGTTTCACCTAATTTTTTAGGGAAAGATATATAGGATGGTGGTCTCAACAAAAACGATGTTCAAAAAAATATTGAATTTCATTAGGATATCTAGAATATCTTCAATACTTTAATAATATTTGATAAATGGGGTATTGTATATGATTATTAAGGGGTGAATGAGAGAACACACCCCAAGGATTTGTGAAATAGTGTCCATGACTCATTTAAGGATGCTATCATAAATGGCCTGAAAAAGGTGGTCGGGAGTTTCAGTTTCACTCCAGCCTCTTCGAAGAGAAGGCCACTGAAAGACTATTCTAACCTACCCAAGATCATTTCTCTTTGATCTTCTTATAAAGTGTAAAAAATGATTCATATAGAGATCATCTTAAATTGAGGTAATTCTCAATATTAGTGGGAAATTGCTGATGATTTTGATTATTAAAATTATAGGTTATATTATGATATCTAACTCTATTGTTTATTAGATAAGGGCAAGTCCATTTTTCTGACCCATCCTCTTCCTTGTATACTTTTATTTCATCTCTAATAAGGCCAACGATCCCATACCTGAGTGGTAAGGGCTCCTGATTGGAATCCAAGAGACCAAGGTTCAAAACCGGGTGGAGGCAAATTTCCGGTGTACTGTAGCAGTACTATAGCGGGTACTGTACCAGGCACTTTTCGGTACTGTAGCAGTTGGACTATTCACATGATTTGGGATTTCAAGCAACTGATTTGGTCCTATAGGTCTCAGGGCCTTCGGGCCATCAATGGCCTTCGGGCCATAGGGCCTTCGGGACATTGAAGACCATGAAGTAGCCCAGTTCACACAGAGCATGCCCCAGATGAGGATCAGAGCACTAGTAGCAGTCATTAGAAGCAGAGCTAACCGGATTGGAAGAATGAGAGGGTATGGTAACCGCCATCAGGACTAGGAACCGTGCAGCTTTGTACGGGGCAATGCTAGCAGATCAGAAATACAGGTGGGAATCTAAAGGCAATCAATGATGCAGAAGCTGGGGAGGGGCATCTCTGGTGGGCTGGGCCTATGGGTCATGTATTGGGCATGGTATGCCTCTGGGCCTTCGAGTCATGTATTACGAGTCATGTGAGGTCTTGTGCCTTGGGCCAACGAGTCATGTACGGGTTCCCCTTCAACCCTTAAAGGGAGATTATCTATAAAAAAAAAGAAGGCCTTCGGGCCATTCGGGCTTCATCTTTAATAAATTGTTAGAAGCGTTTTCTTCTAGATGGACTTGTTTGGTTTACAAATTATCAGTATATTTTTGTTTTTCCCAATAGTGTTTTTTCAACTATTCAATTTAAACTAGAAACTTTAAGAAATATAAATTTACCATGAACACCCCTATGAAAAACACCCCCTATTATAAATTCCACATCTACAACACCCCAAATACATGACATATTGATAATTAAAATTCATTCACTATTATTTATATTTAACTATATGATTTTTTATGTTTTAATTTGAGTTATTATGGAAATAACTAATTTATAAGCTAAAATATTGATTATATAAATTCTAGTATTTTTATATTATATTTTATAATCTTTGTATTTTTTAAAATTTTATAAAAATTGATCATAAATTAATATTAATTTTAAATAATTTGTGACTAAAATTTATAATTATAGAATGTGTTTTGTTCACAAGAAAATATTTTTTGTAATGTTGTCGGTCATTTATATATATTCTGTGAGAATTGACATATATTAATGTGATTTCCATGGGATATAATTATTAGAACCAAAATGGTTACTGAACAAGTGAAAGGAGTTGTTAAATGGTAGAAAGGTCAAATTAATGGTTCAATTATCAAACCATTTTGGATATTTTTAATTTATAAATATATATTATTTCATTAAAATGATATATTTTTTTAAAAAAATACAACACAAATAAATTATTTTGTATAAAATAATAATGTAAACAGATATATGAATATATATCTAGTAGTATGATTGGAATAATTGGTATAGGAACTACCTTATATTCGTCCGGTCAGGGATTTCACCTACCTCAACTATGAATTTTTTAGTTTTTAATGTTTTCAACTAAGGAAAGCTAGGTTATGAGATAGGATAGGAGGTTGGCCATACAAGTTTGTTTATGGAATATCCATGTTTCCTATGTGTTGTGATAGGATCAACAGATGGTCCTGGTATCTGCCTTCCCAACTGCAGAAATATTCCAAGGTATCTAGTAGAACTAGAAAGAGGGATAAGTCGAGTTCAATTGGAAAAGAACAACTGAAATGGTTGTGGTTTTACAAAAAATCCATGGAAAAACATGATTTAATCCACAAGTTTTATATTTTTCCTCTCTAATATTTTATGTTCTATAGATTCTATTTTCCTGTAATTATTTATTAGTTTTCTTGTTGATGAATTTGTATTTACTATGAGCAATTGTTTATGACGATTTTAATTATGTTTGGTATTTTTTTACATTATTATTATTTTATTATATTTTTACATACTAATTCCATGTTTTAACGTTAAAATAAATAAAATTCCATTTATTGTTTTATAAGCATCTAAATTTTTATGTTTTCAAAAGAACTTGCTTTGTTCCTATTAAGCAGAAGATGTTATATGTTAAAGTCTTAAGTTTTGTGACATTTTTATACCAATAAAATTATAGTGTTAGGAAATTTTATAATTTATTATGATATATTACATGTATATTAACATGTTACACATATTATTTTAAATAATTTAAATTTTAATTATATTATACATCTAAATAATGTTACTAAGTTTTAAGAGAACATGTTCTGTGTTTTTAAGAAAAATTTGTTTTGTGTATTTTTACTTATTCCATGTATAATTAGATTTTAACCCATTCATAATTTTATATATTTGTTAATATTTGTTTATATTAAATAAATACTCTTTATTATTTATTTACATAAGTTACATTTAAATTATGATTTTTAATAAAGTATAATTGTTACAAAACAAACATGTTTTGTGTAAAGTATATTCTATGATTTCAATTTTTATTACAAATGTTATGTTTTTTTTTATTTTTTATGTTCGTATTTTACTCTTTTTTCTATGTTTTTATATATATCATATTGTGGGTGGTTTTTTCACTTTTGTTTTGTGTTTTCAACATTTCTCAAGTATAATAATCAAATTCTCTATACTATGAATATAATCTATTAGTATGATTTTCAAATAATTAAACATTATAATATGTGTTTCATGATTTTAGGTTATGTGTTCAAGGATTTATATTTCATAATTGTAAATAAATAAGTAAAATAAATACATTCTTTATGTTTCATTATAAATAAACCCAGTAAAATAGGTTCAAGTAATACAACTACCATATTGACCAATGAAATCCTTACCGGTTTTTACTCTAAAATACATGATAATATACATTCATTGATTCCATTCTATCAATAACGGAACCAATATTGACTCCACATTTTGCTTGCAATGATATTGAGTGTGACCCTTAAACCCCAATGTCAATAGGCATCAAGTTGGTGACAACACTAATGGTACAAAATCATAAAAATGAAAGGCATTACTCATTAAAAGAAACTGAAATTTCCATAAATCATAACATAGGAAAAAATGATCCAAAAAAAGATGAATAATTTATAAGTTAATACATTTAATCTCACATAAAAATAAATAATTTTAATAAAAAATGTGAAAAAACTACAAAAAATTCACTAAAATATCATATAATTCCAATAATCTATAATAAAAAAAATCCATTGATAAGTCTCTCATGTAAATATATACGGTTTACTAACATGACAACCAACTCTATCAAAATATTAAAAAAAAAATAGATTATACAAAGTTGGGTTAAGATTACAAATATAGTTTATAGGTTCATCCTAGAAACGCCATGTGTCCTTTTGAATGAAAAATATTAATGCATCCATGAATAAAGTAAACAAAACAATATAATAAATAACTCATCCACACATAAATTTCTCCATTTCATATTCATATTAGTTATCAAAGTATAAACTTCCTATATAAATGGTATCATATATCACTTATCATGAAATTTTTTCCTTTAACTCGTAATAGAAAACTAAACAGTTGTCCACTCATAGATACCTAACTATAAGATAATTGAGATTTTCCCACCACCATGGCCCTAGTTGTAGAAATATAATTATTATCCAAATTTTACCCAAAAATACTCTTACTATTTCCATATGACTACCCCCGTGGACCACCTTACCTAAACCCACCTCCAAATAAATATAATGGTTATGTATTTTTTTCACTTATAAGGACTCACACTATTATTGGGTGTCCACCCTTGGGGACCTCCCAAGCTTAATCTAAATCCTCAACATCACACATCACAAAACATCACTATAAGTTTGAAACAACATCATCTTTACCATCATAAATCATCATAAATGAATTTATAACCCCACCATCCATTCAATATTATACGTAGTACATATATGCACATAATTAAATAAGTTATAGGGAATATATTATCATGTCAAGTTATTATAACACACTCCCTTAAAGGTCTTCCATCATTTAGATCCCAGGGATTTAATTACTACATATATAATAATCATCATGTCTTGGGAATTTAAAAGTTCTACAATATCTTTATTAACCATTTCATATTGGAATTACTCATTAGATATGGTTCTTTATTCTTCACCTCTTTAACATCGAAACCTCAATCTATGAACATAATATAGGTTTATCAAATGGTTATTAAGATATTAATACACCATTAAAACTATAAAATCATCCCATAAGATATACTATACACCATTGATAACTGTAGAAGAGAAATATTGGGCCACATGGATCTCATGCTATATTTGAAATGACCCCATGCCTAGTTGGAATGGACTGTGTAGATATCTACATGGACCTTATAAAAATCAATAGGTAAAATTATGTCTTCACTGGTTTATGGAACAACCTTCATGCTCTCATTCAATAACCCCTTATAAGTAATTATCCCATCAACTAAAGGTATACTGTCATCTAGGGGAAATGATTTAAAAATTGAAACAACCCTCATTCCAAAATAAATAAATATAATTTAACACATCTAAAAGAAATATACACTTGTTTATCATCAACCATTCCAAGGAACACCCCATGAGTTTTATAAAATATTCATATTACAACATAATTAAATATAACTACAAAATTCCTCATAATAAATATAATTTTATAATTCCACAAAATTATATTTTCATAAATGATTTTCCCATCATATCAATTTTTTTTTAATTCACCACATTTTAAATAAACCAAAACTTTTTTTAATTACTAAAAGTGTTTATTTATTTTTATCTAAATTTGATTGTGTTTCATTAGTATTTTGTAAGTCTGGCCATAAATTAACAAGAATATTTTTGATATATGTTATGAAGTGATTTAAATTTTCTAGTCTTTTGGAAGAAGTTTTGAATTCTTGAGTCGAGGGTATTATTTTGGAAATGGAAATATATAATTTTTATGTGATAAAAAATTGTCCATCCCTCAAGTATAGTTATATTTAATATCAAATCATTATTAAATAAAGATATACTATATTAAAGGAAGGCCAAATGATAGTTTCATAGGTGGTCCAGAGTGCTTATACAAATCGACACAGGCAAGGAAGTGCATGGGGTGGAATTAGGACAAAAGAAAAATGAGGGGAATCATGATGAACATTGAGGAAGGTTTTACCTGATGTATTTTTTTAAAGTGATGAATATCACCCAATGTAATACATCGTCTTCCTTATCTAATGAAAAATAAATATGGGACAAATCATTCACATGAATTTTTTATCACTTAGAAAACATACACTAATTGAAATGAATGATGTCATACACATCTTCTTCTTTCTCACATATTTTTCATTCCATATAGGGATTGCAGTATATGATATAATATTTTACCATGATACCTAATTACTTATAATTAATTTTGGTTCATCTATCATTTGAAAACAACCTAAAAAATTCCCTAAAAGATAAAACAATCTTGATGTCATAAAATAAAAAAGTAAGAATGATCAAATATTGTGTTTGTAAATGAGATTGTAGTATGTGAATGAGCATGTAGTGTGTGATTAATTTAGTTCATGAAGAATGCATGGTATCATGTGAAAAGTCCATATGTTTTTGAGTAGTCCACTTAGTAAAGAGATACACCATTATTCTCAATGTCTCAACAAGGTTCAGTGGTTTACTATGTTTTTAGAGATCACTAAGGGGATTAAAATGGATATTATATCCTATAAATACACCACTACCTCAATTTTAAATATTTAAATGATATAAATAAGAGATTAAGTAGTGTTTTCTCTAGACTCATCCTTATCATATTCAAAAAATTAGTTTGTGTAGCATTATTAGTCATAGAAATAGTATAAAAAGCATCAACATGTATAACATATATTCATGTATCATATTTACATGAAGATTATGTTTATGAAGTGTCACGTATGATATGTGAAGACTAGTTTGAGGAGAAAATTTATATAAAGTTTTTTTATTTTTCAAATAATGTTGAGTACTGTATAAACTAAATGCACGTAGATGTCTTGAGGAAACAAGTTTAAAGTATGAGGAGGAATAAGATTAAATCATGTGTACATGATCACACGAATGAATGGATTATTTTGAATATGCAAGATTAAAGGAAAGCTAGATGATTTTATATTGATTATGTTTATGTATTTGAATACATTTAAGAAGGTATTATATTTGATCCCAAGTCATTTAGTGGATCTCTAAAGATATTTTCATCAATATGGGAATGAAAATAACCTTGGATACTGATCGTTCTAGTATAAACAATGCCATCAGTATTTCTATTTATATGAATAATTTATGGTTGTAAAATATCTTAATTTTGTATTAGTGTAGACATATTTTCAAGTATTAGGGAAGAAATATTCCATTTTTTAATCACTTTGATATTATAGTGACAATCCTAGCCATGTATCTTAACCAGAGCCTATGAACGAGTGCGATCTCACATTGAGGCCGAACCTTATAAAAATAATTATGTATTGATCATTATTGTATTAAATCTGTATATGAGGAAAGATATAGATAATAGTAGGTGGATCATGATCATAAAAAGTGACAAAGTTTTAATTTGAAAAGAATTCATAAAAACCTGTACAATTGATTTACCCCTCTCTATAATACTTAAACTCGCAAAGAGATTTCAATTTGTATTATATATAACTAGTTTTCCATTAAGATCATACCTTTAGAATAAATGGAGAATAAAAAATCAGTGAACAATACGAGAGTTCCCATTTTCAATGGGAATAATTTTCAAGGATGAAAGAACAATTTTCTTCCTTATTTTCTTCTATTAGGTTTAGTGGTTATTGATGTAGTGACAGTGGGTTTCCCAGCTCTTTGGAGAGATTCTCCCATAACCTTGATAGATGAAAAAATCTTTAAGGTAGATGGTAAATATAGAAATTTAATCATATATTTCTTATAAAAAAAATACTCTAAATTTATAAGGATCTGAAATACTAAGGAAATGAGTAACAAGATAGAGAAAATATATAAATGCAATATTAAAGTCAAAGAATCCAAACTTAAAATATGGAAGTATAAATTTGAAGAAACTATAATTATAGAATATAAGATAGTTGTTGAATAATTTACCAAGATTATTGAGTTTATTATTCAGATAAATGTATTTAGAGAAAAAATTGAAGATTCTAATATTGTCAAAAATATTATAAGGATTTTTCCTAACATGTTTGATCTAAAGGATTCCACCCTTGATAATAGGAGATATCTTTCCCAGGATAGATTACACAATACAATTCTTAACTATGAGCTGAGAAAGTATTTATTATTTTAAATTAAGTCTAAAGAGGATATTTTATTCATTTTGATAAACAAATTGAATATTTAGGAGTAGTAAGTTGGATACTCTAGTGATTTAAAAGAAGATGAAAGTGATGAAAATTGTGAAAGGATCATGGACTTTTTCTATATAAACATGAAAACATGGTAAAGGTAAGTAGAAGGCTTAACTTCCTCTCAAATTATTACAGTGTATGGGTATTGTACATTTTGAATTATATTTTATAAATAAAACTATTTAGGAGTATGAGAATGAAGAAGTTGAAGAAATTTCTTGAAGAAAGATGAAGGACAAATCACTAAATATTACAAGAAGTCCGGTGAGGATAAACTAAGATTTAAAAGAATAAAAAAATGGATTTTTTAAGTAAATAAAAGATAAAAACTATTATTTAAGTAGTTTTGGGAATAATTGTCTTAGAAAATCTATTAATTTCTTGTAACATATGAGAAGAAATATGAAAGTTCAACTAGTGAAGTGGAAGGTGAATAATCTTTCATGGAACATATACTGAAAGCTAAGTTAAAGTGTGCCATGAATGGAACACAAAAATTAAAATGGATGAAAAATATTTGAATAAAGAAGTTGATAAGAAGAGGAGAGACAATGATTAATCCCAAAATAATGAAAATTATATTATTGAAAAAATAAATCTCCTCAAATTATTTTTTTCAGGGAAATATAGAATGTTGGGAGAAGATGAGAAGAAATATGTTGATAAAGAAAATGAGTTAAAAATAGTAAACATAAGGTGTATTAATGATGAAAATACCCATGGATTATTGAAATATCAATATAAGTGTATATTAGTGAAAATATATTCATCAAAAAGTATAATGAATTATTATAATCAAGTTCATATAAAATTTGCACCAGTGATACTTAAAACTGCGAAAAAACAATTCAACTAATTTTGAAAGTTCTATGAGATAATCTGGGGAAGATTGAGTTGATAAGAACTTAGAAAAGAATACTATTTCATAAAATCAGCTTGAAAACAAATTGAATAAGAAAATTTCCCCAAAATTAACGCATATAGAGGATAAAATGGAACCAATACAATAAGTTGGAAATTCCAATAAAACTCAATAGTTTCATGGAAGAAGAGATTTCAACGAATATTTGCAGTGTTATAGAGTGTTTAGAAATAAATATTATGGTTTTAGGTATAATATGTATCTTATATGGAATTATATAAGGTAGAAATTGAGTGGAATATATCAAGAAAATAAAATAATCAATTCAATAAAGATGAATATAGTAATTAAAAATACATCAATAGTACCTATCTAAAGAAAATTTGATTATTTTGTTGAGATATATAGGCAATGTGACCTATAAGGTAACTATTAATAGAAGTGTATGATATTATATTCTATTGAAATACAATATATTGGACCAGAAAAGAAAATTTAGAATAGAAATAATATAGAGAAGTGTAACTACCTATGTTTTTTTATCAAAAATAGAATTCTAGGGTTATATGAATTTTGGAATTTGGTGGATGAGATATTATTTGAACCATGATTCAGAATGAAATTCTAAGGGTTGGTACACTCAATTTTTTTATATTTCTTTAAAGGCCTAGGAGGTGGCTCATGTTATCCATCAAGTTTTTGGTGTGTCGGTCATCGAAAATTAAAAAAATGAGAAATATTGGTCATGGAATACAGTTTGTCTGAAACCGTACAACCTATTAGAGCAAATAGTGTGGATCTTTCAATAGATATAAAGTTATGAAAATATTTTATCTAATAATGTGAGTGGAATTACATGATAATTTTCCCTACTACAGGTTATTGATTGTGTGTTTTGGCACTGTTGCACATGGTTTGCCAAACCATGTGTCTATCCCATGCGAGGGGGGTTCTTGAGTAGTGCCTTAAGCTTGGTTGGTGCATGGTTTGGAAATTTGTTTGGACAAGATGTTCAACCCTTTTAAAGTTGGGTAAATTTATTATTTTACCCTTAGTGATCCTAAAACCTAATTTTCTATTTTTCTCCTCCCATTCTAATGGATAGTCCTCATCCCTTTCTCATGTGGGTTCCTCCTTCCACTTCTAGGGATGGTGTTATCTCCCTTTTCCAAAGTTGTATTTGATCTCAATTGGCATCTATAGATTACTCTAACTGATAACTATGTTATTCTTGAACCTTTATTTGTTTAACTTTCTCTTGAACAAGTTATCATGGTGTGAGCCAATTCACCCTATGTTTTGGGTATTCATCTCTTTCTTCATTTTCATTCAAACCAGACTAAATCAAAGATTAATATTGGACATGTGGATATTACTTGGTATAGGTTAGGTGGTATATATACTTTCCCCTATGATTCCATTGATATATAAATATTTCTATTGTTCTATGCATCGACCTTTATTGCACATCACCCTAAAATGAGCTCCTTGTTTCAAAATTGTTATATGCATGATCTATTACCCCCATTGAGCCTTTCTATGTGATTAGAGGATATAAAAATCAATTATAGACACCTATTTGTCTATTCGAAGTGATTTTTGGTCTTTTAAATAATTGTTTAAAATCCTCTAATGCATTCTAAGTATTCATCTTTGGTTATAAATGGAATTTATCCATATAAGTAATTTCCTAGTTGATAAGATTGCCTTCTATGTTCTTGGAAAAACCAATAAATTAATTTTATATGTTTGGTATTTTTATAAAATGAGCCTTTTTAGTGAATTGTGTTATGACATTTGAATTTGGTGCTTGGTTGAGCTAAATGAATTGTTTATAAATAATGTCATGTTTTATAAAAAAACCCCTCAGATGAGGCACAATATCTTATAAACTAAAAAGTGGTAACTAGTGATTTAAATATTTCTTGGACTTATCGAATTGTTTTTTTCCTATTCATTATTGTTTATTTCTAAATATATGACATGATTAGTTCATGGAATCTATTGATAACATTAAATGGATTGAATAAAAGGGTATGACCTTCCTTGTGAGGAATTATTTCCAAGGACAAACACATTCTAAATGGGTCAGGAGGGATTTACTATAGATAGAAATACATTGATAAATGAAATAGAGTGTTTAAATTTAATGGTTTTAATTGGGTGGTATGAACATACCTCTTTCTATATATAAATAAGAATGACTTATGTTAATAGTATGAATTGTGATGACATTGGTAATATTGGGATTATGTATTACCTATGCTTGAGAGGTAATGCCTTATTATTATCATTATAATTATAACATTGATATTGGATATGGTATGATGGTTAAGGTGTTCTGTTGGGTATGACATTTCATGTTGCCTTACATCAAGTGTTACACATGACGTCTCACACCATTGACACTATTAATATGGTTGGCATGACACACCATGTAACTTGTTTCAAGCATTGAGATGAAGAATCACCCACTATATTGAGTGTTGAGCATGATGTCTCAAAGTCATTATGAAATGTATGGATTTTACCCTTTTCTTATGCTTATAGGCATGTTCAAATGAGTTATGGATTCTTGAGTTACACCTCATTCTATCTAGCACATAGTATTCTAGGTATATGGCTACTTACATTGACACATACAAAGTCCACACAGGTTGATTCAATATATAAATAATATATATATATTTTTATATATTATTACTATATATATATATTTAATGATCATACTATCATTATTGCCTATGTCGAAGCAGGTAGAGTCGGCTAGGTGTCCCATTGGAACCTGATCTGATTGATATTTATTTATTTAGAATATTTTATTATTATTCATACATGAACACTACTATTCTATATATTAACTGGTTGGATTTAGCTATAGACACAATTTGTGGTGGCCTACGGAGTATATCTCACACCCTTCTTGGGCCGCCATTGCACTAGGGTACCCGAGCATATCTTCTATTTATAGGGCCATGGAATTCTTCATATGATGACTTCCTTGTATCTAAGAGTTAGGAGCACAATAATGAGCTAGAACTCAGGATTCTCATAGATTTCACCCTTGGGTATTTTATTTCTTTTTATTATTCATGTACTTCACTATATCTTGTTGTATTATACTTGTCTACTATTTTAGTTTTTGTATCATCAACTAGACATGCATGCATTATTGTATACTATCATTGGCCATTCATATTTAGTTGATATTATTATTCCATTTCTCCGTATTTCATTTATTAATGCTTCAACTATTGTCTACTATTTATCTTATGATATAAAATTGTGCTACTAGGGTCATGAGGGTATAGTCTCCCCATTGTACCATCATTAGACCCTTGCAGCTACTCGACATCCTCTGGAATATGGGGAGGCATGCTTGAGGCCCTATGATGTCTGGAATGACTACTTGTTTTATAGAAAGTTAGGTTCAGAAGTTATAAAGTGGTATCAAAGTTTTCTTTTTTCTTTTTTCTTATTTTTTGGGGCTAGTAGACATGATACTAGGAATGTGTCAGCTCTTGGTAAATAGTGGTGTCTAGAAGTGATCAACCCTCCCATAGAGAAAAGTATAAATGGATAGGGATGTGATTACTATTCATGTCATTTTCTATTATAATTGATTATTATTTCACCTTGATTGATTTGTCTACCTTTCAATGCTTATTGATTTATCAAATTTATGGTATTTTCTGCATCACCTGAAATTTCAAGGAAGTAGCATTACATGCATCATTTAGGCACATAAATATTTATATTCCATGCATATCCCATGCCATATAGTTGCATTTGTAGTGTGCCTACTGATTATGATGATATGTCTGGTGTATTTATTAGCATGG
The DNA here is from genome assembly GCA_963277665.1 of Viscum album. Taxonomy (NCBI): domain Eukaryota; kingdom Viridiplantae; phylum Streptophyta; class Magnoliopsida; order Santalales; family Viscaceae; genus Viscum; species Viscum album. The sequence continues at coordinate 1,365,920,343 of OY728145.1, read as the reverse complement.
TTGTTCTATATCATGTTGGGTATTTTATGACATACTTAGTTTTGTACCTATATAGGTTTTATTTATCATGTCTATTTATATAACGTACATGGGTGATTTAATTAGCATATTAATCTGCTACCATGATTAGGTAACTATATTCCATGTTACATGATTATTTAGCATGCATTTCCTATGTATCAAGACGATATGGTTATTTAACATTTTTCTATGTGTTTATTGATTATGGTAGCATGATTATTTATAAAATTTATATAAAAGTTGTTTTTAAAGTTCCATCATCGATCTAAATGGTGTTTTCCCATATCGATTGTTAATGACACCTTAACTAACCAATCATGAGATGTTTGAGCCAAGAACCATTGGTTTCATGGTATGAAACATAATAGTTGTGATTAATCAGAGCCAAATTCCAATATGTTAATTGTATGCGTGATTTAAAAATTTGGAGATGGCAACCCATATAATCAAACCATTATATAAGAGAATGATATATATTGAGACAATTATAAATGTAAAAGATGTTAAATTTTGTTCTAAAAAAAATTTATTACTTATGGACATATTATGTGATTGTAACCCAATAGTTCACTTATGGTATTTAATATTTTTAGATAAAACCCTTTAATATCATTTTAAAAATTTAAATTGTTAATGTTGACCTCTAAAAGTTCTTGTGACTCTATCACATGGGCATGCCAATCCATATGGTTAACTCTCAAAATGCACAACTAGACCCAAGTAAGTCAGTTAGGGAAATTTTCTTATTAGATAACCCACTATGGATGTTTTAAAACTTTGATAATTAAACAACTACTATTGGGGTTAATTTTTATAAACCTAGGTAATCTTAACAAGACCCTCATAGGTCACTTGATATATTATGACTTATTATTGAATCCCATGTGGAGATACTTAACTAATCCCATATGTGAAAATCCTTGTGGATAAATAAAATTATTAAAAGGAATTTATATGATAAATTTCATAATTATCATGGGATTCCAATAAATTAATATTGTTTAAAAAGGATTTTTTATAATACTTACATGTTTTTCCTTGAGGCGTTATTTAAATCAGATAACAAGTGGTTTTTTATTATAATTGGTACTTGATATTTTGAATTAAATTTTTTAAATGTTTAAATATTTAATGTGAATCAATGTGATGACTTATAATGGAACCATAGGTGGAAACCATAGTTTAAACCCTCATGTAAGGGTAGTTTAAACATCTCTTTTAGTTTCTTTGAAATGGAAACATGAGCATTTTCTATAGGCTTTTTTCTTTTTTAGAAAAGGATTAAATGTTAGCCCAAAGACCTCGTGAAATATGTTTGGAAAGACATAGTGATGGGGTAGATGTTTAGGATTTTATAAGGGGATAACTCAGGGTAGGTAACACCCTTAAAGCTTGAATTCCTTTCTATGTTCTATGAGAATTCTAACGCATGGTACTATTCATGAGTCGTTGTCCCCAGTATGAATCATATATTATCAATTGAAACATCGTTTGGATTGGTGGTCTTGGTGTCCTTGACCCTTGTTATGGGTATGATCATCAAGTAATTCTCGATTTTAGTAGGTTAGAGATGCCTAGGGCAGGGTTGACCACTTATTCAGTTGTGTGGCACTCTCTTCTTCCTCAATGATAATGACTTGGCACATTGTGATCTAGGTTAATGGTCATATGGAGAACTATGAATCTAGGTTAATTCTCTTATACATACCGCCTGATTCTTGGATGCATAGGGAAAACAACCTATGGATAGTATCGAGGATGTTCTGTCTTGTTTTTGAATCCTATGGGTAGTGTGAGTTCATATACGAAATGCCCAAGGAGTTTCTAAATGATATAATTAAGTGGATGAGTTTGGTAGAATTATTGAGGTTTAAGTTATTGAGTAAATTATTGATTCATATCCTATGTAGAGTAACCTAGGAATTAAAGGAATCAAATTATTCCAAATGCTCGGGATGAAATTCAAAGGGGATAAGTGTTTTAACATGAGGGTAAAGCTGGTTTTGTAATTCATGTTAAATGTTATAACGTATGTGACCATGAATAAGATTAATTTAATGCATTCATTTATGGTGAATCTGATCTAGCGTGCTTATGATTGGATAATATATATCTCCTCTGAATGACTAGGACACTCCTGATGTGGGTAGTGTCGTGCTAGTTTTATTGAATACATGTCCTTCTAAGTAGAAGGGACAAAACTAAGGAGTATACCATTTGAAAATGGTTAGTACTATTTTTTGATGCATGTGAGGTTGGTGAGTCTTGTAACGTGTATGTGCTTGAGAGGTAGCGTGATAGTGATATTGTTGGCTGTGTATGCAACATTTTGAAATACAGTTGGTAATGGATGGACTTCATTGATAAAGATTGAGTGGTCACGAGATTCCTCAAGTGGTAAAGGAATTACGATTGCTTAATAATGATGCATCATTAGGTGAATCTGATCTTCTTTTACAAGAATTAAACCACTAGTGATTCAACTACTCTTATTTTTTTTATTGAGAATGCGGTTGGTGTGAATTCATAGAACAATTCATCACGGATCTGATAGAAGTGTATCACATCCTCATTGTAATCATAAATATCCTCTTAGTGTTCTATTATTTTGGGGATGATCAGGTCCCCTATCTTGATATCATATGGGTACACTGAGAGAGCGTTGGCTAAAATCCATGTTGAATTTAATTTCCATTGATACTGATTAGCAAACTCTATGGGAGTCACACTTCTGCAATTTGGTTGATTAAACATGCATGGTTCGTCCTGGGTAATGCTTGGATTCCCATATAGCAATGCATTGGTTAGACTCACAAACACCAGTCAGTTCTTGACTTGACTGCCTGTGGGCTCAGTTAGTGTTCTTGACATGTGGACGTCTCAGCTATACATCGACATCTCACTTCTAAAATCTAGAGAATAGGCTATCTTGTATGATATCCTTAAAGTCCAATTGATTATTCTGAGGTTGCCCCAATCCTCATTCGAGCTTGGATAATATATTTCGAGAGTGATGATCCAAGTAGCGTGCTTAAGGTTAATGCAAAATTCCTTAGAGGAATGCATCATGTTTTAGGATGTAATGCACTGACTATCTAACCTGACCTTTTATGAATATTCAATTAAAGGAGGATCAAATTATATTCTTTTGTCTTAAGAAATATGGTTGGTGAAGAACATTTTATGGCACGTTGTTAGGTGGATTCAAGTGCAATATGTGTTAGTTGGGGATTTTCAAGAAAATATGACTTAACCTAGCTAAATGAGGTTAGTGGGGAGTCACCCATTAACCAAATCAAAATCACACTAGGAGCATCATTAGAATTCTTAGGGCATGATTTGTAGTCAATTCAAATGATGGAGGTACTGTGGCTCAAAATTGGACCCTTTTTATTTTAAAACCTTTGGAGGGGACCACCATTAGACATATGTTTAAAGATAGTATGGTGTGATTTTTTATCTATCTAAATAGGTATGGGTAAACACTATTTTGGTGTTTCAGTCAAAAAATAAGCATTGGCTCAGTTTTTGACATCTTATGTGTCATACAATTGAGTAATACTTGGAGGTGTATGGGTGTTTGGGAACATAACGTGACCATTTGTATGAGAATTAATGACCCTTGTATGTTGGGTGATGTTTTTATTGCTTCTAAAAGACTTCTTAGGGATAATAATTTCTAAGTTGGGGAGGTTGTAACAACCCATGTTTCTGAGCCAAAGTAGAATCCCATGGGAATTTGAATTCTAGAATTTGGTGGTTGGAATATTCTTTCAACTGAGACTTAGAACAAAATTATGAGGGATGTAACACTAAAAAATATTGTTTTTATACTTGGTTGAAGTCCTGAGAGGTTCCTCGGGTAATCTATTGAGTTTCAAGAGCATCAGGTTTCAAAAACTAAAAAATAGGAAGGACTGGTCGGGCCCATGGTTTTTCCGAAACCATACAGCCAACCATAAGAAACAATGTGGATCTTTCAGAAGTGATAAATTTATTTCATGGTTTGAGCTAACCATGTGAGTGTCACCACAACCATGTACCTTATTGTAGGTTATTTATTGTGCTATTTTGAATGGGATATGCACGGTTAGCGAAACCATGCGGCCGTCCCAAGTGAGGGGGGGGGGGTTCTTGAGTTGTGCCTTAAGTATGGTTGGCACACGGTTTGGACAAACATGAGACCAAACCATACACCCCTTTTAATGTCTAGTAAATATATTAATTTTCCATAAATGATATTAAAACCTAATTTTTCTCTTTTCATCCTCTTATTCCAACAGATGTCTCTCATCCCTTTCCCTCATGGGTTCCTTCTCCTTCCTCCTCTAGGTACAGTGTTATCTCCCTCATCCAAAGTTAGATTTGAGAACCCTTAGTCTCAATGGATTCATCTTTGTGAGCTCTACATTCCTTTTGAACCTTTATTCATATAACTTCCTCTCAACCAAGTTATCATAGTGTGAGATAATTCTCCCTATCTAAAGGGCACTTGTCTATTTCTTTGTTTTCTCTCAAACCATACCAAATCAAAACCTGACATTGGATGTATGGATAATCCTTGGTATAATAGGTGGTATATATATTTCCCCATTTTTCCATTTATTTGTAAATATTTACATTGTTCCATGTGTCATCCTTTACTACACATTGCCCTAAAATTATCTCATTTTTTCTAAATTTTTATAGACTTGATCTACTACCTTCGTTGAGCCTTTCTATGTGATTAGAAGATATAAGACTCAATTATAGACACCTATTTGGAAATTAAAATTAAATTTTAATCATTTATATAATTTTTTAAAATCTTGAAATTCCTTATAAGTGTTTGTCTTGGACTATAAATGGAATTGTCCATTACAAGTAATTGCCTAGTTGATAGTTGCACCTTCTAAGTACTAGGTCAAACCATCAATTTTTTTTCTATGTTGGGTAGTTTTCTAAATGTCTCATTTTTGGTAAAATGAGTTATCTATCTTGAATTTTATTCTTGGTTGAGCTAAATGACTTGTTTGTTAACAATTTCATGTTTTATAATAAAACCCCACAGATGAGGTGCACTATCTTATAAACAAACAATTTGGTGATTAGTTATTTAAATATTGCTTGGACTTATGGAATTAAGGTTTCATATATATTATTTTTTATTTATAGATATTTTATATGCTTAGTACATGAAATATATTGATAATATTAAATTTATTTAATAAAAGGGAATGACCTTATTTGTGGCTAATTGTTTCAAAGACCAACCACCTTCTAAGTGGTTTGCAATCATTGATTATATATATATACATTCCTTGATAAATGAAATTGAATGTTTAAATTGAATTGTTTTAATTAAATGTAATTGAATTTTGTGGTACCACCATGCCTCTTTCTATATATAAATAAGAATGACCTATGTGAATAGTATGAATTGTGACTCCGTTTGGGTTATATTGGGATTATGGATTACCTATGATTAAGAGGTAATTCCTTGTTATTATCATTAATATGGCAACATTGATATGTGATATGGAATTATGGTTAATGTATTATGTTGAGAATTAAATTTCATGTTTCCTTACATTGCGTGTTGAGAATGATGTCCCACACCATTAATACTATTTAGACGGTGGGCATGATGTAGAACATTCCTTGTTTTGGGTGTTTAAATTAAGACTCACCCACCATCTCGGGTGTTTATCATGATTTATCACATCCCTTATGAGATTTAGGACTTCTACCTTTTCTTGAGCTTTTAGGTTCATTCAAACTAGTTATAGATTTCTATGTTATGCCTTGGTGCTGCCAACACAATGTATTACAGGTATATGGCTACATATATCTACACATACTTAGTCTATATAGGTGGATATAGTATATAACTGTACTATATATATATATTATTACTCTATATATATTGTTACTGATTATACTAGCATTCTAGTATATGTCAAATCAGGTAGAGTCGTCCATGTGTCTCATTCGAACCTGATCCAATTGATATTTATTTATCAAACATTTTTATTATTCTTTATACCTATACACTATTGTAACTTATATTAACGGACTAGATTTATCTTTATAAAATTTTGGTGATGGTCTAATGATTATATCTCACACCTTTCTCGGGCCACCATTACAATGGGGGTACCTGAGAAAATCTCCTATTTGTGGGGATATGGACTTCTTATTATGGTGACTTTCTTGTACCTGTGATTTAAGAGCACAGGAATGAGTTAGAGCTCAGGATTCTCATGGAGTTCACCCTCATGATTTTATTTCCTTTCTTTATCATGTTCTATACTATATCATTTTCTCGGATGTGTGTACTATTTTAGTTTATGTATCATTATCTGGACATGAATTCTTTTTTGTAAATTGGAATTTCCCATTTATATTTAGTTGATATTATTCTTACACTGCCTTCTCTTTCATTTATTACTACTTTCACTATAACCTGCTATTTATTTTTTTGATATAACACTATGATACTCTAATCATGAGTGTATAATATCCCCACCGTACTATCATTAGACCCTCACAACTAGTTAGTAGCCTCGGGTGTACAGGTAGGATTTCTTGAGGCCTTGTGGAGACCAGTCCATCTACTAGTTTTATAAGAAGTCAGGTTGGATGTTACAAAGCAGTATCAAAGGGTATTTTTTCCTTTTTATTACTATTTGGGACTGGTAAAAAGGAGACTTGGAATGTGTCAATACTTGGTAAATTTCCATGTCTAGGAGTGATCAACCCACCTATAGGGTAAAGTCCACATGTCTTGGGAAGGGATTGTTATTCAAAATATTCTCTATTATAGTTGATTTATATTTCACCTTTAGTGATTGGTGTACCTTCAACTAAATATTGATATATGAAATTTCTGTTATTTTCCCCTTAGCCCAGTATGTAAAGGAAGTAGCATTACATGAATCATTATAGGCATATATATATATTCAAAATCTAGGCATATTCAATCCCATGTAGTTGAATTTTTAGGAATCCTACTGATTATAATGAAATTACTTGTGAGTTTATTATCTTAGGTGTATATACCATGTTATTTATTTAGTGACATGCTTAGTTTTTTTACCAATTTAGGTTTTCCTTTAGCATGTCTGTTTATCTAACATACTTGGGTGATTTACTTAGAATGTTAATCTGCTTCCATGATTAGAAAATTATATGCTATAGTGCCTGATTATTTAAAATTTATTACCTATATATCATTCTTTTGTGCTTATTTAGCATGTTTCTCTATGTTTATTTATTGTGGAAGCATTATTAGTTATAAAATTGATCTAAAATTTGTTTTTAAAGTTCCATCATCGATCTAAATGGATTGTTCACAAATTAATTGGTAAGGACACCTTAACTAACCAATCATGTGACGTTTGAGCTAAGAACGATTGGATTTATCTACTAAAACATATTGGTCATGAATAATGAGATCCAAATTCCAATCTATTAAATGTATGGATGATTTATAGATTGGGAGATAGAAACCCTTATAATTAAACCATTATATTAGAGCATTATATATCTTAAGATGATTATAAATATTAATGTTATTAAATTTTGATAGGAAATTAATTTCATTCTTACATACCTATTACGTGACTTGACCATAGAGGGTTAGTTATGGTATTTAATCTTATCAAATAAAAACCTTTAAGAGAATTTTAAAATTTTAAATTGTTGATGGTGTCCTCTACAAAGGCTTATGGCTCTATCAAACAGACATGAAGATCTATATGATTAACCTCGTAAAGGCTCAACTAGACCCAATTAGATTAGTTAGGGCATGTTTCTTATTAGATAAACCACTATGGGTGTTTTAAAACTTTGATAATTAAAAAACTACTGTTAGATTTCATTTTTTTGAACCCATATTGGCTTAATGAGACCCTCGTAGGTAACCATATCTATTATGTATTATTATTGAAACCCATGTGTGTATACATAACTAAGACAATATGTGAAAATACCTTTGGATAAATAAAACTATTAAAAGTATTTTATATTATAAATTTTATAATTATGATGGGATGTCAATAAATGATTAATGTTTAAAATGGAAGTTCGACAAGACTTACCAATTTTACCTTGTGGTGTTATTTAAATCAGTTATAAAGTGATTTTGTATTATAATTGGTACGTGATTTTCGGAATAAAAAATTTTAAATGATTAAAGATTTAATTTAAATCAATGCGATAAATAAAAATGGAACCTTAGATGATATCCCTAGTTTAAACCCACATGTAAGGGTAGTTTAAACATATCTTTTAGTTTCCTTGGAATGGAAATTTGAGCGTTTTCTATAGGTCTTTTTCCTTTTTATAAGGGGCTTAAATGATAGGTGCAAGGTCTAGTTAAATCAGTTTGGGGAAACCTAGTGATAGAGTCAATGCTTATGCTTTTATAAGGGGAAAGATCATGCTAGGTAGCAACCTTATAGCTTGATTGCCTTATTATGTGCTTTGACATTTCTGACGTATGGTACTATTCGGGTGCCATTGTACCCATTAGGAATCTTTGATTCTAAATGAAACCCTTGTTTGGATGAGTGGTCTTTTTTTAATTGACCCTTGTTATGGGTTTGAGCATCAAGTAATGATTGATTTCAATAGGTTAGACATGAATAGGGAATGGTCGACCGCTTAGTAGGTTTCATGACCCTCTTTTCTTCCTTAGTGATGACGACATGGTACATTGTTATCCATGTTAATGGTATTATGGATCAATATTAATCTAGATTAAATCTTTTTACATACCAACTGTTACATGGATTCATTGGGAGAACAACACAGGGATAGTATCGAGGATGTGGTGTCTTGTTTCTAAAACCATGGGGTAGCATTCATTCATATATGAGGTACCCACCGAGTTTTTAAAACCTTGTGTCGTTCCCACTCACCCTTAAAGTGGATTATTTATAAAATGAAAAAAAGGATTTGAGGTTGAGGTTGATCTTTGAGATATTCAGTACATTCGTGGATCATATCTCGAGTATAGTGACCGAGCATTAAAGGAATCAAATTCATAACAATGCTCTATATGACATTCCACGTGGATCAAGTGTTTTGAGACGCCGATCAGGTTGGCTTTGGATTTTTTGCTAATTTCTATGATGTATGTGAGCATGACTCAGAGAAGTGTCACACATATATTTATAGTGAATCTAAACTAGAGTGCATAGGAGTGGCTAGTCTATCTCACCTTTTGACAACTAAGACGCTCATAAGGTGGGGAGAAAAAAGTTAGTTTATTGAATACGTATCCTTTTAGGTAGAAGGGACACATCTAATGAATACCAATTGAAAATGGTAAATGTTTTTTTAAATTCATGTGAGGATGGTGACACTTGTAACGTGTTAGTGCTTGAAAGGAAATGTGATATTGAAAATGTTGGATGTGTGGTGACCTTTGAAATGTCATTGGCCATTTATGGACTTTGATGGAAAATCTTGACTGATCATGGGATGACTCAGGTGGTAATTTTAGTGTGATCAATTAATGATGATGCAACAGTTGGTGAACCCAAAATTATTTTAGGATAATTCAACTAGTGGTAATTTGACTTCTCTTCTTTTTGGTAGTTGGAATGTGGTTGGTGTCAATGCATAGAACACTTCATCTAGGATCTGATAGAAGTGACTTGAATCTTCTTGGTGATATTTTATGTCCTCTTAGTGTGATATTATTTTGGTGATGATCATGTACCCTACCTTGATATTATTTGAGTACACTAAGAGAGCATCAGTTCTATGTTGTGATGAGTTTAACTATCATTGGGCCCCATACGTAAACTCTATGGGAGTTGAGATTATATAATGTTATTTTCTAAACATTCATGGTTTGTCTTGAGTGATGATTGGGTTCCCAAGTAGTACCACCATGGTCGGACTCACAAAAACCTACAATTTTTTGACTTGATTTCCATTGGTAATAGTTAGTATTCTTAACATGTTTACGTCTCATTTGTGCACCGACATCTCACCTATAAAGGCTAGAGTATAGTCTATCTTGGATTAGCTCCTCAAATTCAAGTTGATGATTCTATGGTTACCTCAAGCCTCATTTGGGCTCAGATGATATGTTTTGAGAATGATGATCTAATTAGACATGCTCAAGGGAAATAAAAAATGACTTAGAGGAAGTCATTATGTTTTAGAATGTAATGTGTCAGCCTTCTAAGCTGATCATTTTTAGAATGGTTAACCGAAGGTGGATTGGCTTGTTTTCTTTTATATTAAGGAATATGGTTGGTGGATTACTTTTTTGGCACATTTTTTGGTGGAGATGAGTGCAATATGTGTTGGTCAAGGCTTTTAATGAAAATCCAAGTCAACATAGATAAATAATGCTAGTAGGGATTCAACCTTTGACCAAATCAAAATCAAACCAGGAGCATCATTAGAATTATTAGGGAATGCTTTGTAGGAAATTCCAACGATCGAGGTACCATGGATCAAAATTGGTCCATTTTTATATTAAAACCTATGGTGGGGAGTACCATCAACCATATATTTAAACATACAATGCCATGATCGTTTCATTAACTATATATGTTTGGGTATGCACTATTTTAGTGCTTTAGTCTAAAAACAGACATCGTCTTTGGTTTTGAAAGCATAAGTGTCATACAATTGAGTAATACTTGGAAGTGCATGGGTGTTTGGGAACACAACATTAATATTTGAATGAGAATTTATGAACCTTTTAGATCAGGTGATGTTTTTTTATTTACCCAAGGATTCATGGGGACAAGAAGTTTTAAGGTGGGGAGGTTGTAATGACCCATGTTTTTGAACCAAAGTAGAATTCCAAGGGAATATGAATTTTGGAATTTGGTGGACATGCAATTATTTGAACATATATTTAGAACATAATTTTGAGTGTTGGAACAATAAAAATAGTTGTTTTTAAAAAAAATTTAAAGGCCTGATAGGTGACTTCGGATCTCCTTCAAGTTTTGAGAGCATCGGTCTCTAAAAACTCAAAAAATGATAAGGACAAGATAGGGTGCACAGTTTGTATGAAACTATTCTTCCCACTAGAGAAAACTGTGAAACTCTTTTAGTAGAGTTTCAGGTATCACAAAATTTTATATAACCATGAATGTGGTGCCACATGGCCGTGCACCTTGCAACAGATTCTTGATAGTGGGTTTTTTCACATGCTACACACAGTTTTCCAAACCTCTCATTTAACCTATATGAGGGGGTTCTTGTGTAGTTACTTAAGAATGGTTGGTGCAAAATTTGGCCAAACATGGAGCCAAAAAATGAACCCCTTTTAATGTTGGTAAAATTTACAATTTTATACTTAATTATCATATTTTTTTTCCTCCTCCAATTCCAGTGGATGGCTCTTCTCCCTTTCTCCTATGGGTTCCTCCTCCTTCTTTTTCAAGGAATGGTGTTATATCCCACATCTGAAGTCAGTTTTGATCTATGTTAGTCTCTATGGATTCCTCTATGTGAGCTCAACATTCTTATTTAACCTTTATTTGTTTAATTTCAAATCAACTAAGCTATCATGGTGAGAGAAAATTCACCCTATTTTAGGGCATTCATATATTTCTTCATTTTCTCTCTAACTAGACCTAATCAAAGCTTGATATTGGACGTGTGGATCATTCTAGGTATAAGGTATGTGGTTTATAGATTTTCCCAATGTTTTTATATTAATAAATACTTCCATTATTCCATGTACTAGATTTTTGCGCACATCACACTAAAAATGACCTCCTTGTTTCTAAATTGTTATACGTATGATCAATTACCCCCATTGAGCTTTGTTACGTGATTTAACGGTGTATAACTCAATTATAGACCCCATTTGGGTGTGAAAAGTATTTTTTCATGTTTTATATAATTTTCTAAAAGTCCAGAATGAATTTTAATCATTCTTCTTGGACTGTAAATGGAATTTACCCTTATAGGTAATTACCTAGTTGATAATAGTACCTTCTAAGTTAAAGTTCAAACCATGAAATTATTTTTATATGTTTGGTAGCTTTATGAATTTCTAATTTTTAGTGAATTGAGTTAAGCCTCTTGATTGTTATGCTTGGTTGAGCTAAATGAATTGTTTGTTAACAATGTAATGTTTTATAATAAAACCCCTCAGATGAGGTGCACTGTCTTCTAAGAAAAAAGTGGTGGTTATTGATTTAAATCTTCCCTGGCCTTATAGAATTGGTGTTTAATACTCCTTATTGTTTATTTATATATATGAAATACCTTGTATATAAAATCTATTTATAATATTAAATGGATTGAATAAAAGGAAATACCTTCCTTATGGCTAACTGTTTCAGAGACCAACCACCTTCTAAGTGGGTTGGAAGGACTTGATTATAGATAAAATTTCCTTGATAAATGAAATGGGGGTATTTTAATTGAATGGTTTTAATTAAGTGGAATTGAATTCATTGGTACTACTATGCCTATTTTTATATATAAATAAGCACGACTTATGTGAATATTATGAATTGTGATGACCTTAGTTATATTAGGCTTGTGGATTGCCTATTCTTAAGAGTTAATTCATTATTGTTGTCATTATTATTACACAAATGATATTGGTAATGAAATGATGGTTAAAATATTCTTTTGAGAGTGATGTATCACATTTCATTACATTGAGTGTTGATCATGACATCTCACCCCATGGACCCTATTGAGACGGTGTGCATGGCACACCCCATCCCCTGTTTCAGGTGTTGATATAAAGAATCACCCACCATATCGAGTGTTGTGCATGGTGTATCACATTCATTATGAGATATAGGTCTTTTACCCTTTTCTTTATCATATAGGCTCATTTAGACCGGTTATGGATTCCTGAGTTACACCCCGGTCCAACTAGCACCATGTAATCCAGGTATATGGCTACTTACATCCACACGTAGGTAGTCTATATAGGTGGATGAAGTATATAACTATAATATATATATATATATATACTGACTAGACTATTATTACATCATTTTTCAAAGTAGGTAAAGTCGGCCAGGTGTCCCATTAGAACCTAAGCTAACTAATATTTATTTATTAAGTATTGTTTAATATTCTTTATACATGCACATTATTATACCTTATATTCACATACTAGATTTAGATATATACACCATTGGTGGTGTCCTACTAATTATATCTCACACCCTTCTTGGGTTTCCATTGCACTGGTGTAACCAAGCATATATCTTAGTTATAGGGCCATAGACTTTTTCTTATACTGACTTTCTTATACATGGTAGTTCAGAGAAAAAGACTCAGATGGAGCTATGAATTCTCATGGAGTTTACCCTTAGAGATTTTATTTCTTTCTTTATTCATGTACTGTAGTATATCAAGAGGTCTACTGTGTGTCTACTATTTTATCTCATGTATCATTATATAAACATGAATTCATTATTCTATATTGGTTATGGAAATTTATATTCAGTTGATATTATTCACCCACTTCTCTATATTTCATTTATTACTTCTTCTGTTGTTTTGTGTTATTTATTTCTTGATATACTGCTATGGTACTATGATCATGAGGGTATATTCTCCCCACCATACAATTATTAGACCCTCACTTCTAGTCAAAATCCCTTGACACATAGGGAGGTGTGATTGAGGCCATGTGGAGATTGGTATGACTAATTTATTTATAGTAAGTTAGGTCGGGATGTTATAGGAAGTAATTTATTATGGATGGAACTAAATGGCAGTAAGAGGAGTATTCCATGGATTCTTGATAGTTTCTACTCATCTCAGATTATTGGGGATTCAATTTTTTTAAAAAACATTTAAAAACCTGATAGTGGTTTTTTGACCTTTGGTAATGAGTCCTCCGTGAAGATTAAAGGAATTGGAATAGATGAGATTAAATCCCAAAGAATGAATTCAAATGATGCTTTATTTATTTATGGGATTGATCAAAACATTCTAAGTGTGATCCAACTATGAAATAATAAAAATGATTTTATTTTAAAAATAAATAATTTACATATAAAGATATTAAAGTATGAGAAAATAATTTCCATAAGTTATAGAACCAGTGGTTACCTTTTCTAGATTTTTTACTCAAGAAATTCATACCATTTGAGTTAAAAAGACGATAAAAAATTATGGCATAAAATATTGGGACTCTTATATCAATTATTTTTATGAAAAATATCCAAGGGATATATTCTTATAAATTTACCTCATCTCTTGATAGATATATTATAAAATTTTAAGACATTTTAAAAAAATCACACAAGACAACCATAAAAGGGTAGAAATCCAATCTATAAAGCCAACTGAGATGATACTTTCAGATTTGTGTGGGCCCATGAGACATAATTATATTTAAGGGTGATATTGATTACATCAATTTATAAAAAATATATATCATAATGTATAATTTTATGTTCACCAAATATAAATAATAGGCAATTGATATGTTTAAAATTTTCACGAAAATAGTTGTGAAAGAATTTGGGACATGCATCAAGAAATTTAGATATGAAAATGCAAATGATTTCAAAATAATATCAATTTAATATTACCTTTAAGATAATGGGATAAAAAATTAATATAGTACTCATTATACACCTTAAAAAAATAGAGTATTAGAGAGTAAAAATGGATGTTTGTTGGAGATGGGGAGAACCATGCTGATAGAGCACAATCTCTTGAAGTACTATCGAAGGGAGGATATTTTCATAACTATTGATATTTATAATAGGTGATAACTAAGAAAAAAATATAACATGACTTCCAATGAGATTTTGTATAAGAATAAGTCCATTGTATATTAATTCTATATATTTTTAGTGCTTGTCTTATAAAGATTAAAATTAAAAATATGCGTATGTTTGATGAGAAGGATGGAGAAGGTATATTTTTAGGATATCTATCAAATGGAAAGGGGTATAGATGCTGGAATAAAAGACTTCGAAAACTGGTTGAATGTTATAAAGTGAAAATAATTTAAAATAAACCCAACATCAATTTTATATATGTAGTGCATTTTTAGGACTCAGTAAAAAGAATTATCATAATTTTAGGGAAAAAATGTAGAATAGATTGAGTATGATCCATATATAGTATATATTGAATCAGATCATACTGATGATGAGGAAGAGGCTTTAATAAGGGAAAATAGAGGTATTAAAATTTTAAAAATTATGTGTAGTCAAAAAATATCATTATAAATGGGAGTTCTCTTATTTAGTCCAGAAGAAGAATAAAATTTGAGATTCAAACTAATGAAATTTATAAAATTAAACCACATTTAATGCCTAAAGAAATTAATAATGATTAATATATAATAGTTATGAATCATGATCTAGACCAAATATAAATTAATTCCACTTAAGAACTTGTTCTCAGAATAAATGAAAAAATATTATTGGGATTGTAACACACTGACCCCAGTTTTCCAGAGTTGGTGCATTACTTCGTAACATTGGCCTGATCACAAAAGATCAAGTCTCGAAAGACTTATTAGTTTAGTAGCCTTGAAAACACTATATACATTCATAAATGTTACATTACATCATAAAGTGAAAATATACAATAACAAAGTCTCCATAGTCCACACTCATATCCTCTTCTGACTATCCCTGCAGGTCATTCATAAAATACTTCTTCACATCCTGGAAAATATTAAAACATTGAAAGGGGTGAGCTTAGATGCTCAGTAAGGATAACAATATTGTGGAAACTTTCATAAATAAACATTAACATTTAAGGCAATGTATAACTAAAACAAAAGCCTTTTTAAACTTGAACTTCAGCATAATATGGAAAAAATAAAATTAAATAACGCCATTTACTTACTCACATGGATATTCTACTAGTCGAATAATCACATGCAATATCAATAACCACTTTCATAATGATGGAATGCATAATTCCAGACTATCATGACCGCATAGCCAAGGCCTTGTGCCAAGACCACAAATACGATTTTTTCAAGGCCTCATTCCAAGACAGTAGTTTGTCTCATGAGACCCACCGATGCATCGAGGAGCTATAGCGGGCTCCACCCATCACTTATTAAGTCCAATTCATTCCTCATATGAATAGGTTTAAACATATCATAAACCATAACATAATCGCATCACATAAAACATGCATAAAGGCAACATAAAATTTCCACATTTCAATCACAAGATATCAATACAACACATTGATATAATAAAAACATTATCAAAACCATTTTCAATACCAAAATAAAATAAAATTAAAACTTGGTATTTATTTTTTATTTAAAAAAAGTTATGGCTTGTAGAGGAAGCCGAAACCCAAATAATGGCCATGGCGGCGGAGAAGTCGTTGTCGCCATATATGTACGAAAAGAAAAACATTAATTTTTGTCATTTAGTAAAACACTTCGTATAAAAATATTCCTTTTGAATAAACATAAAAGTCGAAGGGGTTTATACACAGTATAATACAAAGTTGTGTATAAAACCAAATATGCCTCAATGAAAGGAGATTGAGACGAAGTCCCTCACAAAGATCATTGTTTTAAATAAAATAGATTTATTATGTGTATTCACTATAAGTACACATAAAAAAAGTACAAATACAAGATATTACATAATAATATCATGACATAATTTGAAAGTAGGAGATTAACCCAAAGAATGGAAATTGGGTTAAGAAGTTCCCTTACCTTGCGTCCTGTCTTGACTCGACCGTTATTTAACCTCCTGAATAATAAACTAGAGTTAATTTATAATTTCTTAAGAACATTTTTCAAGTTTTTTATTCCTTTTATATCACTTATTACCATGTTATGAACATTATGTAATTATTTAAGTTAATAACGGTCATTTTGTCGATCCTTGGTACTTGAGTCAAAAATAAACTTCTTATAATTACAAGTTGTTCATGTTGTGAAATATCCATTATATCCAGAATAATATTCATGATTCAGATATCATATATGTCATATATATCCAGTATATACATTCATTTATAATATTATATAACATTTGGAGGTAAGAAATGAAATTCACCATTCATGGAGACGGTAAGCCGTACGTACGCATGAACGCTACTTTCATTTCTATTTCATATTTAATGGAATTAAATCATAATAGTATAATGTTGTATTATAATTCTAGTATAATATAATATATAATATCATTTACTCCATCCTTTATACATCCCACATACGACATTAACGATTCAAATCACTTTGAGGGGGCGGTAGTCCGCACTTCCTAAAATGAAATTATCGTGTTTACCCATAATGGAAATCATAAAGTATGACATAAATGAGAAATAAAGAAGCATAAGGAAAACATAAACATAATATATATATATCATATATGAAAATAGTGTCATCAAAATGGCCACCATTAGAGGTGTTATATGAGTGTTGAACAATCATCGTTTCGTGAGGCAGAAATTCGCCATCCACAGAAATAGTATGTTCTTTAACCATTATATGTAGGTGTGTGTAAGTGTAGCTCGAATAATTATTATAACAACATCCTAGTATATTGAGGATACTGGTGTTGTTACAAAATAAATGAATAAAAAGAATTTAGGGGGTTGGAGAAGAAAAATAACATAAAATAACACAAGAGAAGACATTACCTTAAAATCGGGTAACTCTTTTTGATTTGAGCCAAAGGCTTCCTTGGGAAGCGTTCTGCCCAAAGTGAGGCTTCTAAGAGTAATAGAGGGAAGTTGAGAGAGTATTTGGGCAGAGGTTGGCCGAGCCAAAAGGATTTATGGTGTGAATAAGGTGGTAGAGGTGGGGGCCTTTTATAAGTGGAGAGGAAAGGCACTCTTGGAATGTCATGAAATGTTACTTTATTAAGAAATGATTTTCGGATTCTAAAAGTCCAAAAATGATATATTTAGAGGATAGGGTGATAAGGGTTCGAAATCTCCTCATAAAATTGGTTTTTGACAAGTTTAATCCTTAGATTTTACATTATCCTTTCTTTTTATTTAAATCGTTAATTAATGAGGTAATCACGGCATCATCATGGTGTCATACATAATTTAATTTATTTAATGTCTAAAAATTATAAACAAATTATCATGATCTATGAAATCTTTTTAAATTTCTAATGAATATTTATTGTAAAAAATATGACTTGTATAACCTCATTTAAAAATTGTTTTAGTAAAACAACTTATGTTTGTGACATTTTTATATTACTTTAAATAAAAGTTATTTATGTCATTTTCCTACCAAAGTGGCTTCATGGGGTCCCCAAGTTGACCCATGTATTTTATTGGCCGGAAATGACTCATCCAATAGGTTTAGGACAAGTTTCAAGGTCATTTCAATTTTTTATAATATCATTTTACCTTAAATATCACTAATTACCTTTAATCGTGATTAATTAAACTTAAAAGTTACTATTCACCAAAAAAATTATTTTAATCCCATTGAACCAAATTTTACTTCTTAATGACAACCATGTATGTCAGATTTTTGAAAATCAAATCATAGAAGTGGTAATATTTCATTTAAACAAAAAATCGGTTTTTTAACTACCACTTAGTGGTTTTACTATTTATAAAAAATTGAAGTTTTTCAGAACAATGCCAAAATTTCACCCAAAGCTATAATTGATATTTCGAATTCAAAAATGATTTCTATTTTACAAAATTCCAAACATATAAGTTACATTAATTAATTTTATATTTAATTCCCGCTATCACAACAAATAGCGTTTTTTTAAGAAACAATATATATCAAAAGATTGACAATTGTTTATGTCCAATTTCAAAGTGAAATTAATTCTAATGACAACCATTGGATACAATTGTAAAAATATATTATAATTACACTTTAAAACCACTAAATATTATAATTTATCACTATAAATTATTTTGATTAAGAAAGTTGTTTTTAGGTATTTTTCACTGTTCATAAAAAATTGAAAGTTCTCAGAAAATTACAAAAAATTCAACTTAGGATAATTTCGATATTACGAATACAAAAATGAAGTCCATTTGGAAAGATAAAATTTATAAAATTTCAAAAAGTAGTTATTACTATTCATAACAGCTACTTTTATTGGTTGTGGTGTGTGTTAGAACTTGAAGTTGCGTACAATGCAAGCTATGACATTATTGAATGAGAAACGTATTGTGGAAGGTCGGGGTGTCCATTCTCCCCTCCTTCAATAAATTGCATCCTCACAATTTGAAAATTTCTTTGAAAATAAAAGGCTGAAAATAGAAAATACCATTGTGGAAAAACCACATCGGAAATAAGGTTAATAAAAATATAACATTAAAAGAAAGAAAGAGAGGTACAAAGGTCACCCGAGATAGCCCATACTAGGATTCTATGAAAATATGGATATGGAAGAAAAAAAAACCAGCAAGGTCTGATTGAGAGTTGTAGAAAACAGGACTAGGAGAAAGTTAACAATATGAAAATCACAAACTTGTGATTGGTTAAATGATCATTGAATCCCTAGTTGGAAATGTTAACTAGCAACGTTTTTGTTTTAAGTTACCTTTTATAAATTTGAGGAATTTATTTAGGAGATTTACTAAGAACGTAAGGGAATATACATACTTGTCATGTAGACTTTCATTATTTAATAAATTTTTCCACAAACCCATCTTTCACTCTAAAAGGTAATAGAACTCAAAAATATTCTATTTTTCCTAATTGTATATGGTTCCAAATATTAACACATACCATTTAGATTAGTAAAAGTATTTTGTAATAACCAGGGACTTCCTATAGGATAGTGGTAGGTAATAAAGGCCTGTCGCACTATGGTTGTGGGTTCGATTTCTGCAGCTTTGTCCAACGCGACGGGTTATCCCCCGACCTGCAGGTTGTCCTTTTCCTAAAAATATAGTATTATAATATTCCAAAAGTAATCTTCAGAAATGTTTTAACCTTAAACAATACTATCCAAGGTTCAACTTAATCCATTCCAACCTTTATAGTTATCCAAAATACCTATGTCCACACTTTCTCTAAAAGGTCTCTAAATTCCAAAATCAATTGTAACATCAGATTCCCCAAACAAAATAATGTTTCTCTTTTTGTCACATACTAAAAATATGATTACCTTAATCATATTAAAACCTTACTGAAACAACAAGTACTACAGTACAATCCTTATATATATCACATTATTCTTATAACCATAATATAGTTCTTGAGTCCAAAAACACCAATACATTAATTATTCCACTTCAAATGTAGTAACAGCATAAGATTTTCCTTGATCCCTTGGCCTTTTCTGAGGTAAGTTTCCCTGATTCTTAGGATATTCATTTTCATAATTCCCCATTTCCCTAAAATTGTATCATTCAACATTGATAGCCTCTTTCTTTCCTTTACAATCACGAGCCTGGTGACCTTTTTCCCCACATTTGTAACAAACTCCCATTCCCTTTAGGCAAGTACCAGGGTGATTCTTACCATAATTATCACATAATGGAAAATCCTTCTTTCCCTTTTTCCCTTTATCCATCTCTTGTTCCACCGTTCCCTTCTTCTCTTGCTTTACTTTGTTGTCATAAGACTTAGAGAATTCCTTTTCTGTCTTGATAGCACACGAGACTATATCTTCGTATGTTGAGAAAGATTGTGATACTAAAGCTCGATGGAGAAATGGTTTTAACCCATCAAATAAACGATCAATATTACTTCTTGGGTTAAGTATATAATCTGCATCATGCCTCGCTAACCTTGTAAAGTTAGCCTCATACTTTGGGACATTCTCATCCTCCTTCTGCCTTAGACTCAGAAATTGCCTTTCCATATATGCTCGATGGTCATGAGGAAAGTATTTTTTTAAGAAAAGATCTTTGAACTCTCTCAATTCTATACTTGATACTTCTTCATCTTTCTTTGTGTTTTGAATCAATGACCACCATTGATCGGCATCTCCAGTGAGGCGGTAAACTTCCATGATAACCTTCTCCCTTTCGCTACTCCCCAAGGCATGGAATATTTTCTCTAAGGAGTTTATCCATTTCTCACCTACTAATGGATTTGTACCCCTATTAAATATTGGTGGTTGTTGCCTCATGTAGAAGTCTAACATTGATCCTCCACGTTGCGGATCAGGGTGCTCCATACGAGTAAGGTTATTATTAATAACCTGAGTGAGTTGTCCCAGTATGGTAATAAGTTGATCAGCACCAGTTGTATCTCCCGCTCCACAATAATTATCTTGAGCAGGAGGGAAATCCCTACAAGGAGTGCGTGAATTGATACGGTTTCCATTCCTCCCACTAGGCACCATTTCTAAACAATGGCATAAACTAGATTAGTTGATGAATTAAAATACATAATTCCATACTTTTAAGACACTTAACATAAATTGAACTATTTATGGATATAATCCATAATCATAAAAAGAAATTTTTTCTTTGAGGAAGTATATACTCATAAACCCTTCATAATGGTTTGTAAAGAAAATGAGAATTATCCTAAGTATATCCCCCGGGAGTGTCGTAACCAAGAGTGCAGAAAGACCCGTTGTTGTGCACCAGTTCCCGTTCGAGTCTAGCTCAAAGCGGTGTTTTCGGGTTTTACCCCTAGGTACATCTATTCCAGAGCCGCCTCTACCTGCTCGTATCCAGACAGGGATGTATTGCTCGGAAAACTCACTAAATCTCTATAATACCAAAATTCTAGGAAGTTGTTCTATACTAATCATCAAAGTCTATCTTCGGGATATGTGCTCTAATAAGATTTTTTCTAAATCTAACTTCCAAGGTTAGTACTAAACTGCCTTTGATACCAACTGTAATACCCCGAACCCAGTTACCCAGAGTCGGTGCATTACTTCGTAACATTGGCATGATCACAAAAGATCAAGTCTCGAAAGACCGATTAGTTTAGTAGCCTTGGAAACACTAGATACATTCATAAATGTTACATTATATCATAAAGTGAAAATCTACAATAACAAAGTCCGCATAGTCCACACTCATATCATCTTTTGACTATCCCTGCAGGTCATTCATAAAATACTTCTTCACATCTAGGAAAATATTAAAACATTGAAAGGGGTGAGCTTAGATGCTTAGTAAGGATAACAATATTGCTGAAGCTTTCATAAATAAACATTAACATTTAAGGCAATGTATAAAGAAAACAAAATCCTTTTTAAACTTGAACTTCAGCATAATATGGAAAAAATAAAATTAAATAATTCCATTTACTTACTCACATGGATATTCTACTAGTTGAATAATCACATGTAATATCAATAACCACTTTCATAATGATGGAATGCATAATGCCAGACTATCATAACCATGTAGCCAAGGCCTCGTGCCAAGACCACAAATAAGATTTTCTCAAGGCCTCGTGCCAAGACACTAGTTTGTCTCATGAGACCTACCGATGCATCGAGGAGCTATAGCGGGATCCACCCGTCACTTATTAAGTCTAATGCATTCCTCATATGAATAGGTTTAAACATATCATAAACCATAACATAATCGTATCACATAAAACATGCATAAAGGCAACATAACATTTCCACATTTCAATGACAAGATATCAATACAAAAAATTGATATAACAAAAAAATTATCAAAACCATTTTCAATACCAAAATAAAAGAAAATTAAAACTTGGTATTTATTTTTCATTTAAAAAAAAGTTATGGCATGTAGAGGAAGC
Organism: Viscum album; assembly: GCA_963277665.1. NCBI lineage: Eukaryota > Viridiplantae > Streptophyta > Magnoliopsida > Santalales > Viscaceae > Viscum > Viscum album. The sequence goes on along the minus strand of OY728145.1, from coordinate 1,365,897,701 downwards.
TGAAACCCAAATAATGGCCATAGCGGTGGAGTAGTCGTTGTTTCCGTATATGTACAACAAGAAAAATATTCCTTTTTGTCATTTAGTAAAACAATTTGTATAAAAAGATTCCTTTTGAATAAATGTAAAAGTCCAAGGGGTTTATACACCGTATAAAGCAAAGTTGTGTATAAAACCAAACATGCCTCAATGAAAGGAGACTGAGACGAAGTCCCTCACAAAGATAATTTCTTTAAATAAAATAGATCTATTATGTGTATTTACTATAAGTAAACATAAAGAAAGTACAAATACAATATAGGATATAATAATATCATGACATAATTTGAAAGTAGGAGATTAACCCAAAGAATGGAAATTGGGTTAAGAAGTTCCCTTACCTTGCGTCCTGTCTTGACTCGACCGTTCTTTAACCTCCTGAATAATAAACTATAGTTAATTTATAATTTCTTAAGAACCTTTTTCAAGTTTTTTATTCCTTTTATATCACTTATTACCATGTTATGAACATTATGTAATTATTTAAGTTAATAATGGTCATTTTGTCGATCTTTGGTACTTGAGTCAAAAATAAACTTCTTATAATTACAAGTCGTTAATGTGGTGAAATATCCATTATATCTAGAATTATATTCCTGATTTAGATATCATATATATCATATATTTCCATTATATATGTTCATTTATAATATTACATAACATTTAGAGGTAAGAAATGAAATGCACCGTTCATGGAGACGGTAAGCCGTACGTATGCATGAATGCTAATTTCATTTATATTTCATATTTAATGGAATAAAATCATAATATTATAAAGGTGTATTATAATTCCAGTATAATATAATATTTAATATCATTTAATCCATCTTTTATACATCCCACATACAACATTAACGATTCAAATCACATTGAGGGGGCGGTAGTCCGCACTTCCTAAAATAAAATTATCGTGTTTACCCATAATGGAAATCAGAAAGTATGACATAAATGAGAAATACAGAAGCATAAGGAAAACATAAACATAATATATATATCATATATAAAAATAGTGTCATAAAAATGGCCACCATTAGAGGTGTTATATGAGCGTTGAACAATCATCGTTTCGTGAGGCAGAAATTCACCATCCACAGAAACAATATGTTCTTTAACCATTAGATGTAGGTGTGTGTAAGTGTAGATATAATTCTTATTATAACAACATCCTTGTATATTTATGATACTGGTGTTGTTACAAAATAAATGAATAAAAAGAATTTTGGGGGTTGGAGAAGAAAAATAAAATAAAAGAACACAAGAGAATACATTACCTTAGAATCAGGTAACTCTTTTTGATTTGAGTCAAAGGCTTCCTTGGGAAGTGTTCTGTCCAAAGTGAGGCTTCTAGGAGTAATATAGAGAAGTTGAGAGAGTATTTGGGCAGAGGTTGGCCGGTCCAAAAGGCTTGAAGGTGTGAATAAGGTGGTAGAGGTGGGGGCCTATTATAATTGGAGAGGAGGGGCACTCTTGGAATGTCATGAAATGTTACTTTATTAAGAAATTATTTTTGGGTTCTAAAGGTACCATAATGATATATTTAGAGGCTAAGGTGATAAGGGTTCGAAATATCCTCATCCAATAGGTTTTTGACAAGTGTAAGCCTTAGATTTTACATTATCCTTTCATTTTATTTAAATCATTAATTAATGAGGTAATCACGGCATCATCATGGAGTCATAAATTATTTAATTTATTTAATGTCTAAAAATTATAAAAAAATTATCATGATGTAGAAAGTCGTTTTAGATTTCTAATTAATATTTATAGTCAAAAATATGACTTGAATAACCCCATTTAAAAATTGTTTTAGTAAAACAACTTATGTTTGTGACATTTTTATTTTAACTTTAAATATAAGTTATTTATGTCATTTTCCTACCAAAGTTGCTCTATGGGGTCCCCAAGTTGACCCATGTATTTTCTTGGTCGGCCATGACTCATCCAATTGGTTTAGGACAAGTTTCAAGGTCATTTCATATTTTTATAATATCATTTTTACTTTAAATTTCACTAATTACCTTTAATCGTGATTAATTAAACTTAAAAGTTACTATTCACCAAAAAATTATTTTAATCCCATTGAACCACATTTTACTTCCTAATAACAACCATTTATGTTGGATTTTTGAAAATCAAATCACAGAAGTGGTAATATTTTATTTAAATGAAAAATCGGTTTTTTAACTACCACTTAGTGGTTTCACTATTCATCAAAAATTGATGTTTTTCAGAACAACGCCAAAATTTCACCCAAAGCTATAATTGATATTCCGAATTCAAAAATGATGTCTATTTTAAAAAATTACAAAAATATAAGTTTCATTAATTAATTTTATAATTAATTCCCGCTATCACAACAAATAGCGTGTTTTTAAGAAACAATATATATCAAAAGATTGACAATTGTTTATGTCCAATTTCAAAGTGAAATTAATTCTAATGACCAACATTGGATAAAATTGGAAAAATATATTCTAATTATACTTTAAAACCACTAAATAGTATAATTTATCACTATAAATTATTATGATTAAAAAAGTTGTTTTTAAGTATTTTTCACTATTAATAAAAAATTGAAAGTTCTCAAAAAATTACAAAAAATTCAACTTAGGATAATTTCGATATTAAGAATAAAAAAATGAAGTCCATTTGGAAAGATAAAATTTATAAAATTTCAAAAAGTAGTTATTACTATTCATAACAACTACTTTGATTGGTTGTGGTGTGTGTTAGAACTCGAAGTTGCGTACAATGCAAGCTATTGCATTATTGAATGAGAAGTGTATTGTGGAAGCTCGGGGTGTTAAATTCTCCCCTCCTTCAATAAATTGCATCCTTGTAATTTGAAATTTTTCTTTGAAAATAAAAAGTTGAAAATAGAAAATACCTTTGTGGAAAACCCACATCAGAAATAAGGTTAATAAAAATATAACATTAAAAGAAAGAAAGAGAGGCACAAAGATCACCCGAGATAGCCCATACTAGGATTCTATGAAAATATGGATATGGAAGAAAAAAAAACCAGCAAGGTCTGATTGAGAGTTGTAGAAAACAGGATTAAGAGAAAGTTAACAATAAGAAAATCACAAACTTGTGATTGGTTAAACGATCATTGAATCCCCAGTTGGAAAAGTTAACCGGCAACGTTTTTGTTTTAAGTTGCCTTTTATAAAGTTGATGAATTTATTTAGGAGATTTACTAAGAACATAAGGGAATATACATACTTGTCATGTAGACTTTCATTCTTTAATATATTTTTACCACAAACCAATCTTTCACTCTAAAAGGTAATAGAACTCAAAAATATTCTATTTATCCTAATTGTATAAGGTTACAAATATTAACACATACCATTTAGATTAGTAAAACTATTTTATAATAACCAGGGACTTCCTATAGGCTAGTGGTAGGTAATAAAGGACTGTCTCACTATGGTTGTGGGTTTGATTCCTGTAGCTTTGTCCGACGCCACATGTTATCCCCCGACCTGCAGGTTGTCCTTTTCCTAAAAATATAGTATTATAATATTCCAAAAGTAATCTTCAAAAATGTTTTAACCTTAAACAATACTATCCAAGGTTCAAATTAATCCATTCAAACCTTTATAGTTATCCAAAATACCTCTGTCCACACTTTCTCTAAAAGGTCTCTAAATTCCAAAATCAATTGTAAAATCAGATTCCCCAAACAAATTAATGTTTCTCTTTTTGTCACATACTAAAAATATGATTAACTTCATAATATTAAAACCTTACTAAAATAACAAGTAATGCAATAAAATTATTATATATATCACATTATTCTTATAACCATAATATAGTTTTTGAGTCCAAAAACACCAATACATTAATTATTCAACTTCAACTGTAGTAACATCATAAGATTGTCCTTGATCCCTTGGCCTTTTCTGAGGTAAGTTTCCCTGACGCTTAGGACATTCATTTGCATAATGCCCCATTTCCCTACAATTGTAGCATTCAACATTGATAGCCTCTTTCTTTCCCTTACAATCATGAGCCAGGTGACCTTTTTTCTCCACATTTGTAACAAACTCCCATTCCCTTTAGGCAAGTACCAGGGTGATTCTTCCCACAATTATTACATAATGGAAAATCCTTCTTTCCCTTCTTCCCTTTATCTATCTCTTGTTCCACTGTTCTCTTCTTCTCTTGCTTTACATTGTTTTCATAAGACTTAGAGAATTCCTTTTCTGTTTTGATAGCACACGATACTATATCTTCGTATGCTGAGAAATATTGTGATACTAAAGCTCGAAGGAGAAATGGTTTTAACCCATTAAAGAAACGATCAATCTTACTTTTTGGGTTACGTATATAATCTGCAGCATGCCTCGCTAATCTTATAAAGTTAGCCTCATACTTTGCGACATTCTCATCCTCCTTCTGCCTCAGAATCAGAAATTGCTTTTCCATATCTTCTCGATGGTCATGTGGAAAGTATTTTTCGAAGAAAAGATCTTTGAACTCTCTCCATTCCATACTTGATAGTTCTTCATCTTCCTTTGTATTTTGAATCAATGACCGCCATTGATCGGCATCTCCAGTGAGGCGGTAAACTGCCATGATAAACTTCTCCCTTTCGCTACTCCCCAAGGCGTGGAATATTTTCTCTAAGGATTTTATCCATTTCTCACCTACTAATGGATTTTTACCCCCATTAAATGTTGGTGGTTGTTTCCTCATGTAGCGGTCTAACATTGATCCTCCACGTTGCGGATCAGGGTGCTCCATAGGAGTAAGGTTATTATTCATAACCTGAGTGAGTTGTCCCTGTATGGTAATAAGTTGATCAACACCAGTTGTATCTGCAGCTCCACAATAATTACCTTGAGCAGGAGGGAAATCCCTACACAGAGTGCGTGCATTGATATTTTTTCCATTCCTCCCACTAGGCGCCATTTCCAAACAATGGAATAAACTATATTAGTTTATGAATTAAAATACATAATTCCATACTTGTAAGACACTTAACATAAAATGAACTATTTATGGATATAATCTATAATCAATAAAAGAAATGTTTTCTTTGAGGAAGTATATACTCATAAACCCTTCATAATGGTTTGTAATGAAAATGAGAATTATCCTAAGAATATCCCCCGGGAGTGTCGTAACCAAGAGTGCAGCAAGGCCCATTTTCGTGCACCAGTTCCCATTTGAGTCTAGCTCAAAGCGGTGTTTTCAGGTTTTACCCCTAGGTATATCTGTGCTAGAGCCGCCTCTACCTGATCGTATCCAGACAGGGATGTATTTCTCGGAAAACTCACAAAATCTCTATAATACCAAAATTCTAGGAAGTTCTTCTATACTAATCCTCAAAGTCTATCTTCGGGATATGTGCTCTAATCAGAGTTTATCTAAATCTAGCTTCCAAGGCTAGTACTAAACTTCCTATGATACCAACTATAACACCCCGACCCCAGTTACATAGAGTCGGTGCATTACTTCGTAACATTGGCATGATGACAAAAGATCAAGTCTCGAAAGACCGATTAGTTTAGTAGCCTTGGAAACACTAGATACATTCATAAATGTTACATTACATCGTAAAGTGAAAATCTACAATAACAAAGTCTCCATAGTCCACACTCATATCCTCCTCTGACTATCCCTGTAAGTCATTCATAAAATACTTCTTCACATCCTAGAAAATATTAAAACATTGAAAGGGGTGAGCTCAGATGCTCAGTAAGGATAACAATATTGCGGAAGTTCTCATAAATAAACATTAACATTTAAGGCAATGTATAACTAAAACAAAAGACTTTTTAAATTTGAACTTTTGCATAATATGGAAAAAATAAAATTAAATAATGCCATTTACATACTCACATGGATATCTACTAGTTGAATAATCACATGCAATATCAATAACCACTTTCATAATGATGGAATACATAATGCCAGACTATCATAACCACGTAGCCAAGGCCTCGTGCCAAGACCACAAATAATATTTTGTCAAGGCCTCGTGCCAAGACACTAGTTTATCTCATGAGACCTACCGATGCATCGAGGAGCTATAGAGGGCTCCACCCGTCACTTATTAAGTCCAATGCATTCCTCATATTAATAGGTTTAAACATATCATAAACCATAACATAATCGTATCACATAAAACATGCATAAAGGCAACATAACATTTCCACATTTCAATCACAATATATCAATACAACACATTGATATAATAAAAACATTATACAAACCATTTTCAATACCAAAATAAATGAAAATTAAAACTTGGTATTTATTTTTCATTTAAAAAAAGTTATGGATTGTAGAGGAAGCTGAAACCCAAATAATGGCCATGGCCGTGGAGAAGTTGTTGTCGCCGCATAAGTACCACAAGAAAAAAATTCCTTTTTGTTGTTTAGTAAAACACTTCATATAAAAAGATTCCTTTTGAATAAACATAAAAGTCAAAGGGGTTTATACACCGTATAAAGCAAAGTTGTGTATAAAACCAAATATGGCTCAATGAAAGGAGATTGAGACGAAGTCCCTCACAAAGATCATTTTTTTAAATAAAATAGATCTATTATGTCTATTCACTATAATTACACATAAAGAATGTACAAATACAAGATAGGACATAATAATATCATGACATAATTTGAAAGTAGGAGATTAACCCAAAGAATGGAAATTGGGTTAAGAAGTTCCCTTACCTTGCGTCCTGTCTTGACTCGACCGTTCTTTAACCTCCTGAATAATAAAATAGAGTTAATTTATAATTTCTTAATAACCTTTTCAAGTTTTTTATTCCTTTTATATCACTTATTACCATGTTATAAACATTATCTAATTATTTAAGTTAATAACGGTCATTTTGTCGATCTTTGTTACTTGAGTCAAAAATAAACATCTTATAATTACAAATTGTTCATGTGGTGAAATATCAATTATATCCATAATTATATTCATGATTTAGATATCATATATATCATATATATCCAGTATATACATTCATTTATAATATTACATAACATTTAGAGGTAAGAAATGAAATGCACCGTTCATGGAGACGGTAAGCCATACGTACGCATGAATGCTACTTTCATTTCTATTTCATATTTAATGGAATGAAATCATAATAGTATAAAGGTGTATTATAATTACAATATAATAAAATATATAATATCATTTAATCCATCCTTTATACATCCCACATACGGCATTAATGATTCCAATCACTTTGAGGGGGCGGTAGTCCGCACTTCCTAAAATGAAATTATCGTGTTTACCCATAATGGAAATCATAAAGTATGACATAAATGATAAATACAGAAGCATAAGGAAAACATAAACATAATATATATATCATATATGAAAATAGTGTCATCAAAATGGCCACCATTAGAGGTGTTGTATGAGTGTTGAACAATCATCGTTTCGTGAGGCAGAAATTCGCCATCCACAGAAACAGTATGTTCTTTAACCATTAGATGTAGGTGTGTGTATGTGTAGCTAGAATACTAATTATAAAAACATCCTAGTATATTGGGGATACTGGTTTTGTTACAAAAGAAATGAATAAAAATAATTTAGGGGGTTGGAGAAGAAAAATAAAATAAAAGAACACAAGAGAAGACATTACCTTAAAATCGGGTAACTCTTTTTGATTTGAGCCAAAGGATTCCTTGGGAAGCGTTATGACCAAAGTGAAGCTTCTAGGAGTAATAGAGGGAAGATGAGAGAGTATTCAGGCATAGGTTGGCTGAGCCAAAAGGCTTTAAGGTGTGAATACGGTGGTAGAGGTGGGGGCCTTTTATAAGTGGAGAGGAGGGGCACTCTTGGAATGTCATGAAATGTTACTTTATTAAGAAATGATTTTCGGATTCTAAAGGTCCCACAATGATATATTTCGAGGATAAGGTGATAAGGGTTCTAAATCTCCTCATCTAATAGGTTTTTTACAAGTTTAAGCCTTAGAGTTTACATTATCCTTTCATTTTATTTAAATCGTTAATTAATGAGGTAATCACGACATCATCATGGTGTCATATATAATTTAATTTATTTAATGTTTAAAAATTATAAAAAAATTATCATGATGTAGGAAATATTTTTATATTTCTAATGAATATTTATAGTCAAACATATGACTTTTATAACTCCATTTAAAAATTGTTTTAGTAAAACAACTTATGTTTGTGACATTTTTATTTTAACTTTAAATAAAAGTTATTTATGTCATTTTCCTACCAAAGTGGCTCCATGGGGTCCCAAAGTTGACCCATGTATTGTATTGGTCGGCCATGACTCATCCAATAGGTTCAGGACAAGTGTCAAGGTCATTTCATATTTTTATAATATCATTTTTACCTTAAATTTCACTAATTACCTTTAATCGCGATTAATTAAACTTAAAAGTTACTATTCACCAAAAAATTATTTTAATCCCATTGAACCACATTTTACTTCTTAATTACAACCATGTATGTCGTATTTTTGAAAATCAAATCACATAAGTGGTAATATTTTATTTAAACGAAAATCGGTTTTTTAACTACCACTTAGTGGTTTCACTATTCATCAAAAATTGAAGTTTTTCAGAACAACGCGAAAATTTCACCCAAAGCTATAATTGATATTCCAAATTCAAAAATGATGCCTATTTTAGAAAATTACAAACATATAAGTTGCATTAATTAATTTTATAATTAATTCCCACTATCACAACAAATAGCATGTTTTTAAGAAACAATATATATCAAAAGATTGACAATTGTTTATGCCCAATTTCAAAGTGAAATTAATTTTAATGACCACAATTGGATAAAATGGTAAAAATATATTCTAATTACACTTTTAAACCACTAAATAGTAGAAATTATCACTATGAATTATTTTTATTAAAAATGTTGTTTTTAAGTATTTTTCACTATGCATAAAAAATTGAAAGTTCTCAGAAAATTACAAAAAATTCCACTTAGGATAATTTCGATATTAAAAATACAAAAATGAAGTCCATTTGGAAAGATAAAATTTATAAAATTTCTAAAAGTAGTTATTACTATTCATAACAGCGACATTGATTGGTTGTGGTGTGTGTTAGAACTCGAAGTTGCGTACAATGCAAGCTATTGCATTATTGAATGAGAAGCGTATTGTGGAAGCTCGGGGTGTTACATTCTCCCGTCCTTCAATAAATTTCATCCTCGCAATTTGAAATTTTTCTTTGAAAATAAATGGTTGAAAATAGAAAATACCTTTGTGGAAAACCCACATCGGAAATAAGGTTAATAAAAATATAAAATTAAAAGAAAGAAAGAGAGGTACAAAGGTCACCCGAGATAGCCCTTACTAGGATTATATGAAAATATGGATATGGAAGAAAAACAAACCAGCAAGGTCTGATTGAGAGTTGTAGAAAACAGGATTAGGAGAAAGTTAACAATGAGAAAATCACAAACTTGTGATTGGTTAAACGATCATTGAATCCCCAGTTGGAAAAGTTAACCAGCAACGTTTTTGTTTTAAGTTACCTTTTATAAAGTTGAGGAATTTATTTAAGAGATTTACTATGAACGTAAGGGAATATACATACTTGTCATGTAGACTTTCATTCTTTAATAAATTTTTACCACAAACCCATCTTTCACTCTAAAAGGTAATAGAAGTCAAAAATATTCCATTTATCCTAATTGTATAAGGTTCCAAATATTAAAACATACCATTTAGATTAGTAAAACTATTTTTTAATAACCAAGGACTTCCTATAGGCTAGTGGTAGGTAATAAAGGCCTGTCACACTATGGTTGTGGGTTCGATTCCTGCAGCTTTGTTCGACGCGACGGGTTATCCCCCGACCTGCAGGTTGTCCTTTTCCTAAAAATATAGTATTATAATATTCCAAAAGTAATCTTCAGAAATGTTTTAACCTTAAACAATACTATCCAAGGTTCAAATTAATCCATTCCAACCTTTATAGTTATCCAAAATACCTCTGTCCACACTTTCTCTAAAAGGTCTCTAAATTCCAAAATCAATTGTAACATCATATTCCCCAAACAAATTACTGTTTCTCTTTTTGTCACATAATACAAATATGATTACCTTGATCATATTAAAACCTTACTGAAACAACAAGTACTGAAATACAATCCTTATATATATCACTTTATTATTATAACCATAATATAGTTCTTGAGTCCAAAAACAACAATACATTAATTATTCCACTTCAACTATAGTAATAGCATAAGATTGTCCTTGATCCCTTGGACTTTTCTGAGGTAAGTTTCCCAGACACTTAGGACATTCAATTGCATAATGCCCCATTTCCCTACAATTGAAGCATTCAACATTGTTAGCCTCTTTCTTTCCCTTACAATCACGAGCCTGGTGACCTTTTTCTCCACATTTGTAACAAACTCCCATTCCCTTTAGGCAAGTACCAGGGTGATTCTTCCCACAATTATCACATAATGGAAAATCCTTCTTTCCCTTTTTTCCTTTATCCGTCTCTTGTTCCACCGTTCTCTTCTTCTCTTGCTTTACTTTGTTGTCATAAGACTTAGAGAATTCCTTTTCTGTCTTGATAGCAAATGAGACTATATCTTCGTATGTTGAGAAAGATTGTGATACTAAAGCTCGATGGAGAAATGGTTTTAAACCATCAAAGAAATGATAAATCTTACTTCTTGGGTTACGTATATAATCTACAGCATGCCTCTCTATCCTTGTAAAGTTAGCCTCATACTTTGTGACATTCTCATCCTCCTTCTGCCTCAGACTCATAAATTTCCTTTCCATATCTGCTCGATGGTCACATGGAAAGTATTTTTCTAAGAAAAGGTCTTTGAACACTCTCCATTACATACTTGATACTTCTTCATCATCCTTTGTATTTTGAATCAATGACCACCATTGATCGGAATCTCCAGTGAGGCGGTAAACTACCATGATAACCTTCTCCCTTTCGCTACTCCCCAAGGCGTGGAATATTTTCTCTAAGGATTTTATCCATTGCTCACCTACTAATGGATTTGTACCCCCATTAAATGTTGGTGGTTGTTTCCTCATGTAGCGGTCTAACATTGATCCTCCACGTTGCGGATCAGGGTGCTCCATACAAGTAAGGTTATTATTCATAACCTGAGCGAGTTGTCCCAGTATGGCAATAAGTTGATCAGCACCAGTTGTATCTCTAGCTCCACAATAATTATCTTGAGCAGGAGGGAAATCCCTACACGGAGTGCGTGCATTGATACAGTTTCCATTCCTCCCACTAGGCACTATTTCTAAATAATGGTATAAACTAGCTTAGTTTATGAATTAAAATACATAATTCCATACTTTTAAGACACTTAACATAAATTGAACTATTTATGGATATAATACATAATCATAAAAAGAAATGTTTTCCTTGAGGAATTATATACTCATAAACCCTTCATAATGGTTTGTAAAGAAAATGAGAATTATCCTAAGCATATCCCCCGGGAGTGTCATAACCAAGAGTGCAACAAGGCCCGTTGTCGTGCACCAGTTCCCGTTCGAGTCTAGCTCAAAGCGGTGTTTTCAGGTTTTACCCCTAGGTACATCTGTGCCAGAGTCACCTCTACCTGCTCGTATCCAGACAGAGATGTATTGCTCGGAAAACTAAAAAAATCGCTATAATACCAAAATTATAGGAAGTTCTTCTATACTAATCCTCAAAGTCTATCTTTGGGATATGTGCTCTAATCATAGTTTATCTAAATCAAACTTCCAAGGTTAGTACTAAGCTTCCTCTGATACCAAATGTAACACCCCGACCCCAGTTACCCAAAGTTGGTGCATTACTTCGTAACATTGGCATGATCACAAAAGATCAAGTCTAGAAAGACCGATCAGTTTAGTAGACTTGGAAACACTAGATACATTTATAAATGTTACATTACATCATAAAGTGAAAATCTACAATAACAAAGTCTCCATTGTCCACACTCATATCCTCTTCTGACTATCCCTGCAGGTCATTCATAAAATACTTCTTCACATCCTGGAAAACATTAAAACATTGAAAGGGGTGAGCTTAGATGCTCAGTATGGATAGCAATATTGCAGAAGATTTCATAAATAAACATTAACATTTAAGGCAATGTATAACTAAAACAAAAGCCTTTTTAAACTTGAACTTCAGCATAATATGGCAAAAATAAAATTAAATAATGCCATTTACTTACTCATAGGGATATTCTACTAGTTGAATAATCACATGCAATATCAATAACCACTTTCATAATGATGGAATGCAGAATGCCAGACTATCATAACCACGTAGCCAAGGCCTCGTGCCAAGACCACAAAAAAGATTTTGTCAAGGCCTCGTGCCAAGACACTAGTTTGTCTCATGAGACCTATCGATGCATCGAGGATCTATAGCGGGCTCCACCCATCACTTATTAAGTCCAATGCATTCCTCATATGAATAGGTTTAAACATATCATAAACCATAACATAATCGTATCACATAAAACATGCATAAAGGCAACATAACCTTTCCACATTTCAATCACAAGATATCAATACAACACATTGATATAATAAAAACATTATCAAAACCATTTTCAATACCAAAATAAAAGAAAATTAAAACTTGGTATTTATTTTTCATTTTAAAAAAAGTTATGGCTTGTAGAGGAAGCCGAAACCCAAATAATGGCCATGGCGGCGGAGAAGTCGTTGTCGCCGCATACGTACCACAAGAAAAACGTTTCTTTTTGTCATTTAGTAAAACACTTCATATAAAAATATTCCTTTTGAATAAACGTAAAAGTCAAAGGGGTTTGTACACCGCATAAAGCAAAGTTGTGTATAAAACCAAATATGGCTCAATGAAAGGAGATTGAGACGAAAACCTTCACAAAGATCATTTTTTTAAATAAAATATATCTATTATTTGTATTCACTATAAGTACACATAAATAATGTAAAAATACAAGATAGGACATAATAATATCATGACATAATTTGAAAGTAGGAGATTAACCCAAAGAATGGAAATTGGGTTAAGAAGTTCCCGTACCATGCGTCCTGTCTTGACTCGACCGTTCTTTAACCTCCTGAATAATAAACTAGAGTTAATTTATAATTGCTTAAGAACCTTTTTTCAAGTTTTTTATTCCTTTTATATCACTTATTACCATGTTATGAACATTATGTAATTATTTAAGTTAATAACGGTCATTTTGTCGATCTTTGGTACTTGAGTCAAAAATAAACTTCTTATAATTACATGTTGTTCATGTGGTGAAATATCCATTATATCCAGAATTATATTCATGATGTAGATATCATATATATCATATATATCCAGTATATACATTCATTTATAATATTACATAACATTTATAGGTAAGAAATGAAATGCACTATTCATGGAGACGGTAGGTCGTACGTACGCATGAACGCTACTTTCATTTATATTTCATATTTAATGGAATGAAATCATAATAGTATAAATGTTTATTATAATTACAGTATATTATAATATATAATATCATTTACTCCATCCTTTATACATCCCCAATACGTCATTAACGATTCAAATCACTTTGAGGGGGCGGTAGTCCGCACTTCCTAAAATGAAATTATCGTGTTTACCCATAATGGAAATCATAAAGTATGACATAAATGATAAATACCGAAGCATAAGGAAAACATAAAAGTAATATATATATATCATATATGAAAATAGTGTCATCAAAATGGCCACCATTAAAGGTGTTATATGAGTGTTGAACAATCATCGTTTCGTGAGGCAGAAATTATCTATCCACAGAAACAATATATTCTTTAACCATTAGATGTAGGTGTGTGTAAGTGTAGCTCGAATCCTTATTATAAAAAAATCCTAGTATATTGAGGATACTAGTGTTTTTACAAATGAAATGAATAAAAATAATTTAGGGGTTTGGAGAAGAAAAATAAAATAAAATATCACAAGAGAAGAGATTACCTTAAAATCGGGTAACTCTTTTTGATTTGAGCCAAAGGCTTCCTTGGGAAGAGTTCTGCCCAAAGTGAGGCTTCTAGGAGTAATAGAGGGAAGTTGAGAGAGTATTTGGGCAGAGGTTGGCCGCGCCAAAAGTCTTTAATGTGTGAATAAGGTGGTAGAGGTAGGGGCCTTTTATAAGTGGAGAGGAGGGGCACTCTGGGAATGTCATGAAATGTTACTTTATTAAGAAATGATTTACGGATTCTAAAGGTCACACAATGATATATTTCAAGGATAAGGTGATAAGGGTTCGAAATATCATCATCCAATAGGTTTTTGACAAGTGTAAGCCTTAGATTTTACATTATCCTTTCATTTTATTTAAATCGTTAATTAATGAGGTAATCGCGGCATCATCATGGTGTCATAAATAATTTAATTTATTTATTGTCTAAAAATTATAAAAAAATTATCATGATGTAGGAAATATTTTTAACTTTATAATGAATATTTATAGTCAAAACTATGACTTGTATAACCCCATTTAATTTTTTTAGTAAAACAACTTATGTTTGTGACATTTTTATTTTAACTTTAAATAAAAGTTATTTATGTCATTTTCCTACCAAAGTGGCTACATTGGGTCCCCAAGTTGACCCATGTATTGTCTTGGTCGTCCATGACTCATCCAATAGGTTTAGGACAGGTTTAAAGGTCATTTCATATTTTTATAATATCATTTTTACCTTAAATTTCACTAATTACCTTTAATCGCGATTAATTAAACTTAAAAGTTACTATTCACCAAAAAATTATTTTAATCCCATTAAACCACATTTTACTTCCAAATGACAACCATGTATGTCGGATTATTGAAAATAAAATCACAGAAGTGGTAATATTTCATTTAAACGAAAAATCGGTTTTTTAACTACCACTTAGTGGTTTCACTATTCATCAAAAATTGAAGTTTTTCAGAACAACACCAAAATTTCACCCAAAGATATAATTGATATTCCGAATTCAAAAATGATAGCTATTTTACAAAATTCCAAACATATAAGTTTCATTAATTAATTTTATAATTAATTTCCTCTATCACAACAAATAGCGTGTTTTTAAGAAACAATATATATCAAAAGATTGACAATTATTTATGTCCAATTCCAAAGTGAAATTAATTCTAATTACAACCATTGGATAAAATGGTAAAAATATATTTTAATTACACTTTAAAACCACTAAATAATATAAATTATCACTATAAATTATTTTGATTTAAAAAGTTCTTTTTAAGTATTTTTCACTATTCATAAAAAATTGAAAGTTCTCAGAAAATTACAAAAAATTCAACTTAGGATAATTTCGATATTACGAATACAAAAATGAAGTCCATTTGGAAAGATAAAATTTATAAAATTTCAAAAAGTAGTTATTACTATTCATAATAGCTACTTTTATTGGTTGTGGTGTGTGTTAGAACTCGAAGTTGTGTACAATGCAAGCTATTGCATTATTGAATGAGAAGCGTATTGTGGAAGCTTGGGGTGTTACAGGGATTAATTGGGTGTTGAAGAAAAAATTAAATAATAAGGGTTGATTCATAAGGTATAAGGCTTGGCCTATTCAAAAATGGTTGTCACAAGTTTACGAGGCTGATTTTGATGATAAAGTTTCTCCCTTCACATGATTTAAGGATATTAGAATGTTATTTTCTTGGGAAAATCAAAGGAAGAAAAAATAATTATTAAATGGAAGTTAAATCTTCCTTATTTAATGGTGGGTAGGAAGAAGAAATGTATATTAATCAACTTGTGGGGTTTTTCTCCAAATAATTAAGGTATTATAGAGTGAAAACTAATTTAGGATTTATAAAGATTAATGTAGGCCCCCATGAATTGGTATTTAGTGATTGAAAACTATTTTAAAGAGATAAAATTCACAAAAGGAAAATTAGACAACAATATGTATATAAAAGAATTAAAAGAAGAAACTCTCCTTTTAATTGTATATATTGATGATATAATTTTTAAAGGTGAGTAAAGGAGTTTTTTAAATAGTTTTATTTTTAAAATAAAAAACAATTTGAGATATCCATGCTAGGAGAGATGAGGTATTATCAGTGATTACAAATACTAAAAAGGAATAAATAAATTTTTATTTCTAAAGAAATGTTTTCAAAGGAATTTTTTTAAAATTTCAGCATGGAAGACTCCAAGCTAGTATATGCACCCATAAAAGTTAGTTTGAAGTTGGGAAAATATGGTTAAGGGGAAAATGTAAATTCTAACAAGTTGAGAAGATTTATTTGTATCCTACTCTGTCAAACTACATCTGAAATTGATATAGTATATACCATACACTTATGTTTAACGAATTAAATTGATACCAAGGAATCACTCTTAACGGATAAAAAATGGTTTTATAACATATCAAAGGAAACCTAAGATATAAAATAATTTACAAAAAAGAAAATAAAATAAATATGTCTAGGTATACTAATGCTGACTGGGAATGTGATTGTGATGATAAATGATCTACTTCAAGTGGAAATTTTCTATTGGGAGAATATTGTGTTAGTTGGAACCATAATAAGAAAAAAATATCACATTAAGAACCATAATATATATATATATATATAGATACTACCAGTGCATTCACCCAAATTATTTTTATAGCGGATTAACTATAATACTTGAGGGTGGTGATTTAATAAAATTTCAAAATTACATGTGACAATAAAATATGCATTGAGATTTCTAAAAATACTGTTCAATACAAAATATATAATCACATTGATATCAGGTTTCACTTATTCTAATTAAAGGAAATCAATGATGATCTAAAACTAGTGTTTATAACCATAAGAGATCAAATTTCTGATATATTCACTAAGGAAATTCCCAAAAGCATATTTTAGTTGCTAAGGTTGAACATGAACAATCAACCATTACCTCTATCTTAAGATACATTGGAAAGACACCCACTATAATTTGGATTTTTTTGTCAAAGTGGGAGAAAATTACAAAAATATATACTTATATTTTGTGAATCTTGAGTTGTGGTTATTGTAAAATGTGGGAAAAAAGTTGAATGATAGTCATTGAATAAAGGGGGAGATCATCCATGTCAGTTGGCCATAAATTTATTATCACAAAGAGATATGGTTTTCTTAAAAACATTAACATATTCAATAGTGTGGGGTCATAATATTCCAATTTGATAAAGGTTATGATTCTATTTCTCTTTGTAAGAGTTATTGGAAGTGAGTATTAGTGTTGATGATAAATCTAAATGGGGAGATTGAAGAACACACCATGATTTCGAATTGTTAATGGTATTATTGTTGTTGAATTTATTTTTAAGATTTAATCGAGATTTATTTGATGTTTTTTTAGTAAAACCATAAATCAATGATAATTATTTTGAGACGTGTTATGAATTTATTTTAATTTCCCAAGTCATTTGAAGGTGTTTTTAATTCTTGCGTTGTGGCTATAAATTTTTCAAAGGAAATATATATTTTTTCTAAGAAAAATTATTAGCCAATCCTCAAGGATATCATCCCTAAAAAACCAACCATTATAGAGTACAATTATCCCAACTAAAAGGTATTCCATCTAAGAGTGACTAGGAGGTAAAGAGTGCCTATATATGTCAGTAAAGGCAAGAAATATCATAGGGTGACACTTGGGTAGAAACATCGTGCAAGGAGACCTGCTAACCCACAATACATTTCTCCCCTAATAGATTTTTTTGGTTTGTTAAGGAGCACTGGAAATGATTAAACAACTAAACTACTGAATGAAAAATTATTTTGGTACCATAAATTTATGAGAACTATGTATCACATAATAAAAAATGCACGGATTAAACTAAATTACATTTTACACATATTCTTATTCTATGTTGGGTTTTCATACAACGTAGGGTTTACAATACTTAGGAAAAAATCAGGTTATGTCCACTGAGTTCGTGAAACACCTTCTTCTTCATGTATAATTTGTAAAAATCCTAAAAAAAATTCATGCGACATCAAAGAATCTCAATGTAGTAAAATCGATAAAGGAAGAATACCCTCATTTTCTGTTTGAGAATAATAATATAGGATGAAAACAAACATAAAATTCACAATGTATGCAATTAATGTTTCATGTGAAAATGGATCATGTTTTCTAGCGCATCCCTTGTGATAGAGAGGTTCCATTATTTTTGGTTTTGTAAACGTGATTAGTGGTTTACAATATTTTCCAGGATCACTAAGGGGATTATCATGAATCCTCTAACCTATAAATATGCCATTACCTTGTTGTTAAAGGTGATAATGGTATCAGTAGGGGATTAATGAGAGATTTGTCTGGACTCATTTTTGTCATACATGAATCATTGGTCTGCGTTACATTAGTACACATAGAATCACTACATGAAGCTTCAGTACATATAACACGCATTCACGTATCATCACTACACAAAGAATTTATTTATAAAGGATTTCCATTGATATAAAAAGACCATCTTAAAAATATTTTTTGTATAAATTATTTTTCATAAGATAACAAATCATATTTCTTCATACTCGAAGTGAATATTGAAATTCTGAAGAAATTGATTGAAATTATGTGGAAAAAGATCAATTCATGTGTGCATGAGCTCATACATGAATTTATTATTCTGAATATGTGACAATGAAGGATGAATAGATGATATTGTATTGATTTTTTTGTGTATAGATGGATACCTTTTAGAATATGATCTTATTATTGATTCTAAGGAATTGAGAAAAGATATGAAGTTATTTTTTACCAACAAGATCATGATAATAATCTTGATGATTGGTCGTTCCAGTATAATAAACTCCTCCATTATTGTTATTCTTATGAAAAGTTAAAGGATGTACACTATCTTTATTTATTATTAATATAAATATCTTTTATAGGGTTAAGAAATAACTTTTAAATTATATTGTAATAAATTTGATATTATAGTGATAATCTAGGTCTCAAATCTCGACACAAACCTAGAAATGAGTAGGATCTAAAGAAGTAGACCCTCAAATTGATTCCAAGACTTATAAAAATCAATATTTTTTATGAATTCTTTTTTTTTCTATTTCAAATAAGGTTAGAGATAAATAATAAAAATTAGATCACGATCATCAAAAATCATAGAAGTTTAATTTAAAAAGAATTTGTGGAAACATGTACCATTGATTCAACCTCCCTCTCAGTGGTACTTCAACTGGCATGGGCACTTTACATTTCAAATCCAATTTTTTTTCATTAAACCCCTTGTTCGATATAAAAGTTCAAATTTTATTTGAAATTATCATTTATTATGCACCCATCATATAAAACATTTATGATAAATTTGGATGGAGTATATTAGATAAAATCTTAAAATCACTTATCTAGAATTCCCATAATTACCACTAATCATCAAGTAGTGTATTTCAATTTTCTAATATCATTTTTCATCCACATTCATTTTATCCACCACGACATTATAAATCCAAGGAGTTATCTCTTGAGAGAATAGATAAGAGAAGATATAAATTCACTCAATAAAAAGTGGATTAAAAAAGAGTCCAAGATATACCCCCACCAAGATTCATTCCACAAAAATCCTTTAATTATTGCAACTCTTCTCTTAATTCAAGTAATATATATCCTAATCAAAATTCCTCATTAAAAATTTTAATATACCACTAGTCATTTCATTGAACATGAATATTTATTCACCTTTTCCAGATAATATTTAATGTAAATATACTTTACATAAATCACATTATTTATTTATAAAATTAATCATAAATAAATTAAATACTTAAATATATTAATTAATTAATTAATTCCCTTAAAATATGTTATTATAAAAAAATTAAAACTACTATATAAAACTACAAATATTCTTCCCAAGGAAAAAAATATCACCACATATCCAATGTCATGCTCAAAATTTTATTTTGATATTAAAAATTTTATATTTTTAATCATCCTAATCAAAAAGACTAAAAAATAAACTCAATAATTTTATAAACTACAAATCATAATATTTACAGGCCTCTATAATCTTATTAATCGAGGCGTAAAATTTTTAATTGAATCATAATAATCCATGAGAATGATTAATATTTTCTTGAATAAAGTCAAAAATATTGAAATAGATCAAGCTCATTTAATTATCAACAATATGAAGATGAACTTCAACATAAGAACTACACTAGTATAGCGAGAATTCAAAAGAAAAAGAATGTCTTATGGAGTATCTACAATAACATTTACAATACAATATTTTCTTTTATTATTAGATAGTATTATATAAAAATTTTATCTTTACCACTACTCAAAAGTTTCAAATCAATTACCCAAATCTCTACACAACTAGAAAAATTAAAATAAAATTAAAAATGGTATTAAACACTCAACTAAGATACACTAATATATTTCTGAAACTCAATTATTTTCACCCATACTATATCAAGGATTTACCATCAATAAAATGAACTAACTAACTAGACAACCTAAATTTTGAATCTAAAAACCATATTTATACAAAAAAAGAACACTAAAATTCTTATTATATAATCTTCTAAATAGAGTGAAACTACTAAATCTCTTTAGGTTAAAGTTTAATTATCATACTCACTCCTTTATTCTAGTCTAACAACATTGCCTTATAATAGAGTTAGTGCTATGTCAAAAAAATCTTCTATACATTGTACTTTGAAAACTCAATACTTTTTAGAGAAATAGTTTCAATAGGAAATAAAAGTGAAATAAAAAACTAGTTAAAGAAAAAAAGTCTTTTTTTAAAAATGGTGTGAAAAAGTAAATTATAAAATTTTAATGTAGACTAGAGATTATGAATGGACACATAAGGGACCATGTAATTGTAATAAAGGATTATATTAATCTACAAATCAATACTTGGGTAAGAGTGTAAAAAACGTAGGGTATCATTATAGGTAAGGTTACATTCACTATATTTTACGAATTTTTGATGTTTACATGTAAAATATAGTGGTTCATGGTTCATGTGGAAGTAATTATGTGATAACATTGTTAAACATTATATATACATATATACCCTTTTGATAAATCATATTTATTTACTTGTAGTTTTACCATTTTTATGATGTCATCATGAAATTTAGAATGAGGTGGCTGTTATTGGTGTTGATTCCCAAGAACCAGATTCTGTGTACTTTATGATAACTTGTATAAATTGTTGCGAATATTAATAAACTCCTTATAACAACATGATTATTCTACCGTGTAACATATTAATTGATAATGTCCGAAGAGTAGTTTTTGCACTAAAAGGTTATATCATTTCCCCAATATGATGAGAAAACAGAAGTTCCATGATAGTATTCTTAAATATATATTATATTGATGGATAAAATCAATTTTGGGACACAAATGATATATAATATCAGGGGTAGAGACTCATAGGACTTTGTGGCACCTTCTCATGGTGTACACCTTTGGTAATATCTAGTGTAGGATATTATGAGAACATGAAATGCTAGTTGGAAATCCAAATTTATATGTATTATTGGATGTTCTTATCTACAGACATATGAATCGATCCTTAGAATTTATGATTATTATTAATTAGTATTATAATTCACATACTTTTATGTATTTATGAAAACTATGATGATATGATGATATATTTTCATGGTGAGGTAGTATACATTGGGTGCGTCATGTGTAATATTTTCTTAATGAATAATGCAAGAAATGTTTTTTCCCTTTTATTATTTAATAAATGTTGATATATTAGTCCCTTTTATAGAAATTATATAGTCTTAATAAATCCATGTTTATGGTATTCTGTAGGCATGTTCGATTTCCGAAAATTCAAAGAAAGAGACATGGAGCACAAAAGTTGACGACACCATCATGCGACCTACTTGATTAGAGATATCAAAATAAATGGATTATATTATACAGTAAGTGACTGTATGCGGTATTATTTAATTTTTACATTAACATCTTTCTCTATGGGTGCCTTGGAATGTCACTAGATGCTACCCATGGACTTTAGGATTCTTTACCTAATGTAGCTGAGAAAGAGGCCTAGAGGGTCACACACTAAGTATATCCATAATATTAGTTAAATAATAATATTATTTAACATGTTGAATAAATATTATTACGAAACATGTTATAAAAACTATTAATGTTTTCTTGATCCCTTATATTTTGTTACCAGTTATTCAAGAGAATATTATGTGAGCATGATATTTAATAAATATTTATTTTCTATTTAGTGAATATAATATTTATTTATTTCTTCAAGAATAAGGCTATGATATTTATTTATTAGATAAAGAGTCATTATTCAAGTCCTTTTAAATATTATGGAGGAATGGTTCACTGAGTTTAATGGTCTCACAGGAAATAATATATATTGAATATTATTTGAATTACAAATATTTAATTTAATTCAAAATTTTAGCACATGTCAAGAAATATTATTATTATTATTATTAATATGGGTTTTTATAGGTATTATATAAATAATAAGGGGTACATGTTCAATTATTATTTTCTAACCCTAGTTTATATATAACCAATTATATTATTTTCTTAAAAGATCTAATTCATTTTGTCTTATGCATAACGAGATTCGAAGAGAATCCTCTCGAAGCCCTAGAGAGCCCCCTATTCAAGAATGATCTCAAAAATTGAGAGTTATATTCCTATACCACCACTCTTAAGAATAAATAGATCGAAGAGAACCCTTAATTGAAGTAGTTTTCAGGGTGATCAATGGTGAACGATGAAGTTTTAGGATCTGTTGTGGTAGTACCCAGGGATTCCAATGGTGTTTTTTAGAAGTTTGTAGAACAAATGTTAATCATCGCTGGAGGGAATATATTCATGATTCCTACATTACAATGATAGTATGACATATATACATTATCATATCCATTAATAAAGAAATAATCTCTCACAATGTAATTCTTTAATTGCATAAATTAATTATAATTAATATTTGACAATTCTTATCTTTGGTTCCAGTGTTGATCTATTTTCTATATTCTTTGATTCAAATCCACTGACCACAATATTTATCATCATAAAAATATCAGATTAATCATCAATCATGACAAAAATAAAAGTTTGTCATGCCCCATTCGATGCTTTTACTATGTCCGGGACATCTAAGTGGTATGAGAGGGGTCATATAATTATTTATAATTATTTAAATATTGTTGATTGATTTATGAATTTTTCATTATTTTTCTATTCCATTTTAATCGTTCATTAAATATAAATTTCAAGATATGATTTATTCCTATTCATTTATCAAAAATATAACAAAATTGATTAATTTTATGAAGGAAATAAATTCATATATCTTATCCAGAGGTGTCAAGGAGTCTAGACAGAAAATACAAGGTACATGTCGGGTAACCTGGAGGTAGATTCCATGTAATAATGTTTAATGCATGCTAAATTAATTATTAAGTAATTCAATCCATGTTTATTTATAAAATTCAGTGAATTTAATTAGACACTGTATGTTGAAAGGGACATCTTTTCACATAGTCAGATGGTGTACATGCCATGTAACTTCCATACATGACATGTAGTAATTTAGTTAAAGAGGATCTATGAATCCTCTTACATGGCATACATGACTGGTGACCATGTAACATAAAGAATGCAATCCATGTATGCCATGTTCATTCCATGTACTCAGATATTTTACCTGGAATGGTTATATTCTGAGTCCATAGTTGTGTGCTGCAGATAGAATGTGAGAATAATACATGTCGTGTAGCTTCAATGTACACATAGTGTACTTTTACAAGATTTTGCAGAATTTAAAATTAATTCATTATAATATTCAAACCTTATTAACATGTGTCCCATGTGGTAATGAAGTTAAAAATATATTCCATGTCATGGTTTATATATATATAAATGTCTAATTAATTTATATATAATGTTCAGATCTCTATATCATGTATAAGTCCTATTACAGTTATTACTCTACCTATATTAAAGTATAACATGCTGCGTAAATACCATGTGTTCCATGTGGTCATTAAGTTTATAGTACATTCCATGAAATAATGTGATAATCAGTGTATTCCAATGCCACAAGAGTAAATAGTATATGAGTATAATACACATTGCGTAGTTCAGACAGGTACTCCCAGTGTTTCCTCTAAGTTAAATTTTTTGTACACATTTAATTTTAAATAATTTTAATCAATTTTTTACAATTATGATTGATGTGAATATTAATAAACATGATATTATAATTAAGATAAAATAATTTATTAATTATAAGAAGATAATCAATTGATTCAAGAGTAATTTATCTTAATTAAGAATGATTATAATTGAGTGCTAGTTTTATTAAATGAACAATTTATTTTATGCGTGTGAACAATCATAAGCCTATACTAGAAACTTGTATGTAATTGTTTTTTTTAACTTGTTATTAAATTAAATTATTGTCTTGTATGTCATCTGTATTCCTTTAATTTAAGGGTATGGGTTCCCAGGGTTTCTTATGTGTAAACCCCTTAACCAATTTTTTGGTTACCCTCACTTGTGTGTGAGTAATAGAATATGTAATAGATAGATCTCCCAATACATTAGAGTTAGTTCTTATTTTGATTCTAGGTGAAACCAATCCAATAGAGATACATAGGTGGACATGTAGAAAGCTGGAAAGTTGAAAAAAAACACAAAAATGGTTCACGGTGTTTCCCCCTAGGTCGATGGTCATTTTATTATCCACTAGATAAAATAAACATCATTAAAATATCTTAATCATACCAATTTATTATTTTATTTATGTCAGGTTTCATGACTATTTAATTTTGTATTTTTTATCATGATCAAATGAATTAAGGAATTAACAAGCATACAAGATAGAAAAAAATAAACTAATTTATGTACCATGGTTAATCACTTAAGTAAATCCAATTTATATTAAAATAATTCAATAAAGATAATAATAAAAAATTTATACATAAAAGATAAAATCCGTCAATTATATATATAGTTGGTATAGACTTCCACTACATTAGTTAAAATCAAACCACATTTCAAAGTGTTCGACCATCCAAATTTAGGGTGATTTAAATTATCGGGGAATTATAACTTGATGTTTTTGGTTGAATTAACTTAGTTAAAATTAATTCATCACTGCCAAACTAAGACATTGTGTGACTGAGAGGAAAGGGTTTCATAAATACAATTTAAGGGTTTCAAGATTGGGGAGTCCACACAACGGATCAAGGAACTATGATTCAATACAGTTGGCATTTGGAATGCCAACCTAAACCCTTCAAATTTCATAATGAGAAAAATTTTGGGTGATGAGAAGGGGAGTATAGATACATTCCATTAATAATGACCAAGAAATAGGATATTCTAAAGCCAATGTTGAGGGCTATTGGGGTTTGATAAAATAGTGGGAGATTAATTAATATTTATTTATTTATTTATGTAAATTTTATTAAATAAAGTACTAAAAATATTATCATATTATTTTTAGAAACAACAATAAAAATTACTTCCAACATATCATTGTGATCCATACTTGAGAAGGATAACCGTCTCATAGGATAAAATTTCTATGAGTGGAAATGGTTCTTACACATTATCCTATGACTTGAAAGGAAATTGAATGTTCTAGAAGAACCTATTCCAAATGTACCTATTAAGGATTCTAGTGATAAAGAGTTATCTCACTATAAAGAACATTTGACAAATTATAATGATGTTTAGTGTTTCATTCCATCATCCATGACTAATGAGGTTTTGAAGTAACATGGCGACATGGATGTGTATAACATGATGTCTCACCTTTAGTATCTATATCAATAAAAGGTGAGAAAAGAGATATATGATATCTCCATTGATTTATTTAGAACTAATATTAGAGAGTCATTACCATATGGGCCTCAATTAGTCCAGATTATTGGTTACATTGAACACTTGGATGTATTAGGGATTAAATTACCAAATAATTTTTGAAAAGGTCTCATACTTTCCCCACTACCCTAGTCATTATCTTATTTTATTTTTTATTATAACGTGATAAATAATGAGATGATTCATTAAGATCTTCTTACTCTTATTTTCGAAGTGGATAATGACATGGGGCATGACAAACTCACAGTTCATGCAACGAACAAGAAAAGGAAGAACAAGGATATCGGTCCAAGAATCATAAAAAGTAAAAATATCACAAGCATCATCCTTCCAATAAGATTAATATCTAGAGGTATGGAAAAGAAAAGGAAGTAGTAAATTTTTTATGTGGAAAGAAAGGACACTTGAAGAGGAACTGCACCCAGAAGCAAGGAGAAGCTAAAGGTTCTTTCATTATTGACTGTAATCCTTTAATATCTACACATTGGTTATTAGATATAGATTTGGGTGCTCACATGTATATACATATGTAGGAACCAAGTATATTTAAATATATTTAAAGATTTGAGGTGGATTTGTGAGAAACCAATGGTGTAAAGATGGCTATTTTATCCATTGGTGACTACCACCTTTCATTACCAATAGGACTGATAATTTTTTTAAGATATTGTTATTATGTACCGACTATTACCATGAACATAATTTCTATATAATACCTAGATTGATATGGTTTTATTTTCAAATTTGGAAATAAAAGTTGTTTCTTTTATAAAGAAAACATATGTTATGGTATGGTACATTTAAATAAAAGTCTTTATGTATTAAATTACAAAAACCAAGTATTGAATGAATCATGTTCTGATGAATCATATAAAAAACAACTATAGAATCACCATCTTGGTAATGTATATGTGAGGAATTTTAAAAATATCTATCAAGATGGTTATTTAGAGTATTTTTAGATAAAACAACTTGAAATATGTCATGATTGATTACATGAAAAAATGACCAAACCTCCATTTGATGGGCAAGGTGAAAGAGACACAATTATTTTAGGATTTGTACACACTAATGTGTGTGGACCATTTCCAGTAGAAGATATAGGTGTATATTCATAATTTCTAACTTTTACAGATGACTTCAGTATATATGACTATGTCTAATTGATGAGTTATAAGTCCATGTATTTTGAGAAATTCTAATAATTAAAGAATTAATTAGATAATAAAAATTGAAATAATATAAAGAATGTACGATCATATTGAGGTGGTGAATATATTAACCAAGAGTTTATAAAATTTTTATGAGAGTTTGGGATTCTATCTCAACTCACCCTACCTTACACACTATAGTGTAATGGTGTTAGTGAAAGGAGGAACCATACCCTGTTAGACATGGTGGGGTCAATGATGAGTCATACATATATTACATATCCATTTTAGGGATATTAATTAAAAAAATATAGAATATATATTAAATCAAGTACCAAATAAAGTGTAAAATAGAATCCCCTTTGGGTTATGGAGTGGAAAGATACTCATTTTGTCACGTACATGTGTATGGGGTTACGTGGAACTTGGAAAGGCCTTCTCAAAAAATAAAATAGAACCCAACGACACAAACAGTATATTTATAGGGTATTAAATGGAAACAAAGTGATATTACCTATATAAACCACTAGAAAATAAAGTGACCATTTCCTAAAAATATATCATTGTTGAGAGGGAGAACATCTTAAAAAGATATTGTGGGAGTAAGATTGATGTTGATGAATTTTGTTCACAAGATACAAATGAGTTGGTATAGAAACAAATTCCATAGCACCCCATGGAAAAAAGTAAGTCTTGAAACATAAGTACTGTGTAAGAGAACTAGAGAAGTAAGATTACTAGAGTGATACAGTTTTCTAGTCACCAAAGATGGTGACTCATTATCCATTGAAAATGAAGAACCTCTCTCCTGAAAATAGGTAGTAGAGTTATAATAAGCTGCAAGATGAAAGGAAGACATAAATTCTAAAATGGATTTCATGAATCATAACCAATTTTGGGTTTTGGTTGATGTACTAGTTGATGAATGCATGTAGGGTGAAAATGGGTATTCAATTGAAAAAAGGATATGGAAGGTAAATTAAATACCTATAAAAAAGACTAGTGGCTAAAGGGTTTAAATAAAATCAAGGTATTGACTATGATGAAAACTTTTCACCCCTTTTCATGTTTAAATCAAAAAAATTCAACTTAATTTATAATCTTACCATGACTATGAAATTTGGTATATTGTTGTAAAAATATATTTCATTAATTGAAACCTTCATGAATATTTATACATGACACAAATAGAAGGATTTGTAACTATAAGTGATTCCAAAATGATATTAAAGTTGCAGGGATCCATTTATATATTGAAGTAAGTATCTGGGTAAAGGATGATTTGATTTGATGAAGCTATAAAATAATTTGGTTTTAATAAGAATGAATGTGGTTCATGTATTTACAATAGGTTTATTGGGAATGTGGTCATTATCCTTTTAGTACATGTTGAAAACATATTACTTATTATACAATACATACTTGTCATATAATCTATTAAGGACTGGTTAAACTAGTGTTTATCCATGAATGAATTATGTGAAGAAGACTATATTTTAGGGATCAGGATCATTTATGATAGATCTAAGAAGTTTCCTGGACTAAGTTAAAGTACATACATTGACTATATACTAATGAGATTTTTTACAAAACAATCCAAGAGAAGATTGGTTCCACTATCATATGGTATAAAAATTCCTTTGAATATGTTTTATAATGAATAATATGAGAAAGATAGAATAACTAATATCCCATGCACTTCACTGATAGGGTCAATCATGTATGCCATATTATGTACTATAATTGATGCTATAAATGTATTGATCATGGTATGTAGATATCAAGCTAATCTCGGAGAACAAAATTGTCCTGATTTTAAGGCTATCCTTAAGTATCTGCGAATAACTAAGGATATATTATTGGTGAGTAGAGGAGTTAAAGAGATGTTCATTAGGGTTTATAATGATGTATGTTTTTAAACAAAGCCGAATTATCTAAAGTTGTAGTTAGTATATGTTTTCTATTTCAACAGAGGAGCTGTGAGTTTGAATAGTTCAAAGCATCACGTTGTTGTTGATTCTATAGTGGATTAAGAGTATATAGTGTCCTCTGATGAATCTGATGAACCTGTTTGGATACAAAAAATTGTATAGGAGCTTGACGTGGTACCAAATAGTAAATACATTGTCACTTTATATTGCGACAATATTGTAGTGTTGGATCTTGTGAAATATCTATGGACACACCAATGGAAAAAGCACATACTTTGGAAGTATCACCCCTGGATGAATTTTTCTAACAGGGGCGAGGTTACACTAAGAAGAGTTCTCATTGAAGAAAAAATCAAAGTTCCCCTGACTAAAGTATTATATTATTAGAATCATGAGTATCATGTGAGAGCTAGAAGACTGAAGGTTGTTAGCCATTGACTCTAGTGAAAGTGGGATTCTATTGGATTTGGTTCCCTAGAACAAAATTCTATATACTTTATGATAACCCATAGTAATTTTTTAATATTAATAAACTCTATATCACATCCTGATTATTCTTTTGTATATCATACTATGTGATAAGGTCATAAGAGTAGCAGTCGCACTGAAATGTCATAGTATCTCCCCGCTATGATGAGAACCCAGAAGCGCCACTATAGTATTTTTTAAATTAATTTCCTTTAACTAGATGAAATAACTTGAAGGAAAAAAATTAAATAGGTTATCAGGGGTGGAGACACATAGTAATTTGAGTCACTTTCTCAGGGTGTACGCCCTTGGTAATATCTAGTGTAGAATATTATTAGAATAAGACCCACCATTGGAAATCAAAATTTATAGGTTTCATTGGTTTTTCCATTCCGCGGATATGTGAATTGATCCTTATAAATTAAAATTATTAATAATGAGTATTATAAGTCATGTAATTTTATGTATTTCTGAAAAATGGGATGAAATATGTTTGTGTTGAGGTAGGATATGTTGGGTGCATTGTGAGAAATATTTCATTAATGAACAATGCGAGAAATGATATTCCCATATATTATTTAACAGAAGTTGATATCTTAGTCCCTTTGATGGAAATGATATATGCTAAATAAATATACTCCCATAGTGTTCTATAAATAAGTTTTATTTCTTGAAAGTCAACGATATATATATCGAGCACCTAAGTTGACCACACTAGCATGAAACCTTTTTTATTAAAGATATCATGATAAAGGAATTAAATTACATAGTAAATGTCATTATGAGGTATTTTTTCATTGCGAAATTAAATTCTTTCTCTATGGGTTCCTTGGTATATTTCGAGATGCTAACCTTGGAATTTAGTTTTTTTCCTAATTCCATTAAGAAATATTCCTAGAGGGTCACACAGTAATTGAATCAATAATATCAATTAAATAATAATAGTATTTAACAAGATGAATGAATATTATTCTCACATATGGTTTAATAATTATTCATGTTTCTTATCACATACACTCCATCACCAGTTATTCGATAGAATATTATGTGATAAAGAAAATTTAAGAAATATTTATTTTCTATTTAGTTAATAAAATATTTATTTATTTATAGGAAAATAATGTAGTCATATTTATTTAATAAATAAATAGTCATTATTAAAGGCCCAATAAATATTATAGAGGAATGGAAGATCGGGTTTAATGGTACAATGAGAAATAATATATATTGAGTATTATTTGAATAAAGAATATTTAATTTAATTTATGTGTCTTTTTCATGTTAAGAAATAATAATAATAATAATATTTTTATTATGGACATGGGGTTCTGCGGGGATAATGAAAATAATACAGGGTTCCTGTGAAATTATTATTTTCTAACCCTAGTGGTATATAAATATAATAATATTATTCTCTTAATAGGGCTATTTTTTGGGTTATGCACAATGATATTCTGAGAGGATCCTCTCAAATCCCTAGGGAGATCCCTCATCACTAACACTCTCAAAAAGGAAGAGAGTTCCTCCTCCTTCACCACTATGAAGTATAGAGAGCTCAAATAGAAACCTTCCTTGAATAGATTCTTGGGGCGATCAAAGGATAACAATGAAAGTGTTAGGATCTTCTATGATAGCACATGAAGATTCCTATGATGGAATTTGAAGGTTCATGGAACCCATGCGGCTCACTACTGGAGGGAATATATTATTTATTCCAACAATGTAATAATGGGATGACATTGATATGTTGTTAGATCAATAAAAAAAATAAACAATTTATTGCATGGTAATTCTTTAATTACTTAAATTAATTATAAGTAAAATGTGAAAATCCTGCGCATAGGTTTTGACATCTATCCATTGTCTATATTATTTGATTCAATTATGTTGATCACATCATTTATCATGTGTAAATATTAGGTTAATCATTGATCATGAAAAAAGGAAAAGTTGGGCATGCCTCATTTGACACTTCTATTGAGCCCGAAACCTATAGTTGTACATGAACATAGGGAAGTACACCAAAGGGTGAACCTAGAGGCTTCACATGTTTTGGAAGAAAAACTTGTGTGAGTTTCATAAGTAGAAATTACCAAAGTATAAGGGGTTTATCTCTAGTCATGATACTAAATGTAGGTTACAATTGTTTGGGATTTAATTTATATTGATCTATATAAGAGGAAAGCACCATATTTAATTAGTGGTGAGATTTCAACATGGATCAAAATATTAATATTGGTTGTTATAATTGATAGATGTTGATGTATTCATAGTTTGATGAAATCAATTTTGATATATTTTTAAGAAGGATTTATAAAATACTCTCATATTTGAGTGAAAATTGCAGATTTTAGTGATTTAGTAGGAGTTTTTGTATTTTAGGAGTTTACTGTGTGGTTTATAGATCATTTTTAATACTTTTTGGATTTCATGATTGATAAGAATACAAGAGATCGTAATTTTTAAAAAGCTTTGTGATTAGAGATGTATAAATAGTTAGGTATCCTTTCATCTAGTTATTTCATAGAGATTTTAAAATAAAAAATATGACAAAAATTCAACTAAATATGATAGGATTTTTCTTAAAGATTTATTCATAGAGAAATGATCAGAGTAGGTATAATAGTATGATTTTCATGATAAGAAAATTTTAGGCATGATCATGGGAATCAGCCACCAACACTATGTATGGTTCATATTCATTCATCTGGTGAAAATTAAGGAATTTTACATTTCTCTTTATTATGGGCTATTAAAAACATACATGCCCTTATTTTCAGAGAATTTAAAGGAATAAAAAACAATGTTAGGATATTTAATGGACACCCCTTTAGATTCATAAGACACATCAGAAGTAGTTTATATAACACCAATAATATAAATGACTTTTAGGAAAATCAACATAGGGTAGTGATGAAAGAGAATATCAAGAAATAATTCAATATCCTTAGGAATTGAGGGATAAACTGATATTATTTAGGGGTAGGAATAAGTGATAATTAGAAGAAGGGGTATATTAATAAAAATTCTAGGAAGTAAAAGATTGTGGGATGGAGGGAATAGATGTGTCTTGAAATAAGATTTCCATTTAAAACATTCATTTTTTTCTTAATATTAGTGATTTAATTCATTTATCATTCCTACCCTAGTTTAATGGTTATATATTCAAGTATAAATGCTTTATAAATTACTAGAGCTAATGACTCTTATTATAGGTAATATGATGTTTTATTAGGTGTATTTTGGTTATGATTTTGTTATGGGATGAGATATATTTTCATGAAACTTTGTTTTTTTATGAATGAGACTTTTGTAAGTTATCCTTAGCATGTAAGGCTTGAATTTTGTACAATATTGTGTTTATTTCTATCAAAAATGGCGATTTTCTCTATTTTAGATGGTAATCATATGGTATTTAAAGGGGATGAATATTTATGATTAGGGTAGAGATGGATTAATCTATGTTTTATTGCATATTAATTATTGAAATTAATTCCTTATGAAACATAATAAATTATGGACCATATTTATATGGATCAAAATAGGAATAACCAAAATGTTACTAATCCCATGCAGTAATTGTTTGGTTAGACTAAACACACTCATTTTATATGTCTAATGATGATCTTTTTGTGGTGGTTTTTTCATTTAAAACATATAATATTTATTTTATTGTTTAATAGTTTATTATCTCTATATACCATAAGAGATTATGATATATCTTTTCTCAAAGGATTTTAATTTATATCAAAGAAGATGAATGGAATTTATTTAATATTTTTAACATGACCTATGCCACTTGTCCCCACCTAGGATAATAGTAAGCCAAGTGTTCCACCCCAATCCCACCTTCAATAGGCCTAGGGATAGTGACTAGAAAAAATTACTTATGATACATACAAGGGAGGCCTTATCCTAATAACCTATATCAAACATACAACAATATCCATCCATAAATTTCACTTCCAAATTGAATATAAAAAACATTTTGAAATGAAACATGTGTGAAATACATGATAAATATTCTAGTGACATACACATAAAATTCTCATACAAAATGGAAAAAGTAAAAGCCTCAACATACCAAAATAAAAAACTTTACTAGAGAGATTGATATGGGAAATCACTATATCTCCCCATCATAAACCTGAGCACCACTAACATTAGACACCATAGGGAACCATTTGGTTAAAACCCCATTATCTAATAACTTACCAATATCTCCACCAATATGTGCTTCATTTGTATAGGAACAACATTTGTGGCAATGGGGATTGTGTATGGGTGGGTGTAGAAACACCCAGTAGGAAACCGTAAAAATAATAAGGGCAACTGGATTTAGGTTGTTCATAAGAAATGGTTGAACTATACACCCACCCAATTTAAAAAAATACGGGAGAACATAATACAGGGAAGAAGCTAAAGATTCACTTCCCAATAAACCCTTAACCCAAGTATCATAGGGGGAAGTGAGGATGCCCTAATGGTATACTCAATCCATGAAATAAGTATTCAATAATTAAACTACATGCCTCAAGGGAAATATACTTCCAGACTCATCAGTGATAAGGAAGATCATACAAAAACCAGTCTATATAAAGGAACCAAAACCCAAAATCTATACCTCAAACCGAGAGGATATAATTAGAAGGATCCCATATAGAGGTGCACTAGAACATGAGATGCACTCTATGAATTAATATCACTACCCTACCAAAATACAGAGGTAATAACTGGAATCACTAATATATCATTGTTCCTAGAAAATCAATTGATACCAATAAAATACCATTTCAATATCTCACTCTCAAAATCCATCACGGAGATACTAATCCAATTAGGGGACCCACAACTCACTAGAATGAATTGACACCAACCGAGGGAGTTACTATAACAACTCGAGTTTTTATTAAATTTTTTTGAAAAAATTAAATTTCCTTGATAGAATATATTAAACACAACACCAAGTTAAGCATGATCTAAATCCAACACAGGGTTAGATTGTGTTACACTTGACATTGAGTTTTAACAAAACCATGATATATTATTAATATAGTTTTTTAAACATGGCTATCACAAAATATATGTTAAAAATACTGATATGAATAGTATTAACTAATTTTTAAATATTAATTATAATGGTTTTATATAAAGAACAATATTTATAAAAAATTACTGAATATTTGGTAAAGTCTTTATATGTTTTGAAAATACTCTTTTTTTAAAAAAAGTTTTTTATTTCTTTTATTAAACAATAGTAAAATTATATTTCCATGATTTTAGAAAATTAATTTAATAAAATAAACGTATTTTTTTAATAATCATGTAAAAATTATCTCAGGGTGATTTTTTTATTTTTTTTTTGAAAAGTTTAATTTTTTAATGAGCAATGAAAACTACTGAAATTTAATAAAAAATTTCATTTTAATTTAATTTATTTATAAAGTTAAATTAAATTCTAAATTAGTTTTAAAGTAATATTAGTTAAATTATTCATCCTTTAATACAATTTACATCATTTTAATAAGTTTCATATTGAATTTCTATATAGAAACAGAGTAAATTGTTGAACATTTTCTCTTTAAAAACCTCCTTCCTATTCGCTTCTAGGGGATTAATTTTAAATTAAAAATATCTACTTCTTTGAATGGATTTTGGAAAAATATATTCATTATTTTTAATAATAATAATTTTTAATATCGAATAATTTCAACTTAATGTTTTATCTAAATCAACAGTAAAAATAATAAAAATTATTGAATGTGGTTTAGGTAAAAATTCGTTTACTGGGGGTTAAACTAAAAAGATAAGGGTTAAAAATAACCCAAAACTTGTAAAAAACAAATTATAAAAATATTTATAACTTATATAATATAGTATATATAATGTTTTATTTTTGAACTCTTTGGCATGATAAAAATGCGGGTACACCTTTTTCTTTTCAAAAAATTAAAAGTGTGCCACTTTAGTCACTTATAAAAGGCCACCACCTCTAATCTCTTATTCACACCTTAAAATAATTTTATTTTTGAAATTACGTAACAAAATAACTTCCCAAATTCCTAGATCTCATCCTAGAATCCTTAGTTTAAACATAAATCCAACCTTGTTTGGATTTTGGTGAAAAACTAAATAGGATACCCGAAGAAGAGGTAACAATCATCAACAAACATTTTTGTTTTATCACTTCCTCAAAATCCTTCAATTATTATTATACCATTATGTAATAATAACCTTAGTATCCTATTTATACTACTATGTTTTTATGTTATGTTCATGACCTACAACCATCTCCACTTCTATCAAGTGGGTTACGAAATCATTTTTCGTGTGTACGACGGACAACAGCTACTGTAACGACCCGAACCCGAACAGCCACCCAAGCATTGCTAAATGGTTCTGGTGCTACTACCTTAGGTGCACCTCCATGAACACAAAATTTTGCTAACTAGCAGCAAGGGTCTTATAGGTATAGTGGAGAGGCTATACCCCCTCAGAGGATAATAATCATGGTACGGGTCCAAGTATAATAACAAAGATGTAGCAGAATAAATGACTCAGTAGTCTTGAAGTAGACCCGCAGAGCGGAAGCACATTCAATATCAATAAACAGAAGAAGCAATAAATATAAAAAACAACAATGGAAATAAAAACAACAAAATACTAATCACTTGTAACCACTACTGAACAAAAAAACATGCATCCAGAGAAGGTCATACATATCTTAATATAAAGGGTGCCAATGGCTAATCAACTGTAGATACAAACAAGAATGCTGATACAAGAAAGTATGAAAAACATAGTAAAATCCAACTAGGCAAGACCTGAAGGTCCATACCATCTCCATCCAATAGCTAATGCAGCCCAGCTCCTGAAGCTGGACTCTTTCTTACACGTAAATCCATAAAGTCTACAGACATCCTGAAAGGACCATGCTGGGTGTGAGACGAATCTCAGTAGGATACCATGCAACAGTGTGTACCTAATATAAGTGTTTAATAGGCAGACACTGATAAGGAAAGTAGTAAACAATACAATTCACAAATAATCACTAACTCCACTAGTACACAGCAGTCACCATGGAGGGTCACCTGCTTCGGCCAATGCCAGAATCTCTGTTATGTAACCCGGAAACATGTGCCCCCTGACACCACATGTCTCAAGTACCGACATCCTGAAGGCACGCCCGAGAAATAGTAACCTAGAGGAGCAGTGATGCCTGTCCTCAATAAGTAACCGGAGGGACAATGATGTCTACCCTCAAATAACGTATCCGGAGGGACAACTATGTATTCCCTCAAAGTAAAGTTTCTAGAGGGACAATGATATCTGCCCTCAAATAACGCCAAGCCACTGCCACCAACCCGATAGCCTCAATGTTATCCCATAAAGGCTCGTCACCATCCAGGTGGCTTCCTATGGAAAGCACCCCAAACCAATAGTACCTAAACTGCAACTAACGTGGCCCTCTACCCACATGATTAGTCAAAACCACCTCATCACGGAGTCTCTATATGTTCACACTACTCAAAGTTTCCTAGTGAGAGGCAATCACCAAAATAGTACCCAACCAACAACACATCTGACACCTTGTTCCCCTATGACCATGTCACTTCAGTTTGATGGCCTTGCTATCCCAGTAACCCGGGCCATGCCCAACCTGACAGTTATCGTGCCTCAAACTGACGCCCATGACACCCAATCCCGTCGTCAGAACCACCCAACATAACCTAGACAAAGCACAACCTCTGATCAACATCACTCAAGAATATCCGGGCCATTCCCAACACAACCCTAAAGGGTTCCAGCATATGTAATTCAGCAATTACATATATACACATTTAAAAGAAACACAATAATATGCAAAACAATCTAAACAGTTGAATCTCTCTAACCCAATGGTTATCAATCAACAACACTGAGGTCTTGAATGCCTCTAAAAATTTATATCAAGGTTTAATAACTAAACTCAACAGTTTAAAACAACATACTTCAAATATAACCATTTTGGAATTCGGGGACCAAAATGCCCGATGAGCAACGACCCCTCGCCCGACCCCACTCATGCAAAACAGGTAACCGGGCATACCCAAAGGCATCCCATAGGTCAAACAATCAATTCAATATATAATAATAGATAAAATAGGTCCTTCTCAAAATATCCGAAAACACACTGAAGGCCGCACCACCCAAATGTCCACAAAAACACAAAAATAGGTATGCACCACCTACCTGAGACTTGTACGATGCTACTCCTCCGATAACAACCACCAATTAGGTTTAAAATGAGGTAGATCTACAAAATAATTAATACTTCTCTAACCTATATAACTAGTTCTAGAACAGAAATCAAACAAAATGGCTCAAGTGGAATCAAGGCCTTACCGAGGGGGTTCCAACGGATCAAACAATGATCAAAACAATGTTCAGCTGAAGATCTGGGAGGGATTTGAGATCCCAGATGGATTGGTTCGCGAAACCCCACGAAAAAAATTCAGTTCTTCCAAAAAAATGAGGCTACTGCCCGTTTTAGCGAAAAAAATACACAGCGTGTACTTCATGACTACACACCATGTATATCATTTAACTATTCATATGGTGGCTAGAATTCATCCGACTTACTTTCTGAAACCTGCCGACATGAGTACATGGCGTGTATCTAAGGGCACACAGTGTGTACTTAGTTTTTATTCTCTTCCTCATTGACATACCCACACGCCATGTATATCACTCATACACGGATAGACTACATGGCATGTCCAAGGAGGACATGACATGTACTTGGTTAAGCGATAGCTAACCAACAGGCCTACACGCCATGTATGACTGCCACACGGTCACAAGTACACGGTGTATTGATAACTACATGTCGTGTAGTAAGAAATTTCTACACGGTCATCACACGACATGTACTTGGCGGCACATGGTTAGTGCTCGCGCAACCCATACATGGAGTGTACTAAAAATTACACAACGTGTTGTCTAGAAATTTCCAGAAACTGCCCAATTTCTCCAGTTTTCTCAGGGTAAAGTCAAAAATTCAAACAGGGTCGGGATTTTGACCCATTCTAAAACCTTAAGTTCTTATAATCTCCCCACCTTAATATAGCTCGTCCCCGATCTATCAAACGAACCCCAGAGATGGCACCGAACATACCATCCCGCTCAAGTTAACCTAGACTTCCCCGGTCTTAAAGGTCCTGGATACAATCCTCAAGGGGATCCCCACCTTAGGAATTGCCTAAATCGGTCTAAATCCAACAAAACTCCAAACAAACAAAGGTTCACTAACCTATTTTCCGGACGCATAGTTCTTCAATGACGTATCATCTCCCCTACACCTCATTGGTGCTCCTGTGTCGTTCTTGATAGAAAATGTATCCCACATTGCATCAGTGTCTACCTTTATGAGGTCCAGGTGCCTAGCACCTCAAGTAACCTGCATCATCGATGCCCCGATTCCCATGGAACCACAAGTAACCTGTATCTTCGATGCCCCGATTCCCAAGGAACCTCATGTAACCCGCATCCTCGATGCCACTGATGATACGCATCTCATACATATATATAAATATATCACGCACCTGATATGGTGCCAATCCCACTGAATAGCTTCTAGTCAGTCCACATAGATGATGTGCATCACGTGCACTCAAAACGGACATCCTCTATAGGTCCTTCCAAAAAGGAAACATGGAAATCATGGCCACGCCCATGGTGTACCTCTAACAATCGTCAGCTCACTAGCATGCTCAACATCTGGTAGCTCCACAGTGTGCACCTGGCCTGATGTATGGCTGCTTGATGCCTGACCTCCCTACAGTGCTGCTCCGGTCACTGGCCACTAACCCCTCAGCTGGATCCTGCTGTCTCTGTCACATCCTCCACATGCAGCTGAACCTCAACTACACTCTCCTAGTACCGAACCTGAACCAACTCCAGATGCCACTGTCTATCCTAGTACCTGCCGGTCGGCTGTCTGAGAAGGCTGCCTGCAAAACCTCTCAAGGTGCTCGACCTATCCATATGCCCAAAACTCCTTTAGAGGCCTATCTCACTGAGTCTGAACCTGCCCTGGAAGTCCACATTGAAAGAAAACCCCTGAATAACTGCTACGATGTGGTCTAGCTAAGTCCTTGTCCTGACCGCACTGCTGGAACTCATCCCGCTCTCCACTCCTACTGTCTGAACCCTCACGTGAAGCCATCGCCCAGCGAACCTGAGGCCTATCAATCTGGTTTCCCTCTACTATGAGTGACAGATTCACCACCTCTGAGAATGAATCCAGCCTGAAGATATTTACCTAGATTTGAATGGCGTGTTGTAAGACATCCTCTAAGTGCCTCACCCTAGCCACGTCATCGATTACCATACCATGTGCAAAGCAAGACAACTCAGTGAAAGTAGATTCATAGTCCATGATGCACATGTCTCCCTGTTGAAGACTCAAGAACTCCTGATCTCTCTCTTCTCTCAGTATCTCCGGGTAGAAGTGCTCCAAGAACTTATCCTCAATTTCCTTCCTTGCCAGTACCTCGTTCCTGCAAGCCTAAACCTGCACATCCCACCAAAGCTTTTCTAGTCCTCTCATCATGTATGTCGCCAGCTTGACCCTCTTCCCTGGAGGAGTATCGTGCTTCTCGAAGATCATCTGTATTCTATCTATCAAGTTCTCGGCCTCCTGTAGACCACCCTCACCCTGAAAAAGTGGCGGGTGCTGGGACTGGAACTCCCGCATATGATATTCCATAGATGGATCCATACCATGTGTGCCATTATCGATCCCTTGCAAGACACACACCCGACTAGCTCGGATCTACTCATCAAGCCATGGTCCAAATGCTGCCAAACCAAGATGTTGTCCTTCCTAGACTGAATCATCAACCCGATCCTATCCCTGAGCCTATACCTACAGCTCCTGCTCTTCCTACACAAGATCCTGAACTTGATCCTGCACCTGTAGCACTGTATGAACTCCCGTCTGACGCTCCATCTGAGTCGCCCAAAAGGAAACCTGATGAATACCATAAATGGTCAGACATCCCATATATATGTAACAATATATATTCAATGTAGATAATAAAGCAGTAAAAGGCAGCACACAACTACCACCCTTACTCTCCCCCACTGCAACCATGCCCCACAGTATCCTGGCCTCATGGCCTCCATACCCACCCCTAACATAGACCAGTATCAAAAGTACCTCAGGCCATGTCTGTCCCGAAGACTAACATTGCCTCAAACCAATGACCAAGTCGCACAATCCTGGTGATCAAAATCACCTCAACCGATAGTACCTACTAGCTCGTACAAGAGCCAGACCCAAAAACCCTGTCACATGAAATTCTACCAATATATAAAGCATGGCATACACATTGTAACAAACAATCAATTATATCAGGAATTTCACCTATTCACAGTTCAGAGCATACAATGCATGGAAATTTATTTTTATTCACATGTAATAATCACTTCACAAAGCATACTTGAAATTATGAAATTGAATACCCTAAAAATTTTCCAATCAAAAGCCAAGAAAACTAGCCTTTCCAATCCGGGCCAAGGTCCAATCCTCCCTTACCGCACCGGGTCGAGGGTCACCTATCACAATCAATAACATCACACACCAAGAGAGACACCAAGGTGGAAATCATATAAACTATAATCTGAGAAAAATCAAACAACATTTCCCACCCAAAATAACTTTGTTCATCCCTCGTACCTGGGGCTACTGGCACCCAGGCACAAGCTAGAAACCCAGTTCCAGTAACAACCTATCTCAAGTATACCATATCCCAAATTGTAAAACCAACATAAATAAAATATAATCCTCAATAACATTATTATTTAGAAAAACACTTCTACTATATCCCTGTCAAGAACTCCTTTGATACCACTTTGTAACGACCTGAACCCAAACAGCCACCCGAACAATGCTAAACAGGTTGGAAACTACTACCTTAGATGCACCGCCCGGAATGGAAAGGCTGCCGACTAGCAGCGAGGGTCTTATAGGTACAGTGGGAGGCTATACCCTCTTAGAGTATAATAATCATGGTATTGGTCCCAGTATAATAACAAAGATGCGGTGAAATAAATGACTCAGTAGACTCGAACCAGACCCGCAGAGCAAAAGCACATTCAATATCAATAAACAGAGGAAGCAATAAATAGAAACAACAACAGTGGAAATAAACACAACATCATTCTAATCACTTGTAACCACTACTGAGCAACAAAACATGCATCCAAATCCGGTCATACATATCTAAATATAAGAGGTTCCAATGGCTAACCGAATGTAGCTACAAACAAGCATGCCGATACTGGAAAGTATGCAAAACATAGTAAACTCCAACTAGGGAATACCTCAAGGTCCAAACCATCTCCATGCAACAACTAATGCAGCCCAGCTCAAAAAAGCTGGCCTCTTTACTGCACGCAAATCCATAAAGTCTGCATGCGTCTCGAAGGGCCCATGCAGGGTGTGAGATGAATCTCAGTAGGATACC
The DNA here is from genome assembly GCA_963277665.1 of Viscum album. NCBI lineage: Eukaryota > Viridiplantae > Streptophyta > Magnoliopsida > Santalales > Viscaceae > Viscum > Viscum album. The sequence continues at coordinate 1,365,855,740 of OY728145.1, read as the reverse complement.
ACCGAATGGTGCATACCAAATATAAGTGTTTAAGAAGCCAGACATTGATAAGGAATGCAGTAAATAGTACAATGCACAAATAATCACTAACTACAATGGTTCTCAGCAGCCTCCATGGAGTCTCACCTGCTTCAGCCAATGCCGAAATTTCTGTCATGTAACCCGGTAACATGTGCCCTCTGACACCGCTAGTCTCAAGTACCGACATCTTGAAGGCATGCCAGAGAAACAGTAACCTGGAGGAACAACGATGCCTGTCCTCAATAAGTAACCAGAGGAAAATGATGTCTGCGTCAAATAATATAGCCAGAGGGATAGTGATGTCTGACCTCAAAGTATAGTATCCATAGGGACAGTTATATCTGCCCTCAAATAATGTCGAGCCTCTGCCCCCAACCCTATAGCCTCAATGCTATCCCTTGAAGGCTCTTCCCCTTCCACGTGGATTCCTACGACAAGCACCCCCAAACCAATAGTACCAAAACCGAAACTAACATGGGCCTCTACCCACACGTGTGGTCAAAACCACCTCATCACAAAGTCTCTCTGTGTGCACACTACTCAATGTTTCCAGGTGAGCGGTAATCACCAAAATAGTACCCAAGCCACAACACCTCTAACACCTCGTGTCCCTGCGACCATGACGCTCAAGTTTTATGGCCTTGCCATACCAGTAACCTAGGCCATTCCCAACATGACAGTCATCCTGCCTCAAACTGACACCCATGATGCCCAATCCCGTGGTCAGAACCACCCAACGTAACCCGGGCCAAGCCCAACCTATGATCAGAATCACTCAAGAATATCCAGTCTATGCCCAACACAACCCAAAATGGATCTAGCATATGCAACATAGCAATTACATATATACAAAAATAAACAGAACACAATAACAGACAAAAAAATCTAAACAGTTGAATTTCCCTAACCCAACGGTTATCAATCAATAGTACTGAGGTCTTGAATTCCTCTAACAGTTTATATCAAGTTTTAATAACTAAACTCCATAGTTTAATACAATATAATTCAAATATAACCATTTTGGCATTCCCTAGTCAAAATACCCGATGAGCGACGACCCCTCTCCCAACCCCGCTCAAGCAAAACTGGTAACTGGGCATACCCAAAGGCTTCCCATAGGTCAAAAAATCAATTCAATATTTAATAGCAGATAAAACGAGTCTAACTCAAAATACCCGAAAACACACCGAAGTCCATACCACCCAAATGACCACAAAAACAAAAAAATAGGTATGTACCACCTACTTGAGACTCGTGTGATGCTACTCCCCTGATAACAACCTCTAATTACGTCTAAAACATAGTAGATCTATGAAAGAATCAAAACCTCTCAAACACCTATAACTCATTCTACAACAAAAATAAAATAAAACGGCTCAATAGGAATCAAGGCCTTACTAAGGGGTTCAAGCAGATCAAAACTTGATTGAAACGGAGTTCAGACAAAAATCCGGGAGTGATTTGAAGTCATGATCGACTTGGTTTGCGAAACCCGGTGAAAAAATTGAGTTCAGCCTAAAAAATGAGGCTATTGCCCATTTTAGCGAAAAAAATAAAGTACACAGCGTGTACTTCATGACTACACATCATGTATATCATGTAACTATTCATATGGTGGCTAGAATTCTGCTGAATTACTTTCCTGAATCCACCCACATGAGTACATGGCGTGTACCTAGGCGTACACGGCTTATACATAGTTTTTCTTCTCTTCCTCACTGACTTACCCACACGCCATGTATATCCCTCAAACACGGCTAGAATACATAGCGTGTCAAAGGAGGACATGGCATGTACTTGGTTAAAGGATTCTACCCAAAAAACAGGCCTACACGCCATGTATGGCCACCACACGGTCACGGGTACATGACATGTCGATAACTACACGCCATGTAGTAAGAAATTTCTATACGGTCATCACACGACATGTACTCGGCGGCACACATTCGGTGCTCACCCAACCCATACACATCATGTACTAAACATTACATAGCGTGTAGTCTGGAAATTTCTAGAAACTTCCCAATTTCTCTACTTTTCTCAGGGACAAGTCAAAAATTCAAACATGCTCGGGATTTTGACCGGTTCTAAAAACCCTGGTTCCTACAGCTACGTGAATCAATGACATTAGTTTTAAAATCACCACTATTAAATGATAAAATTTAGGATAGATTTTTTGTTTATATTTTACATTTATGATATTATTATACTTAATTAATTTTTATATCATATATACCTTTATACTCTCCATTTTTTTGGAATACAATTACGTAGCTCGTGTGTACGGCACACTATCACCACGTGAAGTGATGTGATTCATTACCTCTCAACATGGAAGGTAATAAGGATGAGTAAATTAAAACATGTGATATATATGGAATAAAAATTATTATTTACTGATAATATATCATTTACCTTTATTTCTTTTAATCTGAAAATAAAATATAAACACTGTTCATGCGTACATATGACTTATTGTCTCTATAAATGATGTTTTTCATTTTCAAGTAATAAATTTTATGGATTAATATAAATACTTATATACTAAATTAATATAATATTTATATTATGGTTAAAATTATGTAGATAATGAAAAAAATAATCAAATTAATAGGACCAATAATAACAAATCAAAACATATATGAAAAACAAAGTTGCTATTACCCAAAATGTAACTTTAACATGGAATTGTTAATAAATGGGTAATAGAAGGTCATAATAAAATAATACATGGTATGATATATATTAATATAATTCTTTAATATATTTATAATAAACTTATAATTATTATAATTGAGGTTTGAAACTATATGATAGAAGCCAAGACTTAAGGTAGGTGAATTTTGTCTCAATTTTTATTATTTGAGACATATGTTGAGTTATGAACCAATATTACTTTACAAGTTATGTATACAGTCCCATTGACATGTAGTATCATGATATTATTTATAGTCATGATATTTTATGTTTTATTTAATGATTTTTTTTCATGGTTCTTATGTTTCAATTTTTTTAAAGTGGTAAAGATTTTATGTTACAATCTCATCATTTCTCAGGATTTTTTATGATTATGTTTTCAATGATAAAATATTATAAAACATATATCATGGAAATCATGAATTTTATTATCCTATGGTTATTAAAAAAATAATATTAATATTTTCACTCTTTGGCGATTAAAATAACTGAGAAAATGTTTTTAAGAAAATTCCAATTCACTTCTCTTTGATCAAATATATATTTTCTTCCAAAACCATGTTGTCTAAAAAAGTTTACAAATTTTTACCATTATCCAAATATTTTTAAAGGAAACTTTTACCCATGTTCTTTATTTTTATAAAATGGTTTTAAAATGAATCTTTTTTTTCATTTTTAAAAAATTACCTATTTGGATTTTACTGAAAATGGGAATAAAAATATTTGTTTTAATGTGTACAACATGAAAAAAACTTTCCACCATCATGAAAATTATTTTCTTTAAAGCTTCCCTTATAAAATTTCTATGTTAGTTTCAAAAACAAAAGTATTTTTAAATTTTTTTATCTAAAAAATTGTCTTTTTCAAAGTAGGAAGGTTTTTTTCCTCAAGAATTGTCTTAAATGATTTTTCAAAATCAATTTCCATATTTGATGACTTATGTTGATATTACCTATGCTTTATTAGAGATATGAACAATGTATCCCATTATTATTATTTCATTGAATTCTTTATTATGAAAATATGTTTATGAATCAAATTAATCTTCCATGGGTTATACCATAATACAATTCTTATAAAACCCACTACATTTCCATGGGTTATACTGCGATGAAGTAATGAAATGATTAAGAAACCTATCTCTTTTCCAAAGGGTATTCTTTGATGAAATATTTAGGAAACCCATTTTATTTCATGGGATATGATATAAGGAATGTTTCTTGATATTGTGGACCATATAAGCATAGTTTTCATTATGAGATAAGTGGGAATTACACCCCCTACAATGCATTGGGTAAAGATTTATATCTCATGTTATGGAATGAATTGTAATGGGAAGTAAACCTAATTTTGTTAGGGGCTTTGTTCGCTATAATGGTATTGGGATTAAACCTCGACTAATATGATGGTTTGGGGGAATCAGTCCATTCCACTATTATCGCCTTGGGAGTGATCATTGACTACTATATAAATGATTTTCTATGCTTATTTATATTCCATAAATCTATGTCATATGCCAATGTTATTCTCTCATGGATCATGTTATATGATTCAATTATGATTAATGTCTTATTAACTACCAATATTAATTACATGACTCAAAATTATGATAATTTATATACAGTGTATGGTTTTCAAATGTCATACTCATGTTCTCATACCCTTATGTTCATGTTATGTTTAAATATCTACCTTGTTTACCCTTGCGGAGCATCTAAGATCACCCTTTATTATGTTACTTTTCCTTATGTTATGAAGAAATGTATTATATATGATATATCTAAGAAGGGTTCTAGTTATGAAGATCATAGTGGGAGATTATGTAGTTTACATATGGACCAGTTGTTTGTGTTTGTACATTTCCAATGACACCAAACTATTGTGGTAGTTAGTTGTGTGTTTATGTAATTTAATAAATACTCCTAAAAATGATTTAATATCTATGTATGATAGTCCTGGGTTTCTATTGTTGGTAACAGAGGGTAGGTTTAGTCAACCCTTAAAAACTAGGATGAGAAAAAACTTTTCATTACCCCTAATGACATGTCTAAGGAAAAGTTAAAGCATGAGGCAATGTATAGTAAAATGTTTTGGAATTTTACTAAAGGATAGATAAAGTGGTTTCCATGAAATTACATCCATGTTTGGATACTAAATGCAGATGTGGATTTGGAATAAAGGTACCTAGGGGTAATAAATCCAAAAATGGTGTATTGAGCTAGACTCGATCATCACCTGGTGAATGATAATGGGCCTTTCCACACACTTGGTTTGACAATCCCGAGGCATATGATTTAGAAATTCACAAACTTATCATGAACCATCACAAATGATTTAAATTGATGATAACTATTAATGATCTATGTCAAACCAAACGTGTCATACATTAAATAAGGTGTCATTATTTATACATCCCAGAAGTGATTTTTCATGATTATGTGGTACCCCATCATGATTATTGTTTCTTACACTATGTTTTTTTGTTTTGGTCAATGGATGGTACCTGAAGGTGTTGTGTTAATGTTGGGTGTGATAGAAAATCCAATGATTTTCCTCTTGATAATCCAAATGTTTTGGGATCTATAATGAAAAATATATTTTTTATTCTCACATAACATTATCAAGATATAAATAATTATGGGCTTCCAAAAATAAAAAAGTAGGGAACACAATTTTGGTGAGTCCTTAATGAAGAAAACATTCACTTTCTTTTAGTGGGACTACTTATACACTAGTTGATAAACAATGGGTAAACACCATCGAAAAGATATTTTCCATACTATAGTATTTAGAACATGAAAAATTCATTTTGGTTTTATATTATTTGGAAGGTGAATTGGATCAATGGTTGAATCTTATCAAGAATATGTGGTAATCAGTTGAAATTTACTCCATGGATTGGGGTGAGTTCAAGAAATTATTTTTCAGTAGTCACATTCCTCGTATTATTTGTATTAATATGGATAAACAGTTATTTGTTACAAAGAAAAATGATGATGAATATGTTGGTACCTATGAAGAAATTCTTACAAAACTTTCAAAGTATGTTTCTAGTAATATCATCCAAACTGAAAGGAGGGTTGATCGATTCTTTAGTGGCCTAAAACCAAGTCTCCAAAGGTTGTTATCCATAAGAGACTTTAGTTGCTATGAAGAGATTGTTTGATATTCTATCAAGGTGGAAATAGAGGTTGAGGTTACATATCAATATCATGGTTTTGATAAGAAGAGAAAAATGGAATTAAAAGTAAAATATAATAACCATATAGGGAAGAATATGAGCCCTTATTTATGCTCAAAGTGCAAGAAGAATAATGGCATAAATAAAAATAAGGGTAAGGGAACATTTTTTGGGTGTGGAAGGGAAGGTCGTCTGGGAATTGATTTCCAAAGTGATGGGATGAAGTTAACTAACTATTTGAGTAGAAATAAATCTATACAAAATTCACCACCCACACTCTAGTGTTTAAAATGAAAGAAGTATGGGAATTATTCTAACTAATTCCCAAATCCAAAGGTTAATTATGCTGATAAAAATTTGTGACATATTATGTCCATAAGTAAAGGGAAATCTCATGAAAACACTATTTATGATGAGGGGTGAACGAATTATGTGGTGAAAGGTACACATACCATCTACTCTGGAACTGCTATTGACTTATTTGAATCTAGATCTACCCATTCATTCATATCTTTATAACTTTATAAGGGTACCATGATTCCACACAAATGATTATATGTAGAATCAGTAGTGAAAATACTAAATGTTATGATGATCACATCTCAATTATATGATTCTTATGTGGTTGATATTTGTGGGAATGGGATTCTCTAGTTGAATTTGATGTTATATTGGGAATGGATTGGATTTATCAACATACAGACCATTTAAATTTTCAAGGAATGGAAGTTACATTTTATTTTTCAAAGAAACCTATGATCATCTATCAATGTGATGGTATGTATGAACTTCTAAGGGAGATCATATCCATTTTATGGGTCTTAATACCCATTAAAAAGGGGTTTTTATCACAAATTTCTATGAAGAAAATTGACAGCAATGATATTATTATTCATCATGAATTTCTTGATGAATTTCTAGAAGAGTTTCCTAGCATACACAAAATTATAAAGTTATGTTCCCAATAGAACTCATACCTGGTGACATACCAATTTCAAAGACTCTCTATAGAATGACCCTAATTGAGTTATAGTAATTAAATAAGAAACTCCAAGAAATCCATGACAATGTGTTCATTTAGAAAAGTGTGTCAGCTTAGGGTTAACCTTTTCTTTTTATTAAAAATAATGATTTTTCAATGTGACTCTGCATTTATTATAGGGAGTTTAAAGAGTTCAAAATTAAGAACAATTATCATATTTCCCATGTTTATGACTTTTTTGATCAATTGTGTGGAGCTCAATACTTTTCCAGGATTGAATTCCATTTTGAATATCATCAATTAAGGTCCAATAAAAATGATATACCCAAGAATACATTCCATACATGGTATAGACACTATGAATATATAATTATTCTATTCAGTCTTATGAATTTCTCTTACTATCTTCATATATTTAATGAATGAAGTCTTTATAGATTACATTGATCAGTTTGTGGTAGTCATTATAGACGATATTCTTATTTATTTAAAGAGAAAGGAAGACCATGAATACCACTTGATAATTGTACTAAATAGTATAAGTAATGATAAAATATAATTTTTTTATAAATTGTGAATTTTTTATGCAAAAGGCTTCATTTTTGGGTCATATAATCCCAAGAGTGAGTATATCAGTAGATCCATCAAAGACAGAGGCTATGAAATATTGGCCCAAACCAACCATGGTGACTGAGATTCATAGTTTTCTTGGTTTAGATGGATATTATCATTTGTTTTTGTGGAATTTCTCATGACTATCTAATCCTCTGAACAAGTTTACTCGGAATAGATCCATGTTCTTCTAGATTAATTAATGTGAGGAAAATTTCAAGGAACTGAAGAGAACATTAATCAGTGCACCTATGGTTACAATACCCTATAGTATATTAGGATTTTAAATATATATTGATGCATCCAAAAAGTTATTAGGATGTGTTATTATGCATAATGACATGGTTATATATTATTCTTCATGAAAATTGAAGATCCCTGAGTAATATTACAAAACTCATGATTTGGATTTTGTTGTGGTAATTTTTTTATTAAAGATATAGAGGCATTATATTTATAGAGAGAAGTGTGATATATATACCAATAAAAAAATTTCAACATATATATTCACATTGAATGAGTTGAATATATGATAAGAATATTTTTAGAGCTGAATAAAGATTATGGATTATCAATACATTACCACCCTGGGAATGCAATCAAGGTGGCTGATGCTTTGATTCAAAAGGATCATGTTATATTATCTATGATGAGTATTAAAAAATATACAATATTTATTGATTTAAAAAGGATGGATATGGAAATCCTGAAGGAAGGGAAAAAATATTATCTTACTCTATTGAATGTTTATACATATATCCAAGTGAAGATTAAAGATCCATAGAAGGAAGATGTTGTGCTTCCAAAGAAGGTTATAAATTTTCTTGAGTTAATCCTTGATAATGATCGAATCATAAGGTTTAGGTACTTTGTATGTGTTCCATTCATAGAATATTTGAAGAAGGGTTTATTAGAGGAAGCTCATAGTTCTTCATTGTTTATTCATCTGGGAAGTATAAAGATGTATAGAGATTTGAAAGAGTATTTACGGTGGGATGAAATGGAGAGAGATATCGTAGAGTTTGCATCATGGGGATTGGTATGTCAAAAATTTAAGGATGGAAGAAAATATTATAAGGGGATGTTACACCCATTATCCATACTAGAATGGAAATGGGAAAACATCACCATGTTTTTTCCACTAGAATCCCCAAAATGTATAAAGGGAATAATTCTATATGGGTTATAGTCGATCATGTTACTAATTTATCACACTTCATCACTACCATATAATAATTTTATCTACATTATATTTATATGATATACATTAATGAAGTTATAAAGTTTCATGGAGTACCACATTCTATTGTTTTTTATCAAGATTAGACGTTTAATGTAAAGTTACAGAGAATTATTTAGAAATATCTTGATGTGTATTTGAGTTTCAGCACTAAGTATTATCCTCATTTTGATGGTCATTCTGAGAGTACAATTCAAACCCTATAAGATATATTGTGATCTTTTTGTTTGTATTAAATTTTTTTTGGGATCTAAACCTTCTACTAATTAAGTTTTCTTATAATAATAGCCTTCACTCAAGAATTCATATAGATCATCCTTATGAAGACCTGTAGGGAATGAAATATATATCTACAATGTGATGGAATGAAGTTATAGAAATAAAGATATTGGGTTTTTTGGTAGATGAAGAAATAGAAGAGAATGTTAGAGACACTTTAGTAACATAAATGTAGGTCATAGTCAACAGAAATTTTGTGGTGATAATCGATGATGTGATTTAGAATTTAAAGTTGGTGATAAGGCATTTATAAGAATTTCTCCATAGAATAAGGTTATGATATTTGAGAAGAAATGGAAATCGATCCCTAGGTTATCAGTCCCTTTGAAATTATTGATCATATGGGGACCATATCATATTTCTTGGAACTTCAGCAAAACTACTCTCAATTCCAGGATGTGTTCCATCTATATCTCCCAAGGAAGTATATAATTAACCCTTCACTTGTATTAAACTCATGGGTCAAACCACTAGAGAAAGATCTTTCTTATGTGGTAACACCGATGGAGATTTAAGATCATAAAGATAAAGTTCTAAAAAACAAGACCATACACCTAGTCTTTTTTTTGAAAAAACCACCTATTTGAGGAAGCTATACGGGAACTTTAGGATATGATGTGGTTGATGTAACCTCATTTTTTTATCAATGTGACAAAATTTGTTGGAAAAATTCATTTAAGTGGGGTAGATTTTAACAACCCAAGTTTTTATGAATTATTATTTTTCAAATAAAACAAATTTCATTGGTATATTACATTATATGAACACCAAGTTAAACTTTTACTACATGAAACACTCAGTTATCTTGCATTACACATAACATTGAGTTCTGATAAAACAATGACATAATATTAATATAGTTATTTAAACGCGATGGTTATCAAATAGAAATTAAACACAGAGATATGAATAGTAATAAATAGTTTTTAAAATATTAATTATAATGTTTTAAATAAAATAAACATACTCTTAAAAAAGAACTTAATTTTCTATAAAGCCTTCATATGTTTCAAAAATACTATTTTCTTAAAAAAATGTATTTATTTATTTCTTTGAATAATAATTAATTATTTTTTCACACATATAAGAAATTAATTTCATAAAATATATTTATTTTGTGAAATAACCATTTCAAAATTATCTTAGGGTGATTATTTGTGGTTTTTTATGACAAATTTAATTTTTTTTATGAATATTAAAAATACTAAATTTTAATTTACAAAATACTTTTAATTTAATTTATTTATAAAGTTAAATTACATTTTAAATTGGTTTAAAAGTAAAATTAGTTCAATTATACATCAATTAATCCAATTTAAGTCATTGGAATCAATTTTATTTTGAATTTTGATATAAAAACATTGTAAATTTTTGAATATTTACTATTTAAACACCGACATTCTTGTCATGTCTGCAAGATTATTTTTAAATTAAAATTTTCTATTTTTGTGAATTGAATTTAGAAAAATTCACTCCATATTTGTAATAATGATAATTTTTATTATCTAATATGTTCAACTTAATTTTTTACCAAAATAAATAGTAAAAATTGTAAAAATTATTTACCACAATAAAGGTATAAATGGGTTTACCGGGGGGGGGGGGGTGGGGGGTTAATCTAAAAATTTAAGGGTTAAAAATAACCCCAAACTTATCCAAAAACCATTTTATGGAAATATTTTAACCTTATATCTTATAGTATCGAGAATTTTATATTTTGGAACCTTATGAAAAATACAAATGTGGGTACAAATTTTTCTTTTCCAAAATATTACAAGTGTACCACTCACCACACTTATAAAAGGATAGAATCTCTCCTCCATTATTCACACCTTAAAACCATTTTATTTCAAACATTACCTTCAAAAATAACTTCCAAAACCTACTAATATAATCCTATAATACTTATTTTTTATATAAATTCAACCTAGTGTGACTTTTGTTGAAAACCTATGTAGGATACCCGAAGAAGAGGTAACATTCATCAATTAGAATTTTTATTTTATTTCTCCCTCCACCTCTTTAAATAATTATTATACCACTATAATATAATAACGTAATTATATTCCATATAATAATGCATTTTTATGTTAATAGGATGACCTAAAACCATCTCCCCTTCCATTGAATGGGTTACACAATCATCATTCGTGTGAACAGAGGACTAACACCTCACGAACTAATGCCATTCATTTTCCAATTACCAACTCACATGTATTGACATAATTGTGGATTTATTATTTATAGAAGAAATTTATTAAACTATTTTACCTTTTTAATTATTATATCACACATATATAAAGGACCCCAGAATAACCCGAGAGGGGAGGGGTGGATCGGGGTGTCAAATTTTTCTTTTTAAAGTTCTCAATCTTGTTTTCACGTTGGTAGGAACCTATTAAATCTGTCAGTAAATGAAAGAATTGATATGAAACAACACTTTTACTTTGTTCAATGTAATGGACTACGTCTAAGGACCATATGCCGAGAGTGTTGGTTATACCTAAGTACACTAATCTTCACTAGTCCTGGAGTACAAGGGGTTGGTCACAATCAGTCTCTTCTAGGCACACTTCCCTTACAAAAGTTCAAGGATGGATCACCTCTTACCTAAGAACACTTCCGTAAACTCCCCCTATCCCACTAATGCAGGAGAAGTAAAACTCAGTATATCGACTTGAAGGACACTTCAATAGACTGGAATTGAAATCTTTGCATCTGTCCAACATGAGACACTGCTTGCATCAATGAACTGAGTAGATGCTCACTGAAATCGTTGACCACTCAATAATGATTTTCAAAACAGACTCTCACAAAGCCCCTTTTCCAAGATCAACCCTTCACGGAGACCAATACCTCATAGAGAATAACCCTTCTTGGAGCTCACAACCTCACAAATAACAACCCTTCATAGATCTCACTGCCTCATAGATAAACCTACTTCACAAAGCTCACTGAGCCAACACAAAATAATGCATCTTCACAAATCTCACATGTCTTAGTATTGGTATCATTATAGACATTAAAAGTATCTTCACGATGATCAAACTCACATAGAACAATCTGCATCATAGATCACCCCTTGCTTTTCGAAGTCAAAGTGATCCCATATTTTCTCTCTCAAAATAGTACAAAATGAAGAGGGGCTACTTTTTATTTATAGGCACAGTCGAACACGGAGCTCCGCTTCTTCAAGCGCAAAATAAATATCTGACAGAGATTTCATTGTGGCACATCTCTCTCTTCGTAATGCTTGTCGTAACTGCATAACTCTCTATCAAAACCCTTCATAACACTTCAAAGCACCATCACAAATCACCACTCTAAATGAAAGTCTCGTAATCACAAAGCACGCCATCACAATCTTCATGTCTTCGCGAAACCTACTACATGAAGCCCATCTTTGTGAAACTCCTTCTTTTTCTATATTTTCATGGTACCTTCAAGAAAAAAAACTTTTCACAATAGTTTTCATTCCCCAAATTTTGGACCAGAAAAATTTGGAAAACGCTGGGAAATGATGTCTCATTCAAAACAGCTTATGGCATGAACTGCATGATCCTTTTCCTTGCAATATCCCTAATCATCCATGAGAGTATTGACAAAAAACACAAAGTGTGCCCCTTTTTAAAAAAATAATATCCTTGGTTCCAATAATTTCCCATTTGGGTATTTTGGTAATCCTCATATAAATTAAATCGAGCACCAGCCAGTATCAAAACCTATTACACAAGAATCAACTCAGCTAACACTCTATGTCTACATGAGAAATTATCGATGTAGAAAAAAAGTGGTAAGACATGAATAGTGTTCTTGTGTGTTCGAAGGAATGCTCGGACTACCATAACACAAGATTTATTTTACCCCTTCACATTTTCAATATTGAGCCCAGAAGATTTCCATATTGAATTTAGTCATTTCTCCCCTATTGTCAATAAAACCAAAGACCATTATTTGAACAATTTAGATATTAGAATATACTCCCCCTGGATTGTATCTCCCCTATAAACCCGTATCACTTCCACAAACAGATTAACATAGTTAAAAAAATTAGGGAGAGGGGGTGGGGAGTGGGGGCTGTAGCCTCCTCAATCACTAGGAGGTGGCTGAACACTGAGGATCAACCGATGTTTCTCAAAAAAATCCACTGACAGTGGCTTGGTCATACTGTCAGCCACTTTCTCATCAGTTCCCACATGTTCCATTTTTATCACACCTTGTTTATATTTTTCCTTGATGAAGTGATATCTGATTAAAATATGTTTCATACAAGAATTATGAACATGATTCTTCATAAGATTAATTGATCTGTTGTTATCACAGAAAATAACCATGGGTTGTTTCAACTCATCACCTATGTCAGTCAGTTGCTACTTCATCCAAAGTATCTGAGTGCATGCCTTGGGGGTAGAGATATATTCAGCTTCAGTAGTACTAAACGATGTACTTTCCTATTTATTTCTCAACCAGCCAACACATTTCTTCCCAACATAGAATAATCCACCATTGGTGGAGTTTTTTTCCACTACATCTCTAGCCTAGTAAGAATCAGAAAATGATGATAGTTCACTTTCTCTTCCTACAAAAAAGTATAACCCATAATTGTGAGTACCTTGAATGTACCTCATGATTATTTTAATGACCACCATATGTTCCTCCTTTGGATTAATCTAATAGAGGGCCACTAATAATGTTTCAAAGACAATATCTGGAAGTGTCACCATTAGGTACAGTAAGCTTTCTATGATTCTCGTATACACTGTGGGATCCATAGATATCCCATCCTCATGATTTCCAAGTTTTTTTCTAACTATAATCAGAGTCTCCATTGGTTGGGAATCTTGTATATTGAATTTCTTGAGCAGCTCTCTTGCATAATTTTTCTGAGAAATGAATGTGTAATCCATCTTATTAATCACCTGAAACCCTAAAAAGCATGAGAGTTCACCAATCGTAGACATTTCCAATTTTTGTCACATGATTGGAAAATTCATCCACTATACCATGCCTAATTCCACTGAAAATAATATCATCCATGTATACCAATAACATGAACAAATCCTTTTGAGAATTCTTCACATAAAGATTGTGATGCACTCCTCCTCTATTACACTCATGGTTTATTAGATAAGAGTACAACTAATAGTACCACACCTATGGTGCCAGTTTCAGGCCATAGAGAGATTTCATTAATTTTAAATCCTTCATTTCATCATTTCTAAGTAAGAACCCCATGGGTTATTTTATGTAGACTTATTCTTCCAAAACACAGTTTAAGAATGCTATCTGGACATCCATTTGATAAAATTTATAACCTCTTTGGATTTCCATGGAACTAAATAACCTGATTGACTCTAGTCTCGCTACTAGAGAAAATGCCTCTTCAACATCAATGCCTTTGATTGGTGAGTTTCCTTTACAAACCAAACACGCCTTATTTCTAACCACATTTCCATGATCGTAAAATTTATTCTTGAAGACCCACTTCATACTTATCACATTGTGACCTTTAGGTCTTTTGTCTAGGTCTCATGTTTGAATCTTGTCAATATGATGTAACTCTTCATTCAGGGATTTCACCCATGATTCATACATTGTAGATTATTCAAATGTGGATGGTTCCCCAATGATAGAAATGCAGATTGTGTGTTATTACTCATTCTCTCCATTTGTGTGGGTGCAGTACAATACCCAATAATGTTGGATTGATCAATTTCTTCTCGTTGATTCTTCCTTTGAGATTCAACCGAATTCTCCCCATCCATGGTTTACTTTTCAGATTCTTTTTCCATGTCAACATCATGATGTGACTCCTCAGATTTTTGTACACCTTCCTCTATTTTTGTATTTCCATTTTCTCCATGTTCACCTTCTTCCACATCTTTTATCACATCATCATATGAATTCCTCAAAGAATTTTCAGTTTTCTCTCCAATGATCTTAACATCACTGCTTTCCAAAATCCATTACGAGAATATGTTGAAACACTTGTTATCTTTGCAGTTCATTGAGTATCCAAGAAAATTTGTGTCTTATACATTGTCACCATACTTCCTTTAATTTCCTTCTTTGTTTCTAATGAAACATTTACTTCCAAAAACATGAAATTATTTCAAAGAGGGATTCCTTACATGAGAAAATTCATATGGTGTCTTTGTCTCACCCATATAAAGCCTTATTAGATTTTGAATATACACTACAGATTGAATAAATTCTTTCTAGTAATGTCAAGGAATATGACTCTCAATCAGAATAGTTCTTTCTATGTTGTTCACCTGTCGATTTTTGCACTCAACAAATCCATTTTTCCATGGAGTTCTAATAATAGATACCTCATGTTGTATCCCATGCTTCTCCAAGTAATTTTAAAATTAAATAGATGTGTATTATCATTCATTGTCAGACCACAACACATTGATTGTTCTTCTAGTATCATTCTCATCTATTCAATGATATGTTCTCATGAAATCAAGCACTTATTGTTTTCTATGTATAATCACCACACATGAAATTCAACTGTAATAATCTATACAAAGGATGAAGTACCTTTCTCCATGAGTTTTGTAAACATTTACTAAGCCACATATATCTGTATGAATATGATCAAGAAGATGAGATTCCATTTCTTTATTTGGATGATATGAAATCCAGACGAGATTCCCCTGAATACAAGCATCACACGACTTTTCACATCCATGCTTTAGGTTGGGAATATCTATGACAATCTTTAGTTTTGATATCTTCTCTATGTCTTGTTTATTGATGTTCCCCAATATTTTATGCGACATGTTATTTTCTTCTTCAATGATTATGTTGCAAATGTTTTCTTTACTATCAACCTAATACAGGTTTCCTTCTATTTTCTGTCCTTTCATAAATGAATATCCTATCTTTCTCATGGTAGTGCAGCCTTTCTGATAAAAATTAACTATAATTCCTAAGTCATAGAGTTGACTCTCACTAATGAGATTATGCCATAGTCTATTCACATAAAGGACTTCAGTTTTCTTTAGCACCCCATTAGCTAGTTCAGTACTTCCACTACCTTTAATTTTGAAAGTTCCATCATTACCAAACTGTATTATTCCATTAACCCTCCTCTTGAAATTCATTAAAAAGTCTGAATTACTTATCATATGATACGAACAACTACTTTAAAAAATCCAAGTGATGTTTCTTTTTGTATATTTGAGGTTTACTTCTGTAATGTTGGATTTATTTCTTTTCTTTCCATGTGACAATGGATTGAGTGCAGGACACTGATGGACTTTCAAATATCTCTTCCGTGTACATGGGTTATTCATATTCAAAATCTTCTTCCAAAGGAGAAAAACTATTTAAAAGAGAAACACAATCTTTTTTTATGATCTTTTACTTTTCTTGGACTTTGGTATGAGGTGTCCATGTCAGTCCTCTACCTACAATAAATGGATTTATGGACAAAGTTAGAACAGTGAAAACAATATCCATAGAAATTGTTTCTTCTGTAAGTAGTAGGATATGAATATTTTCTCCTTTTTTGAACTCCTAGCTCTCCCCCATTCAGATAGATCCTTGCCTCTTTTCAATATGACATAGTATGACACAAATATCCAAAAAACTGACACTTCATTTGAGGAAATGTATTCTCAATTCTATTTGTCATCATGTCTTATTCCATGGGAAACAAGTTTGAATTTCTATCATTCATATAAGATCAATGATAGTCTTCTATTCTCCTTTCCGTTTGATTTAAGGTTCTCTTTTGCAGCAGTTCTTGAGATTCTTCAACATGATCAACTTTTAGCTTTCCTTTATTCTGGTCCACTTTATTTGCAACATTTGATGTTTCAGAATCACAACTAATTTTACAATTTCCCATTTGTGTAGGTCTTTGATCACTAAAAATATTTTCAACTACCATAGACCCTCATTTTTCTCTCTCTAGTAGCTCAAAATAAGAGATCCTACCAAATTATATTTTCTTATGTCCTTCTTTTGAACATGATTCAGTTTTGAATATACTTCTAAGAGTAACAACTTCTTATTCGAGTCCCCCAATAGTTTTGTAATTCTCTTCCAGTCTCAGGGTAAGGTCATTGATGACCTTTTTTTTTATTAAATTCTGAGATTTAGTTCCACTAAATCATCATTCCATTCAAGGATTGATGAATATACTTTCACCAGTTCTTCTGGTCATTCAATTTCAGCTTCAAGATGATCAACATATTCTGATGATTCTTCTTCTATTTATTTACACTTATTCTAAATCTTACCAAAAGCTTCCTTAAGTTGTAACTTGGGATATGTATTAGTTATCACTTGGTTATCTCTAGATTTATCTATTGATGATTCTGACTTATCAATGGTATCCATCATGGAAGCAAGGTTTCTAGTTTTAAACTATGCTTCTTCTTCTTCCCAAAATTCAATATCATCATCTTCCTCTTGAAAAAAAACTATTCATCTCTACTTTCTTTCTATATTTGAAGTATACCTTTTTGAAAAACCTTTTCTGAGGTTTCTCAGTGTTTTCAACTTTGATTTTTTCATCTTTGAACTTTCTTGAGCCCTGAGAGGAAATGTGACCAACTTTTCTCCAATTAAATAAAGACAGAAGTAACTTCCCTTTAAATTTCCTTTTCTGTTCTATAAATTCTGGGGAATGAGATAAAAAAATTCTTTTTCCTCATCGTCTTCACCCTAAAAATCTCTAAAAATCTTCAGTTTGTCTCTGGATATGAATGAAATTTCCATGCTCACTTGAGTCGTAGGATCTTATAGTTTGACCCTCATTTCATATGCCACCAAGATGCTCAGTAGATCATCCAATGAAGGTTTGGAAATTTATCTTTCCTCAAGGGATGAAACCTTTTCATTGTAAAAGGGGTGGAAGCCTTTTCAATATTTTCTTTACAATATCAATGCCTTTGATTTCTTTTCCTAGACCTCGAATTGCTCCAATAACTTCAATAATTTGATTGAAGAAGGACTCCACATTCTCATCAGGATGCATCTTAAGATCACCAAACCTATTTTTCAGGACTTGTAGTCTCACCTTTTTTACCGTGCTATCTCCTTCATAAATATTTTCATTTTTATCCCACATGGACTTTTCTGAGGTTCAACTCATCACCTTTAGATAGATATCTTCAGAAATGGATGTAGTGAGAGCATTTTGTGCTTTATCATTTGCATCAAAACAATTTCTATCTGTATCAGTCATAGCCAACCCTATTGGATTTGTTACTTGTATTCATTACAAAATAGAAAATAGGACTTCCATTACAAGATATCTTCGATGATATCTCATTATTTTATTCGAAATCTAAAAATTACTTCTATTAAAGAGGAGGAATCCCATGATATTGGATGAATTCTCCATGATGGTATAAGATATATCAAACACTAGTAACCTACCTCAGATACCACTTGAAAGACCCTAAAACACTATGAGAGGAGAGGGGTGCATCAGGGTGTCAAATTTTTATTTTTAAAGTTGTGGATATTGTTCTTACGTTGGTTGGAACCTATTAAATTTTTCAGTCAAAATAAATCAAGTAGATGACATAATACTTTTATGTGGTTCACTAAAAATGGCTATGTCCAAGGGGAATACACCGATAGAGTGTCAGTCGTACCTAAATCCACTAATGTTCACTAGTTGTGGAGTACAAGAGTTTGGTCATAGTAACTTTATTATAGGCATGCTACCTTACAAAAGTTCATGGATGGATCACCACATCCCTCAAAACACTTCTATAAACTCCCCCTAGCTCACTAATGTGAGAGAATTCTAACTCAGTTTATCGACATGAAGGTCACTTCAGTATATTGGCATTAAAGTCTTTGTCTCTGTCCAACAAAAGACACTATTAACATCAAAAAAATGATTAGATGATCAATAAAAGCTCTAACCACTCAGCACTGATACTTAAAACATGCATTTGTGAAGCTAAACCATTCACGAAGCTCACAACCTCTCCAAGCACAACCCTCCACGGAGCTCACTACTTCGTAGAGCAAAACCCTTTGCAGAGCTGACTGCCTCATAGAGAAACCTACTTCGCGAAGCTCTATCAGCCAATGTGGAATACCCCATCCTCTCAAATCTCACATGAATTAGAGTTATTGGAATAATAATAGACTTTAAAAGTCTCTTTTTGATGCTCAAGATCACATAGAATAATTTTCCTCATGGATCACCTCTTGCTTCGCGAAGTCAAAGTGATCTTGGATTTTCTCTCTCAAAATCATAAGAAATGAAGAGGGGTGGCCTCTTATTTATAGACATGGTCGAACACAGAGTTCCAATTCTTCAGGTGCAAAATCTGGATCGGCTAAAAAAATAATTGCGACACATCTCTCTCTTTTTAATTCTTTTCATGACCATAGAGCTCTCCGTCAAAACCCTCCGCACAACCACAATGTACCACCGCAAAGAACCACTCGCAAAGCAAGTCTCGTAATCGTAGAGCACACCATCATAATATTCATGTCTTCGTGAAACACAATTTATGAATTAAATGTATGATAAACTCATTACTTTTCCATATTTTCATGATACCTTCAAGGAAAAACACTTTTCTCAATGCTTTCCATTCCCCAAATTTTGGACCCCAAAAACTTGGCAAACACTAGGAAATGACGTCGCCATCAAAACTACTTACGACATGAACTGCATGATCTATTTCATTGTAGTCTACCTTATCATCCATGAGAGAATTGAATAAAACACAAACCATTCTCCATTTTTAGCAAAGAACAACCTTGGATCTAACAATACCTTCATACTTTCCATTTTGTGGGAATACGATAACGCCACTCGTGTGTACGACTGACATCCACCTCGTGAAACAATGAGAATTCTTCACTCTTAACATGGATGGTAATAAGTATGGGTTTAATTAAAATATTTAATATACATGGCATAAAAGTTATTTGGTAATGATAATGTATCATTTTAATTTTTTCTTTCAATTCTACAAGAAAATGGAAACATCGTTTATGTGTATATATGACCTACCATCTCCATGAATGATGTCTTTAATTTTCTATCACTAAAATTTATGGAGTAATATAAATACAAATATAAATAATATATTTGATATTTATATCATGTTTAAAATTCTGTATATGATTAAATCATTATCAAAGTAATAAGACCAAAAATAAAATATCCAAACATATATGAAAAATAAAGCAGTGAATACCCAAAACGTAATTTTTACATGGAATTGTTAATAAATGGGTAATAAAAGGTCATAATAAAATCATATATGATATTATATATATAAATATTATAAAATAATAGGATTATAATAAACTTATATTTATTATACATGATGTTTGAATGTATACGATGTAATTAAATACCTAATATAAGGGGTCTTTGTCTCAATTTTACTTATATGAGAGTTGTGTTATTCTATGCACCTATCTTCCTTAATAAGGTCAATATAAAGTCACTTTAACATTTTATATCCTTAATTTATTTCTCCTCATGATATTTTAAGATTCATTTACTTATTTTCCTTCATGTTTCTCACATTTCAATGTTAAAAATAATTTTTGTGATTATTTATCATTATGTTTCCGATGATAAAATATTATGATCCATATCTCAAGAAACTCATTAGTCCTATTATCCAATGGTTATTAATAATATTAATATTACTGTTTCCACTCTTTGGTACTTAAAATAATCATTTAATTGTTTTTATGAAAATCTAACTTCATTTCTCTCTTTAATCGGAAAACCATTTTCTTCAAAAACCATGTCTTCTATTTTTTTTCAAAAATGTTTTAAAATTATCCTATGATTTATAATTGGAATTTTTACCCATGTTTTAATTCTTAATGTTTTGAAAGGAATCTTTATTTATTTTTCCAAAGAAATCCCATTTTAATTTTTCCAAAAATTTGAAAGAAATATTTCTCTTAATGTGTATGAAATGAAGAAAACTTATTGCTACCATAACAATTATTTTCATTGAATCTTACTTAATAAGTTTTCATGGTTATTTTCTATTAAAATGACTTTCAAAATTTTTATGTTTTAAAAATTGTTTTTTAATGTGGAAATGATATTTTCCTCAAGAAATATTTCAAATAATCTTTCAAAACAATTTTCTATATAAGACGACATACACTGATGTTACTTGTGATTTTCTAGAGATATGAACCATGGATATCATTCATATTCTTTCTCTGCTTGGTTTATTATGAAAAGATGTTTAATACACCAGTTTCTCCTCTACAGGTTATACCATGAGAAATATCTTATTAATCATCATTCTTTTCCACGGGGTATGGTATGATGAATTGATTATGAAACCCTTTATAGGCTATGATATAATGAAATGTTTTTGAAAACCATTTCATTTCACGGGTAATATATGGTGAATGTTTTATTATATTTTTCAACAAAAAAATGGTTTTCATTATGAGATAGGTGGGACCTATATCTCCCTCCAATGCATTCGGTAAATATTTATATCTATAGAGATAGACATGACTCGAATGGTGAGTGAACCTAATTTAGTAGGGTACTTTGTCTGTTATGATGGTCTTTGGAGTGAATAGTGGATACTATGATTGTTATTAGAGTGAACCCATTCTACTATGATAAAATTGAATGTGAGCCTTAACTACTGTTTAAATAATGTTATATTCTTATTTATATGCCAATAATCTATGTATTATGCCAATTTTATTCATCCATGGCTCATGTTTTTTTATTTTCTTATGATTCATGTCTTATAAACTACCAATATTTATTACATGATTAAATATTATGATATTTTAAATGAAGGGAATGATTTTAAAACATTATGTTCATATTATCATACCATTATGTTTATGTTATTATTAAGTAAATCCATTGTTTACCCTCACTGAACATATGATCTCACCCATTATTATGTTTTTATTCACCAAGTTATGAAGAAATGTATCATATATGATATGTCTAATAAGGGTTATGTAGATAATAGTGGGAGATTATGTAGTTTACCTATGGGATAGTTTTTTGTGTTTCCCATCTTCCAAAGACACTAAGATATTATGGCCCATATGAAAGTGTTTGTGCAATTTAATGAATATTCATAAAACATTATGTAATATCTATGTATGATAAGGCTAATTCACTATATTTACTAACCCTATATATGGTTGACCCACACCCCATTCCATGAGAAAGTTACTTTACCCATATTATAGAGGAAAAAAACTCATACAAAACCATCTTAAGACCATTAGGGGGTCCTGTGACCCAGATATACTCTAAGAGAGGACCAGTCAATAGTAAGGTGTATCCCTTCCCACTCATCCTAGCACCACTAGAGTGTCAAACTGAAAGGAAACCCAGTCCCCCCTATGCACCAGAAGTTCCTAAGAAATATAACAATCTACACAACTCAAATTACACAACCATTATTCCAATAATCAATAATCATGATGGGGGACCTGATCCTCACAAGAATATGTAAACCTATTGAAGGTGTTTCTGACGCATAAGGAGGACCTCATGCCTCACCAAATCCCAAGATCAATAAATAAGACTATCATATTCTTCTATTAAAGTGTTATAATTAACCTCAAATAATGCTATGAGAAATTATATCCTATTATAGAGAACATCTACCCCACATCTCTAGTAGAGTAATAACTCTATCACCATCCATGTAAAGGATATTCCACACCGTGAAAGGAGCTCTAAGAAACAGTTCATTTTCATGTGGAACCCACACCCCATATACCCGGGGGTATTAACTACATTAATGTAAGGGATTACCCACACCTAAAAAATGATGCTAACCTTAGGTAATAACTCCTCCCATTTCCATACAACTCTCACCTTATAGTCACCAATGTAAATGATATAGTGAAAGGGAAACTAAGAATGCTATGTCATCATCTCACTCCATATCTTATAGTAAATAATTGGGCACCGCATGGGTGAGAGGACATCCACCATTCAAAATTAAATATGTCCACAAATACCATATCAAAATGAGAGTGAAAAATTATTCCCCTATCCAAACCATATGCACATACTCTAACACTAGTGTGCATCGTAAGTAGGGAACTATCCACGTTCTCCATGTCAAAACTCTACAGAGTTCATTGCAACAAGGTGGATCTATTGAGGACTTTCCCAATCTCTTAATTTCACATTTCTTCAATCTCCATACAAGGAGATCCATAAATACCAATAGACTCTGAAGTAGTACAAAACTAAAAAATATATAAAATGGTTCCATGATATGGTATCTGAATACTTTCAAGGTGGGATAAAATCACTATACTTTCTATGATTCATCATAACGAGGCTATGTTTTTTAAACATTAGAAAAACATCTCACCAGTGGCCTTTGATAGAGAATATGGCATCCCTATAATGAACTATGTGGAATATTTCCTAAAATGGATCATATACTTATCCAAATATATCTCATAGGGAAATTTTTTTAAAAACCCCACTGAGGGGAAATTACATGATGTGAAATACGGTTCAAATTTCAGGTACACTAAAAGCCTCTATCTAAGTGTGTACTAGTGACATCATTCAGTGTAATTAAAAATTTTATGGAATGCCTCTTTCTCTACACGATATGTATGCCTCAGGTGTTACTTGACATTTATAGTGAGGACTCTAAGTCATGTCACCTCAAAATACATGACATGCACTCTTATCCACATGATGTATGAAACCTATGGTCTTCTCGTCTTGTGTATCCTGAATCAAGATGTGTCATGTAGAGAAAAATTTAATGTATAAAGTAAATTTCATTTACTTCAAATGGGGTGTCTATCTATGAACTATGCCACACCCTCAGTCGTGTACCTAATAGTCATACACGATGTGTTTATATGAACTACATTTTGTGTGGATTCATTCTTATACCTTAGTCACACCGATGAACACCATAACATGTGTTTATAAAATACAAATATTATGATTAGGAATTATAAAAGCATAAATTCAACAAACTATCTCATTCTACCCATTTTATAATAAATCACCATACCATGACAAATTTTCCACCCAAAAATAGTTTTAATACCAAAATAATTGAAAATAACCCATAAATAAGGACGAGGTAGAAATTGAAATAATGAGTCCTACCTCATGGTGAATTATCAAATCTTCAAGGTTCCACACCGATGATCCGCATTCCATGGCCAATAAGTCCTAATCCAACTCTGATGTAACTTATTTGATGGAGCTTTACACACCTCTCTATTCCCCCAGAGAGCTCCTTGGTGTCAATGAGATGTAAAGAGGTTTCCTCACAAAATTCTAGAATAGGGTAAGAGTCTATGTGGGGGAGGATAAAAAATAAAATAAGGACCCATTAAATTATGAGCTCAAGACCCATAACTCGATTAAAATTTATACTCCACATAGGTAAAACCACCCATATTAAACTCCTTTATGGTTTCATAAATGTATTTTGGAGATAATTTTAGGAGATATTGATGTTTCTTTGCATGGGAATAGATAATATTTATTTAATAAATATTCAATATCCTAAAAAATTTAAGTGGCACAAAATCATGATAAATTTCAAAGTAAGGGTAAACATATCATATTGAGAATAACCTATCATCATAAAATATTTTAAATATTATTTTCTTAGATTAATTTTCCATTTTACCATTATTAATTCTCCAAAATTTAAAAATAAGAAAAAAAATTGGTATGAAAAATCCTGATCACTATATCCCCCTTACTATCCACACTTTTCATCTTTGGAAATTAATAATCCCTAGAATCTTATCAAGAATCATGAAAACCATCCTCATATCAGAATATATAGCACCTACGCATGAGATCCTCTAGCTTATAAAGGTTTATACAAATGAGGATTGAGAATAAAACACACCCAGGAACATATCCCATTTTTATCACTCAGGTTAAGGGATTTATCACATGAAATTCTAATTCCTCCATGAATAAAAAATATCCCAAAAACAACATTGGGGAAGTTATTAACTCTATAAAAAATCAACTTTTATGAATTTCATGAATTATTTCCTCCCAAATCCTTTTTTTCTCCATCTATGAGACACCCTTCAATGCTAACATAAAGAAAGACCCCAAACCATCAATATCAATCAGATATTATTCATTAACCAAGGTACTTACTAAGAGTATTAAACCTCCCCACCTTTAAAAAGGGAATAAAAAAATAATTTAGTAAAAAGATAATATTACCACATCAAACTTAGAAACCAAGCAACTCAACAAGAGTTCCATACCATAACAAAAGGGCCTCCCACTACTCATCAAGGAATGTCAATCATAAACATTGATTCTATCAAACAAAGGGCATGATCATAATATCAATACACTAATTCAATAATTTATAATAATAGATGGAACAAAAATATTGATGAACTAAACTAATTTAGATTATTACCATTCACAGATAAATAGATCCATATATTCCAAACCCTAGGTCGATATCTGTTAAAAACCAAATTTCTGCAACCAAAACACTATAGAATGATTTGAATCATTACACATATCAAGATTAATCGAGGAATATCCATCTAAAACTCTCTATATTCCATTTGGGTTTTCAAAAAGCTGAAATAACTGATTTTTGGTTAGTTAGATACTTGAAACAACCAAACACACACTATATAACCATTATTCACTTTAGCACATAGTTATTCCCAATGATAATGAAATTTTATAGAACTAAGAACAGAAATATATTCTCTAGAAAACTCAAATAAATAATATTTACTAACCTATTATTCATCTCCTTAGGATCAAGTAATGTGAACTATAAACAATTGGAAATAGTTCTCTACACATTCTAATGATTATAGAGAAGATTCCACTAAAGGAATCAACCAAATATCAATCCCAAAATGGATTTATTCTTCAACTGGGCTTTCAAAACCCCAACCATTCCCATTAAGAAAACCATACAGTCTATAACAACCCCTTAAAGCATAATATTTAAGAAAAATTAAATCCTAACCAAGGAAAAATACACAATAGGCTGAAGAAACCCTTACCCCCAAGGATCCCCTCTCAACATCCATCTCACTAATCTTAACCAACACGTCCAATGGACTCGAATGGAATCAATGTATTCCCAAAACACAATCAATGAAAAGGTAATATTATAAATGAGAGTAAACCCTAGAAATACACTATGGAAAGGCCAACCTATTCTCTATTTTCATAGGACTAATAACCTAAAAACAGCCATGGTGTATGATTCCAAGATATCCAACCAGTGATATAACAGGTTTCTACATCCTAAGGGATGGCCCTACTCATCTTATGGGTTTCACTTCCTAATGAAAGTGGAATGTGATCTTTATGATAAATCCTATAACATCCCAAAATTATAATTATCAATTCTAACTCAATTTTTGAGTGATCATCCATCACTAATGATATCATCAATGGGACCCAATATACCTTGGAAGGATACTAATAAAAAATATTTTCTAAAGACAAATCACACAGAGGGCCAAAAGGTATAGATGGTCACCTCCTATAGGTATGTAAAATCATAAAATATTTGTCAAAATAATCCATTGGGATCTCTATCTCCCTTAAAAAGAATTCCACAATGATAGAATAACACATGATGGTACTATCAAATATTTGCATCAAATAAAAAAACGTCACAGAACAAATATCAACCCCACCAAGAATTTCCTAATCAAAGCCATAAATTTCTCACACACAAATAGGGTATTGGATGATATCTCTTAGAGTCATGAATGGACCACATGGAGGTAGTGGTGGAGGTAATGGATCTATATATTATCTACATCACACTGGGAAAAAATGTTCATGAAATTATTCATTTTTCATATACCCACTGAGTGTAGGACATGATCCTCACATAAAGGATGCCTTAAACATATAATAAGGGAAAATAAAATCATTCAATCCAAACAAGGATACCAATATTGACATTCAACTCATTATAACCATCATCATCTAAATTAAAGATCCTGATAGGATAAAAAAACATCAATCAATTGATCATCCAATGATTAATTTTCAAATAGTAAATTCCAAACAAATTACATACAATAGAAAACTCCCACAAATCAATTAACTATTATAAGGGACCCACACCTCACAAAGATTACATTAACTGATCAAGGGAGTAACAAACCTTGCTGATGGGTGAATCCACAGCTCAAACTCTGGGGTGGGGGGAGTACTGAACCATAAGGAAACAATAACCATAATATATACCATTTTTAACATCAATATCTACTAATAAGGGATCCACAACATATCTCATTGGGGAGTACTGAATCCACTGAAGTATGGGGGACATGTACCTCATAGGAATTGTGGGCATATCCATGCCATTCATAAAAAGAAAACCCATGAACCTATAAGTAGTATTTTTAATTCCCATTTTTCATAGGGGATAACCAAAATGCATAATATATATGGGGGAATCACAACACATAGAGAAATATACATAAAATAGGAGAGAAACTACCCCTCCTATGGAGGACCCACACTCCACCCAATCAGAGAGTACCAACTTAAATGGTTATATGAACTAAATATCATCCAATAAAGATAATAAATCATTATATAGGGATGAATTGTTCCCTATATAGTATGGGATTCCAAATACACTATCATACAGGGGACCCACACCTCATTGGGTCTAAGTGAGTATCGACCCCAAGCCCGAATGGAGGATTTGTAAACCCACATATTTTAGTTTATTCCCATATATCCATAGAGGAGTACCTAACTACACAATATCATATGGGGGACCCCTAATCTAGTATTAAAAAACCCCAAGGGTATTTATAAACCCTATTCATGGAGAACCGATGACTTTTATCATGACGGAGTGACAAAACACCATTTCTACTTCATAGAGTATTCGCGGGGCTCTATCCCTTGAATCTACACCATTGAAAGGGGTTACCAAACCCATCAAAATGAACACCCATGGATAATAGGATCTATTTCCAAACAATATAATCACACCAAGAAAATTATGTTGTAATTAAAGCACTATAATATGAGGAGAGCATCTACCACAGTTCATACTATTATGAGTAGTCCAATTTCTCTCATTACACATAGAAGGTCCATTCCAAAACTCTAGTAAAATAATTTCAATGAGGGATTAACCATCCTTATCACATAATGACATATCTAAAGTTGGATATCATTACATGGAACTAAGAATTCAGTAATTTCAAAATGATTCAGGGATGAACTTAACTATACCCTAAAAATAATTCTCAAAGCACTCAATTCAGTTAATATATTATCATATTCCTTGTGTATGAATGTGTTGACTCCCACACCCTAGCTGGGTTCATGGGTTCCTCAAATAAATCCACTTTATTCATGATTTTACCCAAATATCCCAAACCCAAGCTCATGAGTCACCTATATCCAAACTCTATCCCTAGGACTAACTCCCTCTGATACCAATTTGACATATCCCAACCCATCAGGTCTGCACCCGGGCTGGAGGTAAGATGAGTTTGCCACAGTAATCCCACCTAGAATAGGCCATGATCTATTGAATATAAAAAAAGGAATGATACATGTATGGGGGGCCTTATTCTATAACACCTACATCAAACATAACACACCATCCAACTATAAATATCATATCCATGTAGGATATAAATAACTATATAAAATGAAACATGCATGAAATACACACTAAACATAACAATTACATACAAAAAAAGTATTATAAAAGGGAAAAATTAAGAGTCACAACACAAAAAATAAGCAATAGAAGTAGAGATACTAGTAAGTGAAATCCTTATGTTGTGCCAACATTAACCAAAGTACCACCAATATCAGACATCTAATTGATCCACTAAGCTCTAACTCCACTTTCTCCCTACTTATTGAGATCATTACTAACCTATTAACCATCTAAAAAGGAACAACATGTGTGGGAATAAGGCCTATATAGGGGTTATTATATAAATACCTATAAGGACACCTAAAAAATATAAATCGACTACAACCTAGCTCACAATCAAGGGATAAACTATACATAAAGCACCATGGACCTTCACTCTAGGATCAAATGGTAAACATGTATACATTATATAATTACTATGATACCAAGTAATATGACCAAAACCACATATAATATTTTAATAATCATCTCAATATTAAAACAAAAACTCAATACCTAATGGTTTATTGTGTTTTGAGATTATCAACATTAATGTATTATTGCACATTATTTCTTTAACATCTCCGAAAAAAATTATACACATTTTATTTCATCCCATACATATTACTGCATGTAATTCCTGGGTGAAATGGGAAACAAAAGTAGTGAACTAAAATTCATAGTAAGGAAAAAACTTATTAATGATTCATATAGTGATAGATCATATGCATGTGAGAAAAAAACCTTGGTGAAATATGTGATTAAAAAGATCATGGGAATATAAGAGATAGTCATAAGACAAGAGAGAATAACATAGATCAATGAATGGGAATATATGTCCATAAAAGGATTATAATAAATCATAACACATATATCATGGCATGGAAACATATGACCATAATTATAAACCATGGAAACATAACATAGGAATGTGGTATAACAAAGTTTTTTGGAATAATAGAGAAATGTGGTATAATAATGTGGAATATATATAATCATATTAAATAACTTCTTATGTCAAGGGTCACCAACAAAACCATCATCACATAGTGGAAATAATTATACATTAGATTGTGTTCACTACCAATTTACATAAACATAGTAGGAAGATCCCCATAGTGGATTGTATTTTCTCTCCATTCCCACAAACATAGTAGACAAATTACTATAGTGGATTGGGTTCACTCTATATTCCTTTAAACACAACAGAAAAATTCCTATCGTTGATTGAGTTCACTACCCATTATCATTCCCATAGTACACATAGTCACAAAGTGGATCAGGTTAAGTCCCCAATACTTGTCACCTCATGGTATATAAATCTTTACCCAATGTATTAGAGGCACATATAATTTTCATCCCACCACTCACATAATGAAAATCCCAACATATATGTTCCATATGAAAAAATTCATAATTCCATCATAGCTTGATTAAGAAATTATAATAAACCATGTTTCATGAAATATTATATAAAACAAAATCATAAGACATCATTATAAAGAAAATGGATAGTACGATTAATTAATATCCCCAAGGAATCATAAGAAACAATAAAGGTTATTAAGATATATGAAAAACAAATTACAAGAGGATTAAAAAATTAAATAAATATACTTTCATTTCGATAAATTTTAAAAGAAAACAACATGTAAAAAAGTTTATTATTAAAATAATTATAAATTTAATATAATTTACTTTTAAAAACTATAATAACTTTGAAACGAAGATTCAAAAAGAAATATAGAGAAAATAGAGTATGAAAGAAACTGTGTAGAAAATGTTAAAAAATATTCCATTCATACCTCTAAAAGATAATGTAAAATTTAATAGAAAAGGACCTTAAGTAATAATATAAGTAAGGATAATGAAATCAAGGAAATCGTATTAAAAACATGTATATAGAGGATAATTTTACAAACTAAAAATATATATACAGATGATTTCACTTTTAGGCATCAATTTGGTTAAATTATAATCAAAAGGGAGGGGAAATGGTAAGAATACATTTAAACACTTGAAATACCCATAGGAGAAGAAAACATATGGAGTTTTAGAGATAAATAATATAAAATTTCCTCTAATGGGAACTTATACATAAACAATATATATTTAAAATTGAGATTAAAAAATAAACACTTATGGTTTTGTAGCTTTTTAAAAAAAAGACTTTAAAAGAGAGAATCTGGGATGGATTTGAAAATACCTTAATTTTTTTGAATATTCTGATAAAATAAATCCATTGTAAGGGGACCTTGAGCCTCAACCATTAAAAAAAATCCATTATATATATATATACTATACAAAATAATACAATTGGTGAATATAGAGCATATTTCAAGGAGGTGAAATCAGGACAGATAACCCTTACCTTGTAATTTCACTTGACTAGACATGTTCTTACTCCTATATAATGAATTCAAGTTATATTTTTATATTTATAACAAACTTATTAATATTTATTTTAATTTATATTATTAATTTATAATTCCTTATTACCCACATATTAATTGTTTATTGTTAAAATTAATATTGATATGTTAATTGTTCAGTTTTCTACTCATGCTTCAATTTGTATATTTTTAACATTGATCCTTGATCATGGTTTAATTACATAAAAAATATTCATAATGATTTATTATATATTCTTTATATCTTTATGGAGTCTAATGTTCATTTCATAGAACTTATGGTGATGTTTTACAAGGAATACTTAAAAATAGACTTTTCAATGATTATTGAATTAACAAAAAATTGAATTTATTAGTGAATAAAATTTGGAATATTACCAATAAAGTATTATGAAAACATATTAAATAAATTAATATTCTGCAATATTATCATTATTTATGTTTTATTATTCATTAGTTAGAAAAAATTATATCATCTTTCACGCTGTTGGTAAAAAGGACCCAAATAAGAGCACAATATAATGACTAAATGAGTTAGAATATGATATTGTATAGTAATAATAACACTTTATATAATAAGAATGTATTAAAAACATGTTATCAATGTGTTTAATTATATTTGGGAATATTAGGATGAATAAGACAAAGAATAATAACTATGTAGAGGATAACAATCACATGGAATACTTGAATCTTCTCTTAGAGAGCCTCTTGAAAATGAGGGAATCGGGACTCCTTATGACCAGAGGTTCCCTAAAATAGGATAGGGTATTTGAGATAATTTTGGTATGTATTCAATATAAAAATGAAGGAAATGTGTGGGTTTATGTGGTGAGATGAGGGGTCCTTTTATATGTGACATTTAGTGGCATTTTAAAAAAATACCAATTTCCTAATGTGTAGGAATGTATTTTTCATGGAACATGGATAAAAGAGGAGAAATAATGGATATGGGTCATGGATACCAACATATAGAAAATTTATAGATATGGTTTTATGAATTTTTTGGTTATTAACCCTAAATTTAATATTTGTACCTCCTTTTACCTTTTTTGTGGTAACTCACTTTTTCCTAGGTAACTTATTTTTATGCCAACAAATTAAATTGATCTTATTAATTAATTTTGAAATGATGAGTAAAAATAAAAAATATATTTTAGTAAATTAAATTTCTAAAATTGATAAAAAATATTTTTAACATAAGAACATATAATATATAATA
This sequence comes from Viscum album, assembly GCA_963277665.1. Lineage (NCBI taxonomy): Eukaryota > Viridiplantae > Streptophyta > Magnoliopsida > Santalales > Viscaceae > Viscum > Viscum album. The sequence goes on along the minus strand of OY728145.1, from coordinate 1,365,823,446 downwards.
TACAATTTTTAGAAAAATGTATTTTTAACCATAAGAATGAATTTATTATTTTTTCCTTACAAAGTAATAATCATTTGACGAATGTTATTTTTTTAAATATATATAAAATATATTTTATTAAAATAATTATTTAATAGTGATAAATTTCATTTGTAAAAATACACAACACAAAAAACAAAAAATTCTTTGAAAAATATATCCTTTAACTTTAATTTTTTATATCTATTTCTAAAAAATTAATAATCGATGAATGAATACTTATTAATATATTTATATATATAAATAATATATTTCATTGAATTTAATTCCCTAAATATGAGAAATTTAATTTTCAATTAAAACATATAATATATAATATAAATAATTTTTCTAAATAAAACATTTTGGATAACCAAGAATAATTAAATTATAATGACTTATAGTTGATAAATTATTTATTGGATATTATTAATTTATTTTACTTAACATTACATTAATTTCATCAATACATTTTATTAATATCAATTTTTAAAATAATAAATTTAACAAAAACATATAATTCATAATAATTGTTCCTTTAGAATCAATGATATTTTACCAAGTTAATTATTGTATTTTAATTATATTAAATATAACATATTTTATTTAGAATAATTTATTTATAAAGAACTTATATATTTTTTAACATCTAAATATAATTTATGTATATTAACTATATATCAGTAATTCCAAACTCGTAACATTTTTACTATTATTATACCTAATGACTATATAACCTTTTCTACTAGTCATATAACCATTATATTATCCCCATTACAACTTATAAATTCATTATATTATATCTTCACAAAGAAAAACTCATATTCACATATTTTTCTTATTTGGGTTTTTATTAACTGGTATCTCTGTTCATGATATTTGTCTCAATATAGGTTTTTTTCTATTAACAGTGATTCTAAAGAGTAAAGATGAACTAAATGATTTTATTGTTGTAAAAATATTATTCTTTTCTATTTATTGTCTCATTGTAATTTATACACTGTAACATCCCGACCTAGGTGCCCCACACTGGGGTCTCGAGCTGGTATGTTACATGACCTCAAGCACATATCCCTGTACATCAGAGGCCACTGACTAGTAGGGAGGGTCTAATATCTATCGTGTGGAGACTATACACTCTTTATCATAGTAATACAATAGAAGAAATAAAACAGATTAACTAAATGATATAATCAATAACCAAAAAACCAATATCACATGATGCCTAAAATAAGAATAAAATATTAAAAACTAAATAGTAGATACGAATATACGTGTCAAGTTTTAATATGAAAACCCAAAATAAATAAATACACTAACAACTCCCTAGTGGGTCCCGAATCCAAATCAGGTTCCCTCATCCAAGCTCTATCCCATATCAGCCTTCTAACATAGGGACTATACCCTTAACCTATCCTATAACCATGAAATCTATTCTGGTGCTGATCAGGAAACCCGAGTAGGGTGTTAGTACAACTCAATAGGCCACTACTAATGATGTCTAAAACAATATATAGTCAATAATATTGTATGAAGTTATATAATGAATAAAATTTATGCCATAAAGTAAAAAATTTACATTTATTCAATTACCCTTTATTTAACCACATAAACCCCTAGGTTCTCGAGGACACCCCAAACTCTCATTACCTTATTGGGCCTATACTGATGTCTGATCCATGTCAGAAATTAAATTTAGACTTCATTATAACACATGGTATTTTTTATGAATTCCATTTCAATTCATATTACGACCAATTCAAACCATGGTCCAATTCCAACTCATGGGTGTAGAACATCATGTTTATTACCCCATGGGATTTTGAAGTTGTAGTCCCTATACCACACTCATTTATCAATTAATCACTATGGTATTTTAATTCAGAAGATCATTTCCCACACATCAATATCAATATTTATCATTATGGTATTTTGATGTAGCACACCATGTCCCACACATGAAGATCAATATTTATCATTAAGGGAATTTGATGTGGCAGACCATGTCCCACACACAAAGATCAATATTTACCACTATGGACTTTTGATGAAGCAATCCATGTTCCACAAAAAATATAAATATTTATCATTATGGGCTATTGATACAGTAAACTATGTCCCACACACAATTATCACATATATCAAAATATCACAATTTAATATGTATCATAATATCACATGTACCAAAACATCCAATTAATTAATTCACTAATTAATTAATCCAATTCAATAATTGAATATATATATCATTCCATTAATTACATTAATTAATGTTATAGTAAATTAATCACATTAATTTGAAAATTAATTAATCCTATTCCATTAATTACACAATCAAAACATTCTCCATTAATTAATCAAACAATTAATTAATTCAATTCAACAATTGTATAATAAAAACAATCTCTATTAATTAATTAAAAAATTAATTAATCCAATTCAATCAATTACATAATCACAATATTATCCATTAATCAATTCAATAATTTATTAATCCATTTTACCAATCCCAATATCCCTATAATTAATCAAGAAACTAATTATTCTAAATCAATTAATTCAAAATACCCAATTTCACAATCCATTAATTAATTAATTTATTCAATTAATTAAATCAATTTTATAAAATAAATTTCAAATAATCCATTATAAATTATATAATTACATACACATAATTGAAATCAAGACTTTGGGGTTTGAATAATAGACCACCCACCTTAAGATCGTTGACCAACACTCGCCAACGGGATTCCCCAATTTCAAGAAAAATGACCAGGAATGTGATAAAGAACAAGATCTAAATCCAAGATCAAACAAAACAATATCCATAAAACTAACATCTAGATCCATCAAAACATGGGAAAAATAGCTCCAAATGATGAGAGATACATGGGATAGAGGGAGGAAACCACATGGGATTAAGATCACTTACTAGGAGGGGAGAAGATCTTTAATATGGGATTCAAATCATCAATAATAGAGGCCGAGAGCCTTAGTAATTAATCCAAGAGCCCCAAAAAATTGGCATCAATCAATTGGTGCTGAGTTTGGTTGAATCTAGTTGATTTACTAGGGGGTGTTCAGGATTTTAAAATATAATTTTCGGGATAATTAAAAACCTATGCATGGTTTCTTAAGAAGGGTTACATAGTTTTCCAAAAAATGTCCCTTAACTGTGAACCTCTTCTAGGGGGACCATTTCAAATAAGAGGGATCACAATTTGACACACTATTCACAAGTCGTGCAGTCCTAATCTGTGAAGGGATTCATGGTTTTCTAGTCTAGGGCATACAGTTTGGGAAAACCATGCACCAATTGGGAACTACCCTCATTCCTTCCTATATTCTCCAATTTTCACCCAAACTCACCCAAGATATTACCCAAACATAATATACTCAAAAAAAGGAAAAATAATACCTGAAAACAAGCTCAAAAAATCTCCAAAAGGGTCGAGATCTTATAATCTCCATACCATATAATGAATCATCCTTAATCTATACTCCTAAGAATCTCTAAGATTTTGAGTCAAAAATATTGGGCCACTAAGCCCATTTATCCACTTCTCTCTCCCATGATTCCTCCTAAACATGCCCATGTTTCCACAATATAAGAACTATTGACATGGTCTTTCTCCACAACACTTTACCACTATGATCCGACACACGTATAAGATGGTCCTCAAAGGATGCATTAATTTGAAGCTCAACATCATCCCTATAGATAAAATGATAAGGGTCGAGGTGATACTGGTGAAGTTGTGGCACATAGAAAACATCATTCAAAATTATATTACATTGGGGAAGAAAAAAATTGGTCACCACCAGTCTGATTCCCTCCATAACCTCAAATGGTCAGACAAAACTAGGTGCTAACATTCCTTGTATCTATATCCTACGGTGCTAAAATCTTAGAGACACCTGAACGAATACCCAACCACCCTTTGTATACTCTAGGGGTTATCTATATCTATCAGCATATGACTCTTATATACTCTGAGCCATAGCCATATGATTCCAAATTTACTGAAACTAATTTGATATCTCCTGCATGAGACTCAGTCCCAATAACTCTAACTCATCTACCACTATCCAACATAGATGTGATCTTCATGGACTACCATAAAGATATTCATATGGTTCCATCTAAATATTTTCATAATAACTGTTATTATTGATGAACTCCACCAAATCTAGGTGCTTCTCCCATTATCCATCAAATTCTAGGATACATTCTCATAGAATATCTTCAAAAACCTAAATAGTAATCTTTGACTGCATATCTATCTGTGGGTGGAATTCCATACTAAAACAAACCTATGCACCAACTAAAATTTTCAAGCTCTACCAAAAGTGAGAAGTAAAATGCGAGTCACAATATGAAACTATTGTCTATGTAACCCCATGTAGATGGACTATCTCTCAAACATAAAAGTATCCCAATTTTCCCATTAATAAAGTATCCCACATAGGAAATAAGTGCATTATCTTTTTCAAATCTTCCACAATCACACAAATAACATCATTCTTATGAGGTATCCTTCAGATACCCACCAAAAAATCCATAATATCATCATCCAACTTCCATTATAGAATAGGAAATATCTTAAGTAAACCACCAATTCATTGATACTCATCCATCACATGTTGACAGGTGTAACCTCATTTCACAAACCCTTCAATCTCTGTTTTCATGCCCAACCACCAAAACTCTCATCATAGTTCACTTTACATTTTGGTCACACCTGGATGCACTGACCAATTTGATGCATGAAACTCACACATCATCTCCTCACAGATCATTGTAGGAACAACAAACTAATTCCTAACATATATGATTTCATCATCATTTATTTTCTAACTTGATGGTGAAACCCATCCTTGAAGGCTTTCCCTAAAAGCTAAATATTATAGATCCTCATACAACCTATCCCTGGTATGTATGAAAAGTGCATATTCCACTAAAACTAATAAATGAGTTATCTTCTTCTGACTATCCGGAACCACAACATTCATCTTATCTAGTAAATTAATCATATTCCACTCAGTACTAAACTTCTGAACTACCAGATTCTATGTTTTCCAACTTAATGCATCTATAACACTATTTACATTCTCGATCATAGATGCTTGTTGAAAGTCAAATGAATGCATATACTCAACCCATATCAACTTCTACAGATTCCAATCTCAAAGGAGAAATATATACTTTAAGTTATTATGATCTATAAATACTGTAAAGTTCTCACCCAATAGACAATGTTCCCAAAACATCAAAGTATAAACCACTACTACTAACTTGAGGTTCTGTATAGGGTAATTCCATTCATGTTCCCTCAACAGTCGAGAGCCATACATGACTACTCAATTTTCCTGCATCAACAATGCCCCATGTCAAATCCCTAAAGTGTCAAAAAACACTGTATACTCCTCACCTAGCTCGAGTAGGATCAATATCGGTGTTAATGTCATTCACTTATTCAACTCCTCGAAGCCTTTCTTACATGCTTTCAACCATTAAAAACTTATCCCCTTTTTTTTAAAGCCCAAAAGAGGTGATTCCTATCAGGAAAAGTCTGGGATGAACCTCAAGTAATATCCTTCTAACCATAGGATAGCTATATATATCAAAAACATTCTTGGGATCCTCCTAAGATACAACTACCTGAACCCTCTCTAGGTCTACTGAAACACCTTCCTCTAAGATGATGTGACCCATGAAGTGTTCTCAATTAATCCAAAATTGAAACTTATATATCTTGGTGTATGGATGATTCTCTCTCAGTGTAATCAGGGCAATGGCACGATATTGGTCATGCTCTTCCTATGTATTGGAGTACAATATGATATCATCCATAAACTCTCTAGGCACAGATGGAAGATTTTGTTTATTAAGTCCATAAACACAGTTGGTGGGTTCCTCAACTTGAATGACATCAAAAAGAACTCTTATAGGCCATACATTGTTCTGAAAGCACTCCTTGATATATAAAATGGTTAAAATCTCACTGGATGATACCTAACCCTTATTAAATATTCTATAAAACATAGGATCCCCTCAACTGGTCAAATAGACTATCGATACATGGAAGAGGATATCAGTTCTTTATAGTCATCCAGTTCAACTTTTATTAATCAACACACAGGCATAGAGTTTCATCAGTATTATTCACAAATAAAACTAGATAACCCCATGGTGATGTACTTGGATGGATAAATCCTCTATCCTCTAACTCCTTCAGTTGAGTATTGATCTCATGGATATCTGATGGTTACATTCTATATGTTGGAATATAAACTATCTCATGCCTCGATATGATATTAATGGTAAATTCCACATCTCTCTTAGTAGGAATCCCTAATAAGTCTTCAAGAAACAGATATAAAAACTTATCCACTACAGGTGGAAAAACACCATTATTTACACTCCCATAATTTAGAAACATACTAGAAACCTGTGTGGCGAGGTCCACCCGTTGTTGATGAACTATCCGTATATGACCTTCCTGGATATCCCATTGTCCATGGGGAACATAATTTTTACCCTGAGTAGATATAAAATTCACTCTCCTACGATAAAAATCAATGTGGTATCCGTATGATACTAACTAGTCCATACCCATAATTTGATCGTAGCTTGATATATCTAGAATGTAGAGATTTTATAAAAACCATATTCCCCAACCTTGAGAAAATAACCTTTACATGAACAAATGTATCTCGACCATACTCCAAAAGGCATATCTATTATTATAACCACACTAATGAACTCCACTTCTAGGTTTGAATCATTTAAGAGTCATATATATATAAAATAATGAGAGGAACCCATATAAAATAAATTAGTAACTAATATTGAAGCTATATCAATAACGCCTCTAACTGTCGATTGTCTAGCCTCACTATTCACCGATGAAAGATAAATTGAAGGTATTCTTCCTCCCCCTATTCCCTATGATGAAGTCTGAATACCCTATGATACACTACACTATTGATATGGGTTCTCTTACCATGAATCACCTCATCCACTTCCTCTAATTCCACAACCAGCAGAAATCGAACTGCCAAACCGACACAACGTAGAATACCCCCTTGCAGCACTCTGATTCGGTCTATATTATACATCACTACCCATATTTAATAGGTTCCTAACAAACCTCAATAGGTGACCCATTCTTCTGTAGCCTCGACACTATATCGGTGGTTGGGGACACTGTCCATGGAAGTGAACTGACCTACCACAATGGTGATAGAGAGTATGGGTAAGGTCCTGTGTGATAGACCATTCCCCTTGACTACTTTATTTCGACACCCGGGATAAAATTATCATAATGATGCATATTTCTCTTAAAATTAATTCTTCCTGACCATAAAAACAAACCCACATATCCTCTCATAGAATCTTCCTTCAATGTTCCCTCAAATATGATAGCCTGATTCACCACTTTTGAAAACATATTTAGCCTGAAGATATTCACCTGGGATATAATTTAATATTTAAGCCCATCTTGAAACCTCCTTATCATTGTAACCTCACATCATACCCACATAAGGGTACAACACTTCAAATATTAAAAGTATCTAGCATATTGCATCACTAAAATACTCCCTCGAGTCAACCTCACAAACTATGCTACTTTCTCCTTCCTCATCATCTCTAGAAAAAAGTTCCCCAATAACTTCTCTAAAAAGCTATTCCATAACATACTGACTTCCTGTACAATCCAATCCTAAACATCCCACAAGTTCTTAGCTAATCCCCATAGAATATAAGTATCCAATTTTCCCTCTTCTTAGTAATAGTCTCCAAATAGTCAAGTATAGTCTAGATGGACTCAATCTAGAACATTTTTTCCCTCAGGTCCACCCTCTCTAGTAAACATCATAGGGTGATGTATCTAAAAATCATATGTAAGGATAGACATACCCTTCACCACCCAATCCTGGTCTCTCTACATAAACTACATAAGTAAATCAATGTTATCATGAAACATATCTCCAGATTCCTCACCTTGTAGTATTGGTGCCTCAGGTTCCAATATTGGCGGAGCATCTCTAGCCCTAACCTATGGTCTTCTAATCATTAAAAATCATCTCAGAGGCATATCTCTATAATTCCAAAAAACGTCTTAAGACTCATAACATGACATTAACATATTTAACAAGTGATATTTAACAAAATCCACAATTATTCATTCCCCTAACCCCCTCCACATGGTCAAAACTGAGGTGGTATCACTACCCTTAACCATCCTACATCTAAGTCATGGTTAACAAAGGGTAAACTCATTGTCATTTCTCAAATCTTATTATACACCTATTTATTCACATATTTCGAAATTTTACAATTTTTCTCAATTTTTCATTAGGAACCTTTTTTAGTTATGCTTCACATAAGAAAAGGAAAACTTTTTCATCTTAACAAATTTTCCAAATAATTATTTTTCCATGCATACCTAAAATGATGCACATACAAAAAAAATCATGAGTTCCAAAAATGACTCATGCATACTTAATTATCATGACATACCGATCCATGAGTCAAATATAAAAAAAGATCATAAATAAGAATCACATCACACAACAAGTGCATCATCCAAGTGGAAGTAACATCGAACTATAACAATATACAACAATAACAACAATACCACCCTATGTACTTGGGTTTTACCATATAAATAGATTAGATAATACCATGTATAAGCTCATAACTAATGAACAAATCTTATTAGTATCATATGTACCTTTTTCCAATAGTATGACAAAAGAAAAGAAAATAAAACTAGGCTCTAATACCACTTTGTAATGTCCTAACCCACGTGTCCCACATTAGTGCCCTGAGACGGTCTATTATGTGACCTCAAGCATGCCTCTATATGTGCCATAGGCTTATAACTAGCCGAAATGGTCTAATATTGATAATGGGGAGACTATACACTCCTTATCATAGTAATAATATAGAGTAAATAAAATATAATAACCAAATGATATAATCAATAACAAGAAAACTAGTATTAAACGATGACTAAAACATGAATACAATATCCAAAACTAAACAGTGTATATGAAAAAATGTTTCAAGTGTCAATACACAAAACCCAAAATAAATAATGACACTGAAAAATTATAAGAGGGTCATGAATCTATGTCTGGTTCCCTCATCTATGCTCCATCCCATATTAACCATTTAACATAGGTCCATTAACCTTAAACTATCTTGAAACCATTAAATCTATTCAAGTACTGAAGAGGAAGCTTGAGTGGGGTGTGAGTAAAACTCCATAAGCCACCACCAATGGTGTCTAAAACAATATCAAATCAATAACAGTGTATATAGATGAATAAAGAATAAAATAAAAGAAATAAAGAAAATAGTTTACATTTATTCAATTACTCTTTATTTTACCACATAAAGTCCAGGGTCCCCAGGGACACCCCAAACTCTCAATATCAACTTCAACCCATGATGGATTCTAAAACATGACTTAAATTCAATTTAAATTTCATTGTAACACATGGTATTTCATTATCCATTTAATTTTATTTAATATTATAGCCAACTGGATCCATGGTCCAATGGAAACTCAGGGGTATAGAATGTTGTGTCTATCACCTTATAGGCTTTTGAAGCAACAGTCCCTATCCTGCACTCATTTATCAATTTATCACTATGTGATTTTGATGTATAAGACCTTGTACTACACATGAATATCAATATTTTTCATTATAGTCTTTTGATGCAGCTAACAATGTCCCACACATGAAGATCAATATTTATCACTATGGGATTTTTATGCAGCAAATCATGCCGCACACACGAAGATCAAAATTTATCATTATGGGATTTTGATGTAGTTGAAAATTTCCCACACATCACTATTAATATTTATCACTATGATATTTTTATGCAGCTGACCATATACCACACATGATTATCACATATATCATAATATTTTAATTTCACATGTATCAAAATATCACATCTACCATAACATCAAATTAATTAATTCAACAATTTATTAATCCAATTCAACAATTGAGTATTCACATCATTCTATTAATTAATTCAAAAATTAATTAATCACATCAATTCCATTAATTAATTACACAATTAACTATTCACAATAATTCAAAAATTATTTAAACCAATTCAGTCAATTGCAAAATCACAACATTATCCATTAATTAATTCAACAATTAATTAATTCAACTCAATAGATTTATAATCATAACAATATACAATAAGTAAGTCAAAAATTAATTAATCCAATTTCATAATCCCAATATCCATGTAATTAATTCAAATATTAATTATTCCAATTCAATCAATTCAATATCTGTATTTTTATAATATCTAAATTAACTAATTTATTAAATTAATTAAATAAATTTATGAAACTACATTTATAATCATCCAATAGTAATTATAGAATTATATATACATAATTAAAATTAATACTTTTGGATTTTAATAATATACTACTCACCTTAAGATCATTGACCAAAAATCACCAACATGATTTCACAATTTCATGTGGAATGATCAAGAATATGACAAAGAATGAGATATAGATCCAAAACCTAGATCCAATATCAAAAGAAACAAGTTCCATAAAACCTATATCTAGATCTATCAAAAAATAGAAAAACATCCCTCCAATGGATGTGAGAAACATGGGAGAGGGGGAAAACCATATGGGATTAGAATATCTTATTAGGATGAGTGGAAATCATCAATTTGGGAATTAAATCATCAATAACAGAGGTTTTGATCCTTAAGAATTCATTCAGGAGACTCATGAAATGAGAATAATAAATAGGTTTCATTTGGGTTGAATTGGGGTATTATTTCTGGGGGGGAGGGTCGTGATTTTAAAATCTAATTTTCAAACATATTAAAAAACCATGAACGGTTTTCTATGAAGGGGCACACGGTTTGAAAAATTGTGCACCTTAACTGTGTACCTCTTTTTTTTGGGGGGGGGGGAGAATGGTTTATCTTAATTGGGTGCATAGATTGAAAAACCATGTACCAACCTTGAAATCCCACTTACGGATAGGTTTCATAGCTTTCTATGCTAGGGCACATGGTTTAGGAAAACTATGTGCCAACCGTGCACTTCCCTTATTTTTTCCAAAATTCACCAATTTTCACCCAAACACATCCAAGATTAAACCCAAAAAATATAATAAAAATAAATAAAAAAATACATGAAAATAATCTCGAGAAATCTTAAAAAAGGGTTTTTATCTTAAATACACTTTCGATGAATGCAATCATCCGTGGTATATAAGAATCTACAATTTTATATACTTTTAATATAATATTCCATTTTGACAGAATAGTTTTTTCTAATTCTCTTAATTTATTTTATGATTTATTTCATTCCTATTTTTTCATTAATTATTAAGAAAAAAATAATTAACTTAGGGAAATAAAATGAATATTCAATTCTAGGATTTTACAAAAATGCCACCCAAATCAAGAAAAGTGGGTGAAACAAACTACTGTGAAGAAGATGTGGATTAAAGTACCAATAAATCATTTAGTAATGTATCATTAGGGGAAATGAGGATACCCATAAAATCTATAAATTCTTGGAATTAGGATGATATAAATAAAATTTACATCTCAGTGTAACTCCACTTCCCTACTCATTGGTGACAGGGAATATGAAACAATATTTGGTTCATATAAAGGAACCAGAAGCCCATATATTTTCCTTATACCTAGGAGATGTAATTAGTAATAACCCATATTTATGGGGGCTCATTGAAATGTATGCCGCACTAAATGAATCGATATCTCAACCCAATCAACATTCCGGGGGAAAAACTGAATTCTTTAGTGTATTGTTGTTCCTGGAACACCACCTAATGTCATAGAAATACCATATCCATATATCACTATCATAATTTAGTGTCATGTTCCTATTTGAGGTGGGGTACCCACACCCCACAAGAAGGAACACATACCAGTTGAGGGAGTTACCAACCCTATAAGTGGGAGACCCACACACCATTATCTATGGGAGTTACCTTATGCATCCTATAGTAAGGGAAATACCCCTCAATAATGTTGGGACCAAAAGAGAGTCCCTAGATACACATATAATATAGGGGGGACTAACCAATCGTAAGGTGTGTCCCTACCCAATTATCCCAAATCAACTAAACAAGTATACTGAATAAAAACCTTTAGAGACATTGTTTTACAAAAATTCGTAGAGAAATAATACTTTATATGAAACTGAAATGCCATAATCCTTATTCCAAAAATCCAAAATCATGATGTGATACTCACACCTTTCTATAAAAAACAGCTGATGTAGTTACCAACTTTTAAGGAGGACCTTGTTCCTTACCAAAGTATAAGATCAATCAAGGATAGTATCATGTACTTCCATGTAATGGTTAAACCACACCTCAATTGGTTGTCTAAGAAACTGTAGCCTAGTATGGAAACCCAAATCTCCTATATCTGGGAGAGTATTAATTGTACCAATATCTCTGTAAAAGATATCCCATATGAAAAAGGGGGATTTAGGAAACTATTCCTTATCATATTTGACCTTCATCCACATCAATCAGGCAGTATTAATGGTAGTGAACAACTGATTCCTATCCTACAATCCAAATCACAGGAAAAAAACATGACCCTATAGTTTCTAGGAGTAAGGGAAATATCTTTGAGTTATATACCAAAACTATAAGTCCCTCTATAATTCTTTACTGTAATGGGGAACCACCAAGTACTTTCTCAAAATCCCTCTTTCTTGTTTCTTATATCCTCTAATAATAAAACCTGAAAATTTAAAAAAACACCCACATAGTACTAAAATTTTAAATACATTATACAATTATACACCCCTATATTTTAATTCTACAAGGATGGGTTACCATACATGTATTTTATTTAAATCATCACCATACGGATAATTTTTTCAAACATCTCCAAAACATCTTTCCACTAGCCTTTGATATTGAAGAGGACCTCACTGTTATAATCTATATAGAAAGTTTCCCATAATATAATGTATACTTGTCTAAATCTAGATAATGGGATAAAAAATATGAAAAACCCATTAAGGGGAATGTAAATGGTGTGTACTATAGTGTACATGGTTTGAACACCCAATACTACCATCTATGTGTCTATAAAGAACACATCATCATATAACTCCAATGTACATGGTATGACACTTGTTCTATATGGTGTGTATGACTTAGGTGTTACTCGGTGTGTATATAATAGACTCTAAATCATGTATCCTAAAATTAAACTAAATACATGTTTGACTACATAGTGTGTAGAACCCTAGGTTTGGCCACGTAATATACACCAATTCCAGTTGTTCTATGTAGATTGACATGGTATACATATTGTACATGAAATGTACATCCACATGGTTTCTGGCTATGTACCGTGTGACACCACATGTCTTATAATTAATATTACTATATGGAATATTTATATGGCCTACAAATCTAGTTGACGCTATATTCTATCCTAGACAAATTGGAAAATAACATGATGTGGGTTCATGAACAACACAATGTGTGATTGGGAATTTTTTATGAAGACACTTTTAGAACTAGCTCAATCCTCCCATTTCATAACAATTCTATATTATATAGGCATTTGGAACCGAAACAATAGTTGTAATCTGCAAAAAAAATAAATGACCAATAAAATAGGATGATCAATAAATAAAAATAAACATTCCTACCTCATAGTGAATCAATGAATCTTCATGGTAACATGATGATGATCCACATTCCTTGGCCTCTACATCTCGATCTAGATCCATTCTATGTTATTAGATGGGGCTACACACACCTCCCACTTCTCCCTTTGATAAGTTTAGTTTCATAGAGAGGAAGGGATGTGTCCTCCCCAAAAATTTTAATGGGTAACTAGTTTAGGGTGGGATAAAAATAAAAATAAAATTAAAATAATGACCCATTAAAGGCCCAACTAGTGACGCGATCAGATTTTCAACCTCAACTAAAAAAATCACCCAAAATAGACCCATCTAAAGAGTTATAATTTCTATATGGATATCCATTTCATAGATAGGTATTTTTTATGTGTGGAAATAAAAAATATTTTTTAAATAAATTTTCAATATCCTATAAAATTTTACATTTTCATAATACTAGTAAATTCCATCCTAATGGTAAACATCCCATCATGGGAACAACAAAACTATAAGAAACTATTTTTGAGGACAATTTCTAGTTTAAATTCACAATTTTATCATTATAAAGTTTCTATGCTATGAAACTCAAAAAACGAGTTATGTCCTCCATAAATAAAGACTCAAATAACTATAATTATGATTTCAAGATCACATATACCCTAGTGAAGGATAATTTTGTAGCTGACACTTTATGTCGAATTTCATGTGGGGATTTTTTTCAAAATAAGTGCAAGGAATGTAACATGATGTAATTATATTCATATTTATAAATTTATTAATGAAATTAATATGGGATTACAACTTTATAGAATAATGAGGACAACTTCATTCATGTGACATGTGGGAGATTCTCAGATTGGAGACCTTGAAGTGGAAGTATAGAGAGATCATATAGTTGATTGGGATTATTTTTATGGTAATATATAGGACCAAGAACACTGATTATTATATAATGAGAAACTATATGTTCCTTAGAGAATGTATGAAGTTATTATCCTAGAGATTTATAACTCATATTTAACAATAGGTACCTACGTTGATGTATGGGGAGGTTTTTATGGTGTAAAAAGGTCCCAAAAAAATCAATTTTCTTATATGGTGTATCTACAATAAATCCCTCCCCATGGAAGATGAAGTGAAGTGAAAGGGGGTCTCCCTCATCTACAGATGCAGTTGCTTCAGTAACCCAAAAGAAGAGAGATATTTTGACTTGTTTTTTGGCGGGGATTGGGATGCTTCTATATAGACTGGAATTAATATTTTCATTAATAAAATGGTGTATGAGAGGGTCGATATGGATTTCCTTCATCAGTGGTTCCATGGAATGGAAGACAATAAACATGAGAAGAGAGATATGTCAATTTTAATAGAGGTAGGATGCTAGAGAATTTGGCATGCGCGTAATATGGAACCGTTTAAGGGGACCCCAAGATTATGATTGGCAGTGACATTTTGGGATGAGGCCCTTACGGTAGAGCTGATTCCCCATATCAATTAGTGGCATCACTCACCCATGCTAAAAATATTCATGGATGGCAGAAAAAAATGTCGATCTAATGTCAACCTGAATATCCAAGGGAGTTGGGTGAAGTGGGATATGATTTAGTGCAGTCATAACCTGAACACTGATCGGTCCTACTCAAATGGGGTTATGTAGGGAGGAGGTGTTGTTCTTGATATTTTTGGCCCTCTTATCCTTGCGGTCAATTTTTACCTCAATCCAGGTGACTTCCTCATCACTTAAGCCTCTACTATGATCAAGGGGGTCAAGGTGTGTATCTCTCATGATATTCTGTTGAAATGGGTTGAAACTGATTCATCTATTCTTTATGGAACAATTTGAGGAGTTATATAAGTCCCATATTCTATCATTAATTTGGTATAAAAAAGGAGAAATCTCTTCCCCAATCACATGAAGGTTTCATAGACATGGAAAAAAGGGAATATGGTAGCTTACTTATTGGATACATGGGCCACTCCAGAGTCTCCTTGTAATATTATATACTTCCCAAGATCCCTCTCCAAAGATTGCATTAATCTTGTAAGAGAATATACCTTGGGTATTATCTAATTTAGACCACCATGACTATAGTTTGGCCTTGTACCCTCTCCCTAATAAGAGTTCTTAATATTTGATTGAATATGTGTTATAATTTTAATAAAAAGTTTTAGTGCTCTAAAAATAAAAAATAAGTGGCTGAGTTCATAACTGTGTGACTTATATGTTTTTTTTTGGCAAAATCTAAACATAATGTCCATAAAGTTTTATTACATACTATAGGGAATACATTGTGTATGTGGGAGAATATTTTTATATATTTTGTTAAACAATTAACTCATGAACATAGAGAATTTTATTTTATTTGGGTTATCATATACTGAATGACGATGTGGTCTCACTTATTTCTATTCAAAGAATCAATATTAGTGGCTATTTTGGAAAGAAATTGTTTTACCATGGTAGTGAGTCTTCATATATATTAGAATATGTCTGTTTTAGGCTCTAACACTCCATTTACAATATGTATGTAGAAGGTATTATTTTGTTATTTTGGTATCCAATTGTGTTTAATATTTCATTTCACCCACAGAAAAATTATTAAAATAAGTGAATAATTATAACATTATAGTATCTATTAAGGGACAATATTTTGGATTTAGTATGATCTTAGGAAGATCATTTAACATTGGATGTTGATACTTATAACAATAGTCATTATTCTTGTATTAGTTTGACACCTTATGAGTATTTTTATAGAGGACCATGCCATTTTCAATTTTTTGGGTTGTGATTTTTGAGACAAGTGTTATTTATCTAAATATGGTGTATGATATGACCGTATATGTGAAGATTATTTGAGATTATATGAGATTTTATCATAGTATAATAAATCTAATTTAGACCAAAGGATAAGATCATTGGGGTTTTTTTAGAGATCATGCATTCTTATAATGCTCTCCTTAGTTAGGATAGTGAATTTTTGGAAAGAAAAGTATGTTTTATCCTATATTTATTATCCCATTTGAGATTTTGAAGCATGTTAGAGAGGAAGCTTATCAATAGACATTAACTCTAAATATAGAATGGAATTACGATATATTCCATACACAATGAATTTAAAATTATTATTAAAACTGTTTACATGTTATTGATTTGGTTAATCTAGATATGAAGGAGGATATGAATTTTAGTAAGTTTTTTTTATAAAAATTCGGGACTAAAAAAGACAATTATAGCGAATTTCAGTTATTCTATATGACAGTTTGGTTTTTTAGAAACATGGTTGAATATATTATAGTACTTGAGATTGGGAAGAAGAGATTAATGTTCAATATCATAATATTTTAGTTATTTTAGTTTAATTTCAATTTTTTTTATAACAATGAAACATAATGTGATAGATATATTTATGTTATATTTTATTGGGAAAGTAAATTGAGTAATTTAAATAGGTTTTTTTAGAATTAATTTATTGTTTTTTCATTCATTTTAAGGGGGAAGACATTTGACTCTCATTTGATCTACCTTTTCTCTATGAACATTTCTCCATTGTCTTTACATGTCTCCCAAGAGTGATCTCATGAGATTCAATGTATTGAGATGATGCTAGAAAAATAAAGGATGTAGGATGATGATTCAATAACATTATGATAATTTATGGTATGCAATTCATGAATTCCATATATTTTTTGAATATATGAAGATGTTATTTGTGATTATTTATTTGCCATGATGAATTTAGTGGTGATATTTGATTTTGTTGTTATATGAATATTTTATCTTACCTCAAATGTGATATTGTTTGATGATAATGGAGTTCATTTTTTAAATATTAATTGAATATAGTTTATGAAATTTGGCATGTTCCATGAAAATTCATTACGGGACTGATGCTACACTTTGAATTTTATTCTTTAGTTGATGGTATTATTTTTGATGATGAGGTTGTGAGTTACATGGGTGAAATGAAAGGTATCATAGAGACCGTTCCATATTATAATGAAGAGAAACTTTCATCATATTATTTATATAGGGGTTGTACAAGTTTACACATAGGAAGTGTCAACCAAGAATTATTACATGCAAATTCTAGTACGAGTTCTATTCCACCCAATTAACTTCTTCCACTTTTCAAAAATATGTATAACTGGACTTGTGGGATGTATTTATTGTTGTTAATATATATGAATCTATTAGAAATACTAATATAAACCTCTTCTTTGTGTGTAGATATAGGTTTCAATGCGAAATAGCGTATATAAGGAATAAATGTTTTTAAATATGATTTATAATATGATATATTTATTGAAGAGTTTATATAATATATATAAAAATAGGATATGATGAATGTTATAAATATAAAAATGACCTCCCTAGGATCTTGATAGTGGACGACCTAAATGGAAGCATGGTAAAATTACTTGACATGATAATTTATTACCTACGATCTATTTATATTTGTGCATATATTTCTTTTTTGGGAGATGAAATAGATGGTGAAAGACTGATTATATTTATGATTCCTGATGAAATTGATGATTATGCTATAGGAAAATGGTAGCGGTAGTTTGTTACCTATAGTTGTGTTGATTTAGGTTGAGATGGGGATGTCCCTTAGGGTGGAAACCCAATATCAATGATAGTTCCTATGGGAAGAAAAATACAAAAGCATTATATTTCAATGAGGTGGGTTTATCTGGGGAAGCCCATGAGGGTGAATACCCAATTATAGGGAGATTTCATATTGGTGGATTTATTTCTGATTATTATACTTTTTAGTGAGGTCCATACAGGTGGATAACTATATAATAATCTTATAGTGAGGTCTTTATGGGTGCACAAATGCTTGATTCTCTATTATAGTTCAAAGGTATCATTTATTAGTGAGAGATATATGATATTAATGATATGGGGAGTATATATTATGATTCTTGAGATAAATTTGAAAAGAAGGAAATGAAATGGGGGTGGATACTATATTTCATTATTTTTTTACTTTATTCATAGATTCATTAAAATACTTCTTTCATAAGGAGAAATAATTGTTTCAAGGAGGAACTTTTATAGTATATTAATATTTTTACCCCTAAATTATATAAACTTTGTTTTAGATATTTTTTATGGATTTATTGGTGGTTTTTTACTACCTTAGATATTGATATGAGGTACTTCTCATTGGAGTTTTGTATTATACCTTTTTGGAGTTCTAGGTGAGTTTGGTGACATTGCATATAATTTTAATTTTTTGTATTGGAGTTTTATATATTTTTCTGACTTTAAATGATTTTATTTGTATATTATTTATATACTTATAGAGTATTTTTTTATTTCATACTTTATAGAGATTCAATGTTTCTTTTAAAGGCTAATTTCGTCTATTTTAATGATTTTATTACCCTAGATGCGTAACCAAACCATGGATTTTTAAAGGTGGGATTTTGGGGTCACAATCAATATCATTTTCAGTTAAATGGAGTCATAGTGAGGTTGGATTGTGCTATAATGTCATCAAATAATGTTCTTTATGACGGATTTAGGAGTAGTTATTGGTGATAATTTCATGAGTTTGTAAGGAATCTATAATGCATGAACATGGTATATAAAGTATACCTATGAAATAGAATGGACATAAAAGGTTCCCATTGGTTCTAATATATGATTATTCTAATATATAAATCAAAACTAAGGTAATAGTATGTCGACTATAGGTTATATTAATAGGTATGAATTCATCCACCATGTTATTTCAAGTCATGATGTTTGTGTGCGCTATGTATGGCGTAATGGTTCATATAGGGTAAAAAATGTTATAATATTGTTTAAAATTACTCAATATCCATATATATATATATAAATGGGTTTAAGTTTGTTTAATTAACTATAGTTAAACCATTTATTCAATATTATCCTGAAGATCATAATGAGTAGGTGGTGTAAGATCCAAAGAAAGTATGCTGAAGGGAAGACTTGAAAGATTGAATAGTTTGAAAGATGACCTTGAGTGAGTTTTTAAAGATTAAATTACAATCTTATGATGGATATATCACTATTCAGGAGACTTAATACTATTTATAACATGTCGTGATTGAATTTTAGTCAATCTAGATTAGTGACAAGCACCATGTTCCCTTAGCGGTGAGTTTTATAAGAGAATCAACATTTTAGTAATGTATTATATGATTTTGAGATTATGATCTGTTTATATTTGGAAAGAATTAGTTTTGATAGATGTTTAAAATGAATTATTATTTCAGTCTCTATGTGTAATGGCTCAGAAATTCCAACACATTACTTGGAGGGAATTCGGGTGGTAGAGGTGTTTGGAAGAGGTCCTGAGGGAGTTGTAGAGTGAAGAGTATGAGATATATATGAGATTTTACCTGGAGGGAGTCATATAGTGTGGGTCTAGGCTATTCCATAACGGTTTGAGGATATAGAGTATGAAGATCGGGCTGTGTAGTTGTGATCAGAGGGGTGGTTTGGCCGATTATGCTAAAACAGTACCCCCATACGGTATGGAGGGTGTTTGTGTCTTGGAGGTGCGTTTTTTCAGAAGGTTATAGTGTGTATTTGAGTGAATTTTGAACAAGATATAGTGTTCTATGGGCATAAAGAGGCCACTATGGAATGGAATCTTGGAGTTTAAGCTTTTAGGTTCTATTTTTGGGGGATAGTTGAACCATGGATTTGGGGAAAAAGTGCATACTTCTTGTTGTTATTGATTTTTTTCAGTGTTTTAGTCTGAGATATTACATGGTTATTTTCCCCCTTTATTTTATATACAACATGAAGATAGACATGGATCTTGGTGGACCCTTTAATCGGTGGAGCTGTAGCACAGTGGCCAATGTTGTCCTGTGATCTTAAACTTTTAGACTACCTATCAATTCTAAAAACCCCTAGAAAAACCTTATTACTCCAACCTTTAGCTTTTTTCTTGTTTGAACTAAGTTAATATTAAAGTGTTTTTTATCCCCATTTTAGTGTATTTTGAGACTAAACTTGGTTAATCGATACATGGTGGTTTAGGTAAGTTCCTCCCTTCCTTTTCCTAGTCCCCCCATTTTTCTTATCTGGGGAATTTTTTTTCTAGATAAATCCTATGGTTTTTGGGATGTTTTGAATTTTGTGGGGTTTTGTTATAGATTAATCCCAATGTTCCCCATTGTTTAGTTGTTTGGAAGTTATCTTCCTCTTGATCCAACCTTGTGCAGTGAATTAAAAATCTTCTTTTGTGGTAGGGGATCATTTGTTTCTAACCTAGAGAATCATGAATGATAGATTATAATTTTTCACCTTTGGGAAGATGCTTTACATCAAGATTAATTAATATAATTAACCAGTTTAATTGAAATTTAATGGAAATAAGATTTTTCATATGTATTCATATCTTTTAATATTATCTTTATATTGGGATAATACGAGCTAATTTTCTACTGAAAATTATGGCTCTTGGGGGATTGTTTTGTCATAATTTGACATATATCATGGAACTTTATTCGATGTTTTTGTTGAAATAACTTTAAATATAATTAGATAATCACTTATATCTAGTTAATGAAATGGTTTCCTCATGATATTTATGGTTTTTTAGGAATACCACTAAAATAAAGAAGTGTAATCAATGAATGGACCTTTGCTAATGTGAGAAAAATGTGACGTTCTGTGATAGGAATGATGTCATGATGTGTGGTTTTATTGTGTGGGGATGATGTGTTTTTTGGTGGTTTTACTATGGAGCTATAATTTGTAGTTGTGATGTAGGAAAATTATGTGATGACTTGTGTGGCTATTCAATGGGGTGATTTTGGTGTAAAAGTGGTTGTAATATGGCTTTGGTAAAAAGGAAGTGAATGTGTCTGTGAATAGTGATGATGTGGGACTGGTTGGTTTGACAATGATTATGTTTTTTTTGTTTGTGTGGTGCTATGATGTGTTCGTTTCCCAGTTAGTAGTGGAATTGGTTAAAAAATATTTTAAAGGACATGGGTTGGTTCGATTAAAGGGGTTGAATGGATAATGAATAAACTAAGGGGGGAAGAACATATTAATTGTTTTTTTGTGAAATTAAATGGTATGGAAAAGGTATGGGTTAAATGATGGAAATTGTTTGGTAATATCAAATATGGAAAAAAAATTAGTTATAAAGGGGATGTGAAATATGGCTTTTGTCTTATTGCGTGGTGTTGTGAATTTAGTAGTTGTAGTGAAAGTGGTAACATTGTGAGTTTGGGTGGTGATGTTATGAGTTGGTTTGTGATTTATTGTGATCTCATAGGCTGGTCATGTATAAATCTATATATATATATATATATATATCAATTTCATTTATGTTACTTATGATTTTCTATATGAACCCAACCCACATCAATCACCATATACCGAGAACGATATATTTGGGGGGTATTTTATGCAATATCCTAGTGACGAGGATGGATGGATGGATACCTAGTCTTTCCCTACCTCTCTTACATGTGATGTTTACATGAACATTCATTGATCTCCATAAATCAAAGGTTCACTGTAGTGATTTTTTACAAGGTTATGAGATGGTGTATGGTGGGGGTTGGTCATGGTAGGAGGAGTTCATCGGGTTTACATCCTTCATGTTCATGATACCAAACTACAATGGTTATAGTTTTGATTGAGATGTGATGGGACATCCTTGATTTCTTCATGTGAGATGTGATTATATGTATCAGGTGTCTTCATGTGAGATTAAATGTGTGTGTTTGGGTGATATTTGATGTGATAAACAGTTTCACATAGGTTCGTTGGCATGATGTGATGTTCAAAATATATGAGACCTCAAGAACATATGATGTTGAGTTTTGAGAGATTAAAATTAGAGGGAAAGATATGCATGGTACTGTATCGTCAATATAATTATTCTTATGTTATTATACGTGGATTAATTATTCGATGAACAAGACACGGTGATGATGTATTTGGTTAGTTGGCCTGTTTAGGTGCTGTTGGTTCTACTGTTTTATTATACGTGCATTAGTATTATCTTTCCCAATATGCATGAGGGACTTTGGTGATCCTACTGAGAATAATTGTATTCTCACTCAATCTATATAAAAACTACTTTCATGTTTCTAGTATGACTTCATGGACTATGTTGGACACTTTTATATTAGGATTTAGAGTTATTGTTGAATTACTAACTTGGATTTTTGGGGTATTATTTAGAAGATATTATCTTTATTTGTTAGATTTATTCAGGATTTATGGGATGATTTTGGTATTATTTTATGTTATATCATGGGGTTAATTTTATTTTATTTATAATATCTTCATATCCTATTAATATAAAGGGTAATTCATACCATTTGATAGATTTTTATACCCTAGCTTCTAGTCACTAAACTGAGGTATACTTGGGGAGGGACTCCGGGGTTAATTATCCCTCTTCATTTCCATCCAATGAGTGGTAACTTTGGAGGGAGGGGGTCCTGGAATAATGGTATCATAGGTTAAAGGTTGAGATATTTGATGAAGTTTGGAGTTCATCATAGTGAAATTTTCATTGGTTGGTAGGGAAAAAATTTCGTTTGATCTTAGTGAATGACATAGGTAAGGTAAAACCGGATATGAATTGTGATTTCATGGCTAACGGTGATCTAAAGCAAGGAATATGAGCCTATTTAATGACCAAGCGATTCAGTGACACTTGTATATTAGAGACTTAGAGAGGTACATGAATCATGAATGACATGTGTTCTTATTTGAATTTGGGTTGTTTTGTAAATGTTAAAATGAAAAAATGAATCTTAAAAAAATTCAATACTATACGGATTAGGAAATATTGTTTCTCTTTTAGTGATAGATCTTGTTCATTATCCACATGTGGTTTATGTATTAAATGTTTAACATGATGATTCAATTGATTTCTAGAGGTATAATCCAAACAAAGAGAAAGAATAATGTAAGAAAAAATTTTGTGATTTTTAACAACAGTATTTGGGGAAGTAAAAAGGTAGTATTTATGATCTGGAGATAAAGTGAAAGTTGGAGGAGCTTGTGATCATCTTTAGTTTGATTAGGGCCCTCACAGAGTACTATGTCCAGTTGATAGTTAGTGAAATGCAAGGGGGTTTTCATAAATTATGGATGTGGTATATAGGTTAGCATAAGGAGGAATATGTTTTGTGGGTCAACATTCAAAAAGAGTTCCGGGTAGATTTCTTTCAGGGACCATAAAGGCAGTGGAGAGGTAGGAGTTTCTCTCTCTTCAGTAGGGGGTATGTTGGTATGGGATCTAGGGATCAAATTCAAGGATCTTTTTCATTTTACCATTTATTTTTTTAATAAGGATTCGTAATAATGATGACTTGAGGAGGAAATTCATCCCTCTATCCAGTATGGAGTTATTCCCTTTATGTTGCCAACATATTTGGAGGTTCATAGAAAGGAAGAGATTTTCGAGTTGATGTACTCATGAGGAGATTTTCTATAGAGGGAATCTAACAGGGTTCTTCAAGGGGAAGGGTTGTCAGTGGTAGGTCTCAAGTTCCAAGATCCTCAAGGTTTCAACCAATGGGTAGCTGACCTCAATAATTTTATTTTTGAACTTATTAAGATAGTGGTTTCCATACTTTTCCTATAGGCTTGGGTCTGGTGTGATTTGTATATTGGGTTCATGTACATCATCAAAATTAGTACCCAAAAATTATTCAAGCTCATTATGGTGGATGTGGAAAGGTTAAAAATCATCCTCAACAATCTCTATGAGTGAGACTATTTTCAGTAGCATGGTAGTAGGATTATAATTCACTAAGAGGGGATATAATGTGAAGAGTATGACCTCAAGGTATTAATTATGTTAAGGGACCTGTACTTAAGCAAGGTAATGGAGGTGGCCATCAACAGAGAGGAAAAGGATCTATTCAAGGTGAGTTTGACGTAGTGGAGGTGGAATTTCCATATGGTAAATATATAATTTGAGGTATGATTAGTTTATCATAAAATCTTGTTTTTGTTTTTTTTATTCCGAAGCTTCACACTTCTTTTTTTAACCCACTATAATCCATTATTTGGGACTATACATAGAGAGGAATTCCATGACCCTAGTGTTGACTACACTAGTCATAGGTTAGACTAGCTTTTTTGATGAGTTATGGGGGTGTATACTGATGATGAGGCCATATCAGACTCATGGGGATATTTTATTTATACAAATAAAGCCATATAATGTCATTCTTATCATTGAATAGGTGTATTATGTGAATGATTTTATCGAATACTTCTACAGGAGAGTCATGTTCTCGGATGTGAATAACAAACATTCAGTTTTAATTGGATAGAAGAGTTTCTAGCTGGGTAATAGACATGGGGATATGAATCCTTATTTAATGGCTGATACATTCATAGAACCGATGGATTATGGGATAATTTAGGATCCCATGGTTTTAGGGATGTTTGGATGAATTTCTAAGGAGGTTGTGACACTACCCCCTCGACATGATGTTGAGTTTGAGATATACTTGTAGCCCGGCGCTTCCCTAATTTTGATGCATCCTTTTAAGATGGAATATTCTGAGATATAGGAGTTGAGGATTATGATATATGATTTTATGTAGAATGGATTCATTAGGCCTAGTGTGTTACCATTGGGTTCTCAAGTGTTGTTCACCATGAAAGAGAATGGTATTCTAATGTTGTGAATAGACTACCAAAGTATGAATTAGGCAAGGCTTAGGGATCATTACCCCATTTGAGGATAAAAAAAAAAATTTACTAGTTGAGTTCAGAGAGTTTGTTTTATAAAGTCAATTTTTAGTCTGGGTATCACCAATTGAGGGTGAAGGAGGGTAATATCCGGAAGACTAGCATTAGATGTAGCTGGGGGAACTTTGAGTTCATAGTCGTGTTGTTTGATTTCATCAATGCACCAGCTATGTTCATGTGGATCATGAAATATGTGTTAAATGAATTCCTTGAACATTTCATATCCATGTTAATTAATGACATATTGATATACTCAAATTAAGTGGAGGAGCATGCCAATCATCTTAGATCTGTTCAGCATGTTCTTTGATGCCCCCGAGACTATGGAAATTTATCTAAGTGTATGTTTTGTACATGAGATGTGTATTTCCTTGGGAAAATGGTTTCTCAGTAGGGTGTGTCTATGGATGAATCATTGATCAATGCATATTCTTCTTGGGAATAACCCAAGAATCTTATAGAGGTATATATATATTACTTGGTATTGAGGGATATTACTAGACGTTCTTGTAGGATTTATCATTTATTGATGAATATTGAAATATTTGACTAGAAATGAGATTATTTTTATTTGGAATAATTAGTGTTAGGTATAATTTTACTACCTAAAGGGAAAGTTGGTTAGTGATCTAGTCTTTTAGTTTCTAGAGGAATGGGTGATGTTTGAGGGTTTTTTTGAAGCTTCCCATCTAAGATTGTGAAGTGTTTTGATAAAATTGAAAGGACTAATCTATTTTGGTTCTAGGATGTTACTTCCACATGAGTATAACTATGACCCCATGGACTAGATTTAGTAGTGTTTGTGTTTGTATTGAAGTTGTTGGGACATTTCCTCATTGGGGAAAACATTGTTTTTTACATATCATAAGATCTTGAGGTATATCTTTTCTTATCATGGTCTAAAATTATAGTTATGAAGGTGGATGATATTCTTTAGGGTTATTAAATTGATATATCCTATACCTTAGGATAGGAGAATTCTGTGGTTGACACTTTTAGTAGTAAGTAATGGAAGGATGATGTAAAAGAGTCCAGAGATTCTTGTAGAGGGATGGAGTAGTTAGTGTCCATTAACATAGATGAATGGGTGGTTGATGGTGGAGGATGAATATTTTAAATTATGGTTAATTATTCTCTAATTCATCAGGCATATAAGTTTTAGTTGGGAGACTCAAAGGAATTGGTATTTCACAATCATGTTTTCTATAGTGATTATCTGAAGGGATGGTCTGAGGATGGTTCGAAATGGTTGTTGTTTCTTGGGAGGCTATTCAGGAAGCGATGTGTGAGGGAGTCCTTTTTGAGTTTCATAACCCACCTTTAGTGGTACACTCATGGGTATCCATGATATTCCATGGATTAATGATTTTTTTGGTGACATGGGATGGAACATGTTGTTGCAAAGTTGGTGTCCTGATTCGAGCTTTTCTAGAAGCTAAAGGATGAAAATCATGTCCTTGGAGGTTTTTTTCAACCCTTGGATGTCCCCAAGTTGAAATAGAATGACAACTCAATGTAATTTATCAGTAGGTTACTTAGAGCTTAGGGATGTTGTGATGTTATCATGGCAACCATAGATTCTTCAATGAAATTATCTCATTTCCTAGTGATATAGGAGTGAGGCATAATAGATGTTTGGGATAAGAGGAATATGGATGAGGTTATTCGACATCATGGAGTTTTGAGGTCCACTATATTAGAGAAGGATGCTCGATTAACATTTTATGTTTGGGAGGGATTACAACATGCTTTCGAAACTCAGTTTCACCTCTATACTTATTTTCACCCTTAGATGGATGAGAAGATAGTGTGAACTATCCAAAATCTAGAGGATATGTTGCGGGCATGCATCTTATACTTTAATATATCTTTGGAAAATCACTTGCATTTGGATGAGTTTTATTATAATAAAAGAAATCAATCATCCATCAAAATGGCCCCATTTTAGACTATTTATGTCCAGAAGTTTCATTATCTGTTGTGTTGGGCCAAGGTTGGGGATTAATCAGTTCTCAACCTCAATGTGATTCACAACATGCCATATAAAGTTCAACTCATTCATGAGCGGAAGAAAGAAATGTAGGAACTGAAGAAGTTGTATGCTAATCATACCAGGAGGCCTTTGGAATTTGAGGTTACATACCACATGTTCTTGAATGTTTACCCTATACATGATAGGAGTAGGTTTGGATGGAGGAGTAAGCTCTCACCTCTGGGCTTTTGAAGCAGCAGTCCATGTCCCACACTCATTTATCTGTTTATCACTATGGGATTTTAATCCAGAAGACCATTTCCCCCACATGAATATCAATATTTATCATTATGGGATTTTGATGCAGCAGACCATGTCCCACACATGAAGACCAATATTTATCACTATGGGCTTTTGATGTGGTAGACCATGGCCCCCACACACAGATCAATATATATCACTATGGGCTTGTGATGAAGTAGACCATTACCCACACACAAATATCAATATTTATCATTATGGTCTATTGATACAGTACCCCATGTCCCACACAAGATTATCACATATATCACAATTTCACAATTTCACATGTATCATAATATCACATGTACCATAACATCCAATTAATTAATTTAGAAATTAATTAATCCAATTGAACAATTGCATATTTACATCATTCCATTAATAAATTAAAAAATTAATTAATAACATGAATTCCATTAATTAATTAGATAATTAATTAATCACATTAACTCAGAAATTAATTAATCCAATTATTTTAATTACATAATCACATAATTCTCCATTAAATTATTCAACAATTGATTAATTCAATTCAATAATTATATAATGAAAATAATGTCCACTAATTAATTCAACAATTAATTTACCCAATTCAACCAATTACATAATCCTTATATTATCCATCAATCAATTAAATAATTAATTAATCCAATTTCAAAATCACAATATCCCCATAATTAATTAAACAAATAATTATTCTAATTCAACTAATTTAACATCCCTAATGTCACAATCCATTAATTAATTAATTTACCAAATTAATTAAATCAATTTAATAAAATTAATTCCTAATCATCCATTATAAATTTTATAATTACATACATGTAATTGAAATCATGACTTTGGGGTTTGAATAATAGACCACCCACCTAAAGATCGTAGAACAACACTCGCTAATGGGATTCCCCAAATTCAAGTGGAATTATCAAGAACGCGACAAAGAATAAGATCTTGACCAAAGATCAAACGAAACAAGATCCATCTAACCTAGATCTAGATCCATCAAAACATAGGAAAAAATAAATCAAAAGGATGATAGATGCATGGGATATAGGTAGGAAAACACATGGGATTAGGATCACTTATCGAGAGGGGATAACATCTTTAATATAGGATTCAAATCATCAATAATAGAGGTTGGGATAATTAGGAATTAATCTGGGAGCCTCAAAAAAAATTTAGGATTCAATTGGGGTCATGTTTGGTTGAGTTGTGGTGATGTATGGGGGGGGGGGGTGTTTGGTACTTTTAAAATCTTCTTTTTGGGATAATTCAAAACATATGCATGGTTTCTTGGGTAGGGTTACATAGTTTTCAAAACTGTGTACCTTAACTGTGCACCTCTTTGGGGGGGGGGGGCCTTTTATAATAAGAGAAAACAAAATTTGACACACCATCCACCAGCCGTGCAATACTTATCTTTGAGGGTTTTCATGGTTTTCTAGGCCATGGCATACAGTTTGGGAGAACCATGCGCTGACTGGGAACTACCCTTCAACCTTCCAAAATTCTCTAATTTTCACCCAAACTCACCCAAGATATAACCCAAATAAAATATACTCAAAAAAATCCAAAATTATACCAGAAAACAAGCTCAAAACATCTCCAAAAGAGTTAAGATCTTATAATCACCAAACCATATAATGGCCCATCCTCAATATGTACTGCCAAGAATCTCTAAGATTCCGAGTCAAAAATATTGGGACACTAATCCCATATATTCACTTCTCTCTCCCTTGATTCTTCTTGAACACAATCATGTTTCCATAATACAAGAACTAATGATATGGTCTTTCTCTACAACACATTCTCACTGTGATCCAACACACATATAATATGGTTATCAAAGGATGCATCAGTTTTAAGATCAACATCATCCACATCAATAACTTGATAAGGGTTGAGGTGATACTACTGAAGTTGTGGCACGTGGAAAAAATAATTCAAATCACTATTCCATTGTGAAATAGACAACTTTAACACCACCACCCTGATTCTCTCCATAACCTCAAATGGTCTGAAAAAAAGGGTGTTAACATTCCCAGTATCTATATCTTATGGTGAAATAATCTTTCCGACACCAGAAGGAATACACAATCACCCTCTATAAACTACAGGGGTCATCAATGTTTATTAGTGTATGTATCATATCTACTTTGAGCCATAGCCATATACTTCCAAATTTAATAAACTTACCTTAATATCACTTGCATGAGACTCAATCCCCAAAACTCTATCTAACCAACCTCCATCCAGCATAGAGGTGATATTCATGGCCTACCATAAGGAGCCTCATATGGCGCCATCTAAATATTTTCTTAATAACTGTTATTATTGGATAACTCCATCAAATCTGGGTGATTCTCCCAAGGGCCACCAAATTTTTGGATATCTACTCATAGAATATCCTCAATAACATGAATATTAGGATCTGATTTCCCATCTATATGTGGGTGGAATTCCATACTCAAAAAAACCTATGCACCAAGTACATTTTTCAAGATCTATTAGAACTACGAAGTAAAATAGGAGTCACAATATAAAACTATAGTCCATGGAATCCCATCTAGATGGACTATCTCTCAAATATAAATGTATCCCAACTGTTACATTAATAAAGACTCCCACATAAGCAGTAAATTCACTACCTTTTTCAAATGGTCAGCAATCACCCAAATAACATCATTCTCTGAGGCATCCTCTAGAGACCCACCACAAAATCCATAGTAACATCATCCCAAATCCATTATAGAATAGAAAATAGCCGATGTAAACCACCAATTAATTGATATTCATATACCAACTATTGATATGTGTAGACCCATTTCACAATACATTCAATCTCCTTTTTCATGCCTGAAAACCAAAACTATCATCATAGGTCACATTACATTTTGGTTACACCTGGATGCACCAGCTAATTTGAGGCACAAAACTCACACATCATCACCTCCCAGATCATCATAGAAAAAACAACCTAATTACTAAAATAGATGATTTCATCCTCATCTATTTTCTAATCTAAAGGTCAATCCCCACCTTGAAGGCTTTCCCCGAAGGCTAAACATTAATAATCCTTATACTACATATCCCTGATTTGTCTCAAAAGTACAGACTCCACTAAAACTGATATAAGAGTTATCTTGTTCTGACTATCCTGAACCACAACATGCATCTTATCCAGTAAAGTCATTATATTCCACTCATCACTCGACTCATGAACTACCTGAGTCCAAGTTCTCTGACTTAAAACGTCTACAACACTGTTTCCCTTCCTGGGCATAGATGTTAGATCAAAGTTAAATGACTTCATATACTCAACCCATATCCACTTCTGGAGATTCAAATCTCATAGAAAAAATATATACTTTAAGATATTGTTATCTATAAATACTTTAAAATCATCACCCAAAAGATAATGTTCCCAAAACACCAAATAATAAACCACTGTTGCTAACTTGAGGTTATGACTAGGGTAATTCTCTTTCATGTTCCATCAACATTCGAGACCCAAACATGACAGCTCAATCTCCCTACATCAATAATTCCCAAAGTTGGATCCCTAAAGTGTCAAAAAACACTTCATAATCATCACCTAGCTCGAGTAAGATCAATATTGGGGAAAATTTCAATCACTTATTCAACTCCTTGAAGGCGTTCTCACATGATTTCGACTATTGAAAATTTATCCCATTCTTGGTCATGCCCAAAAGAGGTGATTACAATCGGGAAAAGTCTTGGTTAAACCTTGGGTAATATCCTGCTAACCCTGGAAAAGATATGTATATCAAAAACATTCTTGGGATCCCCCCAATATACAACTACCTAAACCTTCTCTGGGTCCACTGACACACCTTCCTCTAAGATGATGTCACCCACAACGTGTTCTCAATTAATCTAAATTTGAAACTTATATATCATGGATTATGGATGGTTATCTCTTAGTTTACTCAGAAAAAGTTTATGATATTAGACATGATCTTCCTATGCCTTGGAGTACAACATGATATCATCAAAAAACTCTACCACAGATCTCTCTAGGCACAGATGGAATATTCTATTCATCAATTCCATAAACATTTTTGGTGTGTTCATCAACCTGAATGACATCACAAAAAACTCATATAGGGAATACCTTCTTCTGAAAGAATTCCATGATATATCCAAAGGTTGAACTCTCAACTGATGATACCCTTATCTCAACTCAATCTTTGAGAAAAAAAAGACCCCCTTAGCTAGTCAAATAGACTATTGATACATGGAAGAGGATACCGATTCTTCATAGTCATCCAGTTCTACTTCTGGTAATCAACACACAAGCATAGATTTCCACCAGCCTTCTTCGTGAATAAAATTAGAGAACCCCTAGGTGACATACTCAGATGGATAAATAATCTATCCTCCAACTGCTCCATTTGATTATTTATCTCATGGATATCTGAGGGTTACAATATATATGTTGGAATAAAAACTTTCTTATACCCCGATATGAGCTTAATGGTAAATTCCAAATCTCTATCAATTGGAAGCCCTGAGAAGTCTTCAAGAAACACATCTAAAACCAGTCCACTATAAGTGTAAAGACACCAATATTTACACCCCTATCATCCGAAAAACATACTAGAAACCTGGGTGGTGAGTTCCCCCACTGTTGAGGAATTGGCTTAGCATGACCTTCCTGGATATCCCATTCTCCACGGTGAATGTACTTTTCACCCTTATGAGATATAAAATTATCTCTCCTATGATAAAAGTCAATGTGGTATCTCTACAATACTAACCATTCCATACCCATAATTTCATCGAAGACTTATATATCTAGAATGTAGAGATCCTAGAGAAAACTATATTTCCCATCCTCAAGAGAATAACCCTTACATAAATAGATCTCTCTCGACCATTCTCCCAATGAAAAATCTATTTTCATAACCCCCATCATAAACTCCACCACTGGGCTCAAACCATTCAAGATTAATGTTTATATAAAATAATGATAGGCATCGGTATAAAATAATGAAGTAGATAATGCAGAAACTATAGGAATAACACCTATAACTGTTGATAGTCTAGCATCGCTATCCACCGATGTAGGATAACTTGAATGCAATTTTCCTTCCCCTATTTCACGTGATTCAGTATTAATCACCTTAGATACACTAATCCATGGATATGGGTTCTATTACCATGAATCCTTTTGTCTACTTCCTCTACTTCCATGACCAGTAGAAATCCAGCTGCCAGACCGATACAGAGCAGAATACCCCATTCCTGTACTCTGATTCTGTCTATCTCCTCCATCACTACCCATCTGTCATAGGTTCCTACCAAACCTCTATAGGTGACCCATTATTATGTATCCTTGACACTATATTAGTGTTTGGAGACATTTTCTATGGATGTTATCTTATCTACCATAGTGGTGATAGAGAATATGGGTAAGGTCCTATGTGATAGAACATTCCCCATGATTACTCTTTTTTCTACACACTGGCTAACATTATTATAGTGGTGATTCTTTCTCCCAAGAAGTCATACGTCTTGACCATACAAAAAACACCACATTTCCTCTCATAGAATCCTCTTTCAAGTTCCTCTCAAATATGAGATTCTGATTCACCACTTTTGAAAACTTCTTTAGCCTAAAGATATTCACATAGGAAATAATTTCATATTTAATCCCATTCTAAAACCTTCTTGTCGTTGTAGCCTCACATCCTACAAAAATGGGGATAAATCACTACAAATATAGAAAGTTTCTATAATATTCCATCACCAAAGTACTCCCATGGGTCAACCTCACAAACTATGCTGGTCTCTCCCACCTCAACATCTCTAGAAAAAAGTTACCCAATAACATCTCTAAAAATTCATTCCATAACATACCGAATTTCGATAAAATCCAATCCTAAACATCATACCATTTTTAGCTAATCTCTACAACATATAAGTATCTAAATTTTCCCTTTTCTTTGTAAGAGCCTCCAAAAAGTCATGTATAGTCTATACGGACTCAATCTAGAAGTTTTTTTCCTCAGGTCCACCCTCTTCGGTGCACATTAGATGGTGATGTAACGAAAACTCTTGTGTAAGGATAGACATACCCTTCACCACCCTATTCGAGACTCTCTACATAAAATACATAAAGTAATTAAAGTTATCATGAAACTCCCCTCTAGATTTCTCACCTTACACTATTGGTGCCTCAGGTTCCACTATTGGTGGAGAATCTCCAACCATAACCTCTAGTCTTCCAATAAATAAGAATCATTGTATGGGAATATCTCTACAATACCAAACACACGTCTTAAGACTCATAACACAACATTAACATAGTTAAAAAGTGATATTTCCCAAAATCCATAGTACTTAATTCCCCTAACCCCCTCCACATGGTCAAAACTGTGGTTCTATCACTTCCATTAACCATCCTACATGTTGGTCATGGTTAACAAAGGGTAAACTCATTATCATTGTTCAAATATTATTATACACCCATTTATTCAGATGTTGTATAATTTTTCAATTCATATCAATTTCACATTGGGAACCTTTTTTAGTTCCATCTCACATAAGAAAATAAAATCATTTTCATTTTCACAAATTTCCAAAAACGTTCTTTTCTCAGGCATACTTAAAATGATGCATGTCACAAAACAATATTGAGTGCCAAAAATGATTCATGCATACATAGTTTTCATTCCATACTGATCCATGAGTCAAATATCATAAAAAATCATAAAGAATAATCACATCACACAACAAGTGCCTCACCCAAGGGGAAGTAACATCCAACTATAACAACATACTTCAATAACATCAATCCCACCATAGGTACTTGGGTTTTCCCATATAAATAGATTAGATACTGTAATTTAAGAGATCATAATAAATGCCTAACTATTCTTAGTATCTTATATAACATTTCCAAATAGTATGATAAAGTAATGAAATGAAAACTTGTCTCTAATACCACTTTGTAATGGCCCAACCCAGGTGTCACACATTGGTGCCCTGATTTGGTCTGTTATGTGACCTCAAGCATGCCTCCTCACATGATAGAGGCTTCTAACTAGAAGTGACGGTCTAATATCGATCATGGGGAGACTGTACCCTCTTTATCAGAGTAATACCATAGAGGAAATAAAATGGAATAACCAAATGATATAATAAATAACCAGAAAAATTGTATCAAATGATGACTAAAATAAGAGTATAATATCCAAAACTAAACATTAGATATGAAAATATGATTCAAGTGTCAATACAAAAAATCAAAAATAAATAAAGACGCTACAAATAACAATAGGGTCTTAAATCCATGTATGGTTCCCTCATCCAATATCCATACAACATCAGCCATCTAACATAGGGCCCTTACCCTTAACCTGTCCTCCAACCATGAAATCTATTCAAGTATTGACCTAGAAGCCTAAGTAGGGTGTGATTACAACTTGATAAGCCACCAACAATGGTGTCTAAAACAATATATAGTCAAAAATATTGTATTCAGTTGTATAAAGAATAAAATACAAGAAATAAAGAAAATAGTTTAAATTTATTCAATTAATATTTATTTAACCACATAAATTCCAGGGTCCCCAAGGACACCCCAAACAATCAATACCAGCTTCGACCCATTATAGAGTCTGAACCATGTCAGAAATGCAATTTTAATTTCATTATAACACATGGTATTTCAATATTCATTTCATTTCATTTCATATTTCAGCCAATTGGATCCATGGTCCAATGCCAATTCATGGGTGTAGAATGGTGTGTCTATCACCCTCTATAATTTTGAAGTAGTATTCCCCATCCCGCACTCATTTATCAATTTATCACTATGTGATTTTGAGGTAGAAGACTTTCTACTACACAGGAATATCAATATTTATCATTACAAGATTTTGATGTAGCTAACCATGTCCCACACATAATGATCAATGTTTATCACTATGGGATTTTGATGAAATAGATCATGTCCCACACACGAAGATCAATATTTATCGCTATTGGATTTTGATGTAGTAGACCGTTTCCCACACATGAATATTAATATTTATCACTTTGGGATTTTTATGCAGTAGACCATGTACCACACATAATTATCACATATATCACCATATCGTAATTTCACATGTATCAAAATATCACATGTACCACAACATCCAAATAATTAATTAACCAATTTATTAATTCATTTCAACAATTGAGTATTCAGATCATTCTATTATTTAATTCAAAAATTAATTAATCACATCAATTCCATTAATTAATTCAAAAATTAATTAATAACTATAATTTCAAAATTAATCAAACCAATTGAATCAATTAAAAAACGAAAATATTCTCTATTAATTAATTCTATAATTAATTAATTCTCCTCAATAATTTTATAATGATTACAATATCCATTAAGTAATTCACAAATTTATTAATCCAATTCAATCAATTACATAATCACAACATTACCCACAAATTAATTCAAAAATTAATTAATCCAATTTCACAATCCCAATATCCACATAATTAATTCAATAATTAATTATTCTAATTCAACCAATTCAATATCCCCAATTTTACAATACATAAATTAATTAATTTACCAAATTAATTAAATCAATTTATGAAACTCATTTTATAATCATCCAATAGTAATTATAAAATTATATATACATAATTAAAGAAAATACTTTTGGATTTTAATAATAGACCACCCAACTCAAGATCGTTGACCAATACCTACCAATGAGATTCCAAAATTTCATGTGGAACGATGAGGAATGTGATGAAGAATGAGATATAGATCCAAAACCTAGATACAATATCAAATGAAACAAGAAATATCAAACCTATATCTAGATCCATCAGAAAATATAAAAAAATCATTATAATGGATGTGAGAAACACGAGAGAGGGGGAGGAAAACACATGGGATTAGGATCTCTTATTTGGAGGAGTATAGATCCTCAATCAGGGATTTTAATAATCAATAATAGTCCTTGTGAGACTTAGGAATTCATTTTTGAGCCTCATGAAATGAGAATAATCAATAAGGTTCTATTTGGGATGAATTTATGTGATGTTTGGGGGGTTCTTGATTTTAAAATTCAATTTTCAAGAATATTAGAAAACAAATGAACTGTTTCCTGTGAAGGGGCACACGATTTGACAAATTGTGCACCTTAACCGCGTGCCTCTTATGGTGGGGGTGGGGGTTCATGTTTTCTCTTAAGAGGGTGAATAGTTTGAAAACCCAAGTTCTAACCATGCAATCCCTCTCAGTGATATGTTTCATGGTTTTCTGGTCTAGGGAACATGGTTTAGGAGAACTATGTGCCAACCGTGCACTTAGCTTACTCCTTCAGAATTCTCCAATTTTCACCCAAACACTTCAAAGATAAAACCCAAAAAAATATTATCAATACAAAGAAAAATATTTCATGAAAATATTTCATAAAATCTAAAAAAATGGTTTCTATCTTACAGACACATTCGATGAATGTAATCATCCATGGAATATAGGAATCTATGGTTTTATATAATTTTACCAAAATATTCCATTATGAGTGAATAATTTGTTATTAATTATATTTATTTATTTCATGATTTATTTTTTACTTATTTTTGTATTAATTATTAAGAATAAAATAAGTAACTTAGAGAAATAAAATGCATATTCAATTCTGGGATATTTCAGAATTACCACGCAACTCAAGACAAGTGAGTAGAACGAAATACTAGGAAGAATTTTTTGATTAAATTTACATTAAATCTTTAACTAATGTCTCATTAGGGGAAATTAAGATACCCAAACAATATACTTGGATGATATAAATAAAATTCATGCCTTAAGAAGAACCCATATTAATGGGGGCTCATTGAATTGTATTCCACACTACGTGATCCAATATCTCTACCGAATCAACATTTAGGGTGAAAAACTGAATTCTTCAATGTATTTGTTTTCTTGGAACATCACTTAATGTAATAGAAATACCATCTCAATATCTCAATATCATAATTTAGAGTTAAGAGACTAATAGAAGTGGGGTACGCAAAACCTTCCAGAAGGAACACATACAAACTGAGGGGGTTACCAACCCTATAAGTGGATGAACAACACACCATTATATGTGGTATTTACCTTACCCACCCTATAGTAAGGTAAATATGCCTCAATAACACTAGGACCAAAAGGGGGTCCCGAGATCCACATAAAATATACGGGAGGACTAACCAATCATATGGTGTGTCCCTACCCACTTATACCAAATCCACTAAAACAGTATACTGAATAGAAACCTAGAGAGCATTTTTTTACAAAAATTCCTAGAGAAACCTAGATCTCTATGAAACTAAAATGCCACAATCATCACGCCACAAATCCAAAATCCTGATATGAGACTCACGCCTTACTGGAACATAGAAAACAACTAATGTATTTACCAACCCCTAAGGTGCACCTTGTGCCTTACCAATGTATAAGATCAATCAAAGAGATTATCAACTTCTTCCATGTAATGGTTAAACCACACCTCAATGGGGTCTCTAAAAAAATGTAGCCTAGTATGAAAACCCAAATCCACTACTTATGGGGGAGTATTAACTCCATCACTATCTATGTAAAGGATATCCCATACCAAAAATGGAGATTTAGGAAACTTTTACTTATCATAAATGACATACACCCACATCCCTAGTGTAATATTAATGGTTGTGAACAACTAAATCCCTATCGCACAATCAAAATCATAGGAAAAAACTTGACCGTAGAGTGCATGGGAGGAAGGGAATTATCTATGAGTTATATATCAAAACTATAAGTCCCTTTATAATTCCCTACTATAATGAGGAACCACCCAGTACTTTCTAAAAATCCATCTTTCATGTTACTTCTATCCACTTATAAAAAGATCTAAAATTTTCAAAAAACTCACACAGAGAACTAAACCTTGAAATACATTATATAGTTCCACACCGTAGTATTTTAATTCTACTAGGATGGGTTACCATACACATATTTTATTTAAATCATCACAATGGGAATAATATTTTCAAACATCTCCAAAAAATATTTACACAAGCCTTTTATAGTGAAATGGACCTCACCATTAGAATCTATGTAGAATGATTCCCATAATAGAATATCTACTTGTCTAAATCTGGATAATGGATTAAAAAATATGAAAAACCCATTGAGGGGAATTTAAATGGTGTGTACTATAGTATACATGGTTTGAACACCCAATGCTACCATCTAAGTGTCTACAAAGACCATATCATCATACAATTCCAAATTTTATGGTATGCCTCTTATTCTATATGGTGTGTAATACTTAGTTGTAACTCTATGTGTATATATAGAATCTAAGTCATATAAACACAAATTAAACTAAATGTATGTTTGACCACATAGTGTGTGGAACCCTAGGTTTGGACCTACAATATAATCCAATTCAAGTGATTTTTTGTAGATTGACATGGAATATACAGTGTACAGGCCATGTACATCCATAGGGTTTCTGGCTATTTACTATGTAACACCCCATGTCTTATAATTGATATTACTACATGGAATATTTATATGGCCTAAAAATATTTTGGACTCTATATTCCTAGACACACTGAAAACCAACATGATGCGGGTTCATGAACAACACACTAGGTTATTGGGAATTTTTATAACGATACTTTTAGAACTATCTCAATCCTCCCATTTTACAACAAATCTACCCTATATGGGATTTTGGAAACCACACAATAATTGTAATATGAAAAACAATTTAAATGAAAAATAAAATAGGATGACAAATAAATAAAAATAAATATTCCTACCTCATTGTGAATCATGGAAGCTTCAAGGTCACATGCTGATTATCCACATTCCTTGGCCACTACTTCTCGATCTTGATCCATTTTCTCTTCTTAGATGGGGCTACACAACCCTCTTCTCCTTTTGAGCTCATTTGTTTCATCTAGAGGGAGGGATGTATCCTCCCCTAAAATTTTAACGTGGATCTAGTTTAGGGTGGGATAAAAGTAAAAATAAAATTAAAATAAGGACCCATTAGAGATCTAACTAGAGACTTGATCATAGTTTCAACCTCACCTAGAAAAAATACCAGATAATGGACTCATATGAGGAGTTAAAATTTCTTTATAGATATCCATTTCAGAGATATTGATTTTTTATGTGTGGAAATAAAAAATACTTGATAAATAAATATTCAATATCCTATAAAATTTAACAATATTATAATCCCACTAAATTCTATCCTAATGGTTAACATCCCATCATGAGAACAAAAAACCCATAAGAAACTATTTTTGAGGTCATTTTATATGTTAAATTTACTATTTTACCTATATAATGGTTATAGTCTATGAAACACAAAAAATGAGTTAAGTCCTCCAGAAATAAAAACTCAAACAACTATAATAAAGATTTCAAGATCACATATACCCTAGTAAAGGTTAATGTGGTAGCTGATACTTTGAGTCAAATTTCATGTGGGGATTTTTCTCATAAGAAGTGAGAGTAATGTAACATGATGTAATTATTTGCTTATTTATATATTTATTAATGATATTAATATGGGATTACAACTTTATTGAATAATGAGTACATCATCATTCATGCGACATGTGGGAGATTATCAATTTGGTGACCTTGAAGTGGAAGTATTTAGAGATCATAAAGTTAATGGTGATGATTTTTATGGCAGGATATATGACTAAGAACACTAATTAATATTTAATGTGAAACTATATGTTCTATAGAGAATGTATGAAGTTTTTATCCTAGATATTTATAAATCAACTTTAATAATAGGTACCAACCTTGATGAATGGGGAGGTTTGTTATGGTGTAAGGAGGTCCCAAGAAAATCAATTTGCTTATATGGTGTATCTACAACCGAGCCCTCCCCACGGAAGAGGGAGTGAAGCGAAAGGGGGTCTCCCTCATCTATAGATGCAGTTGCTAGAGTAAACCAAAAGAAAAGAGATATTTTCACTTGTTTTTTTGGTAGGGAGTAGGCTACTTCTATCTATCATGGATTTAATATTTTCAACAATCAAATGGAGTAGGAGAGGACTGATATGGACTTCCTTCATTAGGGGCTCCATGGAACGGATGAAAACAACCATGAGAAGAGAGTTATGTCGATTTTAATGGTTGTAGGATGTTGGATCATATGGCCTACTCGTAATATGGAAGAGTTTAAGGGGACCCCCATATCATGAAGGGAAATGGAAGTTAGGGAGGAGGCCCTCAGGTTTGAGCTGCTTCCCCATCTCAATTAGTGGGATCGCTCACCCATGATACAACTATTCATGGACTAGAAAAAAACATGTCGATCCAA
This sequence comes from Viscum album, assembly GCA_963277665.1. Taxonomy (NCBI): domain Eukaryota; kingdom Viridiplantae; phylum Streptophyta; class Magnoliopsida; order Santalales; family Viscaceae; genus Viscum; species Viscum album. The sequence goes on along the minus strand of OY728145.1, from coordinate 1,365,782,352 downwards.
AATCAACCTTAATATCCAAGGGAGTTGTGTGAAGTGGGTTATGATTGAGTGGGGTCTTAACATGATCACTGATTGGTCCTACTCAAATGGGGTTATGTGGCTAGGAGGGGTTTTTCATGACAAGTTTGGCCCTCTTATCGTTACGGTTAGTTTTTACCTTGGTTAGAGTGACTTCCTCATTGCTAAAGCCTCTACTATGCTCAAGGAGATCAATGTGTGTATCTCTTATGGTATTATATTGAAATGGGTTGAAACAAATTCATCTATTCTTCATGGAACTATCCAAGGAGATATGTCAGTCCCATGGTCTATCATTTATTTGGTCTACAAATGCAGAAATAACTTCCCCAACCACATGAAGGTTGAACACACATGGATAAAGGGAAATATAGTGGCTGACTTCTTGGCTTCGTGGGACAATCTAAAGTCTCCTTATAACATGTTCTACTCCCCATGATCCCCCCTATATTGTATTAATCTTATAAGAGCTGATGCATTGGGGCTTCACTACATTTGACCACCGTGACTGTATTTGCGCCTTGGCCCTTATCCTTAATAAAAGATATTAATATTGGATGGAAGATGTGTTATACTTTTAATAAAAAGTTTTAGTGGTATAAAAATAAAAAATAAGTGGTTGAGTTCATAACTCTGTGACCTATATGTTTGTTGGTAAAATCTAAACATCAAGTACACTATGTTTTATTATATCCAATAGAAAATCCATGGTGGATGTGGGAGAATATTTTTAAAGATTTTTTTAAAGTACTAACTCATGAAAATAAAGGATTTGATTTGATTTATGTTATCATAGACCGAATGACAAAGTGGTCACACTTTTTACTAATTAAAGAATCAATCTTAGTGGATATTTTGGAATAAAATTGTTTTACCATGGTAGTGAAGCTTCATATATGTTTGAAGATGACAGTTTAAGCTATAACACTCTATTTACAATATGTATGTAGAAGGGATTACTGTGTTCTTTTTGTACCAAATTGTGTTTTAATGTTGCATTTCACCCACACCGAAATAGTTAAAATAAGTTAACAGTTATAACATTATATTATATGTCAATAGAGAGTATTTGGGATTTAGGTGGATCATTAGACGATCATTTACCATTGGATAGAGTTCCTTATAATAATATTTATTATTATTTTATTGTTCTCCAACCTTATGAGTATTTTTATGGAGGGCCATGCCATTTTTCACTTTTTTGGGTTTAGATTTTTGAGACATGTGTTATTTATCTAAATATGGTGTATGATATGATTGTATATGTAAAGATTATTTGAGGTTATATAAGATTTTATAACCGTATAAGAAATCATAATTAGTTCAAAGGAGAAGATCATTTGGGTTTTTTTGGAGATCATGCATTCTTATGATTCTCTACTTCGTATGAATACTGAATGTTTGGAAAGAAAAGAAAGTTTTCTCCTATATTTTTATCCCATTTGAGGTTTCGAAGCATATTAGAGAGGAATATTGTCAATAGACATTACCTATGAAGCTAGAAAGTAATTACGATATATTTCTTATATCATGAATGAAAAATTATTATCAATACCCTTCACATGTTATTGATTTGGTTCATATAGATATGAAGGAGGACCAGGATGTTAATAAGTTTTTTATATAAATTGCTGACAATAAAGAAATATTATAGTTAATATCAGATATTTTATATGATCAATTGCTTTTTTTGAAACATGTTGGAATATATTAGAGTACTTGGGGATGAGAATCACAGATGCATGTTCAATATCATTATATTTTAGTTATTTTAGTTTAATTTTGATTATCATGTAACAATGAAAATTAACGTGATGGAGATATTTATGGTGTATTTGATTGGGAATGTAAATTGTGTAATTTAAATAGATTTTATTGGAATTAATTGATTGTTATGTCATTATTTTTAAAGGGGATGATATTTTACTATGTTTTGATTTAATTTTTCCCTAAAAAAATTTCTCCATTATCATTACATGTCTCCCAAGAGTGATCTCATGAGATTTTATGTAGTGTGATTATACTAGAAAAATAAGGGATGCAGGTTGAGAATTGATTGTCATTATGATTATTTAAGTTGTTTAATTTAGGAATTCCACATATTATTATATATAGGTCTTTATCAATATTTTTTTTGTTGGGTGGATAATTCGTGATAATTTAATATAAATATTTCAATTCTATATTAAACATGATATTTTGGAAAAATAATACTTGGATTTGAAAAGTGATAAATTAATAGTGTCATTTTGATATGATGGGAAATATTTTTTGAAAATATGAAGATCAGATTTATAGTGATATCTTTAACATGTTGTATTTAGTGGTGATATTTGATTATGTTTTTCTATTAATATTTTATCTAACCTCAAAATTGATATTGTTTGATGATAAGGGAGTTCATTTTTTAAATAGTAATTGAATATAGTTTATGAAATTTTGGGATGGTTCTTAAAAATTCATTACGAGGCTCATGCTACACTTTGAATTTTTTTCCATAGTTGATGTTATTATTTTTTAGGATGAAGTTGTGACTTACATGGGTGTAATGAAAGGTATTATGAAGGCCGTTACATATGATAATGAAGAGAAACTTTCATTACATGAGTTATATAAGGGTTGTATAAGTTTACACATGTGAAGTGTCAACCAAGAATGATGTCATGTGAATTCTAGCACGAGTTCTACTCCACCCAATTAATTTCTTCCATTTTACCCATATATGTATAATAGAACTTGTGGGATGTCATTATAGATATTAATATGTATTAATATATTAGAAATACATATATAAACCTTTGTTTTGTGTATAAGTAGATGTTTCAATGTGAAAGGGGGTAGATAAAGAGTAAATGTTATTAAAAAGGGATTTATAATATGATATATTTAATGAAGAGGTAATGTAATATCTAAATAAATAGGATATAAAGAATGTTATAAATATAATAATGACCTTCTTACGATCGTGATAGTGGATGACCTAAATGGAAGCATGGTGAAATTATGTGACAAGACTATTTATTCCATATATGCTATTTTTATTTGTGCATATATTTCTTTTTTGGGAGATGAAATAGATGGTGAATGACTAAGTCTATTTAGGATTCTTGATGAAGTTGATGATGATGTTGTGGGAAAATGGTAGAGGTATTTTGTGATCTACAGTTTTGTTGACTTAGGTTGAGGTGGGGAAGTCCCTGAGGGTGGAAACCAAATATTAATGATAATTCCTATAGGTAGAAAACAACCAAACCATTATATTTCAATGAGGATAGTTTAGGTGGGGAATTCCATGAGGGTGAACACCTAATAATAGTGAGATTACATATTGGCAGATTTATTCCTGATTATTATATTTTTTAGTGAGGTCCATACCGGTGGATAACTATATAATTATCCAACAGTGAGGTATTTATGGGTGGAAAACTACCCAATTTTCTATTATAGTTTGGAGGAATCATTTATTAGTGAGATATATATGAAATAAAAGACATGGGTAGTATATAATTTGATTCATGAGATAAATTTGAAAAGGATGAAATGAAAAGGGGATGGATACTTTATTCCATTATTTTGTTTACTTTATTCACATATTCATTACAATGTTTCATTCCTAAGGATACATAATAGTTTCAAGGAGGAACTTATATGGTACGTTAATTTTTTTACCCCTAAATTATATAAAGTATGTTGTAGATATTTTTGATGGAGTTATTGGTGGTTTTGGACTAACTTAGATCTTGACTAGTGACAGTTATCATTGGAGTCATGTATTATACCTTTTTGGAGGTCTAGGTGAGTTTGGTGACATTTTAGATAATTATAAACTTTTTTATTGGAGTTTTATATATTTTTATGACTTGAAATGATTCTTGATGTATATGTTTCAAATAGCTATAGAGTTTTTTTATATTTGATACTTTATAGAGATGAAAAGTTTCTTTTAAAGGCTAATTTCTTCAATTTTAATGATTTTTCTACCCTTGATGTGTAACAAACCCATGTATTTTTAAAGGGGGGATTTTGGGGTTATAATAAATATCATTGTTAGTTTAATGGAGTCATAGTGAGGTTGTATAGTTCTAGAATGGAATCAAATAATGTTCTTTATGATGGATCTTGGAGTATTAATTGGTGAGGATTTCATGAGTTTGCAAGGAAGCTATAATACATGAACATAGTATAGAAAGTAGACATGAGAAATTGAATGGACATAGCAGGTTTCCATTGATTCTAAGAAATTATTATGGTAAAATATAAATTAATACTCATGTAAGAGTATGTTGACTATAGGTTATATTAATAGGTATGAATTAATTCACCATGTTATTTCAAGTTATGATGTTTCTATGCACTATATATGGGGTAATAGTTCATATAGGGTAAAAATGTTATAATATTGTTAAAAATTACTTTCTATCCATATATATATATATATAAACCTGGGTTTAAGTTTTTTTAATTACCTATAGTTATACCATTTATTCGGTATTATCCTGATGTTCATAATGAGAAGGTGTTGTAAGATCCAAAGGAAGTATGCTGAAGGGTAGACTTGAAAGATGGACTAGTTTGAAAGATGACCTTGAGTGAGTTTTTAAAGAATAAATTACTAATGTATGATGGGTATATCTTTATTCATGATACTTAATACAATTTTTAATAGGTTAGGATTGAATTTTAATCAATCTATATTAGTGACAAGCACTATGTTCCTTTAGAAGTTATTTTTATATGAGAATATATATTTTAGTAATGTATTATATGATTTTAAGAATTTGATGTGTCTATATTTGGATAGAATCAGTTTTGAGATATGTTTATAATGAATTATTATTTAAATATCTTTGCGCGATGGGTTACACATTCCAACACATTACTTTGTTGTAATTATGGTGGTAGAGGTGTAGGGAGGAGGTCCCGAGGGAGTTGTAGAGTGAAGAGGAGGAGAGAGAGATGAGATTTTAGTTGGAGGGAGTGATATAGTGTGGGGCTTAGACTATTCCATAATGGTTGGGGGATATAGAGTAGGAGGATCGGGCTATGTAGTAGTGATCAGGTGGGTGGTTTGACCGATTATGCCAAAATAGTACCCTCAAATGGCCTGGAGGGTGTTAGTGTCTTAGAGGTGGGTTTTTTTCTAAGAAGGTTTTAGTATAGTGTTGAGTGAATTTGGAATAAGATATAGTGTTCTATGGGCATATAGATTCCACTATGGAATAGAAGCTCATAGTGTTAGTTTTTAGCTTTTGTTTTTTTGGGGGTAGTTGCACTGTGGATCTGGGGAATAAGTGCATCATTCTTCTTGTTATTGGTTTTTTTGTGTTTCTATCTGAGATACTCCATGGTTTTTTCCAACTTTATTGGATAAAAAACATGAATATAGACATGGATATTGGTGTCCCCTATTATTGGAAGAGTTGCAGCATGGTGGCCAGTGCTTTACTGTGATCTTATAAATTTTAGACTACCTATAAATTATAAAACCCCCTAGAAAACCCTTATTACTCTATCCATTATCTATTTTATTTTATGAATTAAGTTAATCTTAAAGAGATATTTTATCCCCCTTTTAGTAGATTTTTACCCTGGACTTGGTGGATCGATACATGGTGGTTTAGGTAATATCCTCTTTTCCCTTTCTTTGTCCCCCCATTTTTTTATCTGGGAAATTTTATATCAAGATAAAGCCTATGGTTTTTGTGATGTTTTGAATTTTGTGGGGTTTTGTTCTAGGTTAATCCCAATGTTACCCATTGTTTAGTTGTCTGGTAGTTGTTTCCTCTTGATCCAACCTTTTTCAGTGAATGAAAAATATTCTTTTGGCATAGGTGATCATTTGATTCTCACCTAGTGAATCTTGAAGGATGGATTATGATTTTTTACCTTTGAAAAGATGTTTTAAATTAAAGTTAATTAATAAAATTAACCATTATAATTTAAATTTAAATTAAATAGGATGAATTTAGATATATTTAAAACTATTGATATTATCTTTATATTGAGATAGTACGAGCTAAATTACCCACAGAAAATTATGGATGTTGGGGGATTTTTTTTGTACTAATTTCACATATACCATGGTACTTTATTTTTTGTGTTTTTAAATAACTTTAAATAAAATTGGATAATCACTTATATCTATTTAATAGAATGGTTTCCTCGTGACATTTAGGGTTGTGTAGGAATTCCCCTAAAATAAAGAAGTGGATTGAATGAATGGCCCCTTGTTAATCTGAAAAAATGTTATGTGTTGTGATGTAAATGATGTTGTAATGTGTGGTTATATTGTGTGGGGTTGATGTGTTGTGGTTTGGTTTTACTATGGAGCTATAATGTGTAGTTGTGATGTTGGGAAGTTATCTGATGATATTTGTGGCTATTAAATGGGGAGATTGTGGAGTAAAAGTGGTTATAATGTGGTTGTGGTAAGGAGGAAGTGAATGTGTTTGTGAATAGTTATGATGTGGGAATGGTAGTATTGACAAGGATGATGGGTTGTTTGTATGAATGGTTTCGTGATGTGTTAGTTTCCAAGTTATTAGTGGATATGGTTAATAAATATTTTAAATGTCATGGGTTGGTTCCATTAAAGGGGTTGAATGGATAATGAATAAACAATAGAGGGAAGAAAGCCTTAATTGGTTTTTGTTTGATGTGAAATTAAATGGGAAAGAAAATGAATGGGTTAAATGAATGAAATTGGTTGGTAATATGAAATATGGAAACCAATTTAGTTTGAACAGGGTGTGAAATATGGCTTGTGTCCTATTGTGTGGTGCTGTGCATTTAGTAGTGGTAGTGAAATTGGAAGCATTGTGAGGCTGGGTGGTGATGTTGTGAGTTGGTTTATGATTTTTTGTGAACTCATAGGCTGGACGTGTATGTAGCTATATATATATACCAATTATATTCTTATGATTTTCTATATGAACCCCACCCATATCAATCACTATGTACTGAGACCCATTTATTTTGGGGGGTGTTTTTCGCAATATCCTGATGGTGAGGATGGATGGATTGATACCTAGTCTTTCCCTCCCCCTCTTACAGGTGATGATTACATGAAAATTTTATGATATCCATAAGACAAATTTTCACTATAGTAATGTTTGATGAGGTGATGAAATGGCGTATGGTGGTGGTTGTGCATGGTAGGAGGAGTTCATCATTTTTACATCATTTATATTCACGATACCAAAATACACTGTTTATAGTTTTGAATGTGATGTAACCAGATAGCCCAGGAGTCTCCATATGAGATGTGATGTGATGTACTGGGTGTCTGCATGTTAGATGTAATGTGTGTATTAAGGTGAGATTTGATGTGATGAACTGTTTTCACATAGGGTCATTGCAATGATGTGATCTTCAAAATATAATTGAGCTCTAGAACATATGATGTTGAGTTTTCAGAGAGGAAAATTTGAGGCAAATTGATGCATGGTATCGTATCATCAATATAATTATTCTTATGTTATTATACTTGGATGTGTTATTCGGTGAGTGAGACATGGTGATGATGGGTTGGGTTAGTTGACCTGTTTAGGTGTTGCTGGTTGTACTATTTTATTACATGTGCATTAGTATTCTTATTCGACATGTGCATGAAGAAGTTTGGTGATCCTACATAGTATACCTATATTATCACCCAGTGTATATAAAAACTACTTTCAGTTTTCTAGGAGGACTTCAGGGACTATGCTTGACACTTTTATATGAGTATTTAGAATTGTTGTTGTGTTACTAACTCGGATTTTTTTGGGTATTATTTAGAGGATATTGTCTTTATTAGTTTCATTTATAAATGCATCATGGGATGATTTATTATTATTTAATGTTATGTCATGGAGTTTATTGTATTATATTTATAATATCTCCATATCCTATTAATATAGAGGGTAATTCATGATATTTGTTAGATTTTTATACCATATGTTCTAGTCACTGACCTGAGGCCTACTAAAGGTGGGACTCAAGGGTTAATTATCCCTCTTCATTTCCATCTAAGGAGTGGTAACTTTGGAGGAAGGGGGTCAAGGAATAGTTGTATCAGAGGATTAAGTTTGAAAGATATGATGAAGTTTGGAGTTTGGCATAGTGAATATTTCATTAGTTGGTAGGGAAATAATGTCATTTTAACTTAGTGAATGACATAGGTATTGTAAATTTGACAATGAAATATGCTTTTAGGAATCCCTGTGATATAATGAAAGGAATATAAGCCTATCTAATGACCAACACATTCAGTGCCACTTGTATATTAGAGAACTAGAGAGGTACATAAATCACGAATGACTTGTGTTCTTTTTTGAATTTGGGTAGTTTTGTGAATGCTAAAAAGAAAAAAAATGAATCTTTATAAAATTCAATACTATCATGATTAGGAAATATTGTTTTCATTTTAGAGATAGATCTTGGTCATCATCCACATGTAGTTAATGTAGTGAAGGTTCAATAGGACCACTCAATTGATTGCTGGAGGGATGATGCGACCAAGGAGAAAGAATAGTGGAAGAAAAAATTGTTTGATTTTCAATGATAGGATATGGGGAAGTACAAAGGTAGTATTTTTGATCTGGATATAATGAGATAGTTGGAGGATATTGTGATTATCTTTAGTTTGATTCATACCCTCATAGAGTACTATTTCCTGTTGACAATAAGTGAAATGCAAAGAGGTATTCATCAATGATGGATGTGGTATCTAGTTGAGCATAAAGTGGAAGATGTTTTGGGGGTTAACATTCTTAAAGAGATTCGGGTAGAGTTTCTCTCGTGGACCATAAAGGCGGTGAAGAGGTAAGAGTTTCTTTCTCTTCAGTAGGGGGTATGTTTGTATGGGAGCTGGGTATCAAATCTAAGGATCTTTTTCATTTTACCCTTGATCTTTTTTGAATAATGATTCCTAATCATGATGACTTGAGGAGAAAATTCATCCCTATATCTATTATAGTGTTAGTCTCTTTATGTTTACAATATATTTGGAGGTTCATAAAAAGGAATTGGTTTTCCAACTGATGCACTCATGAAGAAATTTACCATTAGAGGGAATCTAATAGGGTTACTCAAGGGGATGGGTTGTCAGGGGTAGGTCTCAGGTTTCAGGATCCTAAAGGTTTCAACCAATGGGAAGCTGACCTATACAATTTTCTTTCTGAACATATTAAGCCAGGGGTTTACATACTTTTCTTAGGGGCTTGGGGATAGTGTAATTTGTCTATGGGGTTTATGTCCATCATCAGAATCAATACCCCATTGTTATTTAATAACATTATGGTAGAGGTGTAAAGGTTCAGAATCAGAATCAACAATTTCTGTAAGTGAGACTATTTTAGTTGTATGGTAGTAGGCTTATGATCCACTTATAGGGGATGGAATGGTAATATGATGACCTCTAGGTATTCCTTGATTTTAGGGACCCAGACCAAAGCATGGAAATGGAGGTGGCCATCAACAGAGAGACAAATGATGTGTTCAAGATTAGTTTGATGTAGTGGGGGTGGAAATTCTATATGGTAAGGACATATTTTTAGGTATGATTAGTTTATCATCTACACTTGTTTCATTGATTCAAAAGACTTACACATCTTTTTTCACCAACTATAGCCCATTATTTGGGACTAATAATTGAGAATAATTTCATTACCCTAGTGTTTACTACACTAGCCCTAAGATAGACAAGCTTGCTTGATGAGTTATGGGGATGTATACTGATAATGAGGCCATATCAATGTCATGGGGATATTTTATTTATAAAAATAATTTCATATATTGTCATTATTTTCATTGACTATTTTCATTATAAGAATAATTTTATCGAATAATTCTAGAGGATAGTCGTGTTATCATATATGAATAACAAACATTCAATTTTCATTAGAGAAAAGAATTTCTTGTTGTGTAGTATACATGTGGATATGATTCCTTATTTTATGGATGATACATCAATAGAACCAATGGATTATGGGACAAAGTAGGCTCCCATGTTTTTTAGGCATTTTTGGATGAATTCTTGAGGAGGTTGTGACACTACCCCCTTTACATGATGTCAAGTTTGAGATAGACCTATAGCCCAATGATTTTATAATTTTGATAGATCCTTAATAGATGGAATATTATGAGTTTTAGGAGTTGAGAATTCAAATATATTTTTTGATGTAGAATAGATTCATCAGGCCTAGTCTGTTACCTTGTGGTGCTCTAGTACTATTCACCAATAAGGCAGATGGTATTCCGATGTTGTGTATAGACTACCAAAGGACATCTAAGGAAATTATCAAGTATCATTACCCTATTTTGATGATAAATGATCTTTTTTGATTATATGAAATGGGAGAGTTGGTTTTATAAATTCTATTTGCAGTCTGGGTGTCACTTATTGTGGGTGACATAAGTCAATATCCTGAAGACTAGCTTTAGATGTAGTTATGGGAACTTTGAGTTCATGGCTGTGTCGTTTGATTTCATCAATGCACCAGATATGTTCATGGAGATCATGAAATATGCGTTAAACTAATTCCTTAAATATTTCATATCCATGTTCATTGATGACATATTTATATACTTAAATTCATAAGAGGAGGATTCCAATCATCTCAGACTTGTTTTTCATGTTCTTCGATGCCACCAGGTCTATGGAAATTTATCCAAGTGTATGTTTTGGACATGAGATGTGTATTTAATTGGTAACATGGTTTCTAAATAGGGTGTGGCTATGGAATCTTCAATGATAAAGAAATTTTCTTCTTGGTAAGAACCCAAGAATGTTGTAGAGGTATATAGATTTGTTGGTATTGACTAATATTACCAGAGGCTCTTGTAATATTTATAATGTGTTGAGGACCCATTGAAATATTTGACCAGAAATTAAAATATTTTTATCTGTAATGATTAGTGTTTGGTATAATTTTAATACCCAAAGGGGATGTTGGTCAGTGATCCAGTTCATTAGTTTCTACAGGAAGCGGTGATGTTTGAGGGGTTTTTTGAAGATTCCCATCTGATATTTGGATGTGTTTTGATACAACAGAAAGGAGTGATCTATTATGGGTCTAGGAAGATACTTTCACATGAGTGTAAATATGACCCTGTGATCTGGAGTCATTAGTAGTTATGTTTGTATTGATGTTTTTGTGACATTACCTCATTGGGGATCACATTCTTTTTTTAACAGAACATAAGAGCTTGGGGTATATCTTTTATTAGCATGATAAAAAATTATAGTGGTGAAGGTGGATGATTTTTCTTCAGGTTTATTAAATTGAGATATCTTATACCTTAGGATAGGGAAATTTTGTGGTCGATACTATGAGTAGTAAGTCATGGAAGGATGAAGTTTCAGAGTCCAGATATTCTTATAGTGTGGTGGAGGAGTTAGCGTCCCGTCACTTAGACACATGGGTGGTTGATGGTGGAAGTTATTTATTTTAAATGATAGTTAATTAATCTCTAATTAATAAGGTGTAGAAGTATTAGTGGGGAGACTCAAAGCGATAAGTATTACAAAATCATGTTTTTGATAAGGATTATTTGAAGGGATGATCTGAGGACGGTCCGAAATGGGTATTATTTCAGGGGATGCTATTCTGGAAGTGATGTGTGAGGGAGTCCTTTTTTAGATTCATAACCCACCTTTGGAGGTACACCCATGGGTATCCAATATATTCCATGGATTAAGGATCTAGTTTTGGTAACATGGGATGGAACATGTTGTGGAAAAGTTGGTGTTATGATTCTAGTTTTTCTAGAAGATAATGGTCTAACATCTTGTATTTGGAGATTTATTTCAACCCTTGGATGTTCCAATGTTGAAATGGGATGAAATATCAATGTAATTCATCAGCAGGTTACTCAGAGATCAGGGTGTTTGTGATGTTATCAGGGTATTCATAAATTTTTTGGGGAAATTAGCTCATTTCCTAGTGATTTAGGAGTTAGGCATAATGGATGTTTTGGATAAGAGGTATATGGATGAGGTTATTCGAAATCATGATGTTTTGAGGTCCATTATAATAGATAAGGATGCTTGATTTACATTTTATGTTTTTTTGGGATTACAACATGATTTTGGGACTCAATTTCACCTCTGGACTTCTATCCACCCTCAGACAGATGAGAAGATAGTGTGAACTATCCAGAATCTAGAGGATATGTTATAGCCATGTATCTTAGACATCAATGGATATTTGGAAAAGCAATTTTATTTGGATGAGTTTTATTATAATAGTAGCTATCAATGATCAATGAAAATGAACCCTTTTAAAGAATTTTATGGCCAGAAGTGTCATTCTCTATTATGTTGGGTTGATCTGAGGATTCATCAGTTCTCAGCCAAAATGCGATGCATAACATGTCAGATATGGTTCAACTCATTCGTGAGAGGATGAATTAATTGTAGGACCTGGAGAATTTGTATTCTAATCATACAAGGAGGCCCTTGGAATTTGAAGTTACAGACCACATCTTTTTTCATGTTTCCCCTATAAATGAGGAGTGTAGGTTTGGAAGGGGTTGTAAGATCTCAACCATGTTTTTTTAATTTTTGAGGTGTTGGGGTTCATTAGTTAGGTGGTTTATTAGTTTTAAATCCAAAAATGAATTTTCCAGATCCATGATGTATTCCATGTCTATCCAGTTCATTGATATCTTTACAATGAATACCTTGTAATTTAATAGAGAGTGTTGGATATCTAGGATGAAACAACATTTTGGATCATGCATTGGAGATCCAGGATCATTGAGAGATGGTATTTAATGGATGTACCATTCCTTTGGTTTGTGTGCTATAGAGGCATAGTGACATGAAGGAGAGTTATTGGGAGCATGAGACATAGATGCATACATATCACCCAGATTTTTTAGAGTTTTTCATGTTTTTTTGTTAACAATTTGATGTTTTATTATTGATATTTTTTGATATATTCTTACCCTTTGTGGTGTTATGTGTGATAAATATTGAATCACATGAGGAAGGTAAATCATAATCTCCAATTTAGACACATTTTACTTCGACATGATTTAAAAATAGTGAGAAATACCTAGATTCCCAATGAAGATAATATATTGATATAGAAGTTAAAATTCTTCTAATTGTGTGATTGTACATCTATTTTGTGGAATTTGTGGTGATTGTTGGATTTGGATTTGTGGGGGATTAAGTAGTTGTGTAGATGGTTATGTGTAAGGGAGGATGTTTGTGTCTAGTATAAAATGGGTTGGTATTGTTCCTAGTGGTGTGGATTCTAATTTTGTGTGATGGTGTGGTTATGGGAAAAGGGTATAGTGTATTTTTTGGATGGTCTTGGTGTGTTTGGTTATTGGCGGTGTTTCAGTTGTGATGAGATCCTTGAGAGTTATCTTGTGGGACTGTTGTTTGGAACAAATTTCTTTTTTTGGGTTGGTTTTAATTCATAAGGGTGAAAATAGTTTTAGAGGTATCTCATGTAACAAACCAAACCATTCAACCCATTATAGTTTGGTAATTTTGGTGGTATAGGTGACTAGAGAAGGTCCCAATGGAGCATGAGAGTAAATAGAAGGAGATGATGTTGAGTTTTCTATTGGAGGGAGTCCTATGGGGTGGTTCAAAGTTATAACATAATGGGTGGAGGCTACTATATTGGAGGACCAAGGTAGACCATAGTGATTCAAGGGGCGGTCTAGTTAGTTCTTCCGAATTGGTATCCACCTACGGTGTGGATAGTGGTTACGATACATGCTATAGTGTTTTGTAGCGGTAGAGAGGTTACTATGTTGTAGAGGATCATAGTGAATGTTTCGAGTTTATTTTGTTTTTGGAGGTATCTAAACCATTTATTTGGAACAATGGAATAACCTTCTTCTTATATTTGGGTTATATAGCATGGAATTCTGAATGTCACTACGATTCCTTTCCTACTTCATCAGATCTTTGGCATGAAGATAGTCATAGACCGCCGAGGCCCCTTTGATCCGCTAAGCGGTGGTGTGGTCTTCAAATTTACTACATTGTACCTTATGTTTATAACCATTCTATAACTTGGTGAAGAATATTGTTCCATGGTCTTACAAATTTTAGACAACCTATAAATTCTAAAATCCTCTCAAAACCCCTCATTCCTATTACCATTATCACATTTCTTTGGTGACTCAAGTGTATCCCAATGAGCTCCAATATCCCCATTCAATTGATTTCTATCCCATAAATGGTAGATAAATATACGGTGGTTTAAGTGAGTTCCTCTCTAAATTTTATAAATTTTACACTATTTTCTTATTTTGGGAAGTTTCTATCAGGAGAAAACATGTGGTTTTGGTGCTGTTTTTATAGGAGGATGTTGTGAGGTGTTTTAATAAGTTGATCCTGGTGTTTCCCTTCATCTAGTTTCATAGTGGCTATATACCTCTTGATCCAACCATGAAAATTAAATAATAAATATTCATTTGAGGTAGGAAATCCTTATTTTTTCACCTAGTGTGTCTTGCAAGATGGTTTGTTCTTTTGTTTACTTTGGGAATATGGTTTGTATCCAGATCAAGGAAGATAATTAACTAATTTAATTGAAATTTAAATGGAAGGGAAATGTTTCACATTTATTTAAAATTTTTTATATTATCATGATATTATGATTGTGTGGGATAATTTCCCTTTGGAAAATTGTAGCTATTGGGGGATTTATTTTGCTAATTTGACATGTTCTGTGGAACCATGTTTAGTGTCTCTAGTGAGATCACTTTAAATTTAATTGTATTGTTACTTGTATATAGTTAATAAGATGGTATCAAATGTATATTCATGGTTTCATGAGATTTCCCTTAAAATAAAGAAGTGGAATCAATGAATTACCCCTTTCTAATTTGAAAAAATGTTTTGTGGTATGATGTGAATGATGTTGTTATGTGTGGATATATTATGTGGGGCTGAGGTGCTATGTAGTTGCTATTTTTTGGGGGTAGTAATGGTATTTTGTTATGTTGGGAGGTTATTTGATGAGTTTTTTCCATGATATGGCGTGTTTGTAGTGGTAGAGTGGCTGTTATATGGATGTGGTAAGGAGGATGTGGATGTGGCAATGTATGGTGGTTATGTGGGGTTGGTTGGATTTATAATGATGATAAGTTTTTTGTTGGTGAACTATTGTGATGTTATTGTTTCACAAGAAGTAATGGAATTGGTTAATAATGGTTTTAATTTACATTGGATAGTTTGGTTAAATGTGTTAAATGGATAATGTATAAATTAATAAGGGATATATGGTTCAACCGGTTATTTATTAATTTGAAATTAAATGGGATAAATAATGTATGGGTTAAATGAATGGAATTCGATAGTAATATAAAATATAGAAAATGGATTAATTTAAAAGGTTATGTGAAATATGTCTTGTGGAATGTTGTTTGGTTTTTTGATTTTCTATATGCACCCCACCTCTATCAAGCATAATGTTTCGACAAACATATTTTTTTGGGGGGGGGTGTCTTAACCAGCACCCTAGTGGTGGGGATGGATATATGGATACACACACTTTCCCTATCTCTCTTCCATATGATGATTACATGCATGAAATATGATAGCCAAAAGTTAAATGTGCACTATAGTTATGTTTTATGATGCGATGATATGGATTATGGTGGGGGTCGTGCCTGGTAGGAGGAGGGAACGAGGTATATGCCTATAATGATCTTGATACTCTTCTACTATATTCATAGTTATATATGATATGTGATGTGATGGCCTTGGTGTATTCAGGTAAAATGTGATTTGTTTTTCTGGGTGTCTTTGAGAGATAAGTGAAGTGATTACCCATGGGTATTTGGGAAAGATGTGATGTGATGACCAGTTGTACATAAGTTGCTTGGAATGATGTGATGTTTGAAAGAGATGGGAGTTCTAGGACATACAATGTTGGGGTGTGAGAGTAGAAAATTGGTGGGAAAGTACTGTGTGATACCCTATAATTGATATGCTTCATATTATATTATTATACTCGAATGGGTAATTTTTTGAGTTATCCATGTGGAGGATGTTTTTAGTTAGTTAACATGTTTATGTGCTATTGGTTATACTGCTTTCTACTGTGTGTTTTAGTGGGCTCTTTTCATATGTGCATGAGATAATTTAGGGATCATGTAGAGTATACATGTCTGCTAACCCTAAGAATATACAAAGTTATTTTTAAGTTTCCAAGAGTACTTGTAGACCGTGTTAGACACTTCTAGCTTTGGATTTGGAGATATTACTATGTTGTTTCCTTATCATTTCTTTTGGTATTTATTGGGATACTTTTATTTGTATCGGTTTCATTTATAGATGCATCATGAGATATTTTTAGTCTTATTTTATGTTTTATCATGGAGTTTCTTATGATTGATTTATCTTTTCTCATGATCATATTATTATAGAGGCCAATGAATACCCTTTATGATATTTTATACCATTGGTGTTAGTCACCAACTCAGGGCCTACTAGAGGTGGGACCTAGTGGACATTTTATATCTTACTTCATTGTTGTCCTAGGAGGGGTACCTTTATATGGATGGATTTTAACACTAATTATTGAGAAAAAATAGAATATTTTGGTGATCTATATATGGATTTTTAATTTTTGGTATTACCTTGTGATGTTTGAGAAGATATTAAGTGGGTCTCCAAATTTCATGAATGATAATAAAATGAGAGATCCTAATTTTTAGGGATCATTTTAAACATAAATCTTATTGAATTTTTGGATACATTCTCATGGTTCCTTTATTTACCTTTTATGGAATACTATGCTGATGGTAAATTTATTGACTAAGGTAAGTTATGTCTTGGGTATTTCTCATAAGGGATGTTATTAAAGGGGGAGTAAAGGTATTTTTTTATTTTTAAGGAAATAAATGTTTAGGGATAATTATGGGAATTGACTTTTAGTGTGATCTCATTTCATTAGTATGGGTGTTACATAACCATATGGTAGAAACAAAGGAATTTTATGATTTTCTTATGGGGATATGAGCCATTATTAGTCGATATTACCTTATTTTTTTGAGTATATAACGGTTTCATGGGAAGATCATGATGGTTGGATGGCCATCCTATCAGTACCATCAACATTCTCAATATACGTATTCATAGTAGTTATAGGATTGATGTTTTTTGGGGCCACTATTATAATTATGTAATATGATAAAAAATCAATTAGTGGTTTAATTTATATAAACAATAAGGGCTAATTATAGATTATTAAATGGTCACTAAGAGGGTTAAGAAGAAGAAAGAGTTGCTATAAGACACGTCTAGGCTGTATAATATCAACTTTCGAAGTTACTAGAGGTGGTTTGAGTTATGATTTTTATTTATTAATTTTTTTATTTTTATTGATAATAAATATTCACATTTATTTTTAACTCTTAACATAATTGAACAATTATAGATTCATTTAGAAATTATTTAAAAAGAATTGCAGTTGAATACTACCCTGGAAATCAATAGGTGGTTGTCCAAGGTGTGTTGTTATTATGAGTTGATTATTTGATGAGATCTATTTTCGTGCAACCTAGTATTGTAATTGATGTGGGAATGTAATTCCATACTTAGAATGGATTGATTGTATTTTATATATTATTGTGATTATTTCTATACATGAAGGGTTATATCTCAAATTTGAAAGTATATGATATGGTATTTATTATAGAAATAGATGTATGGTTGGGGAATATAGTGATTAAGACACATAATATTATATATGATTCATAGAAATTAATTATTTGTATGATTAGATAAAAACTAGTGGAGTTTCACATAGTTTCGAGGGATTATGTTAACATTTTTCTTGAGGTGGTTATGAATTTACATATGATACAAGATATTGAATTTGGGACAGAGTTATATATAAGTGTTTTCATTATTAGATTGATTTCATTTCTTATGATACCTATATAGATTCATGAGTTGAGGTTTCAAAATGATGAAATATTAAAAAGGGGTTTTAATTAGAAGAGTGTATCACAATGGTCTACTATGGTGTTATTAGAGATGAAGGTGGAAAATGAAAATGAGTTTACATAGAGTGTTGGCTCTGATGTAGATTTTGATAAACCACTGAATGTTATGCCTCTAGAACTTACAATGTAGAAATAATTTAATAAAATGAAACTTTGTTGAAAATTCACCAAAATGTTAATACAAGATACATATAATTCACCAAACTACAAAGTTAAACATTTAAATAAACCTATAAAATAACTTCTACAAGATAATTATCAAAATAAATGAAGGAAAAACAATAACATAAGAATTTTAGGTAGTTCAGACATGACTTCTAATCGATAGGGGGAATTATACAATAATTTCATTCAAGAATAAATTTATGTTTATAATTTTTTAATTATCAATATAAGTGATTCCAAACTACTAAAATAGTTGAGTCTAGTTATTGCATCCTATCACCATTGTCTTACTATCCTTGAGAGGAGAAGTCCATATAGATATTATCTCCAAGATAAACCCTATAATAAGTCAAGGAATACCACCACATCAAATCCATATTCTAATAAATAGTTTCAATTTATATAATCCCTATTAAAATAGTCTCACAAATGATTTATTATATTTATTATGTATTCTTCGTAGTGTAAAACCACAAGATAAGAAATTTACTTACCCTTCAATGAAGAAAACTAATGAAAGACCTTTGAAACTCCACACTATATCCATCAGATAGATCAAGGGATAAATTTTTATTTCCCATAATCCAGTCTTACATCATTTGTACTTTTAAACATCAATCACACTTTTCTTCCATATTTATCCCACAATTAAATTTAGACAACCAGATTCACTCATACCGATATATCTCCAACATTGTTAGAAAATGGTTTTGACATTTCTTGAGCCCAAAAATAACCCACTTGAGAATCATTTTTAGGAGTAACTAAAAATTCCATCATCAACATAAATAAACCATCTTATAATCTCCATAATTTATTTAAAACTGCTTTGTTACCCCACCATACTTCTGGTTATCCTAGATCAACTGAGGTGGCGTGTAATGAGCCAGCCTGAGTTGACCTGACACATCACTCAACTCGATCCACCACCACACCTGAAGGGTATTCCCAATCTCAATTTTTTAGAAACTAGTGACTATTTATAAATAACACACACTTAGGAACAATATAAATCTCATAATAATAAATTAATAACCAATGGAATATTTAATAGGAATCCAACATAGGGAATCCTCACAATAGACCTCCATATAAATGAAATAAAAATCATAAATATAAATAAATAAACTAAATAGAAAAATACACAATACTAATAATAATATTATCATTAATAACTCATAAACCATATCACTAAAAAAATAAAAATTAGGAAAACATCCTAAACAAAAAAACTAAAATAATGATTTTGAATGAAAATGTTGATACCTAAAATCCAAAAAATAAAACCAAATTTGAACCACTATTATGTGTTTCCTTTTAACCCACAGTGACTGACCACATCTCCTAAAATCCATAATTAAAAATACCTAAGTGTAAATATAATAAAAGATCATAACATTAGATCTTGAAAGAAAACATGTGAGTTGGATACACTAATTGGTGTATATAGGGTGTAAGCTAAATATAACTGATAAGACACCACTAAAGTGTTTGTGAAATTCCTTTAGAAAAACATTTCAGACATTATTGTTTGAAATATAAATATAAAATATGTTTTTTACATGCAGGTAAGGTGAAATTAAATACAATTACATAATTAATTTTATAAAACATCTCCTTATTTAGAAATACATGAGTGGAATAAATTTTTTAATAAAGAAATTTTAAACCAAGTAAAGATGATACTTTGATGGATTTATGAAAAAACACCAAATACATTTCATTATAACAAATGAATTTCTCATACTCCTTATTATAAAATTAGCATTATTTCCATTTTAAATCGCACATTCCAAACCATTTTGTAAATCATTTTAAAGGTAAAACAAAATGATAAATGAAATGAAATATAAAAACATACATGCATCAAGATACCATTGGAAAAAATATAGATAATTTAAAATTAATGAAATTGTTTTATATAACCAAATAAAGTACTCGAGGATAAAAATAAGTAAATGAAAGTTACCCCTAAGTAATCCACAATGAAATATAAGAATCATAGAAAAATAACTAAGTTATAACCTAAATGATTCTAGAACTGGATTATAGAACACCTAAAACAATGTTATCTAGACATAGGTAAACTTTAATACACTCAACTATAGATTATCCTCTTGTTCTCACCACGTGGTTACTACTAATAGATAAAAATCATTACCATGTAAATGGATAGTGTGAAATATATGCCAATGTATCACTCCTCCAAATATTCTCTGTAGCATATGTTTCTCATGAAATTAGTAAATAGAGGTGAGAAAATAATATAATAAAGTTATAATAATATATATAAATCATCATTTGAAACATAATATGCCAACCTCATCTCATCTTCAAAAAACATTGCATGAAACAACCCCTTTTTCCAATTCGATCTTCCCACAATTAATATACAACACCCCCTTAAAGACTGAAATCTATATCATGAATAATCAAAAGAGGGGGATAATAAAGGGTATCATTATTTTCATGAAAATATCTTTTATAACATTCCAAATATGCCTTATAAAAAAATTAATCATTATTACAAGTTATTATTTACCACTTGAAATCCCCATTTTTGAAACCCTTTAAAACCAATCAATGTGTAACCATTCTTAAAAAACAATATACGGTTCAATTTCATTTTTCAATCAAAAATATTGAGAGTACAAAACACCACCCTATATTTACAAAATTCCTTAAAAACCACACTTTTACCCCATCTAGGAAACAAAAAGGTTAAATTCCCTTAATTATTGAAATCCACTTCAAATAAGATATATAGGTACTTTAGAAAACACTTTAGATTCAACATAACTTTATAAATGAGAAAACCCATAAGAAACTCTTTAGGACAAGTGAGAAAAACTATAGAACATTTTTTAAATTTAGTACGACTATCACTTATAGATTAAATTTAATAAAACAAGTCATAAAAAAACACCAATTACTTATGACATAACCATTAAAGGAAATTGAGGATAAAACCTCAATCTAACCAAGAAGAACCAAATCAACTTCAATGGAGGATGCTCAAAAAAACAAGGATACACACTCTACAAACACTAAATACCCAAATAACCATGTTTGAACCAGTCTAAACCCTATTAGGGATAATATGAGTAGAGTTAATATAATGAAAATGGAATTATAAAGAAGAAGAGGGGATAAACAAGGATAAAGAGTGACTTAAATTAAGGGTTTTCTTGAAATTGGTAGAGGGAGAGATAAAAATCAAAGATCAAGGGAGGTGGATCTCCCTTTCATGCACTAAAGGCTTGGTCGAATGAAATATGAGAAGGAGGGAGACCAAATGACTAAAAATTAATGAGGGGAATTTTTTAAATTTCATGTTTTTTTGAAACTAGTCAAGTTACACAGTTATGACTCAATGTTTCCCCTAATCATTAACCAAAAATGAAATTCACCCCTAGTCACCCAGTCAAGAAACATGGTTACATTGAGACTGCACATAACTATGATAACTATGCATCAAAAGTGAAAAACTCCACTACATTCCATTAGAACCCCTCCACACTATTTCCTCTAAAGCCTACATGGTTTTAGACAAATGTTTGACAACCACGAAATAGAAATAAATTGTTAAAATTTTGAATTTAATGTACAAAACACTAAAATAGTCATCCCCAAAATAATAAAAAATATATAAAAATAGTGAAATGGGGGTGTCATAACTCTCCTAACCATACCATTTTCTCCCCATATAAAGTCATTGAAAAAAGTATTATAAAAGTAATAACAAAAACCTTTAGACCTATATAAGAGTTTGGAGGCCTAGAAATGTTTTAGGTGTTACAAAGATAATAGAAAACTACAAAAACCCACAACTCCCAAAATTTATAGATCCAATACTCAAACATCATCAAACATCTACAAGTACAATCCAACTCAAAAATCATCTTTTATAGAGCTCTAACAGGATAGTGATCGTTCATATGTATCCCTACCATATATAATTCCTCTAAAGTGATATGATATGGGATATAAACTCCTGAGAAAGAAACACCAATTAGAAAAACATGATACTAGAAAGTATTTTATGGAAGTGATAATTATCCATGAACCAAAATAACCATTTGAGTATGAAAATAACATTCCCAATTAGGTATAACCAAAAGAGAATTCAAATGAACATAATGAATATATCACCCAATAAACTACATCCCATATCACCAAAATGGGAAAGATACCTCAATAAAATTAACCAATCAATGGGAAATTTATTGGTATGTGACATTGTGTCAAACAATTGAGTGAAAGGTGTGATCTAGTACCTCATATTGAGATCACCATCTCATGGTGAACATAGTAAGATCTCCACCAACATTAGTGAGTACATAATATAAAGTTATTCCAAATCTCTCATTGACACTCAAAACATAAACCCAAGGCTTCCCAATTTCTAATCCATAAAACCCCAACCATAATAAGTGTCACAAAAAATCTTGAAGAGATAAGTTTGAACACCATGGAAAACTCACAACCAAGATAATCAACACCTAGAAAATGAGGAACCATAAATACATCAAGGAGTACAGCCTGTTAAAAACACATTTAGATCCTTAATCCATTTTAAACTCGATGAGAATAAATATTGAAATAAACAACCACATAGGTTCTAGTTATTCTAAAGAATACTCTAAATATTCAACTAACATGTTTTTTGAAAAAAAACCAATTTTTTAACAAAAAGTAATATTGATCACATAAGAAGGATACAATGACCCAAGAAGGCCTGGAGTAAAAAAGTTTTGGGATCCACCACTATATCAAAAGTTTGTTCAGATTCTAAAACTAGGAATGTTACACCTAAATGATAATATGAATCACCATAAAACTCATCCTTGGGGTGGAATTTTTACATTCTCTCAAGAACTTTCTTAGAGGTATAACTAAGTATCATGAAACATGAATAAAAAACATTCCCATTTTACAACCCTAATCAAACAAATCCAATACATAATAAGATATAATACCCATATAAACAAATTCAAAAACAAAAAACATACATAAAGATTTAAAACTCCCATTTTATTTAAACCATACCCATTTTTATAAGGTGCCTTATACTAATTTGTTTCCCAAAGCAGGTACACATTGAAAAAAACCCCTTGAAACATTTCACGTCCATTATAAGACAGATGAAAAATATCTTTCCTTAAATTAAATAAATTTCAAAAAATATTACAAAACCTCATTTCAAAAAAGGATGGACATACTATGAATCATTAATATTATTCAAAAAAAAATCCAATTAAAAATTCATAATGTTATCTTTTATTTAAAAAACTATCCAGGAGATTTATTATAAAATAAAATCTTGGAAATCACTTCCGTTTCTAAAAAAATATATAAAACCCCCATTCATCTCAAAACATTTCCTTCAATATAATTTTTTTTGATACCATTTAAAAAATTCCATAATGAAATCAAACACTTTCAAAACATCCCATGATATTAAGAAAAAATCAGTTACAAATAAATAATAACATCTATTTAAAAAAACTAAAAGACTTCATAAATTCCTCTATTGAATTCATTTTTTTAAAAGAAAATGAAATATGAAGAATAAAGACTTTCATGAAATTTCATGTGCACTAAAATTTATTTCATTCCCATCATAAAAACTATTATTTATAAACAATAACCCCATAAAATCTACCTTTCAATCAGAAAATTAGTTTTCCAAAACACAAACAATAAGGAATAATTAATCAATCAAAACATAACTTGGTAAAATAAATTGACCAAAACAATTCCACTATTTAACCCATCCAAATGGTAAGCACTATTGGAATAAATTCAGAATCAAATGGATCCAATGCAAACAATCTAGGCGGGATGTGTAACTATGCATTTTTTTTCACATGGGTTGAAAAACGATGATCTAACCATACAGCAGGCTATATAAGGACCCTAAACCATCAACATAGCATTAAAATGGTTTTATAAACCGTGAAATATTTCAATATAGCTCTAGTTCTTCCTACTCATCCTCCAAAAAATCGAAGGAGTCCCCCAAAATCACTAATATACTAAATAGGGATCCACATAACACCATATAAAATAAAAATAAATCAAGAATATTTTTAAATGAACTCAATTTCATGTTTCAAATCCTCAATTCTCTTGGAAACTTGAGGCACTAAATTCGAAATATCTAGACAGACTCTCCCAACACATACCTCTAGAGTTTCAATATTCCAATCTCCATGCTACATGACTTCGAAAATGTCATGGGAGATTCTCCATAACCTAAGAATATGAAACACATAGGCTCTAATAACATTTTTAATGATCCATTATAATCTCAATTTACACGTAGCTCATATTGGCCCCCACTAGTCCTAAATGGAATTCCTTATCCAGACTATATGGAAACATGTGAATGTGTATCAAGAAAACATAGTTTAGAATTATTTCACCCCCAAAATAATAAATAAACAATTAGTAGAAATATTACCATGAATAAATAATGGGGTATCCATATATTGTACCTCCATTAAAATAATAATACACAAAAAAAATTTTAATTAAAATAAACATCATGAAATCATAATAAATAATAGAAACTAAAATAAGTATCTGGTTTGGAAAGGTTGATACATAATATTAAAAAATAAAACAAAATAATAACCACTAGAAAACATCTCCTTATGACCCATGGTCACTAACCACATCCCACACCATCCATCATCCGACCAACTTGGACATAAATACTGAAATAGATCTTTGTTTTTTCACCTGAAAGAAAACATGTGAGCTCCATACACTCATTGGTGTACATAGGGTGTGATATACACAAGACAACAAGAATAATAATAGGGAGTCTTTGAAATTTACTTAAAAAATAATTTCATTCACGCTAGTTTGAAATATAAAAAGAAAGTTAGTTCTGAACAAGAAGGTAAGGTGAAACCAAATAACATGTTATAATCAATTTTATAAAATATAACTCTAAGAGATTTTAGTAAGTGTTTTACTTTAACTAAGTACTATATTTTATATCAGGTAACATATGTAACATCCAACTAAAATGATCCATGATATATTTAATAGTAAAAGATAAAAATTAATGCATTATAAGAATGAAATATAAAATATCATTAAGAAAATTATTTGAAAAGTAAATACTCATATAAATTAAAAGAGAGTTAAAATGATTTATATAAGTATTATTATTTTCATTGATTTGAAGAATAATTTGATATGTTCAAATATGAATTTTTTGAATAAATTTAATTTTAATATTAAAAATAATTAATGGGAGGTAATTAAAATAATTTAGTTTTAAAATGGCCTATTTTTTTGAAGAATTGTATTTTTATATATATTATGTATTTTTTCTATATAAATTAAATTGAAAAAATTTAATGTATTTTTATAATCAAATGTTTTAGTTTATAATAAAATATATTAACACTAATTTAATTAGTAATTTAAGGGAAATAAGATTAAAACACTTAAAGTTTAAAATGTTATTTTCCTATATTGTTTTTCATAATATCTTACGTTTCAATTTTAAGGATTATTCACATAATTTTAGAATTTAAATTTGATAAAACGAAATTTATTTTTGGATTCATAATATTAAAATAATTCTATGAATATTTTTTGGGATTTTTCCAAAAAAATAAATTTATTTAAATAGTAAAAATATCATTTTTATTTCTTAACATAAATTTATTTTTTATCAATTTTATAATTTTAAATAAATAAAATAGATTTAATGTATGTAATCCAAATAAAAAACATTTTTAGGTATTAATAATTTTAGTGTATAAGAATAAGTTACCATGATATAAATTAGTTAGCACGACAATGGTTAAAATTAATTAAAATTGTTAAAGAAAGAGTTAATGTCTCAAAATATACTACATATCACATATAAATGGATGTATGAGGGATTTATCAACCATAAATTATCTTTTCCTTTATCATTATCAATTTTTGCATATAGCTTCCTTGAATATTAGATTTCTTAATATATATTAAGAAATTAATATCTATAAAAATAACACCCCTCTCACCAATAAAAGGTCCTCTTCACCTCGTCACTTATCCTTAGGCTTAAAGCATATAATATTGAAAAAATATAAAAACATCATCCAGAAACCCATTTCTTATTTCCTATAGTTCCTTTTCTCACCAAAATACTAATCTTAAAAGGCTTATGGAGTGGTTTAATGGAGAATATCAAATGAAGATGTAATTGTTATAATCAAGTATTTTCATGTTTCCTTATAATTACATGTACAAAAAATAATCTAATACTAAACTAATATAGTGAATTTATTATAATTATTATACTAGAATGTTATTATGTTTATCAAAAAACCATTTTCTAAATTACGACCATCCATTAGAAATTGGAAATACCCCCCATGTTACAGTCAAATTATCACCTCCATGAATGATGTATTTCATTTTACATCACCACATTTCATACCTAGTTATAGTAGTTTATTTAGTGAATAAATATAATATTTTTGAAATTATTGATTTCATTTAATTATAAATTAGTCATTATATTAATAATATAAAAAATAAATGGTTATTAAAAATTTAACAACCTAAACGGGCACACCATGACACATTTATGAATTTGAATATACTTTTGACAAACTTCTGAATTATAAAATTATTATGAAAATATAAATATAAATATAAAATATATATAAATTTACAAATATAATAAAACTATTTTACAAATCCTTTGACCTTGGTCAACGTATAAATTCATTTTTGTTGAAATTGACAAAACAACACCATGTGACCGATATGAGCAAAACCTATTCAATAAATGAATGAAATATGATAACAACTAGATCTAAAAAATGAAATATATATGAAAAAGGTTATGAATAAATTATTTAATTATCTTAATTTGGTTATTCAGAAGTTTAGATGCACACACCAACTGAGTCAGAACTTGATGTATATGTTCTTTGTCTTAATTTCAATTCCTCAAGACATGTTTTTTTATGAATCAACTTAATTTTATATGGTTTAAATACTAACCGATTGGATTATTATATATTAAATAAATTAATATTTTGGGAGATTCATTTTCCTTGAATCTCTCCATATTCATTTTCCATAAATTTATTACCTAAGTTATACAGGTTGTTGTTAACTAAATTTAATTTAATTAAGTTATAACATTTGTTCTTGAACTTCATAATTATAAAATTAGTTTCGTTTAACATATTAATGTATTTTATTTCATTACATATTTATTTTCCTGATTTTAGAATTCTTATTTACATTTCACCTCCCTTGGGTCCACATTTTGACCAAACAGTTTCCCGTATGTGGACTCGACCTATCTCTTCTTTACTGTTAGGAAGATTTTTCCTTCTTTTCCATATTAAAAATATTTTTTTAAGAATTAAATTTTATATTATAAAATTATTTATTAATAAAATTTTATTTTTCCCTGTACATTTTATACAAATGTTTAGAAATTATTTTTTCAATGATTTCTATATTGGTTTTTTGATTTTATTTACAAAAGTGTAAAAAGAATCTCATTTTTAACATTTACCACATGATAAAATTTTCCAAATTTTATAAATATTTTATTTTTAATGATTCTTATTTATGTTTCCATGGGTTTTTAAGAAAATACTATTACCATTATTCAATGAATTTATTATTTTTAATGTAATTGTTAATATTTTAGAAGAATAAATAAAGGGATTTGATTCCAATTATATATATTTTTAACTTACACTTCAGATTTCATAGATTTAACTTAATTTATCTTTAAGGTTTTAGTATTTTTAATTATTTTTTAAATCAAGGTTTTCAATGTACTCTTTTCACTACATGATATGGTTTTCTCAAAGTCACTTAGGAATTTGTTTTGTAATCATATTACAAAATATTCATGAGTATTATTTTTTAAATTAATATTTAATTTTATTCTCAAACTCTAAATTCCCCATATCTTTTGGATTAATATTTCATATATTATCCTAAAAATTATTTTATGAATTTATAGTCCATACCTCACCTTATTAGTGTGGGTTATGTTCTTTATCAGTCTATATCTCTCTTGAATTTATTTTTATCCTTAATGTTCATGTTCTTGAATTTCATGAATGTATTAAATATCACTTAACTATTTATATATTATTATTTCTAATATTCACATTACCATATACCCTATACTATATACAGTTTAACATTAAGGGTGCTTACCAATAAAATTAATTCATTTATTCATAGGGGGAACCTTTCATTTAATATACTTTGTATTTCAATATAGTTGTTTATTGATTTCGGAGGAATTTTGGTTATATAATATATTTTTTATTCAGTAATTCATATAATGAATTAATTATACTTAATTAGTCAAGGGTGGGGCCCAAAATTATATAACCCATTGATGAATCAGTTTATTTTAGTGTAAACCTTACTCTTTTATGTATGATTTCTTGGAATGAATCCTTGATTATATGTTTCTGATCTATAAAATTATGCATTCTGCCTCCATGTAATCAATTATTGTTTTTGATATGATTATTTACATTATTTTTTCATCCATGGAAATATCACATGCTTATGTAAATTGTTATATGGTATTTTATTATTATTATTATTTACTCCTAACTTATTATTCATTCATTGTTTATTCCATGAAACCTTCTGTTGTATACTACCCCTTAATAAACATTAGAGGTCACCATTTTTTTCTTATTTCCCTAGTTTATAAAGAAGATTATTATGTATGATTTTTTTAGGGTTTCATGTGTGTATAATTTTATATGATATGTTTAATGCTAATCATAAAGTAAAGAATTCTCGTTTTTTGGGATAAATGCCCATTTTATGAGAAATATTTGTGTTTTTTAGTTAAAAGTATTTTAATAATTCACTAAAACACTAAACCTAAAGGGTATTAAGAATCCCAATGACTCAATTTTTTATTGATATTGAAATTATAGATGGTTTATTTTGGGTCACTCTATTAAGTATAAACTAGTATAAATAATATGTATTTAGATCTATATTTGAGAGTGTGGGTCTGGGGTTTCATAGTTGGTATGAAATAAGGTTATATAAATTTTTAGTTCAGGATATTATCAAATGATGTTAATTTGAGATTTGTGAATACCATCATGGTTAAATAAGTTTATGATTTATCTTTTTTTAATTATATAGTTAACCCTTTTGAGGTATTATGAGATTGTATTTTAAGGCGATTAATGATATTTTTAAATCTTTATTGTGTTTTAGGAATACTACAAGATTTATGTATACATATAACTTAGGGTTGGTATGCTATTTGATGTTAACAAAATTAATTTTATTTTTGGGTAAATATTAATATCTTTTTTGGGTGTATATATAGTTAAGGTATATATTGTTTGGTATGTGATTAATTCATTTAGGGATAAATGTTAAGATTTTTTTATGAGCATAGGATTCAATGAATTGTTTGTCTGGTATAAATTAATGAAGAATTTTATTTATTTATTATTATAAATTATTAACTAAATACGTTAGTGGAAAACCTAAGAATAAATATAAATCCCTAAAAAATCCAAAAAAGAGAGTAGCTTTCTAGAAACTACATCTCTATTTGTAATCTATAAGTAGTTATAGGCTTTGGATCTGATGCTTCTATGATTAATAACCCAGAAATAGATTGGTTGATTATTAAATTGATCATTACTCAATTCACGATAAGAGATTTGAACTGCACACCTAGTTTGACACTCCAGAGGGATATGATATGGATGATTCACAAGATCTTTACAAACCATTATGAATGATTTTAATACATTGTTATATCCAGAGTCATGAATATAATAGTAATAACCTCATATATTTTCATCTGTATGATAAATTAAAATTCCAAGGCTGTAATTTCTTTCAGGGTGTAGGATATAACAACATAATATTTTTAGTTGTTTTTTTAATTAGATACTATGGTGAGTTGATTTTATCATATGAAACACTGAACTAAAATGTACTCTGATTCTTTTTAAAATTAAATATGAACATTAATACATTATGAGAATAAAATGTGAAATATCATTAAGAAAATTACAATAAAAGTAAAACCTTAAGTAAATAAAAAGATAGTCAAAATGAATTATTTATATATTATTATTATTAATTTCAAGAATAATTTGATGTTTTATAATACTAATGAATTAAATTATATTAATGGTTAAAATATACTTAATAACAGTTTATGTGATTAAAATCATTTCATTTTAAAAATTCCCATTTTATGAAGAATTGTATTATTCTATATATTATGTAATTTTATCTTAATATATTAAATCGAAATATTATAAAGTATTATTGTAATAAAAATTGTCAATGTAAACAAAATATTAATTAATTTAATTATTAATTGTTATAAAATAATATTAAGAACACTTAAATTTTAAAAAGTTAATTTCTAACAACAATCTTTTTAATTATATTTTCATTTTCCATTTAAAAGTAAAATCTTTGAATCTTAGAGTTTAAATTTTATAAAATAAAATTTATTTTTGGATTCATCAGGTAGAAATTATATTAGGGTGATTTTTTTGGGATTTTTCAAAAATAAATTAATAATTAGTGAATTGAAAAAAATTATTTTTTATTATTTAAATTAAAGTTAATTTTTTCAAGTTTAGAAATTGATTTTAATAAATAAGATTTAATATTTATAATTAGTATAATAAATATTTTTTAATGATGAAAATTTAATTTTAGGGAATAAAAATATGTTTCCATGTTAAAAATTATTCACCAAGGTAAAGGTTAAAATGAGATAAAAGTGTTAAATCAAATGGTTAGGTCTCAAAATATCCAAAAAAATATATAAATGGGTTGATGAGGAATTTATTGAACATACCATATATTTTATCTCTAATAATCAATTTTGGATTCACTTTATTTAAGCACAAGAGATATTTTTAAATTAATAAATAAATATTTACAAATATGCCTCTTCTCTCATCTATAAATAGACACCTTCACTACATCATTTCACTTCACACTAAAAGACTATAATCTTGAAAAATATATTCTAAAACGCCTCTAAAAACATATAGAAAATTAATAGAGGATATATTATCACCAAAAAACCAATCTATGAAATCCTATGGAGTGGTCTGAAGGAGGATATGAAAGGAAGTGGTAATTATTTTTAATGAGATTATTTCATGTTTCATTCTTATTCCACCTCATACAATTGTATTATACCCATACTAATATAATTAAATAAATATCATTAGGATACTAAAAATTTATTATTTTTATGGGATAACAATTAAAAACCTTCTTCTCATCCATTTAAAATAGAAACATCGCCCATGATATGGTTGGATTAATTCCATAATGAATGACATATTTCATTTTTCATCACCATCTTAAATTTATTTTTCTTAAAGTTTATTTAATGAATAAATATGATAGTTATGAAATAATTTATATTTTTTAAATATAAATTAGGAATTATGTAAATAATATTAATAGTAAATGGTTATTTTAAATTTATCTACATAAAATGATTATACAAAGACACTTTTCTTTAATTTAATGGTATTTATGAAAACATGTTGAACTATAAAAGTTTTTATAAAATAATTATTGAGAGTATATATATCTAAAATAAAGAAGATAATGAAACTAGTTTATAACTATTACTATCTTCAATGAACTGAAGTTGTTTTGGAGAAATTAATCGAACAACCCTAAGTAGTCGATGAGAGAAAAAATTATTAAATAAATGAATGACATGTGATAATAAATTTTCAATTACAAATATAATATACATTAAAAAGGTTACAGATAAATTATTTAATAAAATTAATTTGGTTATTACTAAAATTAGGCACACACACTAAGAAATTTGGGACTTAGGGTAAGAGTTGTTTGGATAAATTTAAATTCCTTGAGACATGTTTATTATTAAACACCAATTTATTATTATATAGAGTAAATAATAACATATTTACTTATTTTATATTAAATAAATTGTTTTTATTGGGATTTTTATTTTCATTTAATCTCCCTATAGTGACCCCCACATTTCTTACAATGAATTTACATTAATTTTTTCAGAATACTTAATGTATTAAAAAAAATGAATTCCCAAAGACCATATTAATTTAGTGCCTTAAGAAACTTGTAATACATTATACTAATTTGGGGAAAGATATTTAACATATCCCTTATATATATTCCCCTTTAGTACCGCTAATTAAAACTTTTCTTTATAACTTGGGGAAAAACCCATGAAAAATGATGAGCTCAAATGCTCAATAAGGGTAAACAAGGGAGAAATATAAACAAAATATCAATGACAAGGTTATGAGAACATTAACAATGAAATAAAATATCATAACTTGAATATAAAAGATCATAAATAGTAATCATGGAATAAATATATTCATTTCATAATTCATGATTCATAATGAAATAAAGAACACAATACATGAAATCCTTACATATGAATAAGACATGGAATTTGTGGCAGAAAAATAGACACATAATATGATTTCCATAGTAGCCATGGAATTGATTCCATGTCCATATTAGTAGTATAGGTTCATATCCCATAGTATTCTAGTAGTCACGGCTCACTCCCATGAACATCTTAGTAGTATTATTTTACTCCCCATACCATCTTGGTAGTCATGGTTTACTCCCATGACCATCTTTGTAGTCAAGGTTTACTCCAAATACCATCTTAGTAGTTAAGGTTCACTCCCAATACAATCTTAATTTATCTCATGAGATATAAATCTTTACCCAATGCATTAGAGGGATATATATGTTCCACCAATATCATAATGAAATCATACATACATGTGACACACGATCCTAATCAATCATATCATAACCCATGAAATGATATGGGTATCATAAACATGTAATTATATCATAACCTATGGAAACGAGACAGTTTTCATATTCATTTCATCAAAATCCTATCTCGTGAAAATAAGTGGGCTTCATTATCATATAAACTATGATAGAGATATGAGTTTCTTAAAAAATCATTCCATGAAAACATAAACCATTTAACGAAAGAACGTGGACGATATTCTTAGATTACAAAAATGTATGGAAACTTAGATGGGGAAGGATTTTAAAATATCACTTGAAACATCAATTTTTTTTCAAAAATAAATTTTAAAACATAAAAAATTTCCGAACCCTTTTGTTTGTAAATAAACAGGAAAACTTATAAATAAAGTTTAAAAATATTTTTGAGAAACCTTTTTCTGTGAAAACTTATGAAGGAAGATTCATAAAAATTAAATCATTTTCCTTGAAAAGAGATTTAACAATTAAAACGAAATCCATGAAAAACACTTGAAACCATAAACAATTTCTTTAAAAACCATTCCTTTGAAATTGAGCTTAAGATATCCTGTAAAAACATTTATTTATGAAAATAATATTTAAACATTTAAAAGTGTCCAATACCACATTGAAACATTTGAATCATAATCTATATGAAATAATTACATTATCCGAAGTAAAAAAATATCATCAAATTAAGGATATTCTTTTTATAACAATCCAAATAGTAGTATATCACCTCATAAAAGAACTTATGTGGATCACAAAACATGTGTGTAAAATGATGGAAAATTGCGACAAAACTTCCTTACCCATTCAGAAACTTTTGAATCGTAAAACCTAATGAAATATAGATCATAAAATTGATATGTAAATACCCATAAATTAATTTATAAAATTTATATAATTCATTCATGTGAATTACGCACACCATATTAAAGAAAATATTGGTGAATAAGGTGTGTATCTCATCAAAATAAAAATCAATAAGAAACTCCTTTACCCCTTTGAAATTAGTAGAATCATATTACCCATGAAATAATGAAAATTATATGGATATGAATACCATATTATTCTGAATAATAATCATAAAATAAATTCATGGTTAGTATATAGACCACATATAAGAAACAACTAGTATATAAGGCACGTGTCTCATTGAAATAATGGTTTGATGAAAATCCCTTACCTTTGGTCTGATTCCTTCCATACATGACTGGAACTCCTAAATAGTGCTTTTGAACATATTATTAACTTTTAACAGAATCATAATAATATTTATGATATCAAATATGATTCATTTATGGCTTTAGATTACATTTTTATTAATAATTTCAAGTTAAAGCAATGTTTCTAGTAATAACCGCTTTGTTTATCATATATATATTGACTTGTTATTCTTAGTCTTCTTAATTATATCCTAGTTTCCTTATTTCCAATATGTAAAAAATGTTATAAATACCATATATATTTAGTATATATGTTTTTATAATTAACTTTAAAATATATAAATATGAAACAAAATACACTATTCATGGAGATAGTAGGTCGTACGTATGCTTGAACACCATTTTCACTTTCATATCTGGTTAGAATAAAGGAACTTATATGATATATTATCATTATAGAATAATTTTTATGTCATATATAACATATATATTCTATAAATTCATCCTTATAAACATCTATGTGAAATATAGTTAAATAACGAATCAAATCATAATGTGGTGATGGTAAGCCATACATACGCACAAGCAACATTATCATTTTCTCAAAAATATTAGATGGATAATAAAAATGGTACACATGATATTATTATTCTATAAGTATAATTAAATTATAAACATTATATGGAAATAGTAAAAACATAATAGTTCTCACTCATAGAATATGTTCATGAAAAATAGATTACACTATGACGTAGAGACAGTAAGGTGTACGTACACACATGTGGTGCTTTCATTTTTTATAGTATGGATAAAAAAAGGAATATGGTTGTACCATAATCATAATAAAAACTCATATTATATATTATATTAGAGATATAAATTTATTAGGGAAATCACGTAGTAAGAGTAAGTACATGAAGAAAATAACTTAGAGGAGTTGGTAAAACAATTACCTCTTTTTTGGGAATCTCTTTATGATTTTAAAAAAAGTAAATATTAGGTTAGAATTCATTGAATGGAATCAGATTTTTAAAATTTTATTTTTATAAATTATTATGAAAAATTCAGTAACAAGGCACTAAGATAGCATGCGATTCTAAGATCTAGTGTGCCTAGGAAAATTCATTAAAAATTGTTATGTTTTTAATAACACACAAACTCAGATTTACGTAAAAAGTGGAATAAATCATAAATGGATGCCCATATTTGAAATACAATTGAACTTTTGAGCTTAGAATAGAGATTTTACCATCTTCATGACCTGTTGTCATGGGTAATCTTTAGAAAGAGTCACCAAGGAAATAACCGTTAATAAAATAATTAAATAAAATAATTTAATTTTATAATGCTAATTATGCCTAATCAATGACTATAATTACAAATATGAGACCACTGATGAGTTCATAATATGGTATTTTCTCTAGGTGTGTCTTAACATTTGGCATGTTTGCCTTCTCCAGAAAAACATGAAACATATGTAATAGTCATTAAACAATTTAAAGATAAATTATTTTATTAACGTAAGGATTATATCTCCGTTAAATGTATAATTATATAATATCTTCATGGTTGTATTCTCAAACCTCAAAGATTTAGAAAAATTCTGGGGAGATTTTCTAGTGAATGATGATGGATAGATGTTTATATCATGGACCGTCATGCCGATGGAGTTGGAGGATCTCGTCAACAATGGAAACCCAACCGTTCTTCATCAACAATTGATCCAAAAATCATGTAGGAAGGTTATTACATTATGATTTATCCATTCATGATTTTTGAAATGGACATGGGTCAATCCAAAAACAGATTGATCCATGGGTTGATCATTGAGAGATGGTTAATAATTTGGGGGCTTATTAATGGGATATTTTTTTAAATTCTTCGCTGTTCTTCATTCAAACACGATTGGATTAAGGCAGACATGGAAAAAGGATGAGGCCCATTCCTCAAGAAATTATTGATGATTTTCCCTCCCCCATTCTTGGTGTTCTTCTCTATTGGATCTTCATGGTCATGGGTCGATTTACCGGGAGGCTCCGAATGAAATCATACCCCCAGATTGGAGGAAAACAGAAATAGAGGTCGAAGCTTTATATATCGGGACACAAACATCATGGATATTACTCTGTTTCAGAAATAAGAGCATTGAAGGTGGATTGGTGGTTTATATAAAGGGAAAAAATCATGGGTCTGATGAGGTGGC
Source organism: Viscum album (assembly GCA_963277665.1). Taxonomy (NCBI): domain Eukaryota; kingdom Viridiplantae; phylum Streptophyta; class Magnoliopsida; order Santalales; family Viscaceae; genus Viscum; species Viscum album. The sequence continues at coordinate 1,365,746,004 of OY728145.1, read as the reverse complement.
ATGAGGTGGTGTGCTCACTGGAGGTGTCAGCTATGGCAGTGGCCACGGAAGGCGACGACAGGCAGTAGACGCAACAGGCGTCTACTTATAGAGGTGGTGACTGTGGATTTTGGTTGTGCTATGGGATGTGACAACTGTTATGGGAACATGGGATGTGGAAAGTGTCCATATTAACCAGGGAAAATGGCCCACATGCCAGTTATCCAGGTCAAAGGAGGTGATCCGGCCCACGCAGATCAGGCTGAGCCCAGGCGAAATGAGCCAAGCCCAGCAAAGTTGGGCCATTCCCATCAAAGATGGACTAGGTCTGACATACTGGGTCAGGAAGACCGGGGGTGGACGGACCGGGCCATGATTGACCATGGTAGATGATTATGGCATTCGACCGCCACGATCGGTGGACCGACCGTATGGTCGGTCCTAAGGCCTAGTGGCCTTCTCCCTTCTAAAATTTTCAAAGGGCCATAACATTCATACCAGATGTCCATTTGGTAATCCCTTTGCAGCATTGGGAACCTTATGTTGATATGGTCATTTGAATATATCCTAAATTTTTTTATGGGAGTCTTCATGTATACTAATGTCTTGAGAAGTGAGTTCTCCTGAAATGAGCGTGCTATGAGAAAACTTTTCTATGGCGGGATGTAACCTAGAGACTATGTATTTTATCGAGACTATGTGTCTTATAGAGACTGTGTGTCTTATAGAGACTATGTGTCTTATGGATACTATGTGTCTTATGAAGACTTTGTGTCTTTTTAAGACTATGTGTCTTATTGTATTGATTATATAAATATATATATATTCATGATGTATTTTTTGTAGACATATATTTATGGGAGTTGACTATGAAATATTTGGCGTATTCCTTTGTCGTATTACTTGGTGGTATTCCTTCATGGTATTTATTTTATGGTATTATTTTATGGTATTACTTGGTGGTATTCCTTGGTTATATTTTCTTTGTGGTATTCCTTTATGGTATTTCCTTTTTGGTATTCCTTTGTGGTATTCCTTTGTGGTATTTACTTTGAGGTATTTCTTTTTCATAATTCTTTTGTGGTTTTTGGGTATCCTACTGAGTATTGTATTACTCACCCATGTACAGGCTTTACCCACACGTGTCGGGTCTTGTGAAGACGATCGACTCTTCAATGGAGTTTTCGGTAGACTAGGACCAGACAGTGCCTTGTGAGATAGGATAGGCCAAGGTGTGTTCCGACATCTTTTCCTATGACAGTCCTAGTACCTCTTACATTATAGGTTGAACATTTGGATACAAAATCTTTTCTTTTTTTTTGGTATTTTTTCCCTATTTACTTTCAAATAGTTTCACTATTGTACTCTACTTTTAGGATATAGTGTTTTTCATGCATTGTTTACTTAGTGTTTTTACATTTCTGAATTTGTGTCTTGGAGATGTGTGCGTGTGTAAAAATACATTAGGATAATGCCTCATATTTGTGGGATATGCCTCTTTAGTTCTAGTTACCATCCAATGACCAATTAGAGGCAGGATTGCTGTAGTCTTGGCATTGGCCCCTCCCAGACGAGTTGTAATAGAGTTGTATCAGAGGAGGTCAGTTCTACTTTAGGACTGTGAGTCTGTGAGATTGGTTTGGGGCATCAATTTTAACTGTTTGAAGTTCGGTTTTCAAGCCAGGGACTCCATTTTTGGTGTGGCAGATGATGTATCCATACACAAGGACTCTAACTACCAATTTGATTTTTGACTTGGTACTTGAAAAAAATAGTTGTCAAAAGCAAAATGGTAAATGAATCATATAGGAATGGTTGTGTTTTCCATGTAGTTATTTTATCAGCACTACATATATACTCTATTTTCATGGTATATCTTGTTTCACTTCAAGATACCACCATGTAGATAGCCAACTAGGATTCCACTATGAGAGCATGAGGACAATCCTCTAGGTGATGAGACATCGGTACAAGGGTTTGTACTAGAGATAACACCTCTAAGTGGTGCAACAACTATACCACCACCTGTAGAGTGTCACATGGTTCCTGCAATACTAGTAGATGAGGGGCATAGGAGGAGTGCACTTCACGAGTTTTAGGGATAGAGACCCCTCAAGTTTCTATGTGTGCGTGAAATGCAGGCGACAAAGGATTGGATTGCGTAAGTGACTTATGTTTTCCATATAGTCTAGACATAAGAAAATCATATGGTGGTACTGATATCAATCCTTCTACATGGATCAATAGGGAAATGGTAGGGTTTGGTAACTCAAACATATGATGAGGTGACTATCCCTTGGATAGTGTTCAAGATCCTTTTCAGAGAGGAGTTCTCACCTTGTAAGATGAGAGATATACATGTCTGAAAGTTTATATAACTCCAGTTAGATGAGATGTTGGTATCTGAGTATACATAGATACATGCCAACCTTTTCAGGTACTCGATGTATGTGATACATGACCTATACTCTAGGGATCAGACCATAGAGCGACATCTTCTTAGGGACATCCAAGATAGTGTTATCCCTCTATGCATTCCTATCTTATGATGGGGTACTTGAGTGAGCCCTAAAAGTGGAGAGAGTTCTATTGGAGTAGGCACTGGCTGTGGGAACTACCAGTAAAAAACCTGGTAGCTAAGACCTTGGTAGTAGGTAGCCAATGATTTTCATAGGGACACAATCAGGTCAGGCAGATTGAGAGATAATCCCAAGACATAGGATCAGTTATGTGGGGCTCATAGGGAAGCTCGAGTTAGTAGAGGGATAAGTTGTGTTACTAATGTAGAGGTCTAGGACATATGGCTTGAAATTGTTTAACCCATTGTATGGTTGATCAGGAGACAGTTCAAGGGCCACAAAGGTAGAGGAGGAGGTAGGATCAGGGTGTTCTGTAGGGTGGGAGATGTGTAATGGGAGAAATCAAGGTGATAAGTGGTTGTCTTAGGCTTGAGATATTACCACCACCAGCCTCAGGTGTTCCACGAAAACCTTATGGAGCTGGTGGATAGATATGAGACAAGCTATATGTAATAAAGACTTATGAACATAAGGATCTAGGGATTATTAGAGGTATGATTTGTTTATTTTCAACCTTATATGAATTTTAATAGACACTAGTGATGGTTATTATTTTCATTCCACGAATGTTGTTCGAGACTCAAAGATTCTGGTTGAACCATTAACTCGACCCTTACACTTAGAAGATTATATGAGAGGATATTCGATGATCATGCACTAGGGACGATAGTGTGACCTAACTCTTGGAGTTGAGAGTTTTAGTTGGGATCTCTTGGTAGCGTTGTTGAGGCCTTATGAAATAATTCTCAGAATGAAATGGTTATCTATAGTTCATGCTCAAATTAAGTGTTTTAGGTGTAGAGTGTGGTGTGTCCACAGTGATGGAACTTGGTTTTCCTCTGTTGGTGAAAGGAAAAAAGCATGCAACAAAGGATGGACTTAGACATAGGAGGGTGCATCCGAACAATCATTAATTGGATATCTTTACCCTCAGTGCAATTGATGATTTGAGTCCACAGTTTTCGGAAGTGGTGGTAGATTATGAGGACATATTTCCTGAGGATGTTCCAATATTTCCTCTCTGCAGGGAGTTAGAATTATTCATTGATATATAACATGGGATGATGCTGGTATCTACACCTTCATATCATATGTCTCCCGTATAGATTTATGAGATGAGGGTGCAGTTGCAGGACTTGTAGAGGAAGGGATCTTTGAGGCCCAATGTCTCACCTTGGTCATACCCAATTTTGTTTTCCAAGAAGGAAGATGGGATCTTGTGGTTATGTGAGGACTTACAGTGCCTAAACCAAATGACTATGAAGAGAAATTATCCACTATCGAGGATTGATGAATTCTTCAATCAGTTGAAAGGGGCATGGTGGTTCTTGAAGAAAGAAATCAGATTTGGATATCACTAGCTACGAGTACGGGATGATGATACACTGATGATGGAATTCAAAAGCCATTACATACACTATGAGTACTCAGTGATACCGTTTGGTATGGAGAACACCCCAAAATGTGTTCATGGGACTCAGGAACTAGATATTTCATATTTACATAGACCGTTTCGTGGTGGTCTTCATTAATGACATCCTAGTGTACAGGGCTTCTAAAGAGGAGAACACAAGACACTTGAGGATGGTTCTAGATAAATATTGAGAGAACTAGATTTTTGAGAAGCACTCGATGTGTCAGTTTTGGATTTAGGGGTTCTATTTATAGGAAACATCATCTCAGAGGCTAGAGTGAAGTGGTTCTTACTTGGGTACCACCCAATAGTTTTACAAAGTTGTGGATTTTAATTAGGTTGGATGGATACTATCAAGGGTCTATACCCAATTTATCCAAATTGGCATCATCCTTGACAACTTTTACAAGAAAGGATTAGCCTTTTGTGTGGAAAGAGAAGTTACAATAGTTCTTTGAGGAGCTGGGGTAGTGATAAATGAGTGCTCCCATATTGATATTCTATAGGATGGTATGGAGTACGTAGTGTTCTACGATGCCTCAAGATCCATGATTGGTTGTGTCCTAATGCAGAGGCAAGCAGTGATTGCCTATGGTTCACACCAATTTTGACCACACAAGTTGAACTACATGACCTATGATATTGAGTTAGCACTGGTAGTCTTCACTTTGGTGATGTGGTGACACAACCTGATGGGCGGGTGATTTTTCATCTATTCTGACCAATATATTCTCAAGTACATATTCTCCCTGAAGGATCCGAACATGAGACAAAGTTGATGGATAGAGTTACTCCAGGTCTATGACTTTGAGATGGTCTATACTCCTGGGAAAGAGAATTCGATAGCAGATGCTCCCAGAAGGAGATATAGTTTGTAGTTACAGAAAGAGGAATCCGAGTAGTTAGCCTCATTGACGATATTCTTTGTGGATGTAGATAGAGTAACATACCTCTAGTCTATAGTTTTCTCCCATTCAATCTTATAGTGAGTCAGGGATTCATAGCTTAGGGATACCAATTATGATACTTTAGGTGCTCAAATGTCCACATGGCATGCCATTCAAGATATTTGAAAGGTGGGGATAACATCATTTTTAGTGGGTTTATAATACAACCAGTGGATTTGTGGGATTCAGTTTTGAGGGAGTTCTATAAAACCCCTATGGTAGAACATAAAGGTGTGGTGAAGATGTACCAAGACCTACGAAATCAATTTTGGTTACCAAGGATAATGAAGAGAGTCCCAAAGTTTGTTTCTCAATGCCTCACTTCTTAATAGGTGAAGGTCGAGCACCAGGTTCCAGCAGGTTTAAATCAACCCCTTGAGGTTCTGAAATGGAAGTGGGATGAGATTTTGATGGAATTTGTGATGGGTTTACCATGCACCTCTATGAGACATAATTCTATTTGGGTGATCATTGAACGAATCACCAAGTCCGTCCAATTCCTAGATATATAAGACCAGAGTTTTGTAGAGAGCTTGAGACATCTCAAAATTCAAGAGATAGATTGACTCCATCGAGTACCATCGATGATAGTTTCATATCATGATGATCGATTTACACACTGATTGTGGAAGGTATTGTTGGAGATATTGGGTACTTAGATACTCTTGAGCACAACGTTTCACCCACATATACATGACCATACTAAGTGTACCATTCACGTATGGGAGGACATGTTGCAGGAAGTACTTTTGGTTTTTTTGACAGAGTCGGGAGGGTCCTTCAGGTGTGAATGATTCCTTTAGTGCACGTCCAAAGGCGGTATTAGAATCTATAGGAGATCACATGAGAACAAGAGACTTAGATTCATGCTCAGCACTATAATTTGTTTAATTATACCCTATTTTGGATTTCGTGGACATACATCCCCATGGTGGGGAGAATTTAATGAATCTCATTTTTCTGGATTTTTTATAGAAATTATTTTGGAAAACTTGAAAACCAGCGATTGAGATAGCGTGAAATTCTGTGGCTCAGTGTTCCCAAGACAATTCATTAAATTTTTTTATGTTTTTAATAGAACACATACAAAAATTTCCTTAAAAATTATAGTAAATCATAAATCTGTTCCTAGATCAGAAATCAGAGTGCACCATTGATATCAGAATAATGGATTTACCCTAAGAGCGATTTAACTTTGGTCAGTGCAGGTAATATGTAAAAAAAGTCATAAAAAACGTAACCATAAAAAAAACAATTAAATAAAATTATATTATTTGAAAATCCTAATAAATCATGAATGGTGGCGTAGATTTGAAATATGAGACCATCATTGAGTTCGTAATGTAGTGTGTTTCTTAAGCAAAACTAAACTTTAGTCAACGTGAGTCTTATGTGGAAAAACAAGAAAAGGAAAGAGTCAATATTAAATAATTTAAAGATAAATTATTTTATTGATGCAACGAATGTTTCCAATTTAAAATTATGGTTATAGAATTTCATCAGTGTTTGATTCTCAAACCATGGAGATTCAGACAACCGTTGAAGATCTTTTTCAGCAAATGAAGACAGTTCAAAGTTCAGATCATGGATTATCGCACCGAAGAAGTTGCAGGATCTCATCAATGATGAAAAAATGACCATTATTTATCAATGATCAATCCAAATTTTAGGTTGGGTGGTTGTTTATTAGTGGTTTCACAGTTCTTTATTTTCATGATGAACGTAGGTCAATCCACGAATAGATTGATCCACAGGTCGAACATTGCCGGATGGTTAATAATTGTGGGGTTTGTTTACCAGTTTCTGTTTTAAAATTTTCATTGTTATTTGTTCTAATGAGAACAGAATAAGGATTATTTTAAAAAAGGATTAGATCTATTCCTTAGGCTGTTCTTCATGCTTTTATCTACCCCGTTATTGACATTCTTCACTGTTGGATGCTCATGGTCGTGGCTGACGGAACGCTCTGAACGAAATCATACCCTCATATTAGAGGAAACAAAAATAGATGCTAGATCTATGTAGACCAGAATCCAAAAATCATGGATATGCCTTTGTTTTAGAAATCCGAGAATTATAGCTGGCTCGGTGGTCTGTGGAAGGGACCAACGACGCGTGTTCGACGTTGTGGTCTAATTGGGTGATGTAGAGACTGAAGGTGGCGGCTATGGTGGAGACTACAAATGGACCTGATGGGCTACGTGGGGCACAAGGGGAGGCCATGTGTTGTGATGGTGGGCCAAAGAAATGGAAGGGGTCGACAAAATACGACTGGGCTATAGGATGTGATGGTGACATCGACCATGTGGGATGTAGCTAACAACCACATTAAACCTGCTAAACGGCCCACATGTGAGAGGGACCAGACAAAGGAGGTAGACCAAACCAGGAGGATCAAGCTGGGAAATAGGCGAAATGGGCCAGACCTAGTGGAGACGGACCGGTTGGGACCCACCAGGTTGGGTCGAACTAGTTGTGGTCGACTGTGAACCACTATAGACCAACTTACCGCATGACCGCAAGAGATGTCAGATGGTTAACTGACATGGTGAATTCATCTACCGTGGCATGGTTTATCGTGGGGGAAGCTAGACCAGATGGTCGACCACCATGGTCGGTCCATAGGCCCAATGTTCTTCCCAGTGCTGAAATTTTCAAAGTGTTGTAACTTTCAAACCAGATGTCTTTTTGATGAGCCGTATATGGTGTTGGGACTCTTACGATAAGATGGTAATTTCAAGGAATACTAAGTGGGGTTTTTGTGGGAGTGTGAATATGACCTAATTGATTGAGGAGTAAGTTCCCATATAACGAGTGTGCTCCGAGCAAACTTTTCTGTGGCTGGCAATGACCTAGAGTCTGTGTGTCCTATGGAGACTATGTGTCTTATAGAGACAGTGGGTCTTATGGATACTGTGTTTCTTATAAGGATTGTGTGTCTTATAGAGACTATGCATCTTGTTGAGATTGTGTGTCTTATTGGATTGATTATATATGGATGTTCTTGATATATTTTTTGATGACATATATTTTTGTGGAGCTGACTATGCATTCCTTTGTGGTATTCCTTGGAGGTATTCCTTCATAGTATTTCCATTATGGTATTCTTTTATGGTATTCCTTGGAGGTATTCCTTTGTGGTATTTCCATTATGGAATTCCTTTGTGGTATTCCTTCATGATATTTACTAAGTGTTATTTCCTTTGTAGTATTCCTTAGTGGTCTCAGATTGTCCAAGTGAGTATTGTTTTTCTCACACCCACACGGTCTTTGTTAGTACGTGTCATGTCTTGTGCAGGCGATCGACTCTTCGATGGAGTTACAGGTAGACCAGGACCAGGTAGTGCCTTATGAGACTAGAAATGATGAGGTGTGTTCTCCCGAATTTTCCAAATACAGTTCTGGTACCTATTACTTTATAGGTTGGATTTGTGGCTGGAGACTCTTTTTTAGTGGGCTTGTTTTAGCCTTGTTTACTTTCCTGTACCTTCACTATTGTACTCTGTTTGTGGGATATAATGGTTTGCATATAAAGATTACTTAATTTTATTACATTTTATAATTTTAAGCTAGGATATGTGTGTGTGTGTTCAATTACTTTAGGATAATTCCTCTTATTTTTTGATATGCCTATTCGGTTCTAGTCACCAACCCTTGGCCTATTGGAGGTAGGCTTGGGGTTGTCACGAAATGGGCCCCTTTAGGATGGGTCGTGACATTATTCTAAATGTATGGACTCTAGGATTTATTTAGGGAAGTTGGGAGGATTAATGGGTATGTTTTTTCCATGCCAATGGGCTTTAGAGGTGTGAAAAAAGAGAACTAGAGGTTCCTATTTATAAGAGTGGGGAGGGGCACTTCAAGAAACTCTAAAAAAATTAAATAAATATAAATTAATATTTAATTACAAATTGAAAAAAAGTTAGTTATTTAAAAGATAAGATGATGATATGTTGAAATATTTGCAAAAAATAATTTTTAGACAAGTTTAGGTTATATTCTTACCCTTATATTTCGGACTTAACCCTTAGTGAAATCCTTTAACTCTCACCGTGATAACTTGTCTTTTTTACTCTTTAGGGTTAACATAGTGACTATAAAATGCAAAAAGAACCCCAAATGGATCATTTATAACATATTTAACATTATGATATCTATTTTTTGAAATTATAGATTTTAATGAATCTTATAACATTTAATAAAATATTATTTATTTTAAAGTATCATTTATGTCAATTTTGATACTATTTATTCTTTTTCTTTTTTAAAATGTCATAAAAACATGATAAATTCTTAAAAAAACTTATAATGTATTAATAAAATTTATATTTTGTCTATAAAATTCTTTTATATCATTAATTATGTCAATTTATATTTATTTTAATATTTTTAATATCATTTATTTTATATTTTCAGATTAAACAATTACAGCATCATATTATACAAGCCTTTAACTAAACTAGTTCATCTAAAAATGATAAACATATATTATCATGATGAATAAAAATTTATTATATTTAAAATTATTATTTATAGTCGACTTTTTCTTCTGTATAACCTTATATTAAAAATTCATTAGTTATCAAAAATATAAGTACGATGTTTTCAACTTTTCATTAAATAAAATATAATAAATGTCATTTTCTCAACCATGTTGCTTGAAAAGGTCATAATTTTGTAATAAGGTTGATTTTGGTCTAAAATCACTCATCCAATAAAATTAGGACAAGTGTTAGTGTAATTTTATAATATCATAATATTATTTTGACCTTTAATTACACGATTAACACTTAACAACCGCAAAGAAGAATTTTATAAATTTACTATTCACCAAAATCCAAAATCAAAATTAATTTTATCATAAGAGACTCTAATTATAATATTTATTACAACTATCTGTGCCTATTTTCAGAATTCAACTCACATAAGGGGATAAATTAAATTTAATACTAATCCTACAGATGTTGCGAGAAGGTGGGTAAAAGAGATGTTTACATGTTCAATATGTTTTTATATCTAATTTCAATATAAAAATGAATCAAATGAATGAAATTGAATTAATATATGTATTAATAATATATTGTGACTTTAAAAATAAATTTAAATATTAATAATTATTTAATCGAAAAATGATTTTTTAACTACAATTTCGTATTTTTCACTATTCCTAAGAAAATAAAAATTCTCAAAAAAATACACAAAATTCACCCTATTATAATATTCACAATAAAGATTAAAAAGTGATATTTATTTTAACACATTATAACTATAATTGTCTAAAATTAATTTTATTATTGTTCACAAAAGACATAAAAAAGAAATTCCTTTAAGAAAATAGTATTTCTAAATATATAAAGACTTTACAAAAAAAATTATATTTTTTTCATTTTTAATATGTTTTATTTATATGAAACAAAATAATATATTTTAAATTTAGTTATTAGAATTCATATTACTATGTGTAATGGCTAGGTTATAACAATATTTTGTTAATAATTATAACAATAAAATGATGTTCCGTGGAAACTAAATATTGCATGTAAAGATAGCTAAACCAAAATTATGTATAGTGCATGCTTAACTTGGTATTTCATATAACACAAACCAAATATAGTGTTTTCATATATTGAAATCCATATTCCGTATTATGTTAAATTAAATATATAGAAATGATTAAATTAATTCGAAACAAATATTTCACAAAATCATGGGGTGTTGGATTCTACCCCCCTTAAAATGAATTTCTCCCTTGAAGTTAATAATTATATTAAAAATAAATTTGGATACTTCTACATCATCCTATCTTCAAGTTACCACACATATTTCTCATACTAGTATTTTTTTGCATAAAACATTAACATTGTGGGAGGTCTTGTTTTTTAGAACTTTATTTCTTCAATTAAATTTTTTTTAGTTTCTCTTTCAATGAAATCTATTTCTTTAGTTATAAAATTTCTAGATTTATAACATGTTAATGATTAGGTATGTAATTTTTCAGAAGAGATACATGTAATAGAGCATGATCTTGATAGAGATTTGGTAGAATTTCTATTTACCCAAAACCAATATCGGAAAAATTAATACTAAAATTTCCATTCAAAAATGAAACATGGAAATGTAATGGTTATCTGAAGTAATTCATTAATAGGTTTCCTCATAGGAGAAAATAATTGTGAAGTGTAAACATTACCGGGGAAGATAAATCAAACCATAATGATCAGATGGAGAGTGATAAAGATCATATTCATGAGAAAGTTAATAATCACAAATCCATAAATACATGAGGATCTAAAGGACCATTTGATTCATGAGAATGAAGATACGAGGATAAAATTTTCGGTTTGAAGATAATTTCCCTAGAGTTATAGAATCTTCATGAGAATGAATGCATACATGATTTAATAACATTTCATAATCATAATCTAATCCTTTTATAGTACCATGATCAATTTCCACATCACCTATTATTCTAAGAAAAGTTGAAGTGGAAATTGTATTGGCAGAATAACTAGTGGATCATAAGATCCATAATGGGATGAGAAGTCATTTTTTCAGTCTCTAATTATCATAAAGAAATGGTTAGTACATGTAATCCAAAATGAATAAATCTTCATATTACAAAACATTAATATCTAAGAACTCATCCAAATTTCAATTAAAAAATATTATAAGTGGTTTCCCTAGTGAAAACACCATTTGATTAAAATTGATTAATTTTTAAATAAGGTTACTAAATTTCCAAAATAAACTTATCATTAATCTCCCAAAAAATTGATGTAACTATTAATTGTCACACAACAACCATGTAAAGATCATTATCATGTAATTTCTTAAAACATGGTAATGACCCAAATTACCATGAAAACAAAGTGAAAACATGATTTCAAAAGTTAACGCATTCCTCAAACCAGAAATCAAAAAATTATATAAAATATATCATATTAATGGTTATCCTTCCCTTAACCATGTGTTAAAAACAGCACCTTATCACCTAAATCTCTTTTCATGGTTACCAGTACCATTAAACATATTGTTGTAAGTTCTGAGCGAAAAACATAAACTGAACAATCCTTATATATTTCAAAATTTATATAAAATAATTATTAAATAAAAATAGAAAAAGGATTCAATTATTTCACATCATCCTTAAGAAAAAAACAAGGCTACCTCACCTTATTACTTAATATCTATTTCATTTAACATTTCTCTTGTAGTCTCGTCGTCATAATTAGAAATATAACCATTACTTGTACCACCTTTCTGATTATATTAATGAGATTTTCACATAGTACATTGATTATCATAATTCCTATTCTTTCCACATTTAAAGAATTCATCAAATGATAAAACCTTAGGGAGGACAATATTTACATCCGTTGTGTTAACTGAACTTTTCCCTTTGTTGTTAATTCCATGGTGTCCTTCTTTTCCAAATTCAAAACACCTTTTTGTTCCTATAATACATCACATTGGGTGTTTTATCCAACATTCTTGACAAAATAGAAACTAAATGTTCTTTCTTCTCTGATGTCTATTACCAAAATTCTTAACAAACACATTCCTTCTCTTCATGAGGGTTTGATAGTTAGTTAAAGTATACAATATTAATCATGTTTTGTAAAAATTTATTAGGAATGATAACAATTTCCTTCACTCCAGTGATCATCCCATTTGATAGCTCATCATTAAATTCTTCATCACATTCAACGTTAACCTATTTTCTTTTGATTCCTTCCATTGACTAAACCAAAAGGTAAATCATGGGAAACTTTTATCGTAGAAGAAAAAAACATAAATATGGAAAATCACTTACAGGATGCCTAAATTACAACACCTTATTTAATCTATTACATATTAGTCTTGTCTAACTATATTCATTACAAAATTATATTTATATCCTTCCTAATGGTTTGTGAAGAGTTTTTGAATCCCAAAAGCATATCCCCTAGGAGTGTCAAATTAGGTGTGCAGTAAAGCCCATTATAGTGTACCAGGTTTTGTTCGAGTTAGGCTCAATGCACATTTTCAGAGTTGTTACCCCTAGTTATATCTGTGCTGGTGCCACATCCACTTGTAGTATCCATACAATGATGTATTTCTTGGAAACCAATTACTCTATCCTTTACCAAAATTCCAGGACAAATTTTTATACTTTTCCTTTTACTTAAACATTTCATTAGAGACATCCCTAGAAATTTACATATAAATATTCCATGGGATTTAACCAAGGATTTATCATCCTATTTTCCAAATTTTGACTAAACCTTTTCTCTGATACCAACTATAGAGACCCTATATTTTCGTTCATCATCTTTACATTAATTTTGTGAAATAATTAATAAATTTCAAAAAAAATTCCGAAAGAACGTATTAGTCTAGTGCCTTTGGAAACATGGAATAAATATTATAACTTGGTTAAAGATCTTGAAACCTCCCATAAATCTCATCCCCTTTAGTACCCCTAACTAAAACCTTTATTTATAACTTGTTGAAAAGAAAACATAATAAAATGATGAGATCATATGCTCATTATGGGTAAACAAGGGAGACATGTAAAACAAATCATGAGAATAAAGGTATGATAACATGATCAAGAAAATAGATAATCATAACCTTCATACCAATGATCATAAATTTGAAACATGGAATAAATTTTTGTAGTTCATAAGACATGAATCATAATGAAATAAAGAACATAATCCATGAAATCATAACACATGAATACGACATAGAATTTTTGGTAGACACATAAATATATATATCATTCCCATAGTAGTCATGAAATTTCTTCGAAGTCCATATTAGTATTATAAGTTCACATCCCATACCATCTTAACAGGCATGGTTTACTCATATGGACATCTTCAAAGTATGAGTATAGTCTCTATACTATCTTGGTAGTGATGGTTCACTCACGTGGCCATCTTTGTAGTCAAGGGACACTCCCAAGACCATATCAATAGTCAGGGTTCACTCTGAAGACCATATTAGTATATCTCTTGAGATATAAATATTACCCAATGCATATGAGGTAAATATAGGTCCCACCCATCTCACAATGAAATAATAAATACATGATCCAGAAGATCATAATCAATCATATCATAACCAATGAAATGAAATGCGTATCATAAACATGTAATCATATCATAACCAGTGGAAAAGAGAAAAGTTTCATAATCATTTAATAAAAAGAATAACTCATGAAAAGAAGATGGTTTCGTAATCATATAAATTGTGAAAGAGAAATAGGTTTCTTAAACATATTTCTATCAAAACATAAACCATTCAAAATAATAATAAGAATGATATTCTTAGATTATGAAATGGTATGTCATATTCAATGGGGAAGGATTTTTGAAGATCATTTATAACATTAATTTTCTGGAAAAATAAAATTTTAAAACACAAATCATTTTCAAACCCCTATTCTATAAAAAATGGAAACTTATAATGGATGCTTGAAAACATTTTGAAATCCATTTTCCTTGAAAATACATGAAGGAATATCGAAAAAAATTAATATAATTTATTATTGAAAATAAAATTTGAAAATTATAACAAAAACCTTGAAAAGAACATAAAAACATAAAATATTTCTGTTAACTCCTTTTCCTTGAAATTTAGATAAAAAGATCCTTTACAAACATTTCTTTCGGAAGATAATCTTTAAACATTTCAAAGTGTCCCTTACCACATTAAAACAATTTAATCATAATCCCCATGAAATATTAACATTAATATAATCTTAAAATATCATTAAAATAAGTATATTCCCTATATAAAAAGTTAAATGGTAGAATATCAACTTGTAAAATAACATTGGTTCATAAAAAATCATGTTTCTAGAAAGAATGTAAACTGAGTCAAAACTTCCTTACTAATCCAGAAAAATTTGAACCATAAAACGCCATAAAATAGGGATCATAAAATGGATATGTAAATACCCATAAATTAATTTATATAAATTAAAGAATATATTCATGTGTAGTATGTACACCACACAAAATAAATTATAGGTGAATAAGGCGTGCATCTCACAAAAATAAATTGTGAGATGAAAATCCCTTACCACTTTAAAATTAGTCAAATCGTATTCCCACTAAAAAAATAAAAATAAATGTATATGAAAGTACAATAATATTCGGAATATGAATCTTAAAATATATTAATGTGAAGTATATACACCCTGTAGAAGACACAAGTAGGGTATAAGGCATATATCTCATAGAAATAAAGGTGAGACAAAAATCCCTTACCTTAGGTCTGATTCTCCCAATATGTATCTAAAAATCCTATATAGTGGTTTTAAAAATATTATTAACTTTTAAACTAATCTTAATAATATTAATTATATCATATATTAATCATTTATGACTTTCTATTACATGTTTTTAACAATTTCATATGGAAGAAACATTTCAGGCAATAACTGCTTTGTTTATCATATATGTTTTGACATGTTATTCTTAGTCTAATTTCTTAAATAATTATTTAATTATTTAGATAATTTTAAAAACTTTATAAATACCATATGTATACGATATATACATTTTTATAATACAACTTTACATATATAAATATTAAACAAAATACAATGTTCCTCGAGAAGGTAGGTCGTACATAAGCATGGAAACTATTTTGGTTTTCATTTCGGGTTTAAAGAAAGGAATGTATATTATATATTATCATTGAAGAAAAATTATAATGTCATATATTACACATATATTCTATATATTCATCTTTATTAACATCTATGTGAAACATAGGCGAATAATGAATCATATCGCATCGCCGAGATGGTAAGCTATATGTACTCATGAGCGATATTATCATTTACCCAATAATATTAGATGAATGATAAAAAGGGTATACATGATATTATTATAAAATAAGTGTAATTTAATTATAAATATCCTATATAATCATTAAACCCATAATAATTCTTACTCACTGAATATGGTCATGAAAAACAGATTACAACATGGCATGGAGATGATAAGTTGTATATACGCACCAATGGTGCTTTCATTTTTTTTAAGATGGATAAAAAGAGGAATATGGTTGTCCCATAATCATAATAAAATATCAGTATATAGATGATATTAGATTTATTACTTATTATGAAAAAAACATAGTCATATGAAGTAAAATAATAAAAGAATACGAAGGAGTTGGTAAAACAATTACCGCGTTTTCGGGTATCTCCTTTTGATTTTCATAAATGGACTCCTTATGTTGGATTTATGCCTGATGTATGTACTCTATAATGATGTTAGGGAATTTGGGAGTATAAATGGGCATGTTTTTTCTTATCCAATTGGATTTAGAGGTGTTAATAAAAGACAAGGAGAGGTGTCCTTTTAAAAGATAGGGGAGGGGAACACTAAGAAACTCTCAAAATATTAAATTAATATAAATTAATTTTCAATATAAAATACATAAAAAGGTATTTAATTCAAATAAAAGATGATGATATGTCGAATTATTGTCAACCAATTTTTTTAATAAAATTTAGGTCACATTCTTACCCTTATCCTTTGGATTTAACCCTTAGTTAAACCCATTAACTCTTACCATGTCAACTTGGATATTTACTATTTAGGGTTAATATATTTACTATAAAATAAAAAACGAACCCCAAATAAATCATTTATGACATATTTAACATTATAATAGTTATTTGTAAGGATTACATATTTTCATGAATTTTATAACATTTAATAAAATATTACTTATTTTAAAGTATCCTTTATGTCAATTTTGATACCAATCAATATTTTTCTTTTTAAAATATCATAAAAACATGGTAAATTCTGTAAAAATTATAATATAATACTAAAATTTTTAATTTATATATAAAATTATTTTATGTCATTAATTATGTCAATTTAAATTTATTTTAATATGTTTAATATCATTTCTTTGATATTTCCATACTAAACAATTACGACATCATTATTATAAAAGCCATTAATTAAATAATTTCATCTAAAAAAATGAAAAATAAATTATCATGATGAATATAAACTTATTATATTTAAGATTACTATTTATATTATATTTTTTTCTTATAAATAACCCAATATTAAAAATTATTTAGTTATTTAAAAAATTAGTATGCCAATTTCCGGTTATCTTTAAATATAATATAATAAATGTCATTTTATCATACGAGTGGATTAAAAAGATTATAACATTGTCCTAAGGTTGATTCTGATCGAAAATCACTCATCCAATGAAATTAGGACATGTTTTAGGGTGATTTTATAATTTTATAATATTATTTTTACCTTTTATAACCCAATTTTCCCTTAACGGTGGTAATTAAAACTTAAATAAAGGTACTATTCAAAAAATCCAAAATAAAAACTAATTTGATACTATTAGACTCTAATTATAACACTGATTACAACCATTTATGGTCATTTATCAAAATATAACTCATAGAAATGACTAAATTAAATTTAGCACTAATCCTAGAGATGTGGCGAGAAGGTTATTAAAAGAGACACTCAGAAGTTCATTAGGTTTCTAAATCTAATTTCAATATAAAAATTATTTTGATGAATTTAATTGGATTTATATATTTATTATTAATCTATTTTGACTTTAAAAATTAATTTAATGATTAATAATTATTTAACCTAAAACATAGTTTTTAACTACAACACCGTATTTTTCACAATTCATAAAAAAATGAAACTTCTTAGAAAAATACCCAAAATTAACCCTAAGCTAATTTTGAAATTAAAAAATAAGAAATTATGTTTATTCATACCAATTTCAATTTGTAATGGTGTATAAAATTAATTTTATTATTGTTCACAAAGGACATAAAAAGTGATTCCTTTATGAAACTAGCATTTATAATCATATAAAGACTATAACAAAAATTTATATTTTTTCATTATTGATATTTTTTATTTATTTAAAAACAAATTATATATTTGAAAATTAGTAATTATTATTAATATTACTTTGTTTAATAGCTTGGTTATATTTATATTATTTAAATATTTATAACAATAGAATGATGTTTCGTGGAAACTCAATGTTGCATGTAAAGAAAGAAAGCCTGACGTTGCGTATAGTGAAAGATCAAAATGGAGTTGTGTATAACATAGACAAAATATTAGGTTGTTCAAATAAATAAAGATATATTCTCTAGTGTGCGAAATTATGAATATTGAAATTATTAAATTAATTTTAAAAAGTATATTTTACAAAATCATTGGGTGTTACATTCCATCTATTCATTTTTATCAAATTCACTACCTAATTTGCATGTGTTTTTGTTAAAATAATTTATGTTCATTAATTTATAATTAAACTCTTGAAATTAATCCTTTAAGGTTTTGTTTCTTCCCTAATATGACTATAGTATATTTTATTATCTCTTTATTTTATTTTTTTACAAGTCCTCCTAACAATTAACATCCCTTTGGTTCCCAATTCAACCAAATAGGTTCTTATATATGGACTCAACCTTATCACTTCATTATGACTGGGAATATTTTTCCTCTATGTACATATTATTTATATTATTACAATAATCATCTAATATCAAATTTAATGATTTATCCCCATTATTCTATGAATTTTTCATTTTCAAAATAATGGTTAACGTTTTATAAGAATAAATAAAGAGATTTCACTCGACTTATTAATATTTTAGTCTTCCATAACACATTTCATATTCATAATTTATTTTATTTTCAATATTTAAATATTTTTAATTTTTTTAAATCAAATTTTCTTGTGTCCTTTTTTTCACTCTATGAAATATATTTTTGATAGTGACTTGTGATTTTTTTACAACCATATTAAAAAATATTTATGAAAATTTATTTTAAAATTCCACATCTATTTTTTCTAAAACTCTAAAATATATACTCATTTTGAGTCATGTTTCATGTATAACCTCCAAATGATCCTATGATTTTAGAGTTCATAACTCACCTTGTTCATAAGGATTATGTTTTCTATAATTTTTCATGTCCCTTTAAACTATATTTTTCTCCTTCATACATGTATTATAAAATTTCATGGAAATATTATTTATCAAATATACTAATTATATATTTTGGTTTCTAGTATTGACTTACACAAATACCCAATACAATATATAGTTTCATTTTTAAGGGTTCTTATCAAGATAGTTACTCTAATATTATGTATAATTTCATAGAAAGAATATTTTTGGTATTTTTATGATGTCTATCATTATGAATTCCATCACTATGAAATGAATTATTATATTCCATGTGATTATTTACATTGTTATGTTATCCATTGATATAAAAAGTGATCTTATGATCAGTTATATCATATATTTAAATTATAATTTATTCCTTCTGTAACATTCAGTTGTTGTTTATTTTATATAGCTTCTATTGTATGCTATCACTCAATAAGAAGTTGAGGTCACTCTTATTATGTTTCAAATTTCCCCAGATATTAAAAAGTTTATTATTTCTTCTATGTTGAGAATAATTTCATGTCTATAAAACATTTTGCGAGATATTAATGAATTATTATAAAGTATGTAATCGTTGTTTTATTGGAAAACAATTCTCTTTTAGTGGGAAATACACGAGTTTGTTTAGTTAAATGATTTCTATATTTCTATACAACTATAATTTTTTTTATTAGGTATCTAATTGAATAAAATTCTGTTATTTATTTCGTAACTATGGTTGATTATGTTTGACCCACTTCACATGGTATTAAACCAGTATAAAAATAATTTTTTTTCACCAGATCTTGCAGTATAGGCTTGGGGTGTCAACATCAGTATCAGTGTAAGGTTTAAATAAATTTGAAGGTTATGATTTTATAATTTTGTTATTATTTACGAGTTTTCAATATCATTATGGGTTTTTTATTTTAATGTTTATCATAAGATAAATGGATTAAATTCATCTTTTTATATATTTTTTATTGGATTTTAACATGATTAATTATATTTTGGAGATTTTTATTTGGTTTTATGAATAATACATGCTCGAACTATATGTATCCCTTAAGGTTGGAATTTAATTTGATATCAAGAAAATATAAGTTATTTTCTAAAAAAATTAATTTTTTAAGGATTATAGATGTTTAAGGTATATATTGAATGGTATATGATTAATGTTTTTTGGATAAAGGTTAATATTGAATTATAGGTTCATAAGTTCCCATGAATTTTTGGTTTAGGATATAATAATAAATAACTTGGTTTAATTAATTTTTTAATTGTTTACTAAAATGCATTAAGGAAAATCCAAAGGATAAATCTAAATAGATGAAAAAATCCTAAAATTATAGTGAATTAAAGAGTGTGAGGTTTCCTATAAATGAAATTATTATATGGAAACTAAAAGTGGTTTTAGGATCTATCTCTGATGCACCTATGATAAATAACCTTAAATGGTTATTTTTGTATTAACTTTATGTTCAGTCAATGCAGGACAAGAGGGCATAACTGCACACCTGATTTGAAACATCCATGGGATATTATTTAAATGATTTTGAATAGATTTATGAACCATTTTTAATGATTTGAATAATATTTTATATCGTGAGTCATGAATATATTAATAATACAATCATCTATTTTCATTAGTGAGATAAATTAAAATTACATAAATGTGATTTATTTAAGGGGGGTTGGATATAACACCCTAATATTTTAGTTATCATTTTCCCTGAAGTAAATTCAATCTAGAACAACTTGTATCATACACAACAAAAAACTAAAATGAACCATAATATATTTTACAATGCAAGATAAAAATTAATACATAATAACAATAAAATGTGAAATATCAATAATAAAATTACAAGAAAATACAAAACTCATGAAAGTAAAAAGATAGTCAATTTTTTTTATTTTACATATTATCATTATTATTTTAAATAATAATGATACGTTTTATAATATAAATTAATCAATAATAAAAATTTTTAAAGGATAAATAATTAATGCAATATTATTAAAATAATTTAGTGTTAAAAATTAATATTTTTGGAAGAATTATAATTTTCTATATATTATTTATTTTTATTGCAATAAATTAAAGTGAACCATTTTGATGCATTATTCTAATAAAATGTTTCAATGCATAAAAAATATATTTACACCCATTTAATTAGTAATTTATATGAAATAAGGTCAAGAACACTTAATGTTTAGAATTAAATTTTCCTATAAAAATAGTTTTTTATTATATTTTTTGTTTGAATTTAAAAGATAAATTAAAATATTTTATAATTTTAATTTGACATAATGTATTTAATTTATAGATTAAATGGGTCAAAATATGATTGGAGTTATTTTATAGTATTTTTCTATAACAAATTTAGTGTATAATAAAAATATTTATTCTATTATTTAAATTGATATATTTTTTTATATAAATTTATAAATTTAATTAAATAAAATATATTAAATATTTGGAATAATAATAATTAGTATTTTTTAATTGATTTTATTTTATTTTAGGGCATAAAAATTTGTCACCATGGTAAATGTTAAAATAGTTTCAAAGTGTTAAATAATGAGGTAACAATTCAAAATATCCTAAAAACATACCGATAAATGGCTGGATGAGGGATTTATTAAACATAAAATATATTTTCCAGTATTGTGTAATTGATCACAAGTATACTTTAATATAATATTGGGTTGTGTTTTAATTTTTTCTAATGGTTTTGGTGGAACGATTGTTGATAATGTTGAATCGTTTAGAAGAAAATTCAGGCACGTATATAGAACTATCCATGCAATAACCATTCAATTTGAAGATGTGTGGTTACATAGGATATTTTTATAGTTTGAAAATGGTTAGTCAAAACATACGGCTTGGAAAGGATACTGTGCAAGGTCTAAGTGATTTCCCAGGGTTGTCACATAGTTTGAGCATGGTTTTACCAAACCATGGAGTCCATATCTTGGATACCTTGCACCTTTTTTTTCAAAGGATAGTAACCACCCATGGTTGCTACATGGGTTGTCTAATAATTCATCTAAACCATCCACAACTCTCTAAACCTTAAAAAATGTGTATTTTACTTTTCTTCCCTTTGTATTGGTATTTCTAATCTCATATTAATCCTCATTATGATATTCCTAAACCTTCCCTATTTATATAGTGGATTATTCCCTAAGATTACTAGAAGATTTAATTTTTTCTTGATGTATCACTCAAGGATGGTTTGGTTTTGGTGAGGTTTCAACTTTATTTATTATATTCTTGAAAGATATCTCCTTCTTTTCTCATTGGAACCTGAATTGGCTATGTATTCTAGATATAAATTATTTGATAGAGTTTTGATATTTAATTTTGTGGATATAATATTATGAGGTACCAATCTGTTTGTCATTGATCTCTATTTTTAAAGGCGATTAAATTTCCTTATTTTCTTGAGGTAGGGATCTCAATAACAAGAATTTAACACATGAATTTCTTTATGTTATTATAAATTCATTTTGTTCATTCCTTGAAATTGATTTATTTAGGGTTGTGGTTGTTTTATTGTAAGAGATTCATGTTTTTAAAGGGGTTTTTCTTTTAAAACCATATTTTTGCACACAAAGTGTTCGTTGAAATTATTAAATGGTGGGTTTTGTTCTAAAATGGATTTCTATGTACCAAAGTTTATATTATTGGCTATGAAAATGTTTTATAAGTTTTAATAATTGGTTTTAAATTGATTTCAGAAAACATTATAGATTTGGTAACCTTTGGGGTGTCGAAAATTGAACTTTTTAATTTAGTGTGTGTAATGAAAGTAGTGGGTTTGTATCACATTAGTTAATTATATTAAAGCAGCGTCACATAGTTCGAGCATGGTTTTCCCAAACCATGTAATCCATCTATAAGAGAACGCGCACCCAGTTTTTCAAAGGAGAGTTTTCATTCATAGTTGACACAAGGTTTTCTAATCATCTATCCTAACCCTTTCCAACCATATAAACCACAAAAGATATATTATACACTTTAAATTGCGTTGTTTATGTTTAATAACCTCACAATCTTCACTAGGCACAAATAAAACCTTCACTAATATTTTAAGGGGATCTTTACAGAGATTAATGGTGGATTTATTTCATTCCTGATAGATCACTGAACATATGTTTCATTTTTTTTGTGCAGTTTCCTCTTCCTTTCATAGATCCTTGCTAGATATCTCTTCCCCTTCTCTAATTGGAACCCAAATGTGTTTTTATTTCATATATAAGGGTTTTTATGGTGTTTTTATGTCGTTTCATAGGGATATTTGAACATGAGGGTGTGATATTTTCATTCATGATTTCTGTTTTTAAAGGCAGTATGTTTTCCCTCTGTTCTTGAGGTAGGTGTCACTATTAAAAGGTTTTGACACATGAATTTATTTAAATTCTTGTAAATTCCTTAAGGATATTCCATGAATTTTTTTTAATAATAGTTTTTATAGTTTTATTGAAAGAGATTCATGTTTTTAAATGTATTTTTCTTTAAAAACATATTGTTTCTCACTAAGTGTTTGATGAAATGATTAAAAAGTGTTTTTGGATCTAAAATGGGTATTTCTGCATGAAATTATATATGAATGGATATTAAAATGTATTATTAATTGTGATCATGTTTTTAAAAATAATTTTTGAAAACTTATCACATTGGCGAAGGACCTCGGAACACCCTGAGAGGGGAGGGGTGATTCAGGGAGTTAAGTTTTTATTTTAAAGTGTTGGATCCTTTTCCCACATTGGTAGGAACTAGTTAAACATTAATGATGGATTCAACCAAAAATAAAGAATTTAAATTCATAAAATAAAAAAAAACATTTTTACCTGGTTCACCACAAATGGTTAGTCCATAGAGTATACACCGATAGTGTGTCGATCACACAAAAATAAACTAATCTTCTTGTAGAATACAAGAGTTCTGACATAGTCACTCTATTCCACACAAAATTCCTTTACAATATTTTAGGGATAGATCACTATGTCTATCAGAACACTAATGCCGACTCCCCCTAGCTCACATCATTGAGAGAAGTCAAACTCAGATTATCTACATGAATATCGCTTCAATAGATTTTCATTAAAGTATTTTTCCCTATATATAGCATGAGAATCTGCATACACCGTAGACATGAGTTGATGCACATTGAAAGTGATTTTCAGTAAAAAAATATTTTCAAAACTGTATTTCGTGAATCTCTTTCATGAAGCTCACTACTTTCCTCAAGCTATTTTCCTTCGTGGAAAAATCTACCTTTGAAAAATTCACTAAGTCCACAAGGTATACCCCATCATCATGAACCACTCATTAATCAAAAGCACTGGTATCAATTTAGACTTAATAAAATTTTCACGATTCTCAAGATCACATGGAATGTTAGTTTCATAGAGCTCCCCTGGATTCAGGAAATCAAAGCTATTTTGTATTTTCCATGGAAAAATTCATGCATAATAAATATGGTAGCCTTATATTTATAGGATCAGTCATTCACGATGACCCACCACCTGTAAGATGATTTTAAAGATATTTAAAAACCACCTTCACATAGATCCTTCATTCATGATGTTTCATTTTTATTTAAAATGGTCGCAAAGATTTTATTCAAACCATCACACACCGTGATGCTCCAATTATTACAATCACAAAGATTACTATAACCATTTACATTGTTGTAATTCATAATCTTTCACGACACTCATTGCTATCACATAGATCACTATCACATTTCCTTGATCCTTCACAAAACACCACTCGTAAAGCCCATATTCTTGAAGCTCATACCTTTTCCATATTTTCATAAGTACTTTAGGAAGATACTCTTGTAATAATGAAATCTAACTTCCAAATTTTGGACCCAAAAATTTGGATAAACCTGGAAAACAATGCCCCTTCAATACTGTTGTCAGCATGAACTGTAATATCCCTTTCCTTGAAAACTCCATGATCTTCCATGTGTGGAATGAAAATAAACAAAAACCATACTCCATTTCCTACTGAGAATATCCTTGGTTCCTATAATTGGGTAACCTTCAGTGTGTGAGGAGTTAGACTAGACACTTTAGTGTGTGTAATGCCACTAAAGGGTTTTTTTCACTTTACTGTGTGATTCCACTAGAGGTTAAAACCATTTGGATGCACCTTTGGCCTATATTGAGGCATTTTTCATGTTTATTACATATTCATATAGGTTATAGCCTAAATGAAGTTCTTTTTCTTTTAAGATTGGTTTATAAGATGATGGTTTATTTCATGGTTATTCTTTCACATGCTTATCCTATAGTGTATCAATGGTGTTTTTGTTTATTATTTCATAATTTATCACATGTAATTTTTTAATTCCTTACTTTTTGAATATGAAATTATTTTTTGGAAAACCAATTTATGATTTAATAATTTTTTATCCTATGAAAATGTTTGTAAAACTTGATTTTTAAAAGATATAAACTACCCCATTATTGATATTAGAAAGTGTGTATATTATTTGGTGAAATCCTACTGGGAATTTCACTCACACCTTATTTTTTCCTTTAGATTGTTTTAAATGTTGTTTATAGGACTCAGGTAAAGGGAATGGAATTGTGTAGCTCTCTAGTTTCACATGTCATCATCATCCTTACAGTAGGATATTTTGGAGGTGATTTTCGGTCACATAGAGACTTGTTAGTATTATCTTTCTTTACTTTTGTATTTTTTCTATTTCGGTTTGGAATTGTATGCCTCATTGATTTTTATTCTTTTCTTATGTGCTATAATTTATTTGATTTTAGTTTATAAATGAGATTTATCTCTCTTTGTTATAACTCACCATAGAGAAGACCAACTCTAGTAACTTATATAGTTGACATGGTTTGGTTAATTACATTTCCTATCTAATTATAAATTTCAGATCCTCTTTCCTTAATTATGACATCTCTTTTTTTTATATTAAGAATATAATATTTACAAATATTTCTACCCTCTCACTTATAAAAGGACTTATCCACCACCTCACTTCTCCTCACCCATGAAGCCTCTAAACACAACCAAAATCTTCTATACCACCTCCCACACCCTCTTTACAACATCATATATGTTTTAGTGTCACCGGAAGAAGAATAAATGAGGAAAAGCAGTGGTCTAACAGAGGATATCAGAGTAAGATGTAATTATTTTAACCAAGTTCTTTTAAGTTTTCTTCTTCTTCCACATCATCCAAATTTATAATATATGTACTAATATAATGAAATAATTACCATTAGTATATCAAAATTTTATTATTTTGATGTAATAAGCATTATATACCATCCTCCAATCGATTAAAAAAATAAAAATATATCTAGGGTTATGGTCATATTACCACCTCTATGAACTATATATTTCATTTTTCATCACCACCTTATATGGATAGAGTTAAAAGTAAAATTGATGAATAATTATGATATTTATGACATTATTAATACTTTTTAATGATAAATTTGGAATTATATTAATAATATTGACAATAGATTTTCATTTTAAATTTATCTTCCAAAAAGAAGTATACCAAGGACTTTTTTTTTAATTTGAATCTATTTTTGACAACCTATTGAACAATAAAAATTCCATGCTACATGAATGATAAAGAAAATATTTCAATAAAATTATAGATAGGATATAAATATTTTGTGATTTCTTGGACCTTGGTCCACATATTCAATATTTTTTTGGAGAAATTGATCGAAAAACCATAAGTGGACTATAATAGAAAAAAATATAAAATAAATGAATGAAATATGGTAAAAAATGGGCACAAAAATGAAATATAGATAAAAAATGTCGTTAATAAATTATTTAATGAACTTAATTTGGTCATTCAGGAGGCTAGACACATAAACCGTGTGATTTTATACTATAGGTAAGAGTTATTTGTCTCAATTTCAATTCATTGAGATATATTGATGATTTTAAACAAACTAAATTTTATAGTGTAAATACAATATTATTGAATTATTATATCTTAAATAAATTTTCTTTCTTATAATTTTTAATTTAATTAAATATATACCTATTCATTGTTCTTCTATTCATTATAAAACTTATAAGGCATGTTGTTAACTTAAATAACTTTAATTAAGTTATAAACTTTACTCTGGAACTTCTTCCTTACTTATTTGGTTTCCTCAACCATATAATTGTATTGTATTTTATTCCCACATTCTTTTTTTTTGTTTAAAAGTCTTATTAACAGTTCCCAACCATTTAGTTCAAAATTCAACGAAATGGTTGCTTGTATGTGGCTCGACATTATCTCTTCTTTACATTTGAAATATTTTTACACCATGACAATATTTTTTATATTTTTACAAAAATTATCCTTTCTATAATTCAAGGATTTGTTAAATTTATTCTGAATTTACTTTTAATTTATATCCCATCTTTTACAAATATTCTTTTTAATGTTTTCCTACAGGTTATTTTTTATTTTCATTATAAAAGTGTGAAAGGAACCTAGTTTTTTTCATTTACCATATGAACACATTTTCTCAATTTTATTACCTTTTTTATTTTTCAATATTCCTATTTAAGTTTATATGTTTTTTTAAACAAAATGATATTTCCATCATTCTATGAATTTTTATTTTTAAAAATAAATTTTCATGTTTTAGAAGTTTATATAAAGTGATTTCGTTTTACTTATATATATATATATCATTCAATCCACATTTACTATTTTTATCTTCATTTCTTTTGAAGGTTTCAATTTTTTTATCTTTTAAAATTAATGTTTTCAATGTCCATCTTTAACCATAAGAAATGTGGTTTTTAAGGTAGCATAAGAGTTTGTTTTTATAAACATATTACAAAAGAATTGATTTTATTTATTATTTCACTTCCATTTTATTATAAACCTATAAAATATCTATATATTTTTTAGTTATGTTTCATGTATTACCCGCTAAATGATATTATGATTTTTTAGTTCATAGAACAGTTTTTTAATAAGGACTATGTTCTCTAACACTCTTCATCTCCCTCTGGAATTTGTTTTTCTCATTCTTGTCAAAATTTATAAATTTCATGAGTATATTATATTTCAATACCAATACTTTTAAATTGAATTATCTAGAATTCCAATAACTATATACCTAATACAATATATTGTGTCAGTTTGAAGGATTCTTACCAAGAAAGTAACTATATTTATTTACCAGGGAAATATTGATATTCCATGTAGGTATTATTTCTATACAAGTTATTATTAACTACCAAGGCATGAGTGTAATGTATTTTATTTTTTATTTATTCCTTTATATGATGAATACATTGGAATAAATTTCTGTTGGGTGGATCCTAAAACTATATCGCACTTGGATGCATCAATGGGTATCTTGAAACAATCTATCCGCGCTATTTGGTGTAAATCATACCTATTTTTGAATTATTTTTTAGAATGAAGCTTTGACTACCTATTTATATTGTCTATGATTTTTTATTTTATTACTACAAAGTCATATGTTGTTTTCATTGTGATTATTTTCATTATCATGTTATCCATTAATATATCACATGTTCATGTCATCAGTTATATGTTTTTGATTAATTTTTATTTCTTACATATTATTTAGGACTTGTTTATTACATGATAGATTCTATTATACAATACCCCTAAATGATATTTTCATCTCACCCTTCTTACGTTTCCTTTTCTATAGGTTATCAAGAAGAGTATTTTTTAGAATTTTTCTAAAATGGTTTCTTGTGTGTATAATTTTGTGAGAGATGTTAAAGTCCTATTACAAAGTAAAAAATCCTTGTTTTATTGACAAAAATTTCCATTTAGCGGTAATGATATGAGTCTCATTAGTAAAATGTTTTTAATTACTATATGGAACTATAAACCAAAAATATCTTATGTAAGTAAGTGACTCAATTTTGGTAATTGATATTGTAATTATTCATGGTTAATTTAGGGTTACTTTACTCAGTATTAAACATGTATGAAATGAATATTTTTTTAGCACCAGAGTATATATTATAGGCCTGCAGTATCACAATTAGTATCAAATGAAGGTTTATATAACTTTACAGGTTATGTGTTTATCATACTAGGATAATTTAATAGTTTTGGAAACCATTATGGGATAATAATTTTAAGTTCAATCATATTTTTAAAGGCATATATACCCCTTTTGAGGTCTTATTTGATCGTATAATTTTATTGATTAATAAAATTTTAACGATTTTAATGGGTTTTATGAATAATTCACAATTATGGAAAATTTAGCACATAGGGTTAGTGTATAACTTGATTTCATGAAAATTAAAGTTGTTTTTGGGAAAATATTTATATTTTTTAAGAGTATATATTATTTGAATATATATTGATTATTATATGATTAATGGTGTTGGGTGATAAAGGTTAATATTGAATTTTGTGTGCATAATATTCCACGAATTTTAGGTTTAGGATCTAAAAATAAAATTTTAACTTAATTATTTTTGGAATTTATGACTATAATACATTAGTAAAAACCCTATGGATAAGTCTAAATATAGGAAAACATCATAACATTTTGGTGAATAAAATATTTTTTGGTTTCCTATATATGAAATCCATGTTTTTACACTACAAGTGGTTAGAGCCTCTAAATCTGAGATCTTGGGGAATATAACCTAAAAATAGTTTCTTGAGTATTAACTCTATATTCACTTGATGAACAAATTGAGAGACCAATTGCACACCTGATTTAAAAATGTCGAGGATATGCTTTGGATAAATCAGAAGAACTTTATAAACCATTATAAAGTATTTGAATTCATTTTTCCATCATGAGTGATGAATATATTAAGAATAATCTCATCTATTTTCCTTGGTTAGAGAATTTAAAATTATAATGCAAAATTATATTTAAGTGAACAAGAAGTAACACCATTTTTTTGCAATTTTTTCTTGTAAATAAATTATATGTTGAATATATTGTATCATAAGAAACATAGATCTAAAATGAAATGTGATATATTTTAAAATTAAAGATGAACATTAAAAAATAATGAGAATAAAATGCAAGATATCATTAATAAAATTACAAGAAAAGTAATGCCTTATTTAAATAAAAAAATAATAAAAATTATTTATTTTTCATATAATTATTTTTATTTTAAATAATGTTTTCCTAAATAATAAAAAAGAAAATAAATCTAATGATTAAAATATAAATACTTAATGGGATGTGATAAAAATTATTCAGTGTTAAAAGGAATATTTTTCACAGAACTGAATTTTAATATATTTTTTTGTATTTTTAAAACAATAAGTTAAATTGAAATATTTTCAAGGATTATTATAATAATACTTTTCAAGGTACAAACAAATATATTAACATTCATTTAAGTAACAATTGATATGAAATAACATTAAGAATACAAAAAGTTTTAAAAGTTATTTTTATCTAATAATAGCTTTCATTATATTTTATGTTTCCATTCCAAATTTAAATTCCAAAATTTTTGAATTTTTTATTTTATAATATTAATTTTTTTATATTATTCCATTAAAATTTATCTTTTGGAAATTTTTTTATATTTTTTGAAAAAATATTGATTTTTTTCAATGGTAAAAAGATTGTTTTTTTTCTTAAATTATTATTAATTTTTAATAATTTTATAAATTGAATTCAATAAAATGGATTTAATATTTTTAATTAGAATAATAATTTTTCTGTAATAAGTTGAATTTAACTTTCATTCAAAAAAATAAGTTACCAAGGTAAAAATTATAAAAATTATTCACTAGAGTAAAGGTTAAAATGAGGTAAAATTATTAAATCAAGGGGTAAAGTCTAAAAACACAATAATCATCTTTAAATTATTTGATTAAAACATTCTAAACTATTCCATAAGACTTTATAACTAATTATAAATTTTGGATTCACTTTCCTTGAATATTACATCACTTTTTACATTAAGATGTTAACATTTATAAAAATATCACCCCTTCCACCTATAAAAGGACCCATTCACCACCTCACTT
The DNA here is from genome assembly GCA_963277665.1 of Viscum album. NCBI lineage: Eukaryota > Viridiplantae > Streptophyta > Magnoliopsida > Santalales > Viscaceae > Viscum > Viscum album. The sequence goes on along the minus strand of OY728145.1, from coordinate 1,365,715,102 downwards.
ATCCTCACAACAAAATTTTCTTCAATCAAAAAAAATCTACCAAAAAAACACTCTAAACATATTTCCCAGGTATTATATGTTCTGTTATGACCAAAATACCAATCTAATGAGGCTTAAGGAGTGGTCTCAAGGATGATATCAAAAGAATATGTAATTGCTTCAACTGAGTTATTTAAATTTTCTTACTTATTAAAACCATGTAATTATATTATAAACATACTAATATATTTATATATTAGTCAGTATTTTAATGAAATGTTATTTTGTCTATGGAATAACCATTATCAACCTTCCTCCTATCCATTTGAATATGAAATCATTACCCATGTTGTGCATGGAATAACACCTCAACAAATGATGTATTTCAATTTTCCTCACCACCTTACATATATTATTATAAAAAATTGTCAAAATAATACATATTATATTTATTGCATGATTAAGATTATATATAGATAAATAAGACATTAATTTAAAAATATTAATAAAAAATGGTCATTGTAAATTTAACCCCCCAAAAGGAGCTTTCCAAGATAGTTTTATTATATTAATTATATTTATGACAACCTATTAAACTATCCAAACATTGTAATATTATAATGGTAAAAATATATATATCTAAAATTCTAGTAATGATGATGCTATTATATAACCTCTTTGATCATGACCAATGTATCGAATAAGTTTTAGAGAAATGGATCGAATAACCCCACGTGATAGTGGATTGAAAAACTATACAATAATTGAATGAAATAAGATAATAATTAGACCTTATAAAGTTTATTATAGGAGAAATTGTTTCTTAATAAGGAATTTAAAAAACTTAATTGGATTATTCAGGAGTCTATATGCAGACACCGAGTGAGTCAAGTCATCTGGTAAGTGTTGTTTGTCTCAATTTAAATTCCTTAAGACATATTTTTATTATACATAAATATAATTTTATATTGTATAAAAATAACATATTTAATTTATATATCCTAAATAAAAATTTCTTCCTAGGGTTTTAAATTTCATTTAATCACTTCCAATTCCTTTTCCTTCGATTCATTACCTAAGACATAAGGGTTTTTATTAACATAATTTACTTTCATTATGTTATAACATTTACACTGTAACTTCATCCTTATATGTATGTTTTTTCCACCATATGATTGTATTATATCGTAGTAAATATTTATTTTTTGGGTGTTATATGTCTTATTGAAATTTTAACTCCTATTGGATCACAATTAAACCAAATGGTTTCTTATATATGGAGTCGACATTATTTATTTATTAAAGACATGATACTTTTTCCTCCAAGTCCATATTATTTATATTGGTATAAGAGTGATATTACATTTATTAAAATTATGTAATATGTAAATTTTATATTTCTATTGACTTTATTTTCCATTGTTTAAGAAGAATATTTTCAGAAGTTTCCATATGGGTAATTTTTTATTTTTTTTCAAAATTGTAAAGAGATTCTCATTTTAAACATTTATTATGAAATTTTTTTCGAATTTTATTATAAACATTATTATTTAATCTTCATATTCATGTTTTCATTGAATTTTAAATAAAATTATATTACCATTATTTTGTTAATTTTTGGTTTTTGAAATACTGGTCAACATTTTAGATGAATATATAAAGGCATTTCATTACAAAAATGTAATTTTTTCCTCCTATCTACATTTCCTATTATTATAATCATATATATTCTAGATTTAAATATTTGGAATTATTTTTAAATCAACATTTCCAATTTTCTCTTTTCACCTCTTGAAATGGTATTCAGAAAGTGACTTAAGTGTTTGTTTCGGACACCATATTACAAAAGCCTTTTGAAAATTATTTTTATAATTTAGATTCGATATTCATATCAAACTATAAAATTTATATAGATTTTGGAGTTATGTTTTATTAATTAAGCTCAAAATTATTTAATGAATTTATCGTTCATACATCACCTTGTTAGTAAGAGTTATGTTCTCTATAACTTTCACTAATCACTTGACTTTATTTTTCTCTTAAATATACAAATTATTTAATTTCATTGATATATTCTTTACCAATTCCAGTATATTTATATTTTTTTATTAGTGGTTTAACCAAATATGTGATTAAAAATTGAATATTTTTTTCAATGGAAAAAATAAAGGATAAGAAATATTGAGGGGTAAAATGATGAATAATAAGGTTATCCCCTTCGGTAAATGTCCAAACTTTCTCATAGAAGAGACCCAAAAGTTGAAAAAATAACCAGTCTCTACGCGTACTCACCTTTAGAAGCTTGAAACTTGGCTTCCATATTTTTCTCCTAACATGTGTGCATGATCAACACATAGAGATGAAACAGGTGTTTTTAGGTTGTAATATACTAAACAATTTTCTATGGGATGTCAGAGGTATCCAAAAAGAGTTGATCATCATGGAAGAGTTTGTTTACAAAGTAGGGAGGTTGAGATAGTTCATCATACAATGGTTGATGCTAGTGATCATTTCATGTGCATCAAACTGTACAGAACAATAATGACCATAAAAATACAAGATTTCAAAAATGAAAGATCCTTGAGAATCCTGTTTAATTACTCCACCATGAATGGATCCATGAACACAAGTTTCAAAAACATTAAATTCAAAAATGTTCCTTGGAACCTTTTAGAGCAACTAGGTTCTTTAATCTACAACCTATTCACCAAAGACTAGAGTTTTATATAATTAAGAATGGCCCTATATGAATAGTGGTATGACAACTTTCATACACATAGAACTAAGAGTTTTAGTGAAAGAAATAACTTTATATTTCAAATAGGTATCATAAGGACTGAATCCTTGATGGAAAACTATGTTCCATGCCTCCCAAAATACCCAATAGTATAACGACCCATACTTTACATACATTGTTAATACTTAAAAATTGAAGCACACTTATTACAACATATGACAAAACCACAAAGGACCGTATAGGTATAGTGTCTTTAGAAACTGGGAAACATAAACAACTGGTTCATAAATCTTCTATAGTGTCTCCCATTTATTTCATCATATCTAGGGTCCCTTTTAGCATATTCTACTTAATATCCATCTTCTTGACCTGGGGAAAAGAAAACATAAAAGGGTGAGCTCAAATGCTCAGCAAGGGCAAATAAAGGAAATAAAAATCATATCATATCTTTTTGAAAATCATATCCTGCAAAAGAGATCATAATATCTTAACATGGAATAAATCATAAAAGTGAAAATGAGATCCCCATAATCATAACATGAAACTTGAAACTTTGTGGCATGCACAAATAATCATGGAAAATCATTTCTTGTTAGTCATGACTCATTGCCAAGACTATCTTAGCGGACAAAGTCCATTTCTGAACCGAGTTCACTCCTCGTTTCAGTCCTGTTTCACTGAACCGAAATAACCTTCCATTCCAGCCATGTCTATCTCATGAGATATGAATCATTACCCAATGCATTGGAGGGAGATATAGGTCCCACCCATCTTATAATGAATCCTTTCTTATGTGTGCCACATAAATCATAAATCATACATCATCGCATAACACATGTAACAAAAATGGGATTCTTGAAACATCATGACATCATAAAACAAATCATATAAGGTAAATGACTTCATAAAAATAATTCCCTCACAACATAATCAAATCAATGTAATAATAGGGATAAAAACAGAACCCTTTATTATCTTAGATGGAAAATAATTTTGATAAAACACTTGAACTCCATTCTTGAGAAAAATATCCTTTCTTCTTCAAAAACACTTTTCTTTTCTTAACATGTCATACAATTAAAAACTAAAAGAAGTTGATTCAAAAATTAGCTTGAAAACTTGTAAAGGAAGCATCTTGGAAATAATGTTTTAAAAATCCATTCATTCCGTATAAGTTAAAAAAACATTCTTCGTACTTTTGTCGGAAAAGTCAAAAAGTACCTCGTATGAAAAAATGACAAAAGATTCCATTCATATTCTTTACTAAAAACTCACCGAAGGGTAAAATTGGATTTAAACTATTGTAAGTGGATGGAAACAATATTACATATTGAGGGAACATGGATGTGGATGATAAAATACACCCCAGTAAATACTTACGAATAAATAATCTCGGATAAAAATGAGATTGTGATATTTCCCTTACCTTAGGTCCGATTTGCTTTGTACGTGTCCGAATCTCCTGTATAATAGTTTAAATAATGTCATTGACTTATTCAAGAATCATACATACTGATATGATATCATATATGGTCATATTCTTAGCTTCTTGTTAGTAATATTTCATTGTTACTTGTTACTCGGGTCTTTATAACTTTTTGTTCTTATGCGTGTTTTGTCGAATAAATTCTTATTATTATAATTAGGTTATAGATACATCATTTATAGAATGGTATTAGTGTAGTATATACCGTATTAATTCATTCAATCCATTTATATAATCATTATGAAATGAAGATCATGTAGAACGAGTCGCATCACATCGTGGAGACGGTATTCCGTACGTACACACAAGTGATGATATCATTCCTATGATCGTGGAATTGTATTGGAGAATATATATATTATTTCAGTATCAATATTACTTTATAATAATCATAAATAGTTACTAATTACACCATTATACCCATCCTTGTAAGGTGATGGTTGAAAATAGATTACACCACGGCGTGGAGACGGTATTCCGTACGTACGCACGCGCGGTGATTTCATTTTTCCATAGGATGGATAGAAGGTGAATTATGGTTGTTTCATATTTATAATAACATATCAGTATGTAAGTAATACTGATGTTATTACTTTATCATGAAACAACTAAAGAAGAAGAAGTTGAAGAAGAAAGAAATTGAAAATATCGGTAATGGATATTACCTCTTCTTTGGAACGCCTCTTTGAATCCTCCACTTAGGGAACTAAGATTGGTCTTTGAAGATAACCAGGACCTCTAGGATTAATCTAGGGAAGTGTAGAAGGGATTTTGGCAGGGGTTGGACGAGCTTGAGTGCTCCAATTGGTGTGAGGAGGAGGGGGAGGAGGTGCCCTTTTATAAGGGAGGAGAGGGGCACCTTAAAAATATCTCAAAATATTATTTTATATTAAAGTCAAAATCGGTTTATAATGGTTCCAAAGGGTATTATTTCGAAGCTAAAGTGGGGATGGGTCGAAATCATATCAACCAATATGATTTAGACAAGTTTAGGGTATTATTTTAACCTTATCAATTAGATTTAACTCTAAGTTAAATAATTTAACTTTTACCGTGTCTTTTTGTTTTCTTTCACTATATGGTTAATACACTTACTATAATATGCCAAAAGAACCCCAAATTATTTATTATTAATATATATATCCTTATCTAAGACATTTGGCCGAACCTTAGATTTTTATGAATAAAATAACAATTAATAATATAATATTTTATTTAAAAACTATTTTGTGTCAATTTTGACACTATTTGATATATGAATTTTGTGAAAGTCATAACAGAATTATATGTTCTAAAAAAGTTGATTAAATAAACAATAATATATCATAGGAACCTAGAAAATTAGTGGAATTCATAAAAAGTCTCAAATTACATTTATTTTGGTGTTTATAACATCACTTATGTCAATATTTCATAAATAAGATAATTACTGCATCATAATTGTGTCATAAATAAATTAAATTATTTAATGTCTAAAAATTATAAATAAAATACCATTATGTAGAAAATCTTTTTAGCTTTATAATGAATATTTATAGTCGAATTTATCTTATTTAAAACCCCATATTAAAAATGATTTACTTATTAAACTTTGATTTTAACTATTTTAACCCTTCTTTAAATAAATTAATAATAAATGTCCTAATCTAACCCAAGTGGGCCTAAATGGTCATATTTTATTCATAAGGTTGTTTTTGGTCAAATTACAATTATCCAATAGAATTAGGACATGTGTTATGGTAATAGTAATATCATATTTACCCCTATTTACTATTAACCGCGGTAAAAAAAGTAAAAAGTTACTATTCACCAAAAATTTATTTTTATCTCATTGAACCACATTTTACTTACTGATATCAACCATGTCTGTTGGATTTTCGAAATTCTATTCACAGAAGCGGTAAAATTAAGTTTTATGCAAAATTCAGTTTTTAACCTACCACTTAGTGCTTGCACTATTCATCAAAAATTGAAAGTTTTCAGAAAAATACCAAAATCTCACCCTAGGCTAATTTCGGTATTCCGAATCCAAAAATGAAGTCCATTTTGAAAAATAAAATTTACAAAATTTCAAAAAGTGGTTATTACTATTCATAACGGCTAGTTTTAATAATATTTTAATAGCATATCGTTTTTTAGTGAAACTCGGTATTGCGTATGACGAAAGCTATCGAGGAAGTTCGCGATTGCGTGTAATGTAAGCCAAGCTAGTATGTAGTGAAATATTCCTTTGATGATATATAAAAACAAAATATTATTCATAAAAATCTCGGGTGTTACATTCTAACCCCCTTAAAAAGAATTTCGCCCTCGAAATTCGTCACTTTGTAACAAACAGATGAGGATACTTCTCCCTCATCATATCCTCAAGCTCCCATGTAGCTTCTTCAAGTTGGTGGTTCCTCCATAAAACTTTCACCAATCGAGTGGTCTTGTTTCGTAGGACTTTTTCGCTACGATCCAGAATCTCTATCGGTTGTTCTTCATAAGAAAGATCTTGCTCCAGCGGTACAACTTCTGAGCTGAGTACATGTGAAGGATCAGGTATGTACTTTCTCAGGAGAGATACATGGAACACATCGTGAACTTGAGAGAGATTCGGTGGAAGTGCCAATCGGTAAGCTACCTTTCCAACATGTTCCAGTATTTCGAAAGGACCGATATATCTAGGGCTCAACTTCCCCTTCTTTCCAAATCTCATAACCCTCTTCCAGGGAGATATTAGTAAGAACACTTTATCACCCACTTCAAACTCTAGGTCTTTTCTTCAGTTGTCGACATAACTTTTCGGTCGACTCTGAGGTGCTCTTATGTGTTGTTTAAAAGATCTGACCTTTTCTGCCATTTCATCAACGAGATCAGGTCCTAATAGCTTTCTTTCCCCAACTTCATCCCAGCAAGTTGGAGTCCAGCATTTATTTCCATAGAGAGCTTCATAAGGAGCCATCTGAATACTGGATTGAAAGCTATTATTATAAGAAAATTCCACCAAAGGTAGGTGTTGATCCCAACCTCCTTTGGAATCCATAGAGCAAGCTCTAAAAATATCTTCTAGGGTTTGAATTGTTCTCTCAGACTGACCGTCTGTCTGGGGATGATAAGCAGTGCTGAAACTCAACTCTGTATCCAGAGTATGCTGAAGACTTCGCCAGAACTTTGAGGTAAATCTCAGATCCCGATCAGATATAATAGAAAGTGGTACTCCATGCAATCTTACCACTTCCTTTACATATATCCTAGCAAGCTGGTCTAGAGAGAAATCCTCTCTAATAGCAATGAAGTGTGCAGACTTTGTAAGACGATCAACTATGACCCAGATAGCATTATTGCCTTTGGATTTTTTGGGAAGTCCTGTGACAAAGTCCATAGTGATGTTTTCCCATTTCTATTCGGGTATGGGTAATGGTTGTAACATCCCCTTAGACTTCTGTCTCTCAGCTTTAACTTGTTGACAAACCAAGCATCGAGAGACATATTCAGCAACATCTCTTTTCATGCCTTCCCACCAGAAGTACTCTTTCAGGTCCCTATACATATTCGTGCTTCCAGGATGAATAGAGAATGAAGAACTATGAGCCTCATCCAACATCTCCTTCTTTAATTCGGGGATGGGAGGAACACAAACCCGATTCCTGAACTTTATTATCCCATCACAATCAAGGTTGAATTCAGGAACATTTCTCACCTTCTTTTGTAACTTTACATCTTCTTTCTGTCCCTCTTTAATCTTCACATGTATAGATGGTTGAACTTTCATTTGAGAAAGATAAGATTTTTCCCCTTCCATTATAATTCCAAGATCCATCCTTTGTAAATCCATAAATATTGGATCTTTTGTGATCCTCATCATGGATAAACTAGCATGTTCTTGTCGACTTAATGCATCTTCCACCTTGTTTGCTTTCCCAGGGTGGTAATGGATTGAGCAGTCATAATCCTTAATCAGCTCCAACCATCTTCTTTGACGCATATTCAGCTCCTTTTGTGTGAAAATATACTTTAAACTTTTATGATCAGTATAAATATCACACATTTCACCATAAAGGTAATGCCTCCAAATCTTTAATGCAAAGATTACCGCAGCCAACTCCAAATCATGTGTTGGGTAATTTTGTTCATGGATTTTCAACTGTTGTGAGGCATAAGCTATCACCATATCATTTTGCATAAGAACACACCCCAATACCTTCTTGGATGCATCACTGTAGATCACAAACCTTTCTCAACTACAAGGTAGTGTGAGCACAGGTGCACTGGATAACCTTCTTTTCAACTCCTTGAAATTCTCTTCACATTCCTCTGTCCAAACAAACTTAACTCCTTTCCGAGTCAACTTGGTGAGTGGATTAGATAATCGTGAAAAATCTTTTACAAAACGTCGATAATATCCAGCCAATCCAAGAAAACTTCGGATCTCAATTACTGTTCTTGGTCTTGACCATCTTTCGATAACCTCTATTTTTGCTGGATCCATAGATATCCTCTCTTTTGAGATTATGTGACCCAAAAATGAAACTTTTTGATGCCAAAATTCACACTTGGTAAATTTGGCATAAAGCTTCTCCTTTCTCAGTGTCTTCAATATAATTCTCAAGTGATCTTCATGCTCTTCCTTGCTCTTTTAATAGACAAGAATATCATCTATAAAGACTACCACAAATTGATCAAGATAGTCTCTAAAGACTCTATTCATTAGATCCATGAAGATAGCAGGGGCATTAGTAAGACCAAATGGCATCACTATAAATTCATATTGTCCATACCTTGTACGGAAAGCCGTCTTTGGTATATCCTCCCTTTTGACCCTTAATTGATGATACCCTGAATGGAGATCAATCTTGGAAAAGTATTGAGCTCTGCGTAGTTGGTCAAATAAGTCATCAATGCATGGGAGAGGATATTTGTTCTTGATAGTGATCTTTTTAAGTTCTCTATAATCAATGCAGAGTCTCATTGATCCATCTTTCTTCTTAACAAATAGAACAGGTGATCCCCAAGGTGACGCACTAGGGCGTATGAATCCCTTATCAAGATTCTCTTGGAGTTTCTTCCTCAATTCCTGCAACTCAATTGGGGCCATTCTATAAGGTGTCTTTGAAATAGGCAAAGCACCCGGTACAAGTTCTATTGAAAACTCAACTTCACGATTTGGTGGAAGACCCGGTAATTCCTCCGGAAAGACATCATCAAACTCCCGTACGATGGGCATATTTTTAATCGTAAGTTTCTCACCAACCATTTTAGATAAATAACCTTCATTTAGTGGAATCAAGACCCATAAGATGGAAGGAATTTCCACTGGAAGGTTATATTCATCCTTGCATCGATAGACGATCGTAGATTGATCTGAAATATGAAATGTGACTTCCCTTCTTTGGCAATTGATATGAGCTCCATGTAGAGAAATCCAATCCATGCCAAGAATCACATCAAATTCCACTAAAGGAAGGATCACAAGATTTGCAGGAAGCACTTTCCCACAAACTTCGATCGGAGAAGAATTATAAACTTTTGATGCGACTGTTGTGCCATTAGGTGTTGTCACAGCTAACTCAACATCTAATTGTTGAGGTAATACGGTGATACCCTTAGAAAATTCTTTATAAATAAAAGAGTGGGTGGATCCAGAATCAAATAAAACATTTTCTACTTTAGAGTGGATGGTAAGTGTACCTTTCACCACTTCGTTATCGTACTCCACATCGCTGATAGAAATTGCATGTGACTTTCCTTTGTCTTTAGCCTTAAGATTTTGTTGACGTCGACCATCGTCATCAACCCTTGGATTTGGGCATTGATTGGAATAATGCCCCATCTCCTTGCACTTGAAACATTGAAGTGTAGTAGGTTCATTCTGTGTATCTCTTCCTTTGTTTGCATCATTAGACATCTTCTTCCCATTATCGCGACATTCAAATGCCCGATGACCTTCCTTTCCACATTTGAAACATTTACTTGTCCCTTTAAGACAACTCCATCCATGTTTCATTCCACACATTGATCATAAGGGAAACCTCATATTCTTTTCAGTGTGCTCTTTAGATTTTCCTTTGAATTCCATCTTCCTCTTCTTATCAAACCCATGTCACTGATGGGTTACTCCAATCTCCATCTCGACTTTGAGAGCACATCGAATGATTTCCTCGTAGCTATTGAAGTCCCTTATGGCTAACGCCCTTCGAAGACTTGGTTTTAAGCCACTAAAGAATCGATCGATCTTACTCTCAGGTTGGATAATAATACCAGAAGCGTACCTTGGAAGTCTTGTAAAATTTTCTTCATAGGTACCAACAGATTCACCATCCCTTTGCTTCAGTTCTAGAAACTCTTTATCCAACTTTGTTCGGAGAATACGAGGGAAGTACTTATTGAAAAATAAGTTCTTGAACTCGTCCCATTCCATAGACTCAATTTCATCCCTTTTCCTCGTATTCTTAATAAGATTCCACCATTGATCATCATCTCCTTCCAAATGATACACTGCTAGGATGACTTTATCATGTTCAGAACATTGAAGAACTGAAAATATCTTTTCAGTAGTACTAATCCATTGTTTAGAAATTAATGGATCAGTAGACCCACTGAAAGAAGGTGGACGCTGCCTCATGAAGGATTCAACAGAATGTTGCTCCTTCCTTTGCTCGTTTGGAAGTCCTGCATGATTCATAGCTTGAGAAAGTTTTGTGAGCATGGCTACAAGATTTTGCATTCCAGCTCCCATATCGTTTGGTTGCTCAGGGGGACAATCATTGCATTGCCCATCACATTCCGCATTAACACGGTTCCTTCGGGTTCCAGCCATTGACTAAAACCAAGAAGAATAGTGTGAGAAACACTAATTATAATAGGAAAACCACATAATCAAGTATAAAATTTCACACTTAAGGTCTTATCTTAGGGTATTCATGGCCATTTCTAAAACACTAAGATTGTGTTCTATGCTTAGACTTATCCTTAGGGTTCTTACTAAGGCTTTCACATCCTAGTTTCCAAAGGTTGACAATAACCTCCCTCTGATACCAACTATAACGACCCATACTTTACATACATTGTTAATACTTCAAAATTGAAGCACACTTATTACAACATATGACAAAACCACAAAGGACCGTATAGGTATATTGTCTTTAGAAACTGGGAAACATAAACAACTGGTTCATAAATCTTCTACAGTGTCTCCCATTTATTTCATCATATCTAGGGTCCCTTTTAGCATATTCTACTTAATATCCGTCTTCCTGACCTGGGGAAAAGAAAACATAAAAGGGTTAGCTCAAATGCTCAGCAAGGGCAAATAAAGGAAATAAAAATCATATCATATATTTTTGAAAATCATATCCTGCAAAAGAGATCATAATATCTTAACATGGAATAAATCATAGAAGTGAAAATGAGATCCCCATAATCATAACATGAAACTTGAAACTTTGTGGAATGCACACATAATCATGGAAAATCATTTCTTGTTAGTCATGACTCATTGCCAAGACTATCTTAGCGGACAAAGTCTATTTCTGAACCGAGTTCACTCCTCGTTTCAGTCCTGTTTCACTGAACTGAAATAACCTTCTGTTCCAGCCATGTCTATCTCATGAGATATAAATCTTAACCCAATGCATTGGAGGGAGATATAGGTCCCACCCATCTTATAATGAATCCTTTCTTATGTGTGCCACATAAATCATAAATCATACATCATCGCATAACACATGTAACAAAAATGGGATTCTTGAAACATCATGACATCATAAAACAAATCATATAAGGTAAATGACTTCATAAAAATAATTCCCTCACAACATAATCAAATCAATGTAATAATAGGAATAAAAACAAAACCCTTTATTATCGTAGATGGAAAATAATTTTGATAAAACACTTGAACTCCATTCTTGAGGAAAATATCTTTTCTTCTTCAAAAACACTTTTCTTTTCTTAACATGTAATACAATTATAAAATAAAAGAAGTTCATTAAAAATTAGCTTGAAAACATGTAAAGGAAGCTTCTTGGAAATATTGTTTTAAAAATCCATTCATTCCGTATAAGTAAAAAAACATTCTTCGTATTTTTGTCGGAAAAGTCAAAAAGTACCTCGTACGAAAAAATGACAAAAGATTCCTTTCATATTCTTTACTAAAAACTCACAGAAGGGTAACATTGGATTTAAACTATTGTAAGTGGATGGAAACAATATTACATATTCAGGGAACATGGATGTGGATGATAAAATACACCCCAGTAAATACTTACGAATAAACAATCTCGGATAAAAATGAGATTGTGATATTTCCCTTACCTTAGGTCCGATTTTCTTTGTACGTGTCCGAAGATCCTGTATAATGGTTTAAATAATGTTATTGAATTATTCCAGAATCATACATATTTATATGATATCATATATGGCCATATTCTTAGCTTCTTTTTAGTAATATTTCATTGTTACTTGTTACTCGGGTCTTTATAACTTTTTGTTTTTATGCGTGTTTTGTCGAATAAATTCTTATTATTATCTTTAGGTTATAGATACTTCATTTCCAGAATGGTATTAGTGTAGTATATACCATATTCATTCATTCAATCCATTTATATAATCATTATGAAATGAAGATCATGTAGAACGAGTCGCATCACATCGTGGAGACGGTATTCCGTACGTACGCACGAGTGATGATATCGTTCCTATGATCGTGGAATTGTATTGGAGTATATATATATTATATCAGTATCAATATTAATTTATAATAATCATAAATAGTTACTCATTACACCATTATACCCATCCTTGTAAGGTGATGATGGAAAATAGATTACACCACGGCGTGGAGACGGTATTCCGTACGTACGCACGCGCGGTGATTTCATTTTTCCGTTGGATGGATAGAAGGTGAATTAGGGTTGTTTCATATTTATAATAACATATCAGTATGTAAGTAATACTGATGTTATTACTTTATCATGAAACAACTAAAGAAGAAGAAGTTGAAGAAGAAAGAAATTGAAAAGATCGGTAATGGATATTACCTCTTCTTTGGAATTCCTCTTTGAATCCTCCACTTAGGGAACTAAGATTGGTCTTTGAAGAATACCAGGACCTCTAGGATTATTCTAGGGAAGTGGAGAAGGGATTTTGTCAGGGGTTGGATGAGCTTGAGTGCTCAAATTGGTGTGAGGAGGAGGGGGAGGAGGTGCCCTTTTATAAGGGAGGAGAGGGGCACCTTAAGAATATCTCAAAATATTATTTTATATTAAAGTCAACATCGGTTTATAATGGTTCAAAAGGGTCTTATTTCGAAGATAAAGTGGTGATGATTCGAAATCCTATCAAACAATAGGATTTAGACAAGTTTAGGGTATTATTTTAACCTTATCAATTAGATTTAACTCTAAGTTAAATAATTTAACTTTTACCGTGTCTTTTTGTTTTCTTTCACTATATGGTTAATAAACTTACTATAATATTCCAAAAGAACCCCAAATTATTTATTATTAATATATATATCCTTATCTAAGTCATGTGTCCGATCCTTAGATTTTTAGGAATAAAATAACAATTAATAATATAATATTTGATTTAAAAACTATTTTGTGTCAATTTTGACACTATTTGATATATGATTTTTGTGAAAGTCATAACAGAATTATATGTTATAACCAAGTTGATTAAATCAACACTAATATATCATAGTAACCTAGAAAATTAGTGTAATTCATAAAAAGTATCAAATTACATTTATTTTGGTGTTTATAACATCAATTATGTCAATATTTCATAAATAAGATAATTATTGCATCATAATTGTGTCATAAATAAATTAAATTATTTAATGTATAAAAATTATAAATAAAATACAATTATGTAGGAAATCTTTTTATATTTTTAATGAATATTTATAGTCGAATTTATCTTATGTATAACCCCATATTAAAAATGATTTACTTATTAAACTTTGATTTAAACTATTTTAACCCTTCTTTAAATAAATTAATAATAAATGTCCTAATCTAACCCAAGTGGGCCTAAATGGTCATATTTTATTCATAAGGTTGTTTTTGGTCGAATTAAACTTATCCAATAGAATTAGGACATGTGTTAGGGTAATAGTAATATCATATTTACCCCTATTTACTACTAATCGCGGTAAAAAAAGTAAAAAGTTACTATTCACCAAAAATTTATTTTTATCTCATTGAACCACATTTTACTTACTGATATCAACCGTGTCTGTCGGAGATTCGAAATTCCATTCACAGAAGCGGTAAAATTAAGTTTTATGCAAAATTCAGTTTTTAACCTACCACTTAGTGGTTTCACTATTCATCAAAAATTGAAAGTTTTCAGAAAAATACCAAAATTTCACCCTAGGCTAATTTCGGTATTCCAAATCCAAAAATGAAGTCCATTTTGAAATATAAAATTTATAAAATTTCAAAAAGTGGTTATTAGTATTCATAATGGCTAGTTTTAATAATATTTTAATAGCATATCGTTGTTTAGTGAAACTCGGTATTGCGTACGACGCAAGCTATCGAGGAAGGTCGCGATTGTGTGTAAAGTAAGCCAAGCTAGTATGTAGTGAAAGATTTCTTTGATGATATATAAAAACAAAATATTACTCATAAAAATCTCAGGTGTTACAAATAGCCTACAAAAAAATAATGTTCTTCCCTTGGGTGAGAAATCTCATAGTTTATTAATAATTAAATTGTGCATGAAGGAAATCATAAACAATATTGAACTAATGATCAATCCTCAAGATATCCCCAATAATTCATAAATAAAACATTCCCATATTCTTTAATAAAATAAGTGATGCACCGATTCAATTTTAGAAATCATGAAACACACACATTTTGAGTCCAATTTAATAAATTTTCATTGAATGTTATCATTGGTGGATATGGATTGTGGTTACCCAAGCTAATAATTTATTAATAATACATCAAATATATGATTTAAATAGTAAATATCACAAATAGTCACAAAAACCAAGGACCTAAATGATTATTTACTTAAATATAATATACATAAACACATATTTTAAAATAAATGTGAATATCCTCTATAATAAGACCCCTTTAGAATTCTATTATCGATATCTCAATTGATATAATCATATTCTTAACGTGATGAATGGAAAAATAATAAAAAAAAAAGATTAGATACTCAGTATGTGGAACATATCAGTTCATAAAAAAGGTTACATCATAAATATGTGATAAAAAATGAATAGGATAGAAATATTTTATAAGAATATATTTGAAACATAAAACCAAAATAAGACCATAAAACTGGAATTCCAATAATATATGGGATTAAAAGTATAAAATAATAACACGGAATCGTGGGACCATAACATGAAAGTGATGGATATATTAGGAAAGTGGCATAAATATGGAATTAAAAATAGTATGAAAATAAAATTAACTGTTGAATATGGAACAATAATAATAATAGGAAAAACATGTGGGAAAAATCATTATTTACATGATTTTTTATACACACTCATTATGTTCATGCATTAAAATGAAGGTAATGAAGGACCTCAAAACACCCTGAGAGAGGAGGGGTGAATCAAGGTGTTAAAATTTTCTTTTTAAAGTTGTGAATCTTGTTCCCACATTGGTAGGAACTTGTCAAACCCGTCAAACAAATTAAAGTAAGAAGTTGACATAACACTTTTACTTGGTTCACCACAAAGGGCTACATTCAAGTAGCATACGCTGACAGGTTGTTGGTCGTACCTAATTCCACTATTTTTCACGAGATGTGGATTACATTGTTTTGGGAATAGTCACTCTGTCCTAGGATCACTACCATTACAAATGTTCAGGTATAGCCCACTGTGTCCCTCAGGTCACTCCTGTTGACTCCACCAAGCTCACTGCCTTTGGTGAAGTCCCAGTCATTTTATAGTTGTGAGGGTCTCTTCAATAGATTTTCATTGAAGTATTTTCCTCTGATTAGCATGAGACTCTTCATGAATTGAAGACCGGTAAAGATGCACTTATACACACTGAACCACAAAACCCGATAATAAGAAACACGTAAACATGTTATGCTGATGATTTCGCACAACACCAACCCTTTGCGCGAAATATCTCACTTTTGTGTGAAATACTTAATTTTCACACAAAAAATATTTCATGCAACTACCTCCTTTATGCACAGCTTTATGCACATCTCTCTTTTTTTGTAGCTTGGGTTTTCTGCAAAGGTCGGAGTTTTCGTGCGACCTCAGATTTTTCGCGCAATCTCTGCATTTTTCATGCAACTCCAAATTTTTCACACAATGCCAGCGTTTTTCACGCAACTCCATTTATGCGAATATTTTACGTGCATCAGACCTCAGATATTCTCTAAGTCTTCAACCGTACAGAATGAGGGGGGGTAACCTCTTATTTATAGGCATCTTAGACCCCCACGCGAAAAACCCCCCATGGTGTGAGAAACCTCTCCTTTGGCGCGTAATATTTCATGTATGTACCATTTTTCGCACACATCTCCATATTTTTCACACAACCCATACCATTCCCAATTTTTGACATTCTGATTCTAAAACAATATTTGCATGAAAAAACTAAATTCTCTATTTCGCGCACCACACTGTTTTTCACATCCAACTCAAATATTTCGTGCACAACCCTCCTTTTTCGCGCACCACTTCCTCTTTGCGCCACCACCTTTTACCAACGACCCATCTCTTCATTTTCCAATTTTTAGGCCCAAGAATTTGGCAAACACTGGAAAATGATGCCACCTTCAATACTATTGTCAGCTTGGACTGTATGATCACTTTACTAGCACACATTCTGAACTTCCACTTATGATTTACAACAAACAGAAACCATTCTACAATTCATGCATAGAACAACCATGGTTACAACAAGTATACTCATTATGCCTAGTCCTTTATGAAAACACACATTAGGTCTAAGCATTAAAATCTTCAAAAAGTTATTATTCCCAATCCTTTTAAAAAACTCAAAATATCTAGACATTACTATCTCATGAGATATAAAACCTTACCAAGGCATTGGATGGAAATATAGGACCCCTTCCATCATCATCCATATATATTCATGCAATATAAAATAAAAAATCATCATATCATAAATAACATAGAGATAATGATTGTATTTCACAAATATTGAAAAACATCACATAACATAAGATTAAGATATAATAAGACACCGAACGTCTCATTTACTAAATGAATCAAATCATAATATATTGTTGAAGATGGTTAAATAATTTCTTCATGAGAGAAAATCCTTATAGGAAAATACTGTTGAAAATAATAAGTGTTCTAAGAAATTGATTACACATAGAATTAAAATTCAGAGATATAAATTTCATTCAACTTTTTTATATTAAAAATAATAATTTAGAAAACCTTATTGTGAATGTTATAAATATTTTTACCTTTTAAAGAAACAAAGGTTAAACTAACAAATTCAGAGTATAATTATTATTGAATAAGAAAAGAAACGTCTTTTTGAAATTTAGGGGTGTTTTTAATGGAAAATATATATATATATATATATAATAAGGGATTTTATTTTTTAAAAAATAGTTAAAGGAACATAAGAGGAATATAAATATGGAAAACATATTTTCATTTTTTACAAAAAAACAACTGATTGGGAGAACATGAGTATAGAGGTAATGATCCATTAGTAAGAAATAGAATTACTTTTACCAAAGTAACAATTTTGTTTGAGGAGTAAATACATCTAAAAAGATGTTATCAAGGAAGATAAGTAATTTAATCCTAAAAAATAAGAATACCATATAAAATAGTGGAATGTTAGAATTAATGAAACATTAAATATCATATTCCATTACAAAATCTTGTGACTTAATGAATAGGAAATTGAGATGATACAACCCCTACCATAAATTTACAGTTATTATAACACACTCTAACATACTATATGAAAGAAATAAAAATATTAATAACCCATTAATGAACTGCATTATTATATTTAAATTTTTATAAACATTATTAATAATTATTTTGTACATTTTTATTAGTTATTTATTATCTATTTTCAATATAGAGTGTGAGAAATATTGATGATTTTGAACAAGATTTATAATTTTTGTGTTACTATTAATTATTATATGAAATATTATCATTAAAATATTATTAAAGATATAATAATCATTGTTTTTTAATTATTCCTTACATTCCATTTCATTAGGAGAAATTCGTGGATATAGTTCAAGAAAAAGGATGTTGTGATGAACTAGTTCTGATGTGTCTAATGATTGATAGGTGATACATTAATAAATTTATTAAATATTAATATATCATATATATAATCATAATAAAATATTAAATAATTTATTACTAAATGATATTACCATTATATAGCATTACTTAATCATTCACTATTTAATCATTATAATACCATTCACATTGGTGGTAAAAACTGAACCAAAAAAGAGTGTTTTATAATGATTTTGAGAGTAATAACATGTTTTTATATAATGTTAATATAAATTCTATATAATATCAAACATGTCATAAATTTCATTTACCATATTGAAATTTATTATTAGAACCATCCATGTTAGTTGAAGATGAAAAATTAAATTCTTCATTCATGGGGGTGGTAGTTTGAATGTTTGCATGATTAATGATTCCATTTCTCAATGAATGGGATGGAATGAAGGTATAAGAAAAATAATAATTTATTAATTATAATTTTAAATTATTCAAAATATTCATTCATAATATATATCCTTGTCAATAACCATGATAGGTGTTGATTAAAAATGAATTACATTGCTTCATGATCGGTTAGTGTACACGTACATGCGATTGGTGTTATTTTGTTTTCAATAGTTGATTGAAAGGATTAAATAATGGTTTATTAATTTATATAATAATTTTATAGTATATTTTTAATATTGGTTTCATTATACTTGGGTGTTTATAAAAACTTTAAAAGATGAATATTTTAAAGAAAGGATATGGAATATAAAATACTCACATTGAGAACTTAATATTTCTATTTGAAATTTATTTTCAAATAGAGGCATTAGAATAACTATTTGATACCATAGGGTAATAAAATTGATAGAGGATTATATTTTGATAAAAAATGGTAGATATTTATGATGAAATTCGATGAGATATGTGTATCATGAAATAATGGAACTGATCCCCTTATATAAGTGAAGAGAAGGGTAATTTTGGAAGTACTGATGACATTTAAGTGATTTTATGTTTATATTAAAAGTTTAATGGCTCCAAAAGTGTTATATAATATAGGATATTAGGGTTGGTAAATCCAAATATCATACAATCACTTTGAGGTATTTTTCTGATTTTTTTAGGAATTTTACACATTATTACACTCCTTTTATACTTTTTACTTTTACAATGGTAACTAATGTTTTCATCACTGATAATTAATTTTAATGACTAAAATCTAAATTGAAATTATTGAAATAATTTAAAATTAATATGTAAAATATTAAAATAATTTTATCAAATAAAATCTATTAGGCTTAGGAAATTTAATTTCATAATTAATTCACATGACACATAAATATATTTTTAGAAAAATATTTTTTTTATGATTAAGGTTTTTTTGAATAATTTATTTCAATTTTAATAATTTCCATGACATAATATCATGCACCATGATTTTAATTACATCATATTAAATTAATATTAATTAAATATCATAACAATTTATGCTATAATTGTATAGGTCTAGTATCTTAAGAAACATATATATATAAAAAACTAGTTCATAATTGTCTCCCATTAATACATTAATAACTATTACCATTCATAGAAATATCTTTCATAAAACCTTTATTCATAACATGGGGAAAAGAAACATAATAAAGTGTGAGATTAGATGCTCAGTAAGGTTAAAAAAGGTAGATATCAATGATCATATAAGAATAACATGATCATAAGTGTATACGAACACAAGTTTAACATTTGAAATTCATACCTTGCATGTTATAAGTTATAAACATGACTCATGATATAAATATTGGTAGTTCATAAGACAAGAATCATAAATTAATCAACAAACATGATCTATGATAGCATAAAACTGATTTAAGGGATAGAATTTTTGTATACACATAAACATTATAATCATTTACTTAATAGTTAAGGAATAAATTTCAAGACTATCACAGTGAATTGGGTTCACTCACAAAACCATCATAATAGTCAAGGTTCTCTCACAAAACTATCATAGTTGATTGCGTTTTCTCATCAAACCATTGTAGTAGTCATGGTTCACACCAAAGAGAATATTAGGAGAAAGATTCCCTTACTTAATTGGGCTCACTCCCCATTTTAGTTCTATTTATCTCATGACATCTCAATATTTAACCAATGAATTAGAGAGATATATAATTCTAGGCCTACCCTTCTTCAGTTATAACGTGACCACCGCCCTTGTCTATAACGTATCCACTATCATTGGTTAAAATGAAACCACCCATCAGATAATATAAAAAATACATATGTGTGATATAGTATCATAAAATATTCATCATATTAGAACCCATGAAAAGAAATTGGATTCATAAAAATTTCATCGTATCATAAACCATGGAAAAAAATGGTATTTATAAACATTTCATCATAGAATAACCCATTGAAAAGAATTGGTTTCCATAAACATTAAATGATTTCATTAAAGAACAACACATGGAAAATTAATGTATTTCATACAAATCAATACATAAGAAACATAAACTCTATAGACAAATAAGAATAATGATTTCCTTTGATCATATCCTAAGTATAAAATAAAGGGTTGTTTTCTTTTATTAATAGGAATACCATTAAAAAGTTATCAAACATTATTGGGAAAAATATAACTTCAAATTTGAAATTAATTATTCAAAACATATATATATTTTGAAAATATTTTATTATAAAATAACACTGTAAATTTTTAAGTAAATTTCAAATCATTGATTGGTCCTCATGATGGGAAATTCTATTTATGCAGTATAAGTTAAAAAACATTTTTTTTATTCTTTTGAAAAAAGTAAAAAAGTAACTTGTTTGTAAAATAGAATGATGATTAATTATAAACCATTTTTGAAAAATTAAATAAAGGGTAAAAATATATTTAAAACATTTTATATAAAAATGGATATGGAAGAAAAGGGAAATCGATAAACTAGTAAAACATAGTCTATTTCCCTTAAAAATGATTATTCAAATTCTTGAGTATTTAAAGGGATTTTAATTAAATGAAAAAAATTAATTCTTATTAAATAACTATATATTATGAAACATTAAAGGTATTAATCATATATATATATATATATTATAATTTCATCAAATTGAAATTTTACTCTACACATTCCCGATCAAAATTTGATTGAAACAAAAATCCCTTACTAATATGGTATCTTTTGAATCGTAAAACCCATGAAAGAAATTACATTTCATGGATACATAAATCCATGTAAATTTTATAAAATGAATCATAAAATAAATTTATGGATATTATATAAACCACACACAAGAAATAATTAGTGAATATTGGATCTTCCCCACAACAATAAAAGTGAGATGAAATCCCTTACCTCATGTGTGACTTCCTTAATATATTTTATAATCTCATGTATAATAAATATATATTTATTAAAAATTTATGATATAATTATACCAATATATATAATAATAAATATGATTTACTTTTAACCTTTTATCACCATTTTTTTAACAATTATATATTTATATCATTATTTTATGTGATATCTTCTTTGTTTTTCATGTATGTTTTGGTTTAGTACTTTTAGTATTTTTACATTGATTATGATAAAATCATATAACTAATATCACTAATGATATAAATATAATATATATTCATTAAATACATGTTTATTGTTCTTTATAAAATATAGAAAATAGTAAATGAAATACATAGTTCATGGAGACTATAGGTCTAACGTTTGCTTGAACGCTATTTTTATTTTTCGATGGATGGAAAAAAAAATAAAAAATAAAAAATCCTTTAAAAATTATTATTATATCATAAATATCATATATATTCGTTAAATAAATCCTTATTAACATCTATGTAAAACATAAAAAAATGAATCACATCACTTTATGGAAGTGGTAGTCCACATGTACGCATGAGTTACATTATTATTTTCCAATAGATTGGAATGTAATAAGGTAGATATGATAATGGAATTACAGAATTTTAATTATTTCATAATTATAATATATAAAAATTAAACACATTATATTTCCCATGCATAAAAATGGTGATGAGAAATGAATTGTATCACTACATGGAGACAGTAAACCGTACATACGAAAAGCGATACTTTCATTTCCCATTGGTCAGAACGAGGGATAATAAATGTGGTTTGATAATCATAATAATGGTTAAGTGTATTTAGGATACTGAATATAAAATTTTATGAATAATATAACTGATTTAAAAAAGGTAAAATAAGAATAAAAAATAAATTGACCTGTTATGGTGATTCCATCTCATTTAAAAAAACTCTTTTTTATATCCTCCTAAGGACTGAAGGGTTTGTATATTGCGAATATTAGTACCTATTAATGTATATAATGGTGTGTAGAATAGGAATATTCATATTTTATTAGATCTGTATGGTTCTAATTGGCCTGAAGAAGACAAATTAGTGGTGCCTTTTATAATTGAGGGGCGATACACTCTTGGAATTCTATAAAATATTGAAATATATTAAATCCATTCTCAATCAAAATGGTTCCAAACTACCCATTAATTTGACTGGGAAGAAATATTAAATATTATATAATCCCATAGTTATATTTTAATATTTTAATCTTTTTATGTTATTTAATAAATTATTATTTTCATAAAATATCATTATTTCCAATATTAACCCTATTCATTTAATCTGTATTTAAAGAGATAAATACAATAATCTAATTAAAATATAACCATATCAAATAAAAATAATATTTCATATTAATCTAATTTTTTGGTACATATTAAATTACTAAAATTAAATTAATTCTAATATTTTTAAAATCATTTATTATATTTTTTTATTAATCAGAGAAATACACTATGAGTGTTGCATAAAATTTTGAGGTCATTATATAATTGGTAAAAAACATTTATCATGAAAATAATTTCATTAAGATAATAATAGGTACTTATATTCATTAATAACTTGATTTTTCTCTATGTGGGCATATAATACACATTTCAAACTAAGAGAGTGACATTTTTTTAACATTCTTGGATTTAAAAATTATATAGGTACTTTTTAAGGAAAAGATTCCATTAACCAAATAAATTAAGATACAAACGTGATAAGGGTCAAATTACCTCCATCAAATAAGAATTAGGATGAAAAATACTGACCTTATAACATAGTTTTAACCCGGATTAACCAGATTTACCCTTTACTAAGGTGATGACTTTTTGCATGGTTACTATTCATATTAACTACAAATAAAAGGGGAATATTTCACAATTTTGAACATCCAAATTCAATATATGCACCCAATTTTATCAAATTCAATACTTATAAGTGGAAGAAATTAATTTAACATTAATCATACAAAATGTAATGAAAACTACTTTTCAGAAAAATATGTTAAAATCTTGGTTTATTCATATCCCATATTTAAAAAAAATATTAAATGAACTTTAATAAAATTTATTGAATATATAAGATATAAATTATATTAAAATAAGTCACCAATATTTATCAATATAATTTCTTAAGATAAAAACATATTACCCCCATAAAAATAGTTTTCATAAAAAGGTCTTTTTATTTATAAAAATGGTTTTTACTAAATTAAAATATATAATTAATTCCAATGAAAATAATTAGATTATTTAAAATATAATATAACTAATTTTACTTTTAAAAATAGAATGTTGTACATTATTTAAAGAAAATATAGTTTTAAATAAAAATCATTATTTTTCAATATTCACTCAAAAATTAATATTCTCATAAAACTCATAGAAATACAACCCAATATAATTTTGATGTCATGATTTAATTTTTTTTTAATTTAATGAAATTTAATATTTTAATAGTTAAGAAAATGAAATATAATAATTTCTCACAAAATACAATAAAAATCAATTTTGAAGGAAATCTTTTTTTAATCATAATATAACATTTTTAAAAATTGAATACATATTTGAAAAGAATTTATAAATACATTTATATAGAGAAGGATATTCTTATATATCTTATAAATTAGTTAATTATGTTCATAGCTGCAAATTTAATGTCTAGGTTATAATGTTCAAATTTAAATAATAATACTTAATTTCTATTTTATGTTCGCTGTTGCGTTTTGAAAATGTTATAAAAAATATTGTTATTTTAAAATATTAGGGTTTTACATTCTCCTAACTATAATTATTTTCATCCTAATAATTTTAAATTTTTCTTAGTATCCTGAGTGTGACATTTGAAAATTCCATGATGGAAATCCAACATCATAAAACAGGTTAACTAAAAATACCCTCGAAAAGAGGGTTAGAAAATATGAAGGTCATCTATAATAAAACATAACTAGTTTTTCAAATAGGAAGATGTTAGTGTATTGTTTAAATATGAACATTGAAGAGAAAAATAACACCCAAGGACTGATTGTGAGGAATAAAGAACATGTCCAGGAGAAAATTGAAGACCAAAAATTAAAAAATCTATGAAGAGTGAATAAATTATAGATTCATTGATGATAAAGGTAAAATATTAAAATTTTATTTCAAAATCCTTTTACTAAAGTTATGTGATTATTTTATTAGAATTAGAAAATATATATACTTTATTTATTTTCACATAATAATCACAATTTAATCCTTTGGTTATGCTTAGATCAATTTCCACTTCACATCATTATCCTAAAAATAAATATCCAAGTTTAATATTTCATTGCTGAATCTCAAAAACTACCTTTTAACTGATCATAATATAAATAAATGAATGAAAATTCCCAATTACAATCCTAAAATATTTATTGAATACAAATATATTAGAGTATGTTATATAATAAATTAATTTATAAAACCTTAATAATATGCTCTGAGGTTAAACTAAATCCATACCACAAATTTATAACTTTAAAACTCCACCAAAATATTTTTTTCCAAATTCAAAACCAATTTTTTTTAATTATTTGATCAAAAAATTTATCCCCAGATAACATAAAGTGTCTTATAATGTCACATATCAATCATGTGAATACCTTTATCATATATTATCATAAAACATTATAATAATATCAGTCACACTAAAAACATAAAGAAATCAAATATTCTCCAAAAATTAAAATAATTCTTTTTCCTAATATAAAATTAAGGACCACTTAATATACTCCATAAATCTAAAAACCCAACAAATTTCATCAAAGATGACCTAAATCAGTTTTTTATCAAATCATATTCTAATTTCTAGGTTATGAATACTATGAATTTGAATCATCTCCTTATCTAAAATAAAATTACATAATCAACATCAAACTTATATTAGTTGTTATCTTTCCCATTATAGCATCTTCTCAAAAAATATCACTTTTCCACTAAATCAAATTTTTTGGTTATTAGTATCATTTATAATATACTACCAATCCGTAAGTTAAAACAACAATAAAAGAATTCTTAGATATTTATTTTTTTTTGTAATGGGAATATAACTAGTATAATACCTATACAACATAATTATTGATTCCAAATATATAAGATCTTTAATAATTCCACTTCCTTATTAAACCATTAACTAGGATCCATAAAATTATTATATATTACAAAATTCCAATAAAATGAAATATAGAAATTATATTAAGATTCTACAAACTCAATTTAATTATTATTCTTACTTTTAATATAAGTAATATTGTTAAAACATTCCATACCTTTTATATAACATTATTAATCTCTTCATCATCATTAGTAAAACCATTACTCATAAAACCATGTCAAATATATTCTAGAACATTCCCCCTAGAAAATTTATTTTTATAACCAGAATTTACACATTTAAAACATTCAACAAACAAGTATAACATTGGGAGAACATTTTTCTCATCCATTTTAGTAACTAATCTTTTAATTTTTCTTCGGTAATTACTTACATTGTTTCCTTCTTTTCCACTTTCAAAACAAACATTCAATTGAGTGATTATTACCATAGTCCAGACATGTTGGATGACAAATCTTTATTCCTCCATGGTCTTTATGAAACATCAATTGATACAATTTGGTGTAGAATGAAGGGAACAAAAGTTGATATTTTTAATCATATAATGATATAACTAATTAGGTGTAACGACCCCACCTTAATCATTATATATTATAGTTACTTTAAACTAGAATTCACTTAAATTAATTTGCAATGATATTTTATGTTTAGTTTTTTAGTGATTTAGGAAACAACGCTTTCATACTAATATTATATATTATAAAATATACAATTATACTCAACAACAATTTTTACCACTAAACAATTTTTTTAAAAATATTTTTTTTTATTTTCATGACATATATTCACAAATTTTATATTAACCTTCTCATTGTACCTACCTTTCATTAAATCCCTATAAAAAATATTTTAATTTTTGGTATACAAATAAAAATCTAAGTAAGTGACATAAAAAATAAAATCCATTAGTCTTGTGAAAAGTAGGAAAAACATGGATTTTTTTTCATAAAAACATACCTTTTTAACTTAAAAGAGCATCATTTTTCCTTTAAAAAGATCATTACCTATACCATTGAAATCAACAGATATCAATGAAAACTCATTAGTAAGAATAGAAGGGTTATATTGGTGCCTTTTGATATCGTCATCATAAAACCCAAAAAACCCTTATAATTTTAATAACCATATAACTGACTTCCAATATAATTTTACTGAGAATATAATCATTACCAAATGCATTAGAGCACTATCTGGGCACACCCATTGTATATGACATATTAGGATCACCCATGTGCTATAATGGGGATCAAACCTTCGTATATGTGGTATTGAGATGACTCATAATCTATAATGGGGCTCCACACATTGAAAATAATAACCATAGACAATATTATGAATAAAACCATTGAAAACTATTTTAAACCTGTGTGTAAAACACTTTTATATATCAAAAATACCATTTTCCCTTAAAAACAGATTTTAAAGGCAAAATTATGTAGAAAAAGGGAAATTTGTGTTTTATTTGAAGAAAAAATTAAAACATTTAAATGAATATAAATTTCAAATAATGTTTATGATGGTGGGATAATTTATTTTTACTATATATATTAAAATAAATTATTCCTTTTCTCATTTGTAAAGAATGTGAAAAAATTTCAAAAAAAGATTCCTTTTTAAAAACCTTTTGAAATAATAAAGAATGACATTAACTTTATCGTTATTTTATATCCATATAAATTCATTCATTAAATAATTTTTATAATATATATATATATAAGAGAATAATTTTGAAAATAAATCATTATAACATTTCAAAGAAGGTTTTAAATTAAAGTATCCCTTACCTCAAGTCATAATCATCATGCATGATCTTTATCTTCTTGAATAATAAAATCATGATAAATATTTAATTTATTGAGAGATGTTTTCATGTTTTTTATTATATTTATTTTAATTATTACAATTTCATGTACAATTAATTAACCATTTAAGTTTATGTCAAGGGTTTTGATGATATTTGGTTCATAAGTCCAAAATGACTTCAGTAAGTTGAATATGGATAAATGTTTCATTATTAAATCCTATATATAACAATAATAATGATATAATTATCATTTTTATACAGAAATTATAATTTTTATACCAATAATTGAATTTGGTTATGAAAAATAAACAATGTTTCAATCATGGAGATGGTACACCATACGCACACATGTGTAACATTTACATTTTTCTGTAATCATCACAGAAATAAGGTACATATTATTTTATATTTAAAATATTATCATAATATCATAAATACTATATTATTTCTCTAAAAATACATATATAAATAATCCATTCTATGTGTTGATAACAAATGAAACAAATCGCTTCATGGAGGTTGTAGTCTAGACGTATGTAGAAACGATATAATAATTCTTTAGTGAAAGGAAAGGTAATAAAATAAATGGTATATTATTATTAAAAAATGATAAATATGTCATTAATATCACACAAAAACACAGACACACACACACACACACACACACACACACACACACACACACACACATATATATATATATATATATATATATATATATATATATTAATTCAATCATTATAACCTTCAGTGAGAACCAGTGATGGAAAACTAATTACATCCGTTCAAGAGGCGGTGTTCGGAAGTACACACGAACAATGGATTTTTTTATCATTTTATGGAAGAGGATATGGACATATGTTTCCTTATATCCACTAAATGTTTTCCTTATAATAATTTTAAAAATATTAAGAAATAATTTTGAAGCCAAGCGTTAATACGATACAAGATTCTTGAGGCCCGATGATCCTAGAATTGATATTATCAAAATGTTGAATATCATAATTTCACACATGCATATGTTTTTTGGAAATAATGTTTATAAAATTTGTGGAACCATAGATAGAAATTATGATATCATGGTTGAATAAGAAAAACATGGTTTACACATGGTTTTCCAAAATGTTGGTCTGTACTGGATGTTTAGATTAGGTAGTTGTTGGTGGGATCTGATGTAGATTAATTAATTAAATTATTTAATCAATTCATTTAATACCCTTGAACTAAATTACCCTATAAATAACCAATTATGAAAAATAACTAGTGTTATGTTCATAACAATTGGGGGAGTTGAGAAGAGTTTTAGAGCATTATTTTTTGTAGATTGATAATAAAATTATGAAGAATGATCAAATTGAGGTTGATCGAGAGGAAATGGACATTGTGAGTCTTCTCCATTACTTGAAAATACGTTCTTGATCAACAATAGACCCACTTATAAGGTAGGGATTATCAATTATGGTTTACTCCCATGATTAAATTATTGATCATGGATATATATTTATCTTATCTTGATCTGCATTTTTCTGACCCTTTTCATAAGCCCATTGATAAATTTAATTGTTTTATTCAATTTTTGGTATGATCTCATCCTAAATTACCCTCTTTCCAAATGTAGGCCAATAATTATTGTACATCAATTTTTATCCCCCTTTAGTATAGTGTTTTACCCCATCATTCTTTTCATTAATTTCCTTTGGCCTATAGGGTTATGGTTAAACTTTTATATTGTATGTTTGGGGGTGATCGAACCCCCATATTCATGGTGGTTGTATCAATGATAACTATTATTGTGATTTATTGATGGATTGAGTTTCACTGTAGGATATGGGTGATTTTTTTCAATGGATTTGGTATCTGAGATGAGTGGTAGATGATGAGAGGCATATCCAGTGATGTTCAACATCTTGCGAATGAGAAGTTTCTGATTTCCTTCCACCGGAGGGCCAAAATTGATCATCAGAGGTGGTTTCCTCTAATTTCATGAAGTCAACAAGCATAATTTATGGAAAGGAGTTCTTATCTAGAAAGTTCATGAAAAATATAGAAATGATTTATAAAATTTTAGAACACGAGTTATTATTTGAGAACACATGATTTGTATCGCCACTCAGTTGTGGTAGTTTGGGTTTTAAGGAAAATAAGAATCGTACACTATATGGATGAGCCCACAGACGATGTGACCTTTCCCTAGTGGCTATGTCATGATAAAAAATCACAGGTCCAGGACCCCATGAGTGAGGATACACCATATACTCTAGGAGTACATCGACCCAAGTTGTACCTGAGCATAACCAGGTACACATCCAGTTACACATCCAGGTATACAATATAGTCCGATGAACATGACCATGGTTTAGGGAACACGGGCATGCCTGAAGTGGATGATACATTTCATTTGGGAACATTAAATTCCATGTAAGGTGATATGGCCTCTGATCCATGTATATTGGAGAACACAATGAGGAAATGGAGTGTGGCCACATGTTGTGTGGACCCCATACACACTGTGTACCCCATTGAGAAACATCCACCTCATTTATCCCTTTTGTTTGGAAATATATTTTTACCACTAGTAATATATACTAAGATATTTTCCATATATAATGTTATGGAATACTTCATAGTTGATTTTGAGATACAATATGGGATGTCCCAAGAATGATGACTCTTTAGGAGAAGCTTGATGAAGGCGGTGACCAGGATGGACCAACAATGAGAGAGACTAGGACTGGAACCCCTCATCATAATAAGGTGAATACCCCATACATATCACTCTAATGAGTAGAAACTCTCCTGATAGACTTGGGTGTGGTTCCTCTACCTATTGAGTGGAAACCTCTAATGGACTAGATCACTGGTCCTCTATCTATAACATGACACCCCCTAACAGACTAGGGTGTGGGTCCCCTACCTACTGAGTAGCACCCTCCTTAACAGACTAGGGAATGTGTCCTCCAACTACTAAGTGTAACCCCCTAATGGACTAAGGAATGGGTCCTATACCTACTGAGTGATAACCCCCTAATTAATAGGGGCATGGGTCCTCTACCTACCGAGTGACACCCCTGGACATACTAGGGCATGGGTCCCCTACCTACAAAGTGGGATCCTTAGATGCACAAGGGAATGGTTTCTCTATCAACGATTGTTCCCCTCGACTCATCTACATAGTGGTGATGTTTGGGTCTTCTACATGGTTACCTTGATTGATACATGAGATATTTAGAAGTAGAAATGGACCCCTTTGGAGATTATAGAACACTCATCAACCTAGGATGAGATATGAGATAGAGATCCCCTTTATCTCTCATCAATGTTTCTTTTATGACAATATGTGTGTCTGTGTGTGTGTGTTGTGGGGTTTCATTTCCCTCTTACATTGGGTTTAGATAACCACTTTTATCTTATCTTCAAATACTCCGCCTTCATTTCTCATGGTTTCCTTTAGGGTATGAATATACTCACCCCTTTATGGGCTTTCCCATATGTGTCGTCTGTTATTCAAATGATGGATTGATTGATGGTGATTTTGGTGGAGCATAGGGATACCAAGGTGAATAAACCAAGTACATTGGTTAGGCATGGGGATACAGAGTTGGGCCTTCTCAGGTTTTCTTTATTCCAATTATAGTAAAGTTGAGACTTCATTATTTTGGGGAATTTATTTCTTCACTTTACACTTTATTATTATTATTTCATACTCTGATTGTATTTCATTGAGGTTCTTGCATGCATTGATTACTCTAGTTGTTACTCTCTTTTTATTATTATTCTACACTATTTCAAGGATATTATTTGTGATGTATATACATATACATTAGGAAAAATACTATCATTGTTTTATGTTATACATTCTTGGTGGTCTTCTCTATCCCCTAACTTATGGAGGTAGGCTTGAGGTTGTGATGACATAACATTCCACTATCCAGGCATTCCCTAGTGGGTCAGTTCATTATAATGTTCTATCATAGGTGGTTCATCTTTGAATCAGATTTGGAGTTAGACCTATGGTGGGGATTTGGTTGGGACATAGGAAAAAATTATTAAAGTGTATCAAGTGAATATTTTAGGTTAGGTAACCCAGTGTTACTATTGCAGCCGATGTATCTAAACACAATGACACTGACTACCTACTTGTCGATAAAAAATATTGATATATTGGTTGTAGAGAAAAATATTACTTGCATCATATATGATCGAGTCCTTCGATTATCCTTCATCACTCATCTCCCCATATATATAAATATATATGATAATTATACCATTGTATATATTGATAAATTTTAGGATGCCTCTACAAAGAAAGATATCCATGTTATTGATTCTGAATCACGATGATAATCTAATGAGATATGAGGCCTTAATTCAAGCTCCATCTGACAAGATATTTACTCTAGGAGGGCAGGTAGCATCATCCCAGATATTCATGTGGAAAATTATACCGATAGAGAAGGATAAGTATTTTCACCGGATGAGGAAAATACATGAGTATGAGATCTAGAGGCCCATGAGGATCCATAGCGATCCAGATCCCCAGGTAGCAAAGTATTATATTGAGTTAGAGATATGAGTTTTTGGGCTCGTGGAAAACTTGAATGATCATATTATTGAATAGGAAGCTAGTCTTTTCCATAGAGTCATAAGGTTCTAGTAGATTCTAGTCACATAGATTGACGATGAGTTGGAATTATCATGGAATGACTTAAAACAACTATTTTTGAGGGGTATTTCCCCCATTCCAATGCTTAGTGTAAATTTTATAGCTACTAGAGATGCATCATAGTATTATGACGGTTGATGAGTATGTAACAAGTTTCATTACCTTATTAAGTACACCCTTGATATGGTTAGGATGGTTAATTTTAGGCATTTATGTTTGATTCGGGTTTATGTAGAAACATATGTTCTAGTGTGGTTACACTTTACATTCCAACCTATGATGAAGTGATATAGTAAGATCTGGTGATAGAGAGATTTTGATACGAGGGATGCCATGAAGCTCAATCTAGAAGTAGGCATTAGGGGGATGCATAATCTATATCAGCTAGTTTCCACCTTTCATTAGGATATCAGTGTAAGAGATCTTCCCATGGTCATTATCAACCATGTGGACATGCAGTGTAGGGTTTGCATAGAGGACCAGGTCATCCCATAGGGGGGGTGCTATGCATGTGATGGGTTTGTTCATAGGGAATGTGATTTATGAAATCTATGTCTTGTGGAGGGCTGACAGTTAAGTGATGGATTACTATGAAGGGGGAAACATAATTATCAAGGATATCCCAAGCAAGGATATTGAATCCCCCATGGAGGTGGTGCTTGAAGAGGAGTAACTGGGGCACTAGGAGGAGGAACCATTTATGGAGATGAATAATATGAGTTACATATACCACCACAACCCATATATGGCCCATTCTAAGCTAAGGGAGCTAGCGGTCAGGGCTGCAGGTAGCTGTAATCCATGAAGGATTATAGACCAACAACTCAGAAGATTTTATGAGATATGGCCTTTATTTATTATACACTTTCCCCAATACTTATAGATGTTTATGTGATTCAATCCTTACTTTCCATATCCCTTAGGAATGATATAGAGCTCCTTGTTGAGACCCTATCACATCATATTTTACTAGAGTTTTTGATTGGGGGTGACTCTTCAATATCGATTTTCTATTGAGAGTTTGAGATATTGATTAGTGCAGAGAGTTTCACATGGAAGAACTTGGTTATCATGTTGAAAACATATCATTTCATAAGGGGTATGTATTGTATTTCTATGTTTCATGCCTAGATCAACTATCATTATAGGTGGGTCTGATGCATTTGGATATATGAGACAAGTTTCTCGTTTATGGTCTAGAGAGATATCATGATAAAGTGAGTGGGTCTTACAAGTAAGAGGATACAACCCATAACTCATCAGTTGGCGAGTTTGACCTAAGGCACAATAGTCTCTTCAGGAATCAGTATTCCTTTAGCAGTGGATGACTTTATGGATTTCTTCCCTAATAATGTTCTAGGACTACTTCTGATGCAAGATATAGACTTTTGTATTGAGTTACACCTCAATACCATACTAATATTTTCTTTGGTAAATCAAATGGACACTTCCATGCTCTTGGAGATGAGGATGTAGTCAGTGGACATTTGGGAGAATGTTTTTATTAGACCTAGTGTATTCTCCTAAGAAGCACTGATTTCATTCGTGAAGAATTCGAATGGTATCTTGAGGATTTATGTGTGATATCATCACCAAAACTAGGTAATGATCAGGAACAAGTACCCCTTGATGGGTATTAATAACTTATTTGATCTGTTTTGAGGTGTGAGTTGGTTCTCAACGATCTATATCAGGTCTAG
This sequence comes from Viscum album, assembly GCA_963277665.1. Lineage (NCBI taxonomy): Eukaryota > Viridiplantae > Streptophyta > Magnoliopsida > Santalales > Viscaceae > Viscum > Viscum album. Next base: position 1,365,680,989 of record OY728145.1, on the reverse strand, counting down.
ATACCAAATGTTGAGGGTTTTTATGGTTTATATTCCAAAACATGCATTTCACTGTTACTATGGACACTATGTGTTCCTTGTGGTTCCTTTCAATGTGACAAATTCACCTTATGGGATTATATCTTTAATGAATCATATATTCCTTCCATACTTGGACCAATTTGTTGTTTCCTTCAAAGATGACATAATCAACTACTCTACATTAGAGGAGGAGCATGCAGATAACTTGAGTATGGTCCTATACATTCTCTAGAAGAACCATCATTATAGTAAGATCATGAAGTGGAATTTATGGATATGTGAGGTTTAATTTTCAATGAATGTCATTTCTAAGAGCAGTTTAGCTATAGACCTAGAGAATATTGATGTCATGCTTTCTTGAGATCCACCCAAGAGTTTGTCTGAGGTGTAGATTTTTATTGGCTTGGAATAGTACTAATAGATGTTCATAGTGAACTTATCCAAGATTTCATTCCCTTTAACTACCCTAATGTAGAAAGGGTATCCATTTACTTTGTCTGAGATGTGTCAGAGTGACCTTGATTAATTGAGGATGAGTTTGACCAATGCTACTATGTTGAGACTACCAAAGGAGGGTGTGGAGTACATAGAGTATTACAATGCCTATGGAGCTAGTCTCAACTGCATGTTTATGCAGAGGTAGGAAGTGATGACATATTGTTTGTGGAATTTTAGACCCCATGAAAAGAACTACACAACTCACCACTTGGAGTTGGAAGCATTAGTCTTCACTCGGAATATATTGAGGCACTATCTTTTTGGAGAGCACTTTACTATTTACTCATACAATAACAATCCCAAGTATATATTCATGTAGAGAGATCTTCACTAGAGGCATATATAGTTGTTTTATATCTTATAGTATCATGACTTCAAGATAGACTATACTCTAAGGAAGGGTAATGTGGTGGAAGATTCCCTTAACAAGATATCCCGTTCCCATTTTTTAGAGGAGGTACCTAAGAAATTTACTTCCTTATAGATAGTCATGGGGGAGGATAGGAGTAAAAATTATCATCAGTTGATAGGGTTTACTCATCTGCTTCTCCATCATGTGTGGTAGGATCAGTTTGGATACATTAACATTGTGGTTCTCTATAACCAGATATCTTCAAGAGATTCACTAGATGGATTTTCCAAAGGAGGGGAACATATCATCTTTTCCAGGGATGGATGGTGGTTCCGATCATGATATGAAAGGAGGTTGAAAGAGATTTTCCAAATTCTCATTTGACTATACATATCGGTGTGATGAAGAGGTATATGAAACTTTAAAGGTAGCTTTGGCGGGTTTGTATGAGGTGGAGTGTGGCCGAGTTTATCTCTTGTTGTCTCACATGTCATCAAGTTAAGGTTTTACACCAGGTTCTAGTAGGTTTTACATACTTTCTTGAGATCCTACAGAGGAAATGAGATGGAATATCCATTTACATTATGATAGGGCTTCCTCAAACAATGAGAAGAAATAATTACATATAGGTGAATATTTAATGACTCAAGAAGTTGTCACACTTACTTTTCATCAGGGAGTAGAGTTTGATGGAGAGTATGGGATAACTGTATGAGTTGAGGAGCCCCAAAATCCATAGGGTATCCTTAACAATTATCTCTAAACTTGATATGCGGTTCATGATGCAGTTGTAGAGAGGCCACCATAAGACATTCATGCCCTACTTATGGTTGAGTATGACATTCCACCCCTAGATATATGGCTAGACTAAAATCCCCATCTATTTTTTTGGAGGATATGATGATATATTTTGTTTTGGACTTTGGGTGAAGTTGAGAGGATCACTGGGTATTGATATAGTTTACTTATAATAATAGTTGTCACTATAAGATTACCATGAATCCTTTTGAGGACATGTATGAGAGACCCTACATGTCACCTTAATGCTGGAATGATATTGGAGAGGCATCTCTTGTTGGGTTAGAGATGATTCATGATATGATGGAGAAATTTCGGTGATCAGAATGAGGTTGAGGACAACTGAGGGCTAATAGAAATCTTATAAAAATTTACATCATAGGACCATGGAGTTTGACCAAGGAGACCATGTTTTCTAGAGATTCTCCCCATGAAGAGAATTTTTGAGGATTGGTTGGGGAGGAAATATATCCTTGAGGTTTATTGGACCGTTCAAGACCCTACCGAGTTATGATTAGGTTTCACACTGCCTAGACATTACCCCACAGTTGGAGAGGGTACATGACATCTTCCATTTGTTTACATTAAGGAGATAAATTATTGATCCTAAAAAATCATTGAATGGGGAAATATGTACATCGTAAATGATGGAACCTTAATTTATTATCTAATGATGACTGAGTATTAGGAGTATAAGATCATGTGAGGACTAAACATTCAATTTTTTTGTGTGCTGTTATAGCATGGGAGTATGCATGAGGGATTCTGAGAGTGGAAAAGCTAGATTCATGCTCATTATCCACCAATTTCTTTTACCTTATTGTTTTAATTGATGTAAATTCTTGAAGGGTGAATAAATTAGTGAACTTATTTTCCCCTTTTAAGACTTTGAAAAATATTAAGAAATATTTTCAAAGAATGGAACTGAGACGGTACGTGATTTCGAGGACTGGCGATCCTGGAATTGATATTATAAAAATGTTAAATATATTAATATAAACCATACATAGTTTTTCAAACATTAATGTGATATATCCTGAGTAGAGCCTTAGATTAGAAATCTAGTACAACAGTTGAATATGGAACATGGGGTTTACCATAGGCCTGACCTAAATTTTGTTGACGCCAAACATTTTTATTTTGAAGGTATTGGTGAGTATGTTAAGTGGCTTAATTAATTAAATTATTTAGTTAATTCATTTATTACCCTTAACATAATATACTCTATAAATAACCTCTTATGATAAATCTATAGGTTCATCTAAATAACCCTAGTAAGAGTTTTGGTGAGGTTAAGAGCAATCTTCATTGGCGGATCGACATTAAACGACGAACGATGATCGGATCGAGGTGGATCGATAGATAGCGAATTCATTGGGTATTCATGATCGCTGAAGAATCCAATCTTCACCAATGATCATTCCATTTTCTAGGTAGGGGTCATAAATTATGTATTATACCCTTAATTAAAAGATTTATCATGGATATATATTTATCAACTTTTGATCTATATTTTTCCTACACTTCATAAGAGCATATTGATGAATCAAATATTTATTCAATTTATGTCGTAATATCACCCTAAATTATGTGATTTGAATATTTAGGTTAGAAATATTGGAAATGGTTATTTATCACCATTTTTATTGTTATTTTCATCTATATTTGTTCAATTTCTTTTTTGTTGGCCTAAAATTCTGCGGTTCAACTTTTCCGAGGAAAGGTTGAGCATGATCGAACCCCCGATTCATATCGGTTATTGGAATAAGGATTGGGACAATGATTTTTGAATAGATGAGGTTTTTTGGGGATATTTATTAAGTATTAAATATATATAGGATTTGGGATGAGTGTTGGATGATGAGAGGCATGCCTGATGATACGTTGCTACATGAAAATGAGTGAATTTTGATTTTTGAACACCACAGGGCCAAAATCGATAGCTGGAGGCAGTTTCCTTCGATTTGGGGGGGGGGGGGTGGGGGTGGGGGTGGGGGTCATATGGGGTGATTAATGTTGAATAAGATGGATCTAGATAAAACATGAAGATTCTATAAATTCTATAAAAAAATTGACTATATGGAATGTAGTCAAAGAACACACATCATGTAGCCCCACCCAGCTACACGAACTAGTTTTTTGGGGAAGATAAGGATAACATTCTATGTGGCTAAGCCCACACACCATGTGACTCACACCAGGTAGACCATATGTGTGCTGGATGAAAATTATGAGAACCATGGGTGGGAGGACAAACCAATACTTTTGGAGTACTTGGTCATAGTTCATTACCCAGGAATAAACATTTATACCTTCAGGTACACAACACATTCAAATGAACCTGGGCACGACCATGAGCACATGGTCGGGCCTCAGGTGGAAGATCCATGCCTTATTAACCACTTAAAAACTATAAATGGTGAAAGGGAAACTAATACATATACATTGGAGAATAAGGCCAGTCAACAGAGCAAGACCAGAAATTGTGTAGACCCCATAGACGTTGTGTACCCCTATGAGAAACTTCTACATCACTTTTCTCATTCATCTAGACTCGGATTTTAGCCCACTTGTAATGTATATTGAGAATTTTTACTTTTATAAATTTATGGTATCCTTTATATTGGATTTTGAAATATGACGTGGGATGTTCTAAGATTTATGTTTCATTAGGTGAATATTGACAATGGAAGTGATTATGAAATATAATCATTTATAGAGGATGAGGCCAGCAACACCCCTATTGTACTAGTTTATACGTCCCCTAAACTCCGTCACGTTTTTAATAGGACCCCATGGTACTCTATGTCATGGCTCTTATACCTATTTAGTGGAACCCCAAAATGGACTATGTCATGGGTCTTCCACCTATAGAGTGGAACCCCCTGACAGAATTGGGTAGAGAATCTATACCTACTGAGTGGAACCCCCCTGATGGACTAGGGAATGAGTGCTCTACCTAGTGAGTGGAACCCCCATGATACACTAGGGCATGAGTCCACAACCTACTAAGCGGTGCCACCCTGGTATACTAGGGCATGGTTCATATATCTAATATTTTTCTCCCTCTAATATCCAACATAGTGGTAAGGTGTGGTTACTCTACACGGTTACCTGATTGGATACACGAGATGATTACATTATAAATTGATCCGTTTTAATCATTTGGTAGACTCATTGACATGGGATGGGTTATGATATGGAGATCCCCTTTCCCTCTTTTATGGTTTTCTTTTATGAGTATATATATAAATATAATTATATCTCTTTGTGTGTTGTTGGGTTTCATTTCCCTCCAGATTTGGGTTGAGTTGAATAAATGTGTAATATTTTTTATCCCCCACTTTTGAGTCTTCCTACTAGGTATGTATATAAATACCCCTTTATGGGATTTCCCACACATGTCGTGTTTTATGCAGATGGCGGAGAGGTTGACAATGATTTTGGTGGAGCATAAGGATACATGGTTTCATAGTCTACATACGGTGGTCCAACATAGAGATCAAGAGCCAAGATCTCTTAGATTTCCTTTATTATAGTTATTTTCAGGTTGGTACATCTTTATAGTTGGGAATTTATTTTTTCCCTTTAAACATTAGTTACATTATATCATACTCGGATTATATTCCCTATAGGCTATATCATGCATGGATTATTCTAGTTGTTACTTTTTTTATTTAATATGTTCTATTTCATGTATATGGTTCATTTTATGAATATATGTACATTCAGAAAATACCTCCCAATTTTTATGTCATTCCTTCTCAATTCTTGTCACCAACCCCTTGCCTATGGAGGTGGGCTTGGGGTTGTAACAACTCAAACATTCTCTAGCTAGGCAGCCCCTGGTGGGTCAGGCCATTAAAGTGTCATTAACATAACTACAACTAAGTATATTTAAGATATTGTTTTTATTATTTTATCATGGTTAATAAAGATTTGAAGGTGGGGTAAGAATAAATTTGACAAAACTACTTGGTTAAGAATGATAGCTCTTCTTTGTACAATCTATTAAAGGTTATATGAAATAGTTTTCTGGGTTTGATTTATGATAAAAATGTCTCTAGAATGTGAGTATGGATTCAAGGACGGTACTGGGGTAGATATTGGGTGAAATAATAGTTTTATTAAGTGTGATAAAATGATAATAATAGGAGGAATATTTATAAGAGACGGTAGGGGCACTATTGGAGTTTCTTGAAATATTAAAATAATATAAATTAATTTTGATGTCCAAATAGCTAAAAATTGATAATATTTACATATAAGATGTGTATGAGTCATGATATTATCATCCAATAATATTAAGATAAGTTTAGATCTAATTTTAACATTATTTGTTGTTTTAACCCTTCATTAAACTTTTTCATACATACTATAACAAGAAGGTTTTTTACTCTTCACAGGTCATAATCGTTATCATATATAAAAAAATATCCCATTAATGAGACAAGTTTTATATTACCAACCTTATAATAATCACGTGACTAAATATAATATTTTTAGGAATTTTAAATCAATTAGTAATATACTAATTATTATAAAATATCATTAATGTCAATTTTTAGAACTATTCAATAATTTGACATTAATAGCATCAATAAAAAAAATTAAATCTGAAAAAACTATTTAATTACATCCCTAACATATTATATTCATCTATAAAATTCAAGGATCACATTAATTTTATAAAATTATATCTCTTTTAATATTTTTAATACATTTATTTATTTTCCATTAATTGAATAATTATTACGTCATATTTTTGTAAGCATTTAATGATTTCTGTATTCACTGATAAATAAAAATAAATTTCAATAATGATGACAAATCATTTTGGCTTCAAAATAATATTTATAAATGATCATATCCCCTGGTTATTCCCATGTTTAAAATTTTATAATTATTAAACAAAAGATTGTGACATTTTTTCCATTTTTATAAACAAAATATTATAAATATAGTCACATCCAAATAGAAAAAAGACCACATATTCAAAATTTGGATTTCAATGGGTGATATATACACATAAAATAAAATTTCATCCCATGTTAGGGTCATTTTACTATCTTTTTTCATATTATCTTTACCATCAATAACATGATTCTCTGTTTACCATTGTAAAAAAATTACAATGGATATTATTCATATTGAAAAAAATAAAAGGGAAATATTTATAAAATTTGGAATGATAGATTTTAAATATTGAATCATTTTTTGAAAATTGGAAACATTTAAGTGTCATAATTTAATTTAAAATTTAACTGAAAAAATGGAATGATTTGTTTTTCCAAAAAAGTTCATTTTTAAATATAAAAAACTTTTATACAAAATTTTAGTACAAAATCCATTTCAAGAATAATAATTCAATTATTCTAAAATTAAAGTAACTAATTAAATTGATATAACAAATAAAAAATATAGTTTGAATTTGTAAATAATTTAAAATAAAATACATTTTTCCAAAAAAAATTAATACTTTTACTATTCATTGAAAAATCTAACTTTTAAAAATTTTAATAAAAAATCATATTGAGATAATTTTGACATGATGATTGAAAAAATGAAATTAATTTTAACCGATTAAGTATCTATAATTTTAAAATAAAACATCTAAATAAAACTACATATTAATATGGTTTCATAAAACAATTTTCTTTTTAATTTAAAATCTCTTTAATATATATATAATGATTATAAATTTCTAATTAGAGAATGTAATAAATAAAAAATAATTTATTCTATCATTACCTGGGATGATAGATTTTCCCCCCTTTTGGTAATTGCATTCTCACAGTTTTATTCACTTATTAAACAACTGGGTATAACTTTTCTTAATAACATTTTTCTCTCTCTGATGTCTCTTCTTCAACTATATGGGTTTTCTAGAAAGCCTTATCCAGGTCAATCACATTATTTCCTAAATTTTTATCCCTATGGTAGATAATATGAATAAGATGTTCCTCATAACAAATTTTATCTTATAATTGAATTAGTTCATGGGTTAAAAAATGAGATGAATCCATCAAATATTTTCTTAACATCAAAACATGAAAAACATTTTCTACCAAAGAAAAACTCTGAGTAATGGCTACTCAATATGAAACTAATCCAACATTATCTTGGATTTTATATGATCCAATTAATCATGGAATTACACTAAAAATGTGGCTTTTTCCAACAGAAAATTAGTGACACGTAATATATTTTTTGGTAAAAATGATTAATTCCAACAGATATTGAGTCTTGTTAGTATAAATTTTAACTACCAACAATTTTTTTTACTGATAGGTATATCTATTGGTATAAACTGTAACACCCCGAGCTTCCAAGATACGCTTCTCATTCAATAATGCAATAGCTTGCATTGTACGCAACTTCGAGTTCTAAAACACCGCGACTAATCAAAGTAGCCGTTATGAATAGTAATAACCACTTTTTAAAATTATAGAAATTTTATATTTCAAAATGGACTTCATTTTTGGATTCGGAATATCGAAATTACCCTGTGTTGAATTTTTGGTATTTTTTTGAGAACTTCTAATTTTTATGAATAGTGAAAAATACTTTAAAACAACTTTTTTAATCAAAATAATTTATTGTGATAAATTATATTATTTAGTGTTTTTAAGGTATAATTAGAATATATTTTTTCCATTTTATCCAATGGTGGTCATTAGAATTAATTTAACATTGAAATTGGACATAAACAATTGCAAATCTTTTGATATAAATTGTTTCTTAAAAACACGCTATTTGTCGTAACAGCGGGAATTAATTATAAAATTAATTAATGCAACTTATATGTTTGGAATTTTGTAAAATATACATCATTTTTGAATTCGGAATATCAATTATAGCTTAGGGTGAAATTTTGGCCTTGTTCTGAAAAACTTCAATTTTTGATGAATAGTGAAACCACTAAGTGGTAGTTAAATAACTGATTTTTCGTTTAAATGAAATATTACCACTTCTGTGATTTGATTTTCAAAAATCCGACATATATTGTTGTCATTAAGAAGTAAAATGTGGTTCAATGAGATTAAAATAATTTTTGGTGAATAGTAACTTTTAAGTTCTTAATCGCGATTAGAGGTAATTAGTGTAGTTTAAGGTACAAATAATGTTTTAATAATATGAGATGAGCATGACACTTGTCCTACTCCTATTGGATGAGTCATGGACGACCAAGACAACCCATGGGTCAACTTGGGGACCCCATGGAGCCACTTTAGTTGGAAAATGACATTAATATATATTTATTTAATGTTAAAATTAAATTGACACAAACATGAGTTATTTTACTAAAACAGTTTTTAAGTGGGGTTACACAAGTCCAAATTTTGACTATAAATATTCATTAGAAATATAAAACGATTTCCTACATCATAGTATTTTTTTTATAATTTTTAGACATTAAATAAATTAAATTATTTATGACCTCATTATGATGCAACGATGACCTCATTATTTAACGATTTAAATAAAATGAGAAGATAATGCAAAATCCAAGGCTTAAACTTGTCCAAAGCCTATTGGATGAGTAGATTTCGAAACATTATCACCTTAGCATCGAATTATATAAGTTTGGGACCTTTATAATCCGAAAAGCATTGTGAAATAATATAACATTTCAATCTTTCCAAAAGTGCCCCTCCTCTCCACTTATAAAAGACCCCCACCTCTCCCACCTCATTTACACTTTCAAGCCATTTGTCTCAGCCAAACTCTGCCCAAATACTCTCCCAACTTCCCCCTCTTACTCCTAGAAGCCTTACGTTGGGCATAACTCTTCCCAAGGAAGCATTTGGCTCAAATCAAAAAGAGTTACCCGATTTTGAGGTAATGTCTTCTCTAATTTGTTTTGTTTTATTTTTCTTCTCCAACCCCCTAAACTCTTTTTATTCATTTATTTTGTAACAACACCAGTATCCTAAATATACTAGGATGTTTTTATAAGAAGTATTCGAGCAACACTTACACACACCTACATCTAATGGTTAAAGAACATACGGTTTCTGTGGATGGCGAATTTCTGCCTCACGAAACGATGATTGTTCAACACTCATATAACACCTTCAAAGGTGGACATTAAGATGTCACTATTTTTATATATGATATATAATATGTTTATGTTTTACTTATGCTTCTGTATTTCTCATTTATGGCATACTTTATGATTTCCATTATGGGAAAAACGCGATAATTTCATTTTAGGAAGTGCGGACTACCGCCCCCTCAAAGTGATTTGAATCGTTAATGCCATATGTGGGATGTATAAAGGATGGAGTAAATGGTATTATACACTATATTATAATGGTATTATATTATACATTTATATCATTATGATTTAGTTCCATTAAATATGAAATTGAAATGAAAGTAGCGTTCATGCGTACGTACGGCTTACCGTCTCCATGAACGGTGCATTTCATTTCTTACCTCTAAATGTTACGTAATATTATAAATGAATGTATATACTGGATATATAAGATATATATGACATCTAAATCATGAATATCATTCTGGATATAATGGATATTCTACCACATGAACAACTTGTAATTATAAGAAGTTTATTGTTGACTCAAGTTACCAAAGATCGACAAAACGATCGTTATTAACTTGAATAATTACATAATATTCATAACATTGTAATAAGTGATATAAAAAGGATAATGAAATTGAAAATGGTTCTTAATAAGGTAGATATTAACTCTAGATTATTATTCAGGAGGTTAAAGAACGGTTGAGTCAAGTCGGACACAAGGTAAGGGAATTTCTTAACCCAACTTCCATTCTTTGGGTTAATCTCCTACTTTCAAATTATGTCATGATATTATTATGTATTATTTTGTATTTTTACTTTCTTTATGTGTATCTACAGTTAATACACATAATAGATCTATTTTCTTTTAAAAATTATTTTTTAAGGACTTCGTCTCAATCTCCTTTCATTGAGGCATATTTGGTTTTATACACAACTTTCCTTTATACGGTGTATAAACCCCTTTAACTGTTACGTTTATTCAAAAGGAATCTTTTTATACAAAGCGTTTTACTAAACGACAAAAAGGGAATGTTTTTCTTTCCGTACTTATGCGTCGAAAACGACTTCTCCGCTGCCGTGACCATTATTTGAGTTTCGGCTTCCTCTACAAGCCATCATTTATTTAACGAAAAATAAATACCATGTTTTACTTTTCTTTTATTTTGGTATTGAAAATGGTTTTGAAAGCATTTTTATTATATCAATGTGTTGTATTGTTATCTTGTGATTGAAATTTGGAAATGTTATGTTTCCTTTATGCATGTTTTATGTGATACGATTATGTTATGGTTTATGAAATGTTTAAACCTATTCATATGAGGAATGCATTGGACTTAATAAGTGACGGGTGGAGCCCGCTATAGCTCCTCGATGCATCGGCAGGTCTCATGAGACAAACTAGTGTCTTGGCACGAGGCCTTGACAAAATCTTATTTGTGGTCTTGGCACGAGGCCTTGACTACGTGGTTATGATAGTCTGGCATTATGCATTCCATAATTATGAAAGTGGTTATTGATATTGCATGTGATTATTCGACCAGTAGAATATCCATGTGAAGAAGTAAATGGCATTATCTCATTTTACTTTTGCCATATTATGTTGAAGTTCAAGTTTTAAAGGCTTTTGTTTTAGTTATACATTGCCTTAAATGTTAATGTTTATTTATGAAATCTTCCGCTATATTGTTAACCTTACTGAGCATCTGAGCTCACCCCTTTCAATGTTTTAATATTTTTCCAGGATGTGAAGAAGTATTTTATGAATGACCTAATGGGGTAGTCATAAAGGGATATGATTGTGGACTATGAAGACCATGTTTTTGTAGTTTGTTTACTTTTTGATGTAATGAAAGACTTATGAATGTATCTAGTGTTTCCAAGGCTACTAAACTAATCGGTCTTTCGAGACATGATCTTTTGTGATCATGCCAATGTTACGAACTAATGCACCGACTCAGGGTAGTTGGGGTCGGGGCGTTACAGTTGGTATCAGAGGCAGTTTAGTACTAACCATGGAAGCTAGATTTAGATAAACTCTGATTAGAGCACATAGCCCAAAGATAGACTTTGAGGATTAGTATAGAAGAACTTCCTAGAATTTTGTTATTGTAGAGATTTTGTGAGTTTTCCGAGCAATACATCCTTGTCTGGATACGAGCAGGTAGAGGCGGCTTTGGAACAGATGTACCTAGGGGTAAAACCCGAAAACACCGCTTTGAGCTAGACTCGAACGGGAACTGGTGCACGACAACAGGCCTTGCTGTACTCTTGGTTATGACACTCCCGGGGGATATGCTTAGGATAATTCTCATTTTCTTTACAAACCACTATGAAGGGTTATGAGTATATACTTCCTCAAAGGAAACATTTCTTTTTATGATTATGGATTATATCCATAAATAGTTCAATTTATGTAATGTATTTTACAAATATGGAATTATGTATTTTATTTCATAAACTAATCTAGTTTATGAAATTGTTTAGAAATGGCGCCTAGTGGAAGAAATGGAAACTGTATCAATGCACGCACTCCATGTAGGGGTTTCCCTCCTACTCAAGATAATTATAGTGGGGCTGGTGATGCAACTGGTGCCGATCAGCTAATCACCATACTGGGACAACTTACTCAGGTTATGAATAATAACCTTACTCGTATAGAGCACCCTGATCCGCAACGTGGAGGATCAATGCTAGACCGTTTCATGAGGCAACAACCACCAGCCTTCAATGGGGGTACAAATCCATCAGTAGCTGAGAAATGGATAAACTCCTTAGAGAAAATATTCCATGCCTTGGGGAGTAGCGAAAGGGAGAATGTTGTCATGGTAGTTTACCGCCTCACTGGAGATGCCGATCAGTGGTGGTCGCTGATTCAAAACACAAAGGAAGATGATGACGTATCGAATATGGAATGAAGGGAGTTCAAAGATCTGTTTTTAGAAAAATATTTTCCTCGTGACCATCGAGCAGATATGGAAAGGAAATTTCTGAGTTTGAGGCAGAAGGAGGATGAGAATGTCGCAAAGTATGAGGCTAACTTTACAAGGTTAGCGAGGCATGCTGCCGATTATATACGTAACCCAAGGAGTAAGATTGATCGTTTCTTTGATGGGTTAAAACAATTTCTCCGTCGAGCTTTAGTATCACAATCCTTCTCATCATAAGAAGATATTGTCTCGTGTGCTATCAAGACAGAAAAGGAATTCTCTAAGTCTTATGACAACAAAGTAAAGCAAGAGAAGAAGAGAATGGTGGAATAAGAGACAGATAAAGGGAAAAAGGGAAAGAAGGATTTTCCATTATGTGATAATTGTGGGAAGAATCACCCTGGTACTTGCCTAAAAGGAATGGGAGTTTGTTATAAATGTGGAGAAAAGGGTCACCAGGCTCGTGATTACAAGGGAAAGAAAGAGGCTTTCAAAGTTGAATGCTACAATTGTAGGGAAACAGGGCATTATGCAAATGAATGTCCTAAGCGTCAGGGAAACTTACCTCAGAAAAGGCCAAGGGATCAAGGCCAATCTTATGCTGTGACTACAGTTGAAGCGGAATAATTAATGTATTGGTGCTTTTGGACTCAAGGATTATATTCTGGTTATAAGAATAATGTGATATATTTATATGGATTGTACTGCAGTACTTGTTTATTTCAGTAAGGTTTTAATATGATTAAGGTAATCATATTTTTAGTATGTGACAATAAGAGAAACTTTTCTTTGTTTGGGGAATCTGATGTTACAATTGATTTTGGAATTTAGAGACCTTTTAGAGAAAGTCTGGACGGAGGTATTTTGGATAACTATTAAGGTTGGAATGGATTAAGTTGAACCATGGATAGTATTGTTTATGGTTAAAGAATTTCTGAAGAATATTTTTGGAATATTATAATACTATAGTTTTAGGAAAAGGACAACCTGTAGGGTGGGGAATAACCCGTCGCGTCGGACAAAGCTGCAGGAATCGAACCCACAACCATAGTGAGACAAGCCTTTATTTCCTACCACTAGCCTATAGGAAGTCCCTGGTTATTACAAAATAGTTGTACTAATCTAAATGGTATTTGTTAACATTTTGAACCTTATACAATTAGGATAAATAGAATATTTTTGAGTTCCATTACCATTTGGAGTAAAAGTTGGGTTTGTGGTAAAATTTATTAACGAATGAAAGTATACATAAAAAGTATGTATATTCCCTTACGTTCTTAGTAAATCTCCTAAATAAATTCCTCAACATTATAAAAGGTAACTTAAAACAAAAATGTTGTCGGTTAACTTTTCCAACTGGGGATTCAATGACCGTTTAACCAATCACAAGTTTGTGATTTTCTTGTGGTTAAACTTTCTCTTAATCCTGTTTTCTATAACTCTCCATCAGACCTTGATGGTTTGTTTCTCCTCCATATCCATATTTTCATATAATCCTAGAATGGGCTATATCGGGTGACCTTTGTACTTATCCTGCTTTCTTTTAATGTTATATATTTATTAACCTTATTTCCGATGTGGGTTTTCCTCCAAGGTATTTTCTCTTTTCAACCTTTTATTTTCAAAGAAAAATTTCAAATTGCGAGGACGCAATTTATTGAAGGTGGGGAGAATGTAACACCCCGAGCTTCCACGATACGCTTCTCATTCAATAATGCAATAGCTTGCATTGTACGCAACTTTGAGTTCTAAAACACCGCGACTAGTCAAAGTAGCCGTTATGAATAGTAATAACCACTTTTTAAAATTATAGAAATTTTATATTTCAAAATGGATTTCATTTTTGGATTCGGAATATCGAAATTATCCTATGTTGAATTTTTGGTATTTTTTTGAGAACTTCTAATTTTTATGAATAGTGAAAAATACATTAAAACAACTTTTTTAATCATAAATAATTTATTGTGATAAATTATACTATTTAGTGGTTTTAAGGTATAATTAGAATATATTTTTACCATTTTATCCAATGGTTGTCATTAGAATTAATTTAACATTGAAATTGGACATAAACAATTGCCAATCTTTTGATATAAATTGTTTCTTAAAAACACGCTATTTGTCGTAACAGCGGGAATTAATTATAAAATTAATTAATGCAACTTATATGTTTGGAATTTTGTAAAATAGACATCATTTTTGAATTCGGAATATCAATTATAGCTTAGGTTGAAATTTTGGCCTTGTTCTGAAAAACATCAATTTTTGATGAATAGTGAGACCACTAAGTGGTAGTTAAATAACTGATTTTTCGTTTAAATGAAATATTACCACTTCTGTGATTTGATTTTCAAAAATCCAACATACATGGTTGTCATTAAGAAGTAAAATGTGGTTCAATGAGATTAAAATAATTTTTGGTGAATAGTAACTTTTAAGTTCTTAATCGCGATTAGAGGTAATTAGTGTAGTTTAAGGTACAAATAATGTTTTAATAATATGAGATGAGCATGAAACTTGTCCTACTCCTATTGGATGAGTCATGGCCGACCATGACAACCCATGGGTCAACTTGGGGACCCCATGGAGCCACTTTAGTTGGAAAATGACATTAATATATATTTATTTAATGTTAAAATTAAATTGACACAAACATGAGTTATTTTACTAAAACAGTTTTTAAGTGGGGTTACACAAGTCCACATTTTGACTATAAATATTCATTATAAAGCTAAAAATATTTCCTACATCATAGTATTTTTTTTATAATTTTTAGACATTAAATAAATTAAATTATTTATGACATCATTATGATTCAACGATGACCTCATTATTTAACGATTTAAATAAAATGAGAAGATAATGCAAAATCCAAGGAATACACTTGTCCAAAGCCTATTAGATTAGGAGATTTCGAAACCTTATCACCTTAGCCTCGAATTATATAAGTGTGGGACCTTTAGAATCCGAAAAGCATTGTGAAATAATATAACATTTCAATCTTTCCAAAAGTGCCTCTCCTCTCCACTTATAAAAGGCCCCCACCTCTCCCACCACATTTACACTTTCAAGCCATTTGGCTAGGCCAAACTCTGCCCAAATACTCTCCCAACTTCCCCCTATTACTCCTAGAAGCCTTACTTTGGGCAGAACTCTTCCCAAGGAAGCCTTTGGCTCAAATCAAAAAGAGTTACCCGATTTTGAGGTAATGTCTTCTCTAATGTTGTGTTGTTTTATTTTTCTTCTCCAACCCCCTAAACTCTTTTTATTCATTTCTTTTGTAACAACACCAGTATCTTCAATATAATAGGATGTTGTTATAATAAGTATTCGAGCTACACTTACACACACCTACATCTAATGGTTAAAGAACATACGGTTTCTGTGGATGGCGAATTTCTGCCTCACGAAACGATGATTGTTCAACACTCATATAACACCTTCAAAGGTGGACATTAAGATGTCACTATTTTTATATATGATATATAATATGTTTATGTTTTACTTATGCTTCTGTATTTCTCATTTATGGCATACTTTATGATTTCCATTATGGGAAAAACGCGATAATTTCATTTTAGGAAGTGCGGACTACCGCCCCCTCAATGTGATTTGAATCGTTAATTCCATATGTGGGATGTATAAAGGATGGAGTAAATGGTATTATACACTATATTATACTGGAATTATATTATACATTTATATCATTATTATTTAGTTCCATTAAAAATGAAATTTAAATGAAAGTAGCGTTCATGCGTACGTACGGCTTACCGTCTCCATGAACGGTGCATTTCATTTCTTACCTCTAAATGTTACGTAATATTATAAATGAATGTATATACTGGATATATAAGATATATATGACATCTAAATCATGAATATAATTCTGGATATAATGGATATTCTACCACATGAACAACTTGTAATTATAATAAGTTTATTGTTGACTCAAGTTACCAAAGATCGACAAAACGATCGTTATTAACTTGAATAATTACATAATATTCATAACATTGTAATAAGTGATATAAAACGGATAATGAAATTGAAAATGGTTCTTAATAAGGTATATATTAACTCTAGTTTATTATTCAGGAGGTTAAAGAATGGTTGATTCAAGTCGGACACAAGGTAAGGGAATTTCTTAACCCAACTTCCATTCTTTGGGTTAATCTCCTACTTTCAAATTATGTCATGATATTATTATGTATTATTTTGTATTTTTACTTTCTTTATGTGTACCTACAGTGAATACACATAATAGATCTATTTTCTTTTAAAAATGATTTTTTTAAGGACTTCGTCTCAATCTCCTTTCATTGAGGCATATTTGGTTTTATACACAACTTTCCTTTATACGGTGTATAAACCCCTTTGACTTTTACGTTTATTCAAAAGGAATCTTTTTATACGAAGCGTTTTACTAAACGACAAAAAGGGAATGTTTTTCTTTCCGTACTTATGCGTTGGAAACGACTTCTCCGCCGCCGTGACCATTATTTGAGTTTCGGCTTCCTCTACAAGCCATCATTTTTTTTAATGAAAAATAAATACCATGTTTTACTTTTCTTTTATTTTGGTATTGAAAATGGTTTTGAAAGAATTTTTATTATATCAATGTGTTGTATTGTTATCTTGTGATTGAAATTTGGAAATGTTATGTTTCCTTTATGCATGTTTTATGTGATACGATTATGTTATGGTTTATGAAATGTTTAAACCTATTCATATGAGGAATGCATTGGAATTAATAAGTGACGGGTGGAGCCCGCTATAGCTCCTCGATGCATCGGCAGGTCTCATGAGACAAACTAGTGTCTTGGCACGAGGCCTTGACAAAATCTTATTTGTGGTCTTGGCACGAGGCCTTGACTACGTGGTTATGATAGTCTGGCATTATGCATTCCATAATTATGAAAGTGGTTATTGATATTGCATGTGATTATTTGACTAGTAGAATATCCATGTGAAGAAGTAAATGGAATTATCTCATTTTACTTTTGCCATATTATGTTGAAGTTCAAGTTTAAAAGGCTTTTGTTTTAGTTATATATTGCCTTAAATGTTAATGTTTATTTATGAAAGCTTCCGATATATTATTAACCTTACTGAGCATCTGAGCTCACCCCTTTCAATGTTTTAATATTTTTCCAGGATGTGAAGAAGTATTTTATGAATGACCTAAAGGGGCAGTCAGAAAGGGATATGATTGTGGACTATGAAGACCATGTTATTGTAGTTTGTTTACTTTTTTATGTAATGAAAGACTTATGAATGTATCTAGTGTTTCCAAGGCTACTAAACTAATCGGTCTTTCGAGACTTGATCTTTTGTGATCATACCAATGTTACGAACTAATGCACCGACTCTGGGTAGCTGGGGTCGGGGCGTTACATAAACTGTCCAATACCAACATATCATTTACCAATAGTTAAATATTTTATTTTTTCATATTAATACCAATATTTTTCTACCAAAAAATGAATATTTTATTAATACATACTATTAGCAACAAATATTTTACCATTAGAAGGTTTGTTCCAATAAATATTTTTCTAAAAAAATGTTATAAAAATAATTGAATATATATATGTATACCAACAAATAATTTGTAAATAAAAATACATATTTATTCCTCAAATTAAAGTAATTTTTAAATGAAACATATTTATTGAAATGAATATGTACATTCATACATAAATGAATGCATGCATGCACACACACACACATACATTTTTTGTGTGTATCTATTAACAAGTTACCCAAGTTTTTTGAAAATCCCACCTAATTAACATTCAACTCACTAACGATAGAAACAAATGAAGGATTGTAGTGTTGGAGGACCAATTATAAGTATATTTTTATTATTATACTTCATCTTATAAAAAACACCAATGGAGACAATTTCAATTCCATTCTAAGTAATTTTTTAATAAAATTTACAGAAAAATGGGAAAAATAAATAACATACCATTAAAAATATTATCATTTAGAAAGAATTTAGAATATATTTTTAATAATAATAATAATAAAAATAATATGTAAAAACCCAAAATAGGGGCTTAACACTAATGGTTTGACTGAACACCCTCCTATACTGCTTCTATGCGTTCCGCCTCCCCATGTTCGGCCTCCCCCGCCACACACTCCCGGTGTTCTGCCTCCCAGCATTCCACCTCCCCGCATTCCGCCTCCCCTGCCACCACCTCTCAGTGTTCCGCCTCCTTGCATTTCGCCTCCCGGTGTTCCGCCTCCACTGCCACCACCTACCTGTATTTCTCCTCCCGTGTCACTGCCACCCAGTGTTTCGACTCCCCGGGTTCCACCTCCCTGTGCTCTGCCTCCCCTATAAGTGAAGCATTGGATGTTTAGGTGTTCAACTCTTATATTTTGCAGTCTTATGAAGGTTTGGATCCTGAGGAAATTTTGATCATTAATTAACACATGTATTACATATAAGGCACTCTACTGTGGGTTGTCTTCAATTTGACACTTGATTTAACGATTCATTAGAGAGAACTTTTAATGCTCAAATGGAGTTTCACTCCATTTTAGTGATTCATTGGAGATGGTATTACATGTACATATGCGCTTTTGAGAAGTTTCTATGATGTACAAGGATTTTTAATGGTTTAACTTCTTGATATGAGCCAACTAAATTTGTTTTCCTAATCAAGTTAGTAATTAAAAGTGATGTAGGATTTCAATCACAAATATTATTTTTTCCTTTGTGCTTGCTTGGATGATTATCATGCTGCTTTAAATGTACTAGAATTACCTTAGTTGATGATCGTTCAGTCTCATCTTTTAATACCTGATTACCAATTTTTTTAATTTGATTCACTTTTATGCCTGAAAGGTCATCAAATGTTGTTTCCATCATTGTATTTGGTGGTTTATGGGGTCCATTGATTAACGTTTTGTTTTCATTTGATGTTAAAGTTTTACTATGTATTTTTTAATACTCAGAGAGGAATAACTTTGAAGCTGTTTCATATGAATTGAATGTCTGAAGCTGCTCTGTGTACTAGAATTACCTTAGTTGTTGATCATTTGGTCTCATCTTTTATTAAATGATCACCAATTTTGGAATTTGATTAAATTTTATGCATGAAATGTCATCAAATTTTGTTTCCATATTTGTATTAGGTGGTTTCTAGGTTCCATTGACTAATGTTTTGTTTTCATTGGATGTTAATGTTTTACTATGTATTTCCTAATGCTAGGAGAGGCTGCTCTTTGAAGCTGTATTGTATGAATTGAATGTTTGCAGCGGCTCTGTGTACTGCATTTTTTAAAATCACTTGATATGAACAATTATTTTTTATTCTATGTTCTTGTTTACAAGATTATCTTGATGTGGAGAACCTTGTCACGACCCGTCCTCAGGGCCCGTGCCGTGACTACCCCAAGCCCGCCTCCCAGGATAATACTAGCCAACCGATGAGTGATCGGATGTCCTCTCCCCTGACTGAGTCCATCCTGCACTGAAAATGCTCCCTTCTCACTAGTGATGGTGAACATGCTCCCATTGGTGCAGACACACCGCACCCTGTGCCTAATACAGTAGAAATGAGCATGGACTGTAGATAACCGATCCATGCCCAAGATGACATCGTAAGGCTTCGACGCCGCTACAAGAAGATCACAGCCGAAGCTCTCGCTTCCTAGAGTAAGCTCACACTGCCGGCACTAGTGTGTAATCATTGAGTCTGCTCCCGTAAAAGTATCTAGCCATAAGGATCAATCCAACGGCTCCATCAGAATGTCTGAGCTCTGAAAAAGGGAAATGGAAATGAAATAATGACTCACTCCTGTGTCTATAAGAACTGAAGAAAGTGTGGAGTAGACACAGATAGTACCTCAAATCATCTCTGGTGTGCCGTGGTTGTAGGCCTCCACTTCTTGAAGCTGAGCCTACCTCTATCCGCCAGCTCTATGTGGTCAGTGTGGACCTCCTGGTGGTGGTGGTGGTAGAGCCTCAAAACGTCTTCCACCACCTGTCGCTCGGCCAGATCTTCTTCCTCGTCTGCCTGATCCCTGCAGACCATCACGGTCGAACCTCTACCTCTGCATGGGGGGTCACTCAATCGTCTGATGCTCCTCTACATGGCAGGTCGGGCATTCACGATCCATGTGGCACTGCCTGCCACATGCATAGAAATTTCTTCCTCTCATATGACTGGCTCTACTGCGTGTGCCCCTCACCTCCGAGCCAGTATCCTGAGGTCTCCCACCTGATGTTCTGGTCCGCTTGGACCCCTGTAACATCCGTCAACTGCCAGCTGCAGAAGACTCCTCTACGTGCCGCCCTGCGATTCGTCTCGCTACTGGTGTAGGCTTAGCAGGAAAGCTCTTTACAAGAAGGGATCGCTCCAGTACTCCTGCCTACGTCGGTATACTAAGGGAGATCATAAAATCCTTAATCTCATGCCTCAGTCCCTACTCAAAGGTCCAGGCCTGGAAGAATGGGTCACGTACCATGTCTGTGGAGTAGCGCAAGAGATCAGTAAACCTCACTGAGTACTGGGCTACTGTCATGTTGCCTTGCCATAGCTGTAGTAGCTATTTGATGCGCACCGCATAGAGGGTGGCTGGAACGAACTCCGAGTGGAAGAGGCTCTTGAAGTCCATCCAAATAAAATATGACTCATCGTGCACATGGAGCATCAGGCTCCACCATCTACCTGTTTCCGCATGTAGGAGACTCGCCGCAAGGATCACCATGAGGTCAGCTGGTGTCCCATCTAATCTGAAGACTCGAACAATATCCTCCAGCCAATCCTCGGATGCCTGAGGGTTTGTCTCCCCACAAAAACCTGGGCAGTCTCTGACGCTGACACTCGTGCAGTGCACTAAGGCGATGTGCACTCTCAACTGTTGGGGCTGGTGGCATAGGTGGCTCGATGGGTAGAGGTATCGTCGGTGCCTCCACTGTAATGGGGCCCTGCACCGAGGCCTCTTCGCTCGGTAGGATTCCATCTCGCACAAAGCTCGGAACCCTTGCTGGCTGCCGTTGTGGGCCCATCCTGAAAAGAAACAGGTGCGCCACTATTAATACAATATACTGGGTGAGCTGACACAAATTAATCACAAAGAAAACTTTTGAAACACACATGCAATCAATGTTTTCGTGTTCTGAGTCATAAATCACAAGTCAGGGTCCTGGTGTATGGATACGTCGGTCGCCGCACCAATACTGGACTCCCTGGACTGATAACTACACTCAATATCCTTAACAATATTTCTTTACATAGAATAGAGATCAGAGTCCTGAGTTATGCGGTAGAACCGAACTCCTCTGATACCAATTTGTCACGACCCGTCCTCGGGGCCCGTGCCGTGACTACCCCAAGCCCGCCTCCCATAGGCCAAGGGCTGGCGACAAGAACCAAAGGAATAAATCCCTATAAAAGGGAAGGCATTTCCTTATAAAAGAAATAAAACACCATAAATTATGCAGACTGAAGTAAACAATAAGTAAACTGAAAACACAAGTATGTGCTGGAAAGTAAATGGGACAGTATACAAACCCAACTAAAAGTGAGGTACAACTGAAAAAAAGTAAAACAACTGAAAAGTAAGTAGAAACCACCAAGCCGTCCTCCGGAACTCCCACCTGAAGGGTAAGTACAGACAGTCTCATCTGCTCCTCGAGTCCAGACGTCCTTTCCGTGTAAGTTCCACCTAATAGACCACCTCAAGGTACCATCCTGCTCCACAAGCCTCAACCACGACCAGCGCTGTCCATCGTCTACAACCATCACAACATAATGCGGGCGTAGCCCGTGCAGGGGTGAGTATATGATACTCAGTAGGGACCCCGAGACTCCCGAAGGTCTCCAGAATCCACAAAGGATAAACCACAAAGGAAAGATACAAATAAAAGTATCAACTGACTCTACTTAGGTATATGCCCATACATATACCTAAGTCATCAATTCTAGTTCTTCTCCAACTCACGAGCTCAAGTACAACTCATTCTATACAGGAAAGTATAACTCAATCCACACAGGAAAGTACGTCCCAATCCACATAGGAAAGCAAGTCAATCTTATTGAATATAAATATTGAAAGTCAAGACTCAACTCACATAGGTATACTAAAAATGAAGAGGGGTGGAGATGATTGATGTCGCCTCTGAATCATCTCCTCTACCGAACCCATGTAGGATCCAAGTACATATGTCGTCGCTGCCGAACCCATGTAGGATCCAAGTATAGTAACCGTCACTACCGAACCCACGTAGGATCCAAGTACAATCATCATCGCTTCCAAACCCACAGAGGATCCATGTACAGTCTTCCTCGCTGCCGAACCCATGTAGGATCCAAGTACAGTCGTCATCGTCATCGCAATCGCAGCCAACTCTAGGGTTCCCGCACACATCACACTCGATTTTGGGAGGGTCCGCTCCACGAGCCAAGGGGGTCGATACAGAAACTTTCACGATGTTCAGAGTGGATGTATTACAAAGTTCCATCTCGTCAATAGAAACGCATCATGATAGACGACGCGTCAATCGGACGCCCGGTCTGAGAGTTATTGGCTTTTTCATCCAAGGGACCGGTTGGTTTTTAAGCTAAAACCAACCCGACCGTACTCTAGCTGTGTCCAAACCTCAAGCGGGGTAATCCAAAAGAACCGTCTCACTAAGTGTAATTCAACAAAGTCGACGAAACGCCAATCGGATGTCCGGAGCTCAAGTTATAAGCGTTTCTGCTCCGAGGGCCCGATTGGTTTCTTGTTTGAACCAACCCGGCCGTACCCAAAGTTCTCCAAAACCTTGAGTTTAATATACCGAAACGACCACCTCAATCCAAGGATCCCAACTCAACAGATGGTGCGTCGATCGAAAGTCTATAGCCCAAGTTATGGGCGTTTGAACGGATCTGTCTAAAAACAGGGGGTTTGGGCCCGGTCCGACCCGACCCGGGTCCGGGTCTGGCCCAGTTGGGCACGGCCTGGCTCGACTGGCGCGGCCCAGCCCCACTTGCGTGGCCCGACCTAGCACGGGGGGTCCAGCCCAGCGCAGGCGGCCCGGCCCAGCCCGCGTGGCCGGCGGCTCGGCTCTCGGTCTTGAAGGATGCAGGGGGCCACTGCCCCCTTGATTGAAGAAACGACGACCCCCATTTCAGGTGGGGTCCGCCCTAGTAAAACTGGGGGTTACGCCCCCTGGTTATTCGGAAATGGATGACCATTTGGGCCGACCGGTGAGCTACTGCGGGACCACCGCAGGTCACACCTCCTGAAGCGCCGGTGGCCGGCTAAGCCCGGCCGCCCCCTTGCTGAGCCGCCATGGCCAAAGACTACAGATCTTTCCCGTCTGGCATGACGCGATGGCGCCACGCCCCTCTGCCGCGGCCCGCCCCGGCCACAGCCCTGAATGGTGTTTTGGCGAAGCGTGACGGCGCTGCGCACCTCCGCAATGGGGCCTGTTCCGTGACTACCCCATGCCCGCCTCCCATAGGCTAGAGGCTGGTGACAAGCATCAAAGGCATAAATCCCGATATAAGGGAAGACATTACCTTTATAAAGGAAAACAAACACCACAAATTACTCAAACTGAAGTAAACACTAAGTAAACTAAAAACAAAAGTATGTGTTGGAAAGTAAATGGGCCAGTATAAAAACTCAACTGAAAGTGCAGTTCAACTGAAAAGAAAGTACAACAACTGAAAAGTAAGATGCAACCATCAAACTGTCCTCTGGAACACCCACCTGAAGGGTAAGTACAGACAGCCACGTCGGATCCTCGAGTCCAGCCGTCCTCTCTTTGTACGTTCCATCTGATAGACCACCTCCGAGTAATGTCCTGCTCCTCAAGCCTCAACCACGATCAGCTTTGTCCTTTGTCTACAACCAACACAACGTAGTGCGGGTGTTGCCCGTGTAGTGGTGAGTATATGATACTCAGTAGGGACCCCGAGACATCCGAAGGTCTCCATAATCCACAATGGATAAACCAAAAAGGAAAGATAAAAATACAAGTATCAACCGACTCTACATAGGTATATGCCCATACATATACCTAAGTCATCAATTCCAGTAATGCTCCCACTCACGAGCTCAAGTACAACCCAGTCCACACAGGAAAGTATAACTCAATCCACACAAGAAAGTACGTCCCAATCCACACAAGAAATCAAGTCAATATTATCGAAGATAAAGATTGAAAGTCAAGACTCAACTCACACAGGTATACTAAACACAATGAGGAGTGGAGATGATTGATGTAGCCTATAAATCATATCCTCTATCGTACCCACATAGGATCCAAGTACAGATGTCATCGTTGACGGACCCACATAGGATCGAAGTACAGTAACTGTCGCTGCCGTACCCATGTTGGATCCAAGTACAGTCGTCATCGCTGCCGAACCTACGGAGGATCCAAGTACCGTCGTCCTCGCTTCCGAACCCACGTTGGATCCAAGTACAGTCGTCATCGTCGTGGCAATCGCAGCCAGCTCTAGGGTTCCCGCAGAAAGCATGCTCTATTCTAGGAGGGTACGCTCCACAATCCAAGGGGGTCAATACATCAACTGTCATGAAGTTCAGAGTTTATGTATCACAATGTTCCGTCTCGTCAATATGAACTCATCGCGACAGATGGCGTGTCAATCAGACGCCAGGTCTGAGAGTTATTGGCATTTTTGTTGCAGGGGCCCGGATGGTTTTTAAGCTAAAACCAACCCGACCGTACTCTAGATACATCCAAACCTCGAACGGAGTAAGCCAAAATAATCGTCTCACAAAGAGGACTTCAACAAAGTCGACGGCATGTCAATCGGACGTCCGGAGCTCAAGTTATAAGCGTTTCCACTCCGAGGGCCCTGTTGGTTTTGTGTTCGAACCAACCCGGCCTTCTGAAAAGTTCTCCAAAACCTTGAGTGTAATATAATAAAACAATCGCCTCGATCCAAGGATCCCAACGCAACTGATGGTGCATTGATCGGAGGTCCGTAGCCCATGTTATTGGCGTTTGAACAGATCTATCCAAAAACAGAGGGTTTGGGCCCGGTCCAACCCGACCCAATACCCCCTGGGTCGGCCCGAACTGGGTCGACCCGACCCGGGTCTAGGTCCGGCCCAGTTGGGCGTGGCCCGGCCTGGCTGACGTGGCCCGGCCCGGCACAGGGGACCGGCCCGACCCAGTTGACCAGTGAACCCATGTTCAGGCTACCAGAGGAGGGAGTAGGGTACGTAGTTTACTGCGGTGCATCAGGGACCAGAATCGGGTGTTTCCTGATATAGGAGCGGGCAGTGATCGCCTATGGATCACAAAAGTTGAGACAACATGAGTAGAACTACACTACCCATGACCTGGAGTTAGCAGTAGTGGTCTTCATCTTGAATATGTGGAGGCACTATCTGATAGGTGAGCACTTTACAGTCTACTCTGACCACCAGAGTCTCAGGTACATCTTCTTGCAGAAGGACCTGAACCTGAGACAGTGGTGATGGCTCGAGTTTCTATAGGACTATGACTTTGAGATATTCTATACTCCTGGAAAGGGGAACTTAGTATCCGATGCTCTCAGCAGGAGGACATGCATCCAGCTACTTGGAGAGGTGACAAAGTAGTTAGCCGCTTTATAGATATCCTTCATGGATAGAGATGGGGAAGGCTTTCTACAGTCGCTCATAGTCACACCTCCACTTCTTCAGCGGGTCAGAGAGGCACAGTGTGGGGACGTTGGCTGTGAGACGCGGCGTGCACAGATATCCTCAGGACATGCACCTGATGGATTCTCTGTAGGAGGAGAGCACGTCGTCCTTTTCAGAGGAAGTACCATGGTACCGGCTACTTTGCAAGAGGAGGTGATGAGGGAGTTTCATACATCCCCTTTGGCGGTACATCCATCAGTGGTGAAGATGTACCAGGATCTCAGACGACATCACTGGTGGCCGAGTATGAAGAAGGTTGTGGCAGAGTTCGTTTCTCGATGCCTCACCTATCAGTTGGTGAAGGTGGAGCACCAGGTACCAGCGGGCATGGTACAACCCTTGGAGGTCCCGAAATTGAATTGTGATAGGATATCTATGGATTTCGTGACTGGACTACCACATACTTCTATAGGACACGACTCCATTTGGGTGATCGTAGGCCGACTCACCAAGTCGGCCCACTTTCTACCTATCAGAGAGCATGGGTCAGTGGAGAGCTTGGGACACCTCTACATTAAGGGAATAATACGACTTCATGGTGTTCTGTCATCTATCATTTCCGATTGAGATGCTCGCTTTACTTACCAGCTTTGGAAGGGGTGGCAGGAGGCATTCGGAACGCAACTACACCTGAGCACCGCCTTTCACCCTCAAACGGATGGTCCGACGTAGAGGACCATTCAAACTCTAGAGGACATGCTCCATTCATGTGTCCTCGACTTTTGTTGCATTTGGGAGGATCACCTACCTTTGGTAGAGTTTGTGTACAACAATAGAAACCACTCCACCATAGGGATGGAACCATATGAGGCATTGTACGACTGACCTTGCAGATCACCTATGTGCTGGATAGACCCTGGGGAGTCAGAACTTGTGGGACAAGAGATGGTCCAGGCCACGACAATGAAGGTTCATGTCATACAGGATTGGATGAGAACATCTCAGAGCCAACATAAGTCTTATGCTGACAGGAGGTGGAGACCACTAGAGTTCGAGGATGGAGACCGCATTTTCTTACGGGTCTCACCTAGACGTGGATTATGGAGATTTGGCTAGGGCGACAAGTTATCTCTGCGCTTCATCGGACCATTTTAGGTTCTCAGCAGGATAGGCGTGGTGGCCAATTGCCTAGCTCTTCCACCTCAGTTGCACCAGGTGCACGACGTCTTCCACGTATCTCAGCCGAGGAGATACGTGCACTACCCGATGCAAATCATCGACCATGGGGAGCTGGACATCGACGAAGGGGTGACTTTTTCGGAGGTCCTGGCAGAGATTGAGGATCGACAAGAGCGGGTCCTACATGGGTGGTTGATTCCTCTAATGCGCATCAGGTGGCAGCACGGGAAGCTCTAGGAGAGCACTTGGGAGTGGGAGGCTCAGATGCGTACATAGTACCCTCACTTGTTTCCCTAGTTTGTGATGTATCTTTACGGTGATGTAAATCCCTGAGGTGGGAGTAATGTAAAGACTCGTAAATTTCAAGGAAAATTTTTTCTTAAATTATTTGGGATTTTACGAGTACACAGTTTCTGACGGCACCCGATTCTGAGGCCCAGTGTGCCCGGAATCAATTTCCAAAGTTTAGCTCTGGTACATTCAGTGAATGAATGAGTGGGTTTTTTAACATTTGAACCGGTTCTTAGAATCAAAATCAAAGGGCACTGATGAAACCGCAGCGTCGGTAATTACTTAAGAAGACCTTTATTGGAGCTGTGTTTGCTCGAGAGGAGTTGTTTAAAAATGGATTAAGTGTAAAGTGAAATAATGTTGTGTCACAATCTTATTTCTCTTTTCTAGGTGGTTTATTCATAGGTATGGGAGTTGGGGTGGGACCCACTAAAATCATGACTTCTCCTGATAGGATATTAGTGAGGTGGGCCCCACATGAACCCCACCCCTTCAAATTCCCTAACTCCTCAAAACCCTCACATAAGTTATGTCAACTCCCATTAATTTGTAACACTCTCATCTCTCCTCTTTATTCAAGCCAACAAACTTAATTAATTAAGTTAGATTTTTGTTTGAATTTGAAAAAAATTAAAATTCATGGCTTGAAGTAATAAAATAAGACCAGTATTATTTTATTTTGGGGTTAGTTGTTGTGTTGAGAAACGAGAGAGGTAGAGCTATTCTTCTCTTGAGAAACTTCATCTTCTCCGGAGAAGAACATCCCTACTTCGACGAAGAATGTCGTCACACCGTTCCATCATCTCTCCACGTCAAATAAAGGGAGACATCGCTTCCTCCTCCGACATTATCCGTCGACGTATACGGATCCTCACCCCATGACATCGTTTTCCGCGAAGATAGATTCCGTGAATTTCTTTGAGGTAGGGGTTGATTTTACGTTCACGATTAATTTGACATTCTTCGTTAATTTAATTCACCACTTGCTATCAATATAATGGGAGGAGGTCAGACCACAAAAGCACAGTCGATCCTCCTCTCCTTTTGTTGTTAATCTTCATTGTGGCTTGAAACGGAGGCGACGCGGTGCCGTTGCACCGCGCAGGAATGAGAGAACCGCGGCCGGAGTGGGCCACGATGAAGGAGCACGGCACCGTCGCACCGCGCCGGTGAAGCTGAAGGAGGTCATGGCCAAGAGCGGGCCATGACGGAGGGGTGCGGTGCCATCGCGCCGCGCCAGACGGTCATGATACGTAGCCTTTGGCCATGGAGGTTCAGTAAGAAGGTGTCCGAACTCAGTCGGCCGCCGACACTTCAAGAGGCGGGACCCGCGGGGGTCCCGCGGCAGCTCACCGGCCGACCAAAATGGTCGGTCGTTTTCGAATAACCGGGGGGCGTAACCCCCTATTTTACTAGGGAGGACCCCACCTGAAAGAGGGGATGCCGTTTATTCAATCAAGGGGGGAAGCTCCCCCCCCCCACATCCCGCTCGGCCGAGAGCCGAGCCGCCGCACATGCGTACCGGGCTGCCCGCGCCATGCCGGGCCAACCGCGCTGGGCCGGACCCCTCGCATCGGGCCGGGCCGCGCCGACACGGCTGGGCCACGCCAACCAGGCCGGGAAATACCCAACTGGGCCAGACCTGGACCTGGGTCGGGTCGACCTGGTTCGGGCTGACCCATGGGGTATTAGGCTGGGTCGGACCGGGCCCAAACCCCCTGTTTTCGGAAAGATCCGTTCCAATGCCCATAACATAGGCTATAGACCTCTGATCGATGAACCGTCAGTTGTGTTGGGATACTTGGACCGAGGCGGTCGTTGCAGTATATTACACTCGAGGTTTCTAAGAACTTTGTGTAATACCAGGTTGGTTCAAACACGAAACCATCCGGGCCCTCAGAGCGGTAACTCTTATAACTTGAACTCTGGACGTCTGATTGACGTGCCATAGACATTTTTGAATTACTCTTAGTGAGACGGTTCTTTTGAATTACTCCGATCGAGCTTTGGACATAGCTGGAGTATGGTGGCGTTTGGTTTAGCTTAAAACCAACCGGGCCCCTCGGAAGAAAAAGCCAATAACTCTCAGACTGGGCGTCCGATTGGCGCGCCGTCTGTCGCGATGAGTTCCTATTGACGAGATGGATCTTTGTGATACATCAAATCGGAACTTCGTGACAATTGATATATCGACCCCTTTGGCTCGTGGAGTGGAACCTCCCAGAATCGAGCGTGCTGTGTGCGGGAAGCCTAGAGCTGGATGTAACTGCGACGATGATGACGACTGTACTTGGATCCTACGTGGGTTCGGCAGCGAGGACAACTGTACTTGGATCCTCCGGGATTTCATCCCCGATGACGACTGTACTTGGATCCTACGTGGGTTCGGCAGTGACAGTTACTATAACTAGATCCTATGTGGGTTCGGCAGCGACGCCATCTGTACTTGGATCCTACATGGGTTCGGCAGAGGAGATGATTCAGAGGCTACATCCATCATCTCCACCACTCTTCATCTTTAGTATACCTGTGTGAGCTGAGTCTTGACTTTCAATATTTATCTTCGATAAGATTGACCTTATTTCTTTTGTGGATTGGGACATACTTTCCTGTGTGGATTGAGTTATACTTTCCTGTGTGGACTGGGTTGTACTTGAGCTCGTGAGCTGGAGCAGAACTGGAATTGATGACTTAGGTATATGTATGGGCATATACCTAAGTAGAGTCATTTGATACTCGTATTTGTATATTTCCTTTGTGGTTTATCCTTTGTGGATTCTGGAGACCTTCTAGAGTCTCGGGGTCGCTACTGAGTATCGTATACTCACCCCTGCACGGGCTAAGCTCGCACTATGTTGTGTTGGTTGCAGATAAAGGACAACGCTGATCGTGGTTGAGGCTTGAGGAGCAGGACGGTACCCGGAGGTGGTCTATCAGGTGTAACGTACACAAAGAGGACGACTGGACTCGAGGAGATGATGAGACTGCATGTACTTACCCTTCAAGTGGGAGTTCCGAAGGACGGCTTGGTGGTTGCTGCTTACTTTTCAGTTGTACTGCACATTCAGTTGGGTTTGTATACTGGCCCATTTACTTTCCAGCACATACTTGTGTTTTCAGTTTACTTAGAGTTTAGTTCAGTTTGCGTACTCTGTGGTGTTTGTTTTATTTTATAATGGAAAAGCCTTCCCTTCTGTCGGGATTTACGCCTTTGGTGCTAGTCGCCAGCCCCTGGCCTATGGGAGGCAGGCTTGGGGTAGTCATGGCATGGGCCCCGAGGATGGGTCGTGATAAACCGGATGTCTTATTTTGTTAGTTTCTCTTTTTCCATGAATGAGGATTCAATCCATGTTTCTTAGTTTCTTTGATCATCTTTCCTATTTATTGATAAATCATAAGTCTCTATTGTACCCAGGTGCTGAGGTTTTTGAAATAGAATTGATGTACATTTGACGTTATGTTTGACACCTGAATTTTATACCTTGGTAATAAAGACCAAACCCTATGAGGGAGGGGAGGGGGTATGTAGGTATACTCAGAGGATGAATTGAAGCAATGAGGTCTGTTGATCAGTGAGTTTCATCTGCTAGTGTAGAGGTGGAAGGGCGTACCATATTGGAGATCGGGCGGGGTCTACTAGTCCTCGTCGGTGTTCACGACTCCGACACTAACTCTGATGTCATATACATATGTGGTCTGGTCTTAAACGTGAGATTGTTCTCAAATGAGGTTTCAGACAAAGGATTTTATCATAGCGTCCTGCATAAGGACTGTGAAGTTCTACTTGATGGCGTATTTGTAGAAAAAATGATGGTAGGATACCTCTTTATCGGTTCTTCAACTATGCATGGAGCTAGTAAGTGGGATTCATCAAAATCCTAATGGAAGTGGGAATAATAGATTGCCTCCCAATCTTCTAATTCTTTAGACTTACTTCGACCTATTTTTATGTATTATAACTTTAACCACCAGTAGCTGTCTTCATCTTTTTCTTACATCATTTCCCTGCATTTTTCATTGACCTACCTTAGACTGAAATCATACCTTCAAATATTGATTTTTAATACGGACCAAAACTAAGTCGTGAAGTGCAAGTAACATTTTTTTTGAATTCAATAGAAACTCATCTCTTTGGATTTTTTTTATGTTTCCAGTTCTCATGAGAGGTCTATACTCACAAAGGATCAATTTGGAGAAGGATAAATTTATAGTGACATCATACATTGAGTTTTAACTATTCTCCTCACATGGATGACTAGTGTAGAGATTGAAGAACTCATATAATTTGTTATTATCATCAGATCTTCCTCTTTGTTGCCAATATTTAGAGTTAAATAACTGCACTATATATATATATATATATATTTGAATGGGTTGAAAGTGTGGTCGCACAGTCCCTTATTGTAAAACTATGAATATTTATAAAGGAATATTTTTTTTCATATTTAATTTTTATTATATATTTTAAAAGACTTCTCTATTGGTGTGGTTGTGTAGGTTTTTTGGTGGGTTTGTGAGAAACTACCCGGTGTGCCAGGCGATGAAGACTACTAGAATTCAGGTGTGCATTGCCTTATTCTCACACACACTGATTGATGACTCTACTGCTATTACACACACAAACATATGTAATAGTAATAGTCTCACACAGACATCTAGGTAATAGTAGTTGTCACCCAGAATGAAGTACATAATATATATTTGTCGTAGAGTAATACAGAGACTGTAGTACTCTTCCAAGATATATGATAAGTGACTGTAATATGATTATTCTACTACCTTGACTCTACTATTATTACGCGAAATGTAATATGATTTTCTATCCAACAGAGCTTTTGATACTGCATATTTCAATTGGTGCATTTCACTTTATTCTGGATTTGGTGTTCAGAGAATTTAATAGGCTTCATAAATCACAATCTGAGCCTACATGAATGAGGTTCTACAATTTCTGATGTGTTTCTAAACTCTCAAGATAATGTATTTTGAGATTGGGTGAAAAATTAACATCTTTCACGTGGATTTTTCAATCAAGGTAGTTGATACTCCTCATATTTTATATTGATCTATCTTCTTGAGGCTTGTGGATTAATGCTTATAAGATTTATATAGAGAGAATTCCATAAATCTAATCTGTTTGAAAACGTGTAAAAGCTGCGCATTCTAATTTGAGTATTTTTTTTGTATTTTTGTATTTTTTAATCTAAAAATAGATATAATTCAATGAAATAATTTCACATATCCATTATAATCATACCAATTTATGGTTTTAGAAAACAACTACGAATGCACACACATAAATCTACAAAATCAGACACATAAAGCTATCATATACTTACAAGTCTCTCTAGATTGAAATAAAGTGTTGTTTAACATTAAAAAAACAAGAACAATAATAACAATGATGGGAATTTGGTCTCGAGTCATTTGGAATTTATGAATGTATTTGTTTTTTCTGTAATCACATGTTATTGAATTCTTCGATTCTTATTATACTAAAATAGATTTTTTTGTTTTGTCCTCCTACATTATTCTGCTTATTTGATTTCATCCTTTTAAATTTATCAGGGTATTTTGGAATATTAATATGAAAAAAAATGTTGTGGAAGACTTATGTGGATGATCATATTTGAATTTCATTTTTAGGTTTGCATGATATTTATTCAAATGCTTCCATGTTTATAAATTTCAATGTATTCATGTTATAGGATTACAGGTTTATATATTTATTATTTTACTAATTTTTAAGATACAGGTTTCTAGGCTTCAGGTTCCAAGTTTGTAAATTGAAGGTTGGGTTTACAAGATGTTATATTTTATGTTCAATAGTTTATAGTTTGTGGGAGCCCATGTATGCACACATATTTTTGCAGGTCTGCACAAACATGTTTATAGGTTTGTACAAAACAATTTGCTCATATAGGATTGTAGTTTGCACAAAAAGGGTTGTACAAACAGGTTTTCAGGTTTTCACAATTATATTTTTATTGTGGGAGCCCATGTATGCCCAGTTTTACAGAAAAAGGTTTTCGCGATCTCATTCTCCCCCAGCAGACATTGTTTTTACTAATTTTTTTGTTCAATAGTTAGTATTTTTCACAAACAGGTTTGTAGGCTTATATTTTTCATGGTCATGGGTTTCTATGTTACTGGTTATAAAATTACTAGTTTTCCGGTTTGTATGTCATCCAGTTAAAATTTAACTGTTTATAGGTTGGTATGTTAGAGGTTTTCAGGTTCCATGATTATTTCTTTAATTCCACAAAGGGTTCCATATGAATAATAGAATGAAAACTGTTATTATAATAAAACATTAACAATGAAATATATTGATATCAAATTCCATGGTAATCCACTAAACAAGAACAAAACATGTATTCCAAGGTCTGAATCATTTTATCGGTCTATATAATATGTTGATTTTAGAAAGAAGTATCGAAATGTAATCAGTACCAAACAACATTTGAAGACCTTTCCAAAAATTAGATGTAAATATATGATCATTATTAGATTTAATGGAGAGAGTAACTCCTTGTGACTTGACTATATCCTTGATATAAAATCTAGAAAATTGATCTTAATAAAAAGTATCTTTAATTGGAAGAAAATGTTTAGATTTAGTTAATCGATCAATAAAAACCCAAATCACATTTTTACCTCAAGAATTATCATGCAATCCCATTATGAAATCCATGGACATATTTTCCCATTTACACTATAGCACTGGAAAATCTTGGATCATCCCTTTTGGAAATTTTCATTTTAATTTAACTAGTTTAAAATTCAATAATTTCTTGGTAAATTATGCAATATCTATTTTTATTCCATTTCAATAGTAAAAATCATTAAGGTCTATATATATATTAGTGATAACATGATGAAAATAATGGGGAACTATTAGATTCACTCAAATTGTTTTTCTTAAAATTTGAATGAAAAGGCATACATAATTTATTTCTAAATATCAAAACACCTTCTTTTTCAATATTATGTTTAGAATATTACATTTCTTAACCAATTATACCTTTTCATGTAACTCATGAAATTAATTTTTAAATTTCACAATTCTTTGAAATTGAGATGATAGGACAGACACTTGAAAAAAAATATAGGAGGTTCCTAGAGTCAAAACTTCTAGTCGAGAATTCATCAAATCATTTTCCAAAGGGTCATGTTCTAAATTTAACCTGGTTAATGCAACGATATTTTTCCGAATCAAAGCATTGACTACCTTGTTTTCACTTCTAGGTGATAAAGAATCATGTAATCATAATCCTTGATTAGTTCCAAACAAATTCTCTATCTCTTTTTAAACTCATTCTATGTGAATATATACTTAAAACTGTTATGATAAATATATATTTCAAATTTGGATATAAAAAAATTATTCCTTCATATTTTTAATGAAAATTTCACAATAAATAATTCCTGATCAAGTGGAGGATAATTTAACTCATGTGGTTTTAGTTGATGTTAAGAATAATATATTAAATCATCATTATTCAATGTTACACAACCAAGTACCTTTTAAGAAACATCATTCTTGATAAAAAAGTCACCATTTATAGAGGGGAGATCCATTACTAGGGCATTCACTAATCATAATTTTTAGTTCCTAAAAACAATTATCACACTTCTTTTTTGAGATGAATTTGACCCCTTTATGAATTAAATTAGCCATAAGGATGGAAAATAGAGAAAATTTGTCAACAAAAATCTAGTGATAAACCACTAATTGAAGAATAAGATAAATATCTATGAAATTGGTAGGTCTTGACCACTCTTCAACAAATTCAGTTTTAGTAGGGTCAACAAATATTTCATCCACAAAAACAATCTGACAAAGGAAATTAAATTGTTACAACTAAAATTCACCCTTACTAACATTTCCATATAAATTCATTAATATTAAGGTTTTTAAAACAATCTTTAGGTTCTTTTAATTATTCTCATAAATTTTATAATATACAAATATATAACTAATAAAAACAACCAAATACTTATCTAATAAATGATTGAAAACTCTATTCATTAGATTAATAAATAATACACAGGTATTTGAAAACCCAAAGGTCATAACTATAAACTCATAATGACTATATCTAGTCTAAAACATTTTATTTAGGATATCTTCACTCTTCAACTTAAACTAATGTTATCTCAATATGTGGTAATCTTCAAAAAGTTATACACTTGATTGAGCTGATGAAACAAATCATCAATATAAGGTAATGTGTAGTTGTTCTTAATAGTACGGTTATTCAAGGCTCTATAAGAAAACCAAATTCTCATTGAACTATCTTTAATTTAAAAAATATGACAT
The DNA here is from genome assembly GCA_963277665.1 of Viscum album. Lineage (NCBI taxonomy): Eukaryota > Viridiplantae > Streptophyta > Magnoliopsida > Santalales > Viscaceae > Viscum > Viscum album. Next base: position 1,365,644,936 of record OY728145.1, on the reverse strand, counting down.
GATCAGCCCGTTGGGATGTTCTAGGTTGAGTGAAAAGTTTATCTATAAACTAAAAAAATATTTTTCAGTTATAAAGGTTTGGCTTGAGCTATTCAATATGGTGATTTTGAATTTTTCTTAGTATCTTGTACTAATTAAATAGTAAAAAAACCTATCAAATATAAATAAAACCTAGTAGATCTATAGGGAAACATCAACATATTTATTCACTATCGAGAAATCACTAATATGAACACTTTATTTCATTTCAAAACACATAGAAAATAGATTTAACTTCCATGTATTATCAATTTATCATCTTCTTGGTAGGTTATCAATGTTTTGAAACCACTTATTTAAATTTTCTTGTCTCTAAAATCTATTTTATCATGATAGACTAAAATTCAATCCCTACCCAAAATAATATCAAACTACACCATGGGAAATCAAAATATATTTGTAGGGAATACCATCACAGTAATAAAAATTAGGAGATTCCCATTAATCTTGGTTACTATAATATTTCCACCTAGATTTTTCACCAAAAGTACTACCATGCTTTCATGATTTGATATTATTAGTATTATTGAAAATTAAAAAAAAAATAATGAAGGTGAAGATCCATAGATCAATAGGGTATTTGAATAATTCAAATTAACTAGTAAAACCCATGTCACTAATTCATTAGATTTATCCACATTAACCATAGTATTAGAAAAATAATTTTCCACATCTTTTTTACATTCAGTCTAGATGATTTCCATCCCATGTAACTAACTTTAAACACTTTTTAGCATAATAACTCAAATCATTAAAACTAAAACAACTGATATATGGATGGATATTTTATACAACATTATTTAATTATTTAAGACTATTTTATTTACAGTTAATATCCCTATAACCTAACTTAACACATTGAAAACAATTTATAGAATTTACTGAAAATTCCCCAGAATGATTTTTACCACACTTATTGCAAGAAGAGAACTTAATTTTCTTACCTACATAATTCTTTGATAAATGATTCTATATTTCCTTCCATCCAGAACATTTTTTCTTCTTATTATCATTGAATACATGATCATTAGTGAACTCTATTTCCACATTCTCAACACACTTAACAAGCCTTTTTTAACTTTTTCTTTCATGGAAAGAAAATTCCCTTCAATATATTTGTTTCATTCTAGATTAAAACCAATAAATATTAATATTAAGATCCCAAATACAATATGGAACATTATTGGATAATATTATAATATTTTCTTTATAAAAATCTATAGAATCTTCATCAATTTACCTCAATTACTAGAATTTTTTCTCCATTTTGATTTAAATAACCATAAGAAAATATTTATAAAGGAAGATATTCTAAAATGTGTACCATTACATGGAATCAAGATAACATCTCTCTTTTTTATTCTTAACCAAATGCCACCATTAATCATAATCACCTTGAAGATGATAAATAAAAAGGGTTAAATTTTTTACATTCCAAAAACCCCATGTGTTTAAATATATTTTCTATGGAATTGATCTATATTTAAACCAAGACTAGATCTAAAGATACACCAAATTTTAGGGGGTTCTATTTCATGAAATTATAAACTATTTTCATGTTTCTATATGGTATATATGGAATCTCTATAGAATAAATTCCACTGCTAATTATAAATGGTTTAAAATAATCTATCTTAAAAATAATATAATCAGTTCCAATATCTAGAATTTTGGGATTATAATTTAGAATGATATCATACTCTTGGTTCCTTCCTACTAAAGGATCCCAATTTCCTCTAAGGAAAACAATTCTAAACAAAAATATCTTAAACAAATAAACACGGTAATATTAAAATTCTATATCAATTCATCATAACTATTTGGTAAAATATTTTAATGCCTTTTTATTATCATTATCCTAACCCCTAAAGCTATCTAAACCTTTTCTCTGATACCTACTATATCGATCCAACCGAAAACATTATAAATTATGGTGACTTGAAACTACAATTTACGTAAATTTCTATGGATACAATAGGTTTAGAGTACTAGAGTATTAGGCCATGAATCTTACATAACAATCCCATATAACATATAGTGGACACTTCAAATTAGTAATTATTTTCCAACCAAGCATATCTTTCAAGAATAAATATGTTTTATTTTTATGAAATATCTTCAAAAATTTTTAATTGACATCATACTTGTCCCTAATCATCCTTAATTTTATATTAAAAAAATTCTAAAATATGGTATGAAAAAAATTTATTAAGGTACATGAAAATAATAGATACATTAATTCAGTGAAAAAATGAAAACCCATGAAATACCTTTCCATAAATGCATTCATTTTTATCAAAAAATATTATCAATTTTCCTTTATAACGATAATTATCCTACCTTTAAAATCAAACAACTCCAATGAAGACTCATTAGAAAGTACAGAAAATTCATGTAGGTTCCTTGGGACATCATTATCTTAAAACCCATACAAAACCCTTAAAACTTTACTAACTTGTGACTGATATCCAATATAATTCTCTTGATTACATTATCATTACCCAACTCATTCGAGAACTATCAAGAAACACCCATCATATAAGATATATGTGGATTAATCATAACCTATAATTTGGATCATCCCTTTATATTAGTTGAATTAGGCCCACCCATGATCTATAATAGGTAAAAACATTCATAAACAATGTCCAAGTACCATATCAAGAATAAAACACTTGAGAAAATCTTTTTAAACCCAAGTGAAAATACTTTCAAACATCAAAATACCATTTTCATATAAAAATCCATTTTCAATACTGAAATTCTTAGAAAAAGGGGAGGAGAGTTTTCCTTATAAGAAAAAAATAAAATGATTTAAAAGAATCAAAACATCAAATAATTGTTATTGTGGCGGGAAACTCTATTTTCAATGTATATAATAAAATAGAACATACCTTTTATCTTGTGTAATTAATGTTAAACAAATTCTATAAAAAGATTCCTTTTTGAAAACTTTTGAATAACATTTACATAAAATTCACCTTATATATTTTTTATTTCCATGTAAATACTTTAACATAAATTTTTTGAAAACATTTATGTGGAAGGGAATGATTTTTAAAATAAATTATTATATCTTTTAAAATGAGGTTTTAAATTTTAGTGTCCCTTACCATGAGTCAAATCATCATGTATGTTTCTTATGTTCTTAAATAATAAACTAATGTTAATTATTTACTATCTTAGGAACCATCATAAAGTTCATTATTTCCATTAGTTTACTTATTAACTTGTCATATGCAATAAATTAACCATTTAATTTTATGTCCGGCTCTTTGATGATATTTATTTCATTAGTCCAAAATGATTTCGGTAGGTTGACTATAGTCAAAGATTACATTATTACATATTATACAGAGTAATAAAAATGATATAATTAAAACTTTTATACATATATTATACTTTTAATACTAGTCATAAAATATGGTTATGAAAAACGAACAATGTTACACTCATGGAGACATTAGACCATACAAACACATGAGTAATGTATTAATTTTTCAATGATCATTAACGAAAAAGGTATATATTATTTTAACATTCTAGAATGATAATAATAGCATAAGTAAAATATTATTTATTTAAATATACTTTTATATATTATCCATGTGATGTGGTGATGAAAATAAATCACATCACTTCATGAATGTGGTAGTCCACATGTACGATCAAACAAAATTATCAGTTTTCAGTGAATGGAATAGTAAAAAATTAAATGATATATTATATTTTAGGAATGATAAATATGTCAACAATAACTTATATATATATATATATTTCATCATTATAAATATCTATGAGAGATGGTTATGGAAAAAAATTACATCGGTTCGTGAGGAGTTAGTCTACCATACAGAAGAATAATGGTATCATTTCTTTTAGTCAGAGTGTGTATCTAAATATGGTAGTGAAATGAGTTCCCAATAAAAATTTATAATTAAAATATGTTTAAATATAATCTACCAAACAATTTAAAAATGGGTAATTTATTTAAAACAACATATCAATATAAGTTTTAATATTTTAAAATATTGGTCAAATATTGATTAGGTCTCACTTAAAACACTTTGTAAAAATATTTTTACTTTTGAAATCAATTTATTCAATAAAAGAATTATATAAACACTAATTCAAAAAAACTATAAGAGTTGTGGGTTTTTTTCCAATTAAAATAAATTCAGTTTTAAATCATAGAAATAAAACAAATAAAAAAACAATATAAAATTGAATATAAGAGGTTATGTCTCAAGCTGAGACCTAGAAATCTCCATTTCACAATTAACATCTACTATGATGTGTATATGAAAATAAAATTTGATCCACCATGATCAGGTATAAAATAGTATGATAACTATCTAGTATACATAGGGGCCTCTTCCATAGTAATCATGAGATTACAAAAGTTAACAGGATGCACTGGAACCTATTCCCAAGTAGTCATGAAAAACATGAGTAAAATGTTTTTGAGAAGATATCATAGTATCTTATAGTTTAGACCCAGAGTTAGTGTGAATGTATAAAAATATTATATACACACATTGCATATAAAGTAGAGATAAATGATTAAATAGAGAATGTAATAAATGTAGAAAGGAAAGGTCTTTCTCTGTCGGATATTCTCTAAAGCTCATGACTCTTAAATGTAGCTTGAGAGGTAAATCAGGTCGAGTTTCTAAAATTTTCTATAGAATAGAGTGTAATAAACTATTTTATTATAACTAAAGGGAGGAAATTGATGTTTCTATAAGCTACAATCTTCTTCTATTATGTGTAAGAATGATGCAACATGTTGTTACTCTTTTGGTTTTTCTATAAGATTCACTTGACTTCAGATGTACAACCCTATGTGTGTTTTTCAGGGTTATCTACATGAGAGAGACTACTACTTATTTTGACAGTAGAATGTCTAAACAAACATCCATATTTTCTACTCCTCATACTATGGTATGAAACATTATTTAATGCATATCTTTAATAGATTTAAGTATATTAATTAAAATATTCAATCGAATTAACTACGATAATATAACTATTTTAGATATTTAATTCAAAATAAATAAACAAAAGAAAAGTGTAGGTGAGTATTTTGAATGGTGACACTTTTTGGCGGTGTCTAAGTCTGTTGGTGAGACAGACTCTAGAAGAGTCTAGGTTTGGAGTAAGGTGTTTGGAATAATGAGTAATTTGTGAAATTATTCATGCTATGGTGATAAGTTTGGCTAGTTTTGAATCAATACTTTACCAATTTTTTATTTTGGCAGAAGGATGCCACAACTATGACTCATGCTAGATGGTAGGTCATATCGACACATAGATAATTTTTCATTCTGGTAGTGAGACATAACTGATGGTAGATAATCTCTACACTTATCCAATTTTGGATCTCACTAGTGAATCATTTATAATAGTGAGACATTCTATTAATTTTAAAAAATATCATCTTAGTGGTGAAAATTCCTTCATGGTAAGACATTCTTTGTGGTTACTCATTCTTAATAGCAAGTCTTGTTAGTGTTGACTCATACTTAATGTTGAGTCTTTTTGGTGGGAAGACTTACTAGAAATGACTCATCCCTAATGGCGAGTCTTCCCAAACTTAACCATATTTTAGCCAATATTTATTATATTTTAAAATGTTCTCATTAGTCATAAAAATTATTAGTATCATAATAATCAGGATTTTTTTATCATTAAAACAAGGAGAAAAAAAACTTCTGCTTTTTTTTATGAGCACAAATCACGACATTTTATATATAAGATATCAATAAAAAATTATTTTATTTTATACAGCATGATATAAAAAGTAAAAAAGATACAAATTGTATGAAATATATTAAATATATTCTATCAAAGATAAAGAAAGGAAACATGATATTATGGAAATAAAATAATATTGTTTGAAATGAAAATTAGACACATATGATATTAAACAAATATCTATACTAGAATATTACAATTGTGTCAAATAAATATAAATAAATTCCATTAAACCATATCATCCTTTTTCTATTATTAAAAAGTGAATAATAAAATAGGAAATGCATATATGAAGAACAAAATAAGAATAATCATCATGATTTACATTATGAAAAATTAATTGATAGTAAAGTTTCAAAAAAATACACCAAAAAAATTTATGATAAAAAAAGTCTAAGGACCAATGATTCTTCTCAGGCTGGGTAGAAGGAATCAAATGAGTTTTTCAATTATCCTTATATGATGCAGAAGGTGTATAATCCATGTAAGGGGTTATAATAGGAACAACTATATGAAAAATAGGAAGATAATGGATTTCACTGATGTGTATTGGTCCGAGGTGTCACACAACTTCTCATGGAGAAAGAGAAATAGGCTGAAAAAAGGATGGAAATAGTTCATGAGAATATATGGTCACACTGAGCCTAAATTACTATAGAATAGTAACTGAAGGGTTTATGTGAGTTGTAACTGGAATGGACTCATGAGCCACAACAACAGTTCCATGAACATACAGAACTGACTTCATGAGATTTAGGAAATCGATGATTATGTTTTCACATCTCTCAATAACACTGAAGAAGTCTTTCTTTAATTACAAAAACCATTGTAGCAGAGTAGTCATGACCATCAACTGGTTCAGTTTCTCCTTAAAAACATGACTGAGTAGAGACATCCTCAAATTTTCTTCTAGATACTTTAAATGAACATTCATATCATTCATAGTGATGATCCTAGATAGATAGTACAAGACATATTTTTTTGATAGATTCTCTATCATACTTCATGTTCTTCATATACTATTTCACTAACACAAGTAAAAAATCAGTGTTATTTCGTATTTGTTGTAATGTATCCTGAGTTTGGTCAAGTAAGATACTATAAGTATCTATAAGATCTTCTCTCACAAAGGTTCTAAGCATGTCAACATAAAAGACAAGAGGAGGAGCACTGGAAATATAATCCATAGAAGTAATATTTTCAGTACTTTCTAACAAGGATGCTATGGAATCAACAAATTAACACTCCATCAACTCTATAATGGATATTAATGATTCATATTCATTGTCCAAACTTATGTTTTCTATTTCAACTTCTTGGATATGATGCATCATTTTTTGCTAAATATATTTAATCAGTATGTCAAACAAATATTGAGAATCCTTTTCACTTAACTTAGTAACCAAGGCTGGTCGATTCCTCAAATGCACATAAAACTAAGTAAGAATATTTTCTACAAAGGATTCTAGATCATCCTTGGTAACCACATCAACTAGAACAGGTGGATGAATAGGTGAAACCACTCTCTCTGTTGAACATATATCTATCATACCAGAAATATCAATAGCATAACTAAAGTACCCTTTAGATCCATTACATCTCCAAGATCATGACCACCATTATTTGGTGAACTCCTACAAAACATGTCCCATTACTCAATCATTGTGTCCATCCATCATTCAAAATCCCTAAAAATAATCTAAATAATTGAAGAAATAAAAAATGCAGACCCAAACACATTAGGTACAACAATAGGATCCTAATCAAACCTCCATACTTCACCTGATAGATCATAAATAGTAGTGTCAACTCCCAACTTCTCAATTATTAATGGATCAAAAGTATCAGAAACATTCATATGATTAAATTCTAACTATTCAAAAATAGTCTTCTCATCAACCATCTAAACGTAATCTATAGGAATATAAATATCACCAACAATAGATTCAATTGGATTACTCTCATGAATTGGGGATTTATCCCCCCTTAACTAATGCATCTGTCTCTTATCAAGTTGTCAGATCCATCTCACAATCTATTCTAGTTAGCTATTTTGATATATAAATAGAACATCCATTAGAAGGCACATGTCCTTCAGGCATTTCCACATCCTCTACTCTAATTGTTTCACTTAGACCATCAGTGTTAGATTCTCTATCATCATCCTCATCTCCATTTCTATTTACATCTTAATATTCTTCTTCAACATAACCATTACCAATCTCATCATAATATTTGTAATTGATTTTAAACTGATCTTCACATAAAATAGAAATTTCATCATCATCACCACCTTCCCTTAAAAGTTTCTATCTTTTATGGAGAGACCCAAGTGGGCTAGGTTCTCTATAATAAATAATAGGAGATATATGTGGGAGTTCATGGTCACTTATTTTTTCCACATAAAATTATTTTTTCCTCCTTATCCATATAGGCAGAGGCCTCTTATTTCTCATCACTATCAGAATACTCATAAATCTCATCTAGCTCCATAGCAGGGTCCACAAGTTCTCCTGGTATTGATGTGTGGTCAACTGGATTAAGATCATCATAAACATTTTCACCATCACCTACCCATTCCTTCATTTATGAGTTATAACTGATTTTCATCATTCTAAAAATTATCCTTGTGATGTAGAATCCACCATAGTCTACAAAATACTATCCATCTTGATCAAGAAGAACTTTTTCATTAAGAAGAGTAGAAATGAATTTTGTGTAGAGTAATGAATTGGATATTGAAGTTGGCTTACACATTTCCATTATACGAAGCATATGATATCTACAGAAATTGATATTTTTCCACTTTTTATAAGATATAAAAATCGACATCTTGATATCTCAAAGAAGAAAATTCATCATTTCATGGACATAATATGGATGTTTAAATTTAAAATGAAACATGTACTCACCATCATGTTTAGAAGCTCTAGGTATTCTGAAAATTTCTTCTTCTGTCAACCCAGCCATGGAATTTTCATAAAAAGGATAGTAGAATTTGGAATAGAGCCTTAATAATCATTAGTAAATCCATCATGAATAACATTTAAACATTCAGAACACTACCCTAAAGAAAATAATATTATATAAACATTAATTCTAGTTCTCCCCCAGTTTTCATTATCTTCAAATCTAAACTCAAATAAATGGTTTATGTAATATACCGACATAGGATAAAATGGTATCTTATTATAGGATAACCATTCCATCCATCTTTGGTCCAATAGGAATTTTATCACTAATTACTTTCTTGAATGTAGTCACACAAATTGAACATATTTTACAAGCATAAATGAATGATTGGAAAGCTCAAGAGTTTTCTGGTTCTACTACTACATGATGACTCAGATCCCCTTTATCCTTATTATAAGGTCACAACTTGTATAGAGATTATTTAGAAGAACAATTTACTATATCCATGGAGGTTTGATTAGTTGGTTCAGTAAAAGGAAAAAAGAATTATGACAGTCATGATAGAAAGGATGGAAATAGGACTCGAGTGGAATAAAGAGAGGAAAGAGTGTATTGAAATTAGACAATTTTCTCATTTTATATTAATTGGGATTTATGGATTTGAAAAATCAAAATTAAAATATCATTTAAAAATTGAAACACGGAACAAAATATGATTTAAATTAATAAATAAAGAAAGCATACATAAAATAAAATGGGTGGTTTAAAAACTAAAAGGGATAAATTTTTAAAAGGCATGAGATTATTTCTAATGCTGAGTAATAGCACAATAGTGGGAAGTTTTCAATTGTGATAAATTAGAATGGTGAGAAATCTAAAAAGGTGAGAAATAAGTGAGAAGTCAAAAAGGTGATAAGTAATAATGGTGAGAAGTTTCACAATGAAGAGAAGTCACAATGGTGAGAATTTTCACAATGGTGAGAATTCGCAATGGTGATAAGTTTCACAATAGTTAGAAGTCAAAATGGTGAGAAGTCTCACAATGTTGAGAAGTTATAGTGGTGGGAAGTAAGAATGGTGAGTCCCAGAAAATTAAATATAATTGAGATTAATTATACATAATTAATTTTTGATGTAAGTCGTTCTCTCATAATTCAATGGTTTAGTAAAGATATCAACAAGATATAGTTCTCTACCAATGTATTCAAGAGTGATGTCACCCTTCCAAAAATGATCTCTAAAAAATTGTAGTCTTTTATCAATATATTTTATTGTAGAATCTGATACTATATTATTAGAAATATTTATAGAACTTGTGTTATCACAATTTGCAGGGACAAGTCAAAATAGATATCCATAGCCTTGTAATGTGTGTTTTGTCCACAAAATATGAGCATAATAACTACCTGCAACTATGTATTTATCTTTGGTAGTAGACAGTTTAATATCAAATTATTTATAACCAAACCAAGAAAATAGATACCTACATAAAAGGTGATATGTTAAATAGTTTATTTTTCTATCTAACTAATATCCACAAAAATTAGAATCACAAAAACTAAATAAGTCAAATTCTTACCATATGGGATAGAAAAATCCAAAATTTTTAGTATATTTGAGGTATTTGAAAATTCATTTTACAAAATGTATGTCTTTCTCTTTTGAATTTTCTTGAAAATGATCACACATACAAACACTAAACATAATATCTTTTCGGATAGAAGTAAGGTAGGTAATACTTCGAATCATACCTCTATAACTAGTTTGATCAACTGGTTTCATAGCTTTATCAAGATCCAATTTATAGGTAGCACTAATAGAAGTAACACTACTCTTAGTTTTATCCAGATTAATTTTTTAAAATGATCCTCAGTATATTTTCTTTGATTTAAAATAATATATTCTTCATATTTGAAAAATATGTAAACCAAGAAAGAATTTTAGTTCACCCATTTATCTCATTTCAAATTCATTTTTTTCATATTTTAAAAAAATTCATATAAATGATTTTTTGTATATCTAAAAACTACCATTTACATTAATATTTACAACTAAAACTACTTTTGAAATTATTTTCATGAAAGGGTATAATCCGCTATACCTTTTGGAAAACCTTTTGAAATAAGAAAAAAGATGATCATGTCATTCCATTCACTAGGGGCTTGTTTCAAACCATATAAATCTTTTGTTAATTTGATAACGTGATATAGAAAATGGGGATTTTGAAAACCAGGGAATTGTTTGACCTAATCATATTTAATTGTATACCAATTTAATAATAAATTTATTTATATCCGTTTTCTAAAGTATGAAATATAGATGTGCTTCATAGGAAATAAGTATTCTAAGGGATTTATGTCTAGCTAGTGGTGAAAAGGATTCTTCATAGTCTACACCTTCTGGTTGACTATACCCTTGTGTAACCAGTATAACCTTGTTCCTCACTATTGTGCCTGATTCAACAACCTTGTTTCTAACATCCCATTTAGTTATTATTGTTAAGGTGTCATTGGGTCTATCTACATGTTCCCATAATTTTTTCATTAAAATTGACTAAATTATTATTTCATAACCATTTCCCATAAATCAACATTAATTATATCATTGGTGTTCCTAGGTTATGTTGTAACAAGAATACTTTATGTTCAACCTAGTTTCTTAGAGAATATATTGTCTATGTACCTATTTCTAGGTCTCCACCAACAATATCTAAAGGATGGTACTTAAGGGTTTTAATAACTCCAGAAAAAGAAGAATTGGTCACCTTAGGGATCTCTACAGGCTCAGGTTCTAGTTCTTGATGTTCATCAAAATTTGATGGTTTTTTTGATTGATTTATTGCAGAATAAAAAGGTTTGGAATTTAATTTCAAATAAGGTAAATAACCCTAATGGTTTTCTAAAGAGGTTTTGGGATCATTTGGATCTATCTAATCTAAGATAACATGAATAGATTCTTCCAAAGATCTTGTTTCCTTTATTAAAATCAATATAATATTTACTAGATGATGAATAAACTAGGAAACTTCTTTCATTAATTTTAGAGGAATAATTTTCAAGATTATCTTATGTTTTAAGAATAAATAATTTATAACCAGAAACTCTAAAGTAATTAATCGTAGGTATCCTATTATTCTAAATATCGTATGGGGTATGCTTTAATATAGTTCTAATTAACACTCTATTAATTATATATAATGATATATTCATAACATCTACCAAAAAGTAGATAGGTAAGTCATAATCATTTATCATTGTCTGAGAAATCTCTTGAAGTTTTATATTCCTTCTTTCTACAAGTCCATTTGTCCGAGGGGGCCTAGGAGTAGAAAAATTATGAATATAGCTATTTTTTTGAGAAAAAGGATCTAATGTCTTGATTTTCACACTCATGACCATGGTCACTTATTAAATTATTAATTATTAGTCCACATAAGTTTTCTATAGATCTATAATACTTAGTAATGTAAGAAAAAGATTCACTTTTTTAGCTATAAAGAACACCCAACTATACCTAGAAAAGTCACATGCAAGTATATAAGAATAGTGCTTCCCATTTAAAATAGAAACTATAGATGGTCCCAATAAATCCTTATAATCCAACTGATGAGTTTTAGAAGTTGAAACTTCTTCCATTTATTTAAAATAAACCTTGTTCAATTTCCTTTTTATGGGGGTTACAAACATTTTCATTTGGGAACTGAAGTTTTATTAGGTCTCTAACAAAACCTTTATTAGTATGCTTCTTAAGTGAGTAAATATTATAGTGTAGTACCATCTTTTTCCAAATCCATAATTAGTTATGAGAGGCACCCAAGAAAGAATTATTTTGAGAAATTAAATAATTAATATCAACAATATAAACATTTCCATTCCTTAAAGCATTACAAATTAAGAATCTATAGAATCAAAATCATTACATGCATTATTTTTAATTTTTACCTAAAAACCATCAAAACATAATTGTTAGATTATATGAAAATTATACTTCAAATAACAAAAAAATATTAATTTTGAAATTAAAATAGAATTAGTGTTACCAATATGTATATGGATGATGATATTCCCTTTAGCATTTTCACCAAAGATGAAATAACCACCATCAACCTTTATTTGGATCCTTAATTGTGAGTAGTCTCATATCATATGACTTGAAAAACCATTTTACAATTACCATATACTTTTACATGCGGTATTGAAGTAGTTTTCCTATAAAAAAATTATACAAGGAATTATTTTGGTACCCATATTTTCCTGGGACTCGATGTGTTAGTAATTAGGGCTTTATGAATGAAATATTTTTAATAGGTTCATTATAAATAGATTGTATGCTTTATGAAATAAACCCTTTGTTCTGTTCTTTTAAAAAATAATAGATATCAGAACATTATGAATTATATTTATGCACAAATGTGATCTTAACTATACTTCTCTTTTGAGGTTGGTATCCTAGTCCTATAACATACTATGGAGTAGTATGTTTACCTATAATATATGTCATTTTTTCTCTTGCATTGGTAATATTTTATAAATATTTCTATAGTTGTTAAATATAGAATTTAAGTTTATTATTCTCCTATAATAACAAATCATTATTACCTTCCAATAAAGTAAGGTCAGATTTAGTATTAGTAGATAAATTATGTTGTTTTTTATAACATTATATTAATCCTTAAATCCATTGAAAGTTTCCCCAAGCATATTACAATATTCAACATTTCTTATTTATTTAAATTGTCATAATTTTTTTTTATTTTATGAATTATCATATTTAAGAATAGATAATATAATAGGTACCTCAAAGATATGAGTTATGAAACACATGTTGGTTCTCATAGACTTCTTCTTCAGGACCAGGTTCTGAGTCACTAGAGCTATTCACATAGGTACTCCAAGTTTCTTTCATGGATCTCTTAAAATTATTTTGTAATCATATTTCTTTTTTATTAAAATTTGATAAGTATACTTTTATATTTACTTTTCACTTTCATTCATGAGAGGTTATAACATTTTTATTATCATCCCTTTTCCAATCTTTCTTTCAATTTCATTTTATATCACATTTTCCTTTATGACTAGGATTTCTAAAAAATTTCTTCTTCCAATAGACCTTTTTAAATATTATAAATAGATAGGTAATTTCCTCATCAAGGTTAGGCAGTGACTCTCTATCACTAGAATATTTAGTTTGTATATTTTACTTTTCATTTTTTGGATGCAGTGGGATTAAAACGAAGTTATTTTATTTTGGTCTCATTATCCTATTCTATATTGAATTCAAGTTAATCTCCGCAAATCATTGACATACTAATTAATTTTGTAACATATAGTTTTCTAATATCATAGTAATCTCTAAAAGACACTGATTTCCCTCCCCATCTTTAACAAATAAAACTGTGTAGTCTCATAATCTGATTCTTGTCCGACACTGGATTTCCAATGGAGCTCATAATGTTTACTATTTCATTGAACGTGAGATACATATAAGAAACTAATCCATCAGGATTCATCTTAAAATTATCATACTTAATAGTATATGTAATTAATCTCATTTACTTTACATTGGTTTTTCCCTCATGATAAAAAACTAATGATTCCCCAATTTCAAAGGATAGTTTACTAGATTAATTTCAATTAAATTTCTCTTCTCTTAAAAAACAATACAAGGCCTTAGTATATTTTCAATTATTATTATAGTATAGATTTGCATCACCATCCAAAGTACTTATAGAATTCTTAGGTAACACATACTTATTCCCAATATCAGTCCAAATCTAAAAACCCATAATTTCATTTTGCATCTTTATTTTGATCTTCCTCTATGAAAAAATATTTACATTAAAAAAGGTGGTATGTTAGTAGCAGAACATTATTGTTTATTATATATTAATATAACAAAATTTATAACTATTATAATGTTAAGATCATTAAATAATAACTAAAACACAGTTTTAAATGTTTTGAAATAATTTGATACCAAAGACAAACATTTGACACCAAATATTGGTCAGAGTGAGTATCTCAAGAGGGGGTGAATTGAGTACCCAATAAAATTTTCTATTTAAAATATATATAACTAAAGTACCCCAATTAATTTTAAAAAATTCCAATTATTTAAAACAATAGATCGATATAAGTTTCAATATTTTAAAATATTTCACAAATATAAATTAGGTATTAGATAAAAAATGTTGAAAACTATTTTAACTTTTGAAATCAATTTATTCAATAAAAAACTTATTTAATAAATAATTTAAACTAATAATAAAATTAGTTGTTTTTGTTTTCATTTTTTAAAAAAATTCAATTTTAAAGAATATAGTGATTAAATAAAAACAAAACACGCAATGGAAAAATGAATATAATAGGTTCATTATCAAGATGAGTCTTAGTTCTATCCACTTGGAAGTCACCTGCTACCAAGTATTTTATATAAAAATAAAAGTTGATTTACAACCTAGATGAGGTATACAACAGTTTGGTAACTGTTCAGGACACATAGGGACCACTTCAACAGTAATTGTGTGTGTAAAAAAATCCATACAAGGGACTCTTCCACAATAGTCATGGTAAATAGGCATAAAAAGCTTTTGAGGAGATATCTAAGTATATACCTGTT
This sequence comes from Viscum album, assembly GCA_963277665.1. Classification (NCBI taxonomy): domain Eukaryota; kingdom Viridiplantae; phylum Streptophyta; class Magnoliopsida; order Santalales; family Viscaceae; genus Viscum; species Viscum album. The sequence continues at coordinate 1,365,629,609 of OY728145.1, read as the reverse complement.
TATAGAAGAATACAATTTTCATGTTTAAAAATATATTATACACACACTACTCATAAAGTAAAGATAAATGAAAAAATAGAGTAAGTAATAAATATAGAAAGGGAATGTTTTTTTCTATATGATACGATCCAAATCTCACAACTCTTGAATTTTTCTTGAGTGGTATACATAGTCATGTTTCCAATTTTTTGCTGAAAAGATTATAGTAAACTCTTATATTCTTACTGTTGGAAGGAACTAGATGTTTCTATAAGATCCACTATTCCTCAGTCATGTGTAAGTAAGATGTAGTGTGTAGGTACTCTTCTGGTTTTTATAACAAGATTCATCTCACTTCACATGTGGATATCTATTTGTATTTCTTGGTGGTATCCAAATGGGGAAGATTGATACTTTTTTAACAACAACATACATGAAAAATCATTATGATTTCCTACTCCTAGTTCTCAGGGATGAAGAATTATTTAATGAATCTCTATAAAATATTTTAGAAAAATCATAAAAAAATAAGTCACTTTATCTATGATAATATATCCTTTAGGCATATTTAATTCAAAATAAATTAATAGAAGAATAGTGGGGGTGAGTCTTTTGAAAGGTGATACTTCCAGGTGCTGTGTACGTCTAGTGGTTAGACACTCTCTGGCGATGTCTGGGTCGAGATAAAGTTCATTATAATTGTGAGAACATCTTGTGGTAATTCATAATCTAGAGGTAATTTAGGCTAGAGGTTACTCAACATATTACTACCAAATTTTCATTCTGGTGGAAGGTTACCACAACTGTGAATCACTTATGATTATAGGCCATCTCAACACCTATAAGATTTTAAATTATAGTTGATAGACATAACTAAAAGTAGATAAACATTATACATTTACAATTTTGGATCTCAACAATGAAACATTTCTGATTGTTATACATTATAACACTTTTCAAAAATACCATCCTATTATTGAGACTTCCATTGCTGTGATATATTCTTGGCGTTGACTCATCCTTAACGATGACTCTTCTAGGTGTTTACTCATCCTTAAAAGTGTGTCTTCTTGGTGGTGAGACTTGATAGAGCTGACTCATCCCTAATGGTTAGTCTTATTTGACTTAAAAATATTTTATCCAATCTGTCTTATATTGTAAAATTTTGTTATAAAAAAAATCATTAGTATCATAATAAACATGATTTTTTATCATTAAAATAAGAAGGTCAGCACTGTCTGTTTTGATAGAACATGAGATGGATATAGGTTTTTCCATTAACATAAAAACGCATAAGTATATTTATTATAATGGTTTAATTATTTAATGAAGATTTATGTTGTTTTGGAGGAGTTAGAAGAAGAAATAAAACAAAATCACTCAGTTAAGAACAATACCTATTCTTTAAAAAATATCTTATGGTTTACCCCAGAAGATTTTATAGGATTGTTTTATAATAATAAAAATATTCTAGATTGTTATGATTTATTTAATGGATATATTTTTAAGATATATTTAGAATAATTTTTTATGTTTTTTGCAATGAGAATAAGAGGTTTACTTTTTAAAAGAGTGGGGAGGGGTACTATTGTAATTTCCTAAAATATTATGTTAATATAAATTTTATTTGATGTAAAAATGGATCCAAATAAATCATACATTAATATAACATTATTGAGAGTTTAAATGCTCTCTTTAAAAAAATTTGATATGTTTGGATCACATTTTTAGTGTAATCATTTTTTAACCCTTCTTTAACCCTTATCAAGATTACCGTGACAACAAGTTTTTCTACCTTTTGATGGTCATAATAGTTACAATAAATGAAAAAACAACTAATAAATTATACATGGTAGAAATTTTAAACCATATACTATTTAATGTTTTGAATAAATGTTTTTTTGTAATTTTATGTAATTTAATAAAATATTATGTACGATAAAATATCATTAATGTCAATTTTTTGAATTATTCATTACATTGAATTTAATAAAATCAATAAAACAAATAAAATTATAACCAAATATTATATTACATCTCTAACCTATTATATTAATTTAAAAAATTCATCAATCACTTAATTTATATCAAATTATATTTCTTTTAATATTTTTAAAATTATTTTTGTGATTTTTTACATTAATTGAACTATTATTATGTGAGCTTTGTGTAAGAATTCTAGGTAATTATTTCTTCACTTATAATTAAAAATAAATTTACATGAATAATATAAATAATTTAAATTTATAAATTCATTTTATTTCCAAATAAATCCCTGTTTATTCAAATGATATGAATATTATATTTTAAAAAAATAGTGTGACATTTTTGCCATTTCTTCATATAAAATATTATAATATTTATAATCAAATACAAAAGAAAAAGACCATATACTTTCAAATTAAAAGAATATGCATGTTTTATAATCAGAAAATAAAATTTATGTAACACCTCAAGCTTTCACGGTATGTTTCCCTTTGAATAATGCAATAACTTGCATTGTATGGAACTTTGAGATTTTAACATACCACGACCAATCAAACTAGTCGTTATGAATAATAATACCCACTTTCTGAATTTTTATAAATTTAATCTTTCCAAATGGACTTCATTTTTTGATTTAGAATATCGAAAGTAGGTTAGGGTGAATTTTTGGTATTTTTCTAAGAATATTCAATTTTTGATTAATAGTGAAAAACACAGCGTTATTGTTTAAAACTGACTTTTTTATTTAAATAATTAATTATTTTATTTAAATTTATTATAGTTCAATATAGATAAATAATACCTATATATTTTCAATGTCATTAATTGGATTCATTTTGTAATAATATTAGATATATAAAATTTTATTGAACTTTTTACCGTCTTCTACCAACCTCTAGGAGCATTTGCGAATTTATATAAAACATAATTTTACAACTTCTTTGAGTTAAATTCCAAAAATCTGAGAGACATGGCTAATATCAGTAAGTAAAATTTGGTTCAATAAGATTAAAATATTTTGTGGTGAATAGTAGCATTTTTACTTTAATTTACCACGGTTAAAAGTAAATAGGGTAATTAAGGGTAAAAAAGATATCATTATTACCATAACACATGTCATAATCCTATTGGATAAGTGTAATTCTACAAAAAACAACCTTATAAATAAAATATCATACCCTTTGATCCACTAGGATTAGATTATGACATTTATTATTATTTTATTTAAAGAAGAGTTAAAAGAGTTAAATTCAATGTTTAATAACAAAACCATTTTCAATATAGGGTTAAACACAATATAAATTCAACTATAAATATTAATTAGGAAGATAATAAGATTTTCTACATAATGATATTTTATTTATAATTTTTATTCATTAAAAAATTTAAATTATTTATGACACAATGTTGACGCAGTAATTACCTTAATAATGAAATATTAACATAATTGATATGATAAATATCCAAATAAATGTAATTTGAGACTTTTGATGAATTACACTAATTTAATAGGTTAATATGACATTTTAGGATTTAACATATGAATTTAGTTCAATGTAATAAAGTTTTTAGGACTTTAACAAAAATCATTTATTAAATAATGACAAAATTGACAAAATTGCGTTTTTAAATAAAAAACTCTATTATTGGTTGATATAATATTTCAAAAAATATGAGGTTCATCCAAAAGACTTTAATAATATTATATATGTCATTAATGAACCTATTGGTATTCTATTGGTAGTTTATAGTAAGTTTATTAACTATATAATATAAAAATTGAAAGAGATAGGGTAAATGTCAAACTATTTAACTAAGTGTTAAATCTAAAAGACAAGGTTAATATGGTTACTCAAACACATCTAAAATCTATTGGATTACTGGTTTTAAACCTATCCAAACCTTATCCTAGTAATAAATCATTTTTGATCCATTAGAAACTGAAAATGATTTTATTATTAAATAATATATCAATCTTTTTCTATGGTGACCCTCACACCTCTTCAAAAGGGGCACTTCTCATTCTCTTAATTTGACAACCTCAAAGCCTTTTGGGTCAGCCAAACCCTACCAAAATATCATCCCTACTTTCCTCCCTTCATCCTAAAGGCCTTATTTTACTCAGAAAGCCAACCTAGGTATCCTTTTTGATCAAATAAAAAGGAAGAACCCGAAGTAGAGGTAAATATTTCATCACTTCTTTTAGGTTATTTTCTTCTTCCACTTCCCCTTTCTTTGTGTTTTCCATTATAAAATTATAACTCCAGTATCTTCTATATAATTTTATGTTATTATAAAAATGTTTCAACCATATTCATTATTCTATCTATCTTATAAATGACAAAGTCATCATACATGCGTCCATATGGATTACCCTCTCCACGTCGTGGTGTAGTTAGTAATTAACACAATTCATCATTTGGATGAGTATAATAATGAGTATAAATGATTAAAATAATAAATATATCATGATAATGATTCTATATATATGTTATACCATCCAATTATGTATGATTATAATATCAATAAAATGATATTGTCGCTCTTGCATACGTACGGATTACTGTCTCCACGAACGTGATGTGATTCATTCCCCATCATAATCATTCAAGTATAATTTTTATTTTATGATTAAAAATAATGTTTATGAACATAATATCATTCTGTATATGAATCAAATACATCCTATCCATAATAAACATGGATTATGTAACCAATCATATAAAGGAAAACGAATTAGTTACCACCCGGAATGATGATACTACTAAAATATCATTAACAAAGAAATATTAGAAGATAATATATGATATAATATTAATGTATATAGTTATTTTTTAATTTAATAGTAATTATTTCTCCATTATACAGGAGGTTAAACTACCCTCGACCATGGAAAAGTACACGGTAATGGTTAATTTCACAATCTCTTTACTATCCGAGGTTATTTTTACGTAATTATCTACTTGGACCTCTTATCATCCACATACATGTTTCTTTAAAATTTATTTCCAAACCTTTTAACTATTTAATCAACAATGGGTTAAAGTCATTTATACCCTTATTTTACTTTATATGTTTTTAAATGAATCTTTTCGTCATTTTCCAAATAAGGTAATTTATGACCTTTTCGACAAAATTAAGGTAAGAATGTCTTTTAACTTGTACAGTGGGTGCAGCTATTTTCTTCTACTATAATGTCGTTGAAGCTTCCCTTACAATCATATAATAATATTTTCAAAATAAATTTTTTATTTTATAATTATATGACTTTTATGTGATTTCAAAATAGAAAGAGACATTTCTCTAAAAAAAGTTTTGATTTCATCTATATCAACATCCTTTGATGGATTTTAAGCTTATTTGAAGTTGAGTAATTATGATACAAAACTTCAATATTTCATTGAAGGTATTGTGATATGTTTGCTTATGGATGTGTTATTTTTACACCATTAATGGAATATGGATAAAGTATTGACATTTCATATGCTAGTTTTAATACGAATGTTTATGTTATGTTTAAACCTTTTCATATGAGGAATGAATTGGACTTAGTAAGTGATGTGTGGAGCCTGCTATAGCTCCTCGATTCATCGGTAGGTCTAATGGGACAAAATACTATCTTGGTACAAGTCCTTGAAAAAAATATTATTTATTGTCTTGGCACAAGGCCTTGACTCTGTGGTTATGAAGTCAGGCATTATGCATTCCATCATTATGAAAGTGGCTGTTGATATTGCATGTTATTATTCGAATTATAGAATATACTAGTGAATTAGTAAATGGAATTATTTTATTTTATCTTTTCCATATTATGCTCAATTTTCAGTTTAAATGAATTTTGTTTTAGTCTTATACATTGCCTTAAATGTTTATGCTTATTTATTAAATTTTCTACTATATTGTTATCCTTACAGAGAATCTGAGCTCACCCATTTCTATGATTTATTTTTCCCAAGATGCAAAGAAATATATTATTACTAACCTGCAGGGATATTCTAAGGGATATGAGTGTTTCCTATGGATACTATGTTGTTGTAGTTTTTCATTTTATATTATAATGTAAAACTTATGAATGTATCTAGTATTTCCAAGGCTACTAAAATAATTGGTCTTTAGAGGCTTGATCTTTTGTGATCATGACAATGTTTTTTAATAATGAAACGACTCTGGGTAATTAGGGTTGGGGTGTTACAGTTGGTATCATAGGAAGTTTAGTACCAACCTCTTAAACTAGATTTAGAAAAACTCTAATTAGAGAACATTATCCTAAGATAGACATTGAGGATTAGTATATAAGAACTTCCTAGAATTTTGGTACTGTAGATATTTTGTGAGTTTTCCAAGAAATACATCCCTGTATGGATATGAGTAGGTAGAGGCATCTATGGAATAGATGTACCTAGAGGTAAAACCTGAAAACACCACTTTGAGATAGACTCGAATGCGAACTAGTGCACGACAACATGCCTTGTTGTACTCTTGGTTACGACACTCCCGAGGGGATATGATTAGGATTAATATAATTTAATTTACAAACCATTATGAAGGGTTTATGAGTATAGAATTCCTTAAAGAAAACATTTTTATGATTATGGATTACATCCATAAACTGTTCAATTTATGTTAACTGTTTTACAAGTTTGGAATTATGTTTTGTGATTCATAAACTAATCTAGTGTATGCCATTGTTTATACATGTCTCCTAATGGAAGGAATGAAAACCATATCAACACACGTAATCCATGTTGGTATTTCCCTCCTACTCAAGATAATTATAGTGGATCTGGTGAAACAACTAATGCTGATCAGCTTATCACCATACTGGGATAACTCACTCAGGTAATGAATAATAACCTTACCCTTATGGAACACCCTGATCCAGAACGTGGAGGATCAATATTAGACGAATTCATGAGGAAACAACCACCAACATTCAATGGGACTAAAAATCCATTAGAAGATGTGAAGTAGATAAATTCCTTAGAGAAAATATTTCATACTTTGGGGAGTAGTGAAATGGAAAAAGTTGTCATGGCAGTTTATCGCCTCATGGGAGATGCAGATCAATGGGAGTCATTGATTCAAAAACCAAAGGAAGATGATGAAGTATAAAATATGGAATAGGGGGAGTTTAAAGTGTTTTTCTTAGAAAAATACTTTCCTTTTGATCATCGAGCGGATATTGAAAGACAACTTCTGAGTCTAAGGGAAAAAGAGGATGAGAATGTCGCAAAATTTGAGGCTAGCTTTACAAGGACTGCAAGGCATACAGTAGATTATATACATAACCCAAGGAGTAATATTTATCGATTCTTTTATGGGTTAAAACCATCTCTTTTTTGAGAATTAGTCTCATAATCCTTCTCATCGTATGAAGATATTGTCTCTTGTGCTATCAAGATTGAAAAATAATTATCTAAGTATTATGACTTTAAAGTAAATAAAAAGAAGAAGAGATCTACTGAACACTCTAGAAATGGAAATAAGGGGAAGAAGGGAAAATTTGAATATCCATCCTGTAGTAAATATGGGAAGAATCACCCAGTCACTTGCCTGAAGGGAATGGGAGTCTGTTACATGTGTGGTTAAAAAGGACACCAATCTTGTGATTGCAAGGGGAAGAAAGAGGATATCAATGTTGAATGCTAATATTACAGAGAAAATTAGAATTATGGAAATGAATGTCCTACGCTCCAAGGGAACATACCATAGAAAAGGCCAAGGGAGAAAGGCCAATCTTATGCGATCAGTACTGCTGAGGTTGATGCTCCAAAAGACGTGGTGGCCAGTAATTTAATTGTTTCCTCATGTTTAGCAAATGATTTAATTGATTCTGGATCATCGCATTGTTTCATATCTTCCCAGTTTTCTAAGAAAATTTTATATTTTCAATTTGACTTAACAAGGGAGTTTCTAGTCAAAACACATAATGGAATTATCATCGCTACAATTTTTTTTAAATCAGTTACCATTAGGGAATATAAATGTTCTTTATCTGTGGATCTAATTGACATACCCGTGATTGAATTTGTTATAATCCCCTGTATGGATTGGCTTTTGGACCATGATGGGAAAATATATTATAAGAAGAAGGAGGTTACAATTTTTGATGATGATAAGGAGTAACTTATCTATAGAGAAGAAAAGTCACCATCTAATTCTTATCTAGATCCACCCCCAGTAGCTCTACTATATTCAATTATTGGGGAAGAAGAGAAAGAAATAACTATGGGTGAGGAAAACAATGTTCGAATAGAGGACATACCTATTGTGCAATGATATGTTGACATGTTTCCATAGGATTTACCTGGACATCTTCCAGAACAAGAAATTGAGTTTTCCATCGATATAATTCCTGGTTCAAGGGCCATATCGAAGACCCCTTATGGAATGGCCACTGTGGAATTATTGGAACTAAAGAAAAAACTAGATAATTGAGTAATAAATGATTTATTCTCCCTTTTGTTTCTCTATGGGGAGCCCCTGTCATTTTTGTTAAGAAGAATGATAGATCTATGAGGTTGTGCATTGACTACAGGGAGATCACTGCTATAAACATAGAGAATATGCATCCCCTACCTCACATTTGATGATTTATTCGACCTACTTCATGGAGCATAATAATTTTCAAAGATTGACCTTCGATTTGGATATCACAGTTGTATGTGAATAAGTAAGACATTCTGAAAACAGCATTTCGAACTAGGTATGGGCATTACGAGTATACAGTAATGCCTTTTGGATTGATTAATGCACCCTCTGTTTTCATGGATCTAATGAAACATGTTTTCAAGGATTATCCTGATGAATATTTAGTGGTATTTATTGATGATATACCGGTATACTCAAAAATCTATTAAAATCATGAAAATCACATGCGCACTATTCTGAAAACCCTTAGAAGAAATGAATTAAATGGGAATTTTAGCGAGTTTGAATTATGGCTTTAAGAAATTTATTTTCATGGCCATATTGTCTCTAAGGATGGAATACTTTTTGATCCTTCATAGAGAAAGGAAATCCAAGAATGTCCAACATCGACGAGTATAACTGAGGTACATTGTTTTATTGGTTTAGCAAGTTATTATCGGTGTTTTGTTTATAATTTTTCCCGATTGGCTAACCCATTAACAAATCTCACATGTAAAGGGGTTAAATATGTTTGGAAAAGAGAGTGTGAAGAATGTTTGGAAGAACTGAAGAGAATATTAGTCAATTCTCCTATCTTGACTCTACCACCAGGGAAAGATGAGTTTATTATTTATAGTGATGCCTCAAAGAAAGTACTTGGTTGTGTGCTTATGCAAAATGATAGAGTTATTGCCTATGCATCACGACAGCTAAAAAATAATGAGAATAACTATCCTACTCACAATCTTGAGCTAACAGCTATAATATTTGCTCTGATAATATGGAGACAGTATCTATATGGTAAAAAATGTGATATTTGTACTGATCAGAAGAGTTTGAAGTATATTTTCTCACAAAATGAACTCAAAATTAGGAAAAGGTGATGGCTTGAACTACTCAATGATTATGATTTCAAAATACATTACCACCCAGGGAAGGAAAATACGGTGGAAAATTCTTTGAGTAGAAAGTATCCTGGAGTGTTGAACAAGATGAGAGTTGAAAGGGATCCTATTTTCATGTATCTGGAGATAATGGATATGGGAATAATTATGGAAGGTGAAAAATCAATACTTTTTCAAATTGTTTCAAAATCATCATTACTAGAAAGGATAAAAAGTTTTCAGGATAAAGATGAGGAGTTTCAAAAAAATATTAATGCTATGAATGAAGGGAGATTGAGTGACTTCATATATTAAGATGGAATTTTAAAATTTGGCAAGTGAATTTGTGTTCTGAAGATACCTAATAAAAAAGGTAATTGTTGGATGATTCTCACAGATCCAATTTCTCTATACACCCTCGTATCACTAAGATATATATATATATATATATATATATATTTGAAGGAACATTTTTGTTGGGACAACATGAAGATGGAGATGACTGATTTTGTGTCAAGATGTATAGTTTGTCAACAACTGAAAGCTGGAAGGCAATATCCTGGAAGAGTCATGACACATCTTCCCATACCTAAGTGGAAATTGGATAATATTACATTGGACATTTTCATGGGGCTACCAAAGACTCCTAGATGGAATGATTCAATATGGTTCATTTTTGATCGTCTTACCAAGTAAGCAGATTTTCTTGCTATAAGAGAATACTTACCACTTGAACGTTTAGCAAGACTGTATATTAATGAAGTAGTAATACTTCATGGAGTACCGCTATCGATTGTTTCTAACTGTGATCCCCATTTTACATCAAGATTCGGGAAAAGTCTTCAGAAATACATGGACACTAAACTTAATTTGAGAACATCCTACCACCCTCAAATTGATGGACAATCAGAATGGACTATTAAAACCTTAGAAGACATGTTGAGATCTTGCTCACTTGACTTCGAAGATATGTTGGAGCAATATTTACCTCTGGTAGAATTTTCCTATAATAATAGATTTCATTCAAGTATTTAGATGGCACCATATGAAGCGTTATATGGAAAGAGATGTCGCACACTAACTTGTTGAGATGATGTAGGTGAAAGAAAACTCGAAGGCCTGGAATGTGTTGAGGAAAAAATGGAAAAGGTGAAGGTTATCCAAAGCCACATCAAAGAGGCCCAATGTACGGAAAAGAGCTATGACAATTACCAATGGAAGGATTTGGAATTTCAAGTAGGATACCATGTTTTCTTAAAGGTATCTCCATGGAAGGGTGTTATACGTTTCGGTAAGAAGTGTAAATTGAGTCCTAGGTACATTGGAACTTTTGAAATTTTAGAACGAACTGGAGTTGTAGCTTATCATTTGGAAATGTCTCCAAGCCTCTCTAAAGTTCATGATGCGTTTCACATATCACTATTGAGAAAATACATGCATGTCCCAACACATTTACTCACCTATGAAAAAATTGAACTGGAACCTAATCTATCTCATTGTGAAGATCCTGTCAAAATTCTTGATACATGAGAACTAGTGCTGAGAAACCAGACGACTCTTCTGGTAAAAGTACTATGGAGAAACTGTAAGATGGAAGAGGCAACATGGGAACCAGAGAAACTTGTGATGAAGAACCAAAGAAATATTTTTGTTTGGTAGTATTATAGAAATTTATAGGAAGAAATTATTTGAATTATGTAAGAATGTAACACCCCAAGCATCCATGATACTTTTCCCTTTGAATAATTCAATAGCTTGCATTATACACAACTTCGAGATTCTTATACACCACAACCAATATAACTAGCCGTTATGAATATTAATACCAAATTTTTAAAATTTTATAAATTTTATCTTTAAAAATGCACTACATTTTAGGATTCGGAATATCAAAATTAGGTTAGGGTGATTTTTTGGTATTTTCCTGAAAATTTCACTTTTTGATGAATTGTGAAAAACACTACGTTAATGTTTAAAACCAACATTTTTTTTAAACAATTAATTATTTTATTTAATTTTTTTCAGGTCAAAGCAGATATATAATACCTATATATGTTCAATTTAATTCATTGGAGTCATTTTGTAATATTATGAGATATATTAAATTTTATTGAACTTTTCACCGTCTTTTACCCACCTCCTTGGAGCATTTGTAAATGTGTATAAAACCTAATTTTACCACTTCTGTGAGTTGAATTTCTAAAATCCGAGATACACAGTTAATATCATTAAGTAAAATGTTGTTCAATAAAAGGAAAATAATTTTTGGTGAATAGTAATTTTTTAGTTTTATTTACCATGGTTAAAAGTAAATAGGGAAATTAAAGATAAAAATGATATCATAATTATCCTAAAAAATGAATTAATTATATTGGATAAGTGTAATTCGACCAAAAACAACCTTATGAATTAACTATGATCCCCTTTGTTCCACTTGGATTAGATTTGGACATTTTTATTATTTTATTTAAAGAAGAGTTAAAAGAGTTAAATTCAATGAATAATAACAGAACCATTTTTAATATAGGGTTACACACAATATAAATTCGACTATAAATATTAATTAGGAATATAATAAGATTTCCTACATAATGATATTTTATTTATAATTTTTATACATTAAATAATTTAATTTATTTATGACACAACAATGACACAATAATTACCTTAATAATGAAATATTAAAGTAATTGATATTATAAATATCCAAATATATGTAATTTCAGACTTTTGAGGAATTAAACTAATTTTATATGTTAATATGAAATGTTATTATTGAACATATGAATTTATTTTTAAGTAATAATGTTGTTAGGACTTTATCAAAACTCATTTATTAAATAATGACAAAATTGAGAAAATTGAGTTTTTATGACAAATACTATATTTTTGGTTGATATAATATTCCAAAAAATCTAAGGTTCTGCCAAAGGGCCTTAATAATGTTTTATATTTCATTAATGAACCTATTGGGGTTCGCTTGGCTGTTTATAGTATGTTTATTAACTATATAATATAAATATACAAAGAGAAATATCAAATGTCAAACCATTTAAATAAAAGATAGATCTAAAAGATAAGGTTAATATGGTGACCCAAATCTGTCTAGAATCTATTGGTTGTGTGTTTTGAGACCTATCCCCACCTTAGAATCTTAATAAATCATTTTTTATCAATTATAAACCGAAAATGAGTTTATTATAAAATAATATGTCAATCTTTTCCTAAGGTGCCCCTCACCCCTCTTATAAAAGGGCACATTACATTCTATTAATTTCAAAACTCCCGTGAATTTTGGCTCTACCTAGACCTGACCAAATATCCTCCAAAATATCCTCTATTCATTCTATGGGCCTTCCTTTAATCAGAATGCCATCCTATGGACCCATTTTGATTAAATCAAAAGGAAGAACCCGAAGAAGAGGTAAATATTTCATCACCTCTTTCAAGTTGTTTTCTTCTTCCACTTCCTCTTACTTTGTGGTTATTATTCTAAAATAATAACACTAGTATATTATATATATTGTGATGTTATTATAAAAATTATGCAACCATATTCATTATTCTATCCATCCTTTAAATGAAAAAGTCACCTTACGTGTGTACGTACGGATTACCGTCTCCACGTTGTGGTGTAGTTTGTTACTCAAACACTTCATCATTTGGATGAATATAATAATGAGTATAAATGATGTAAATAATAAATATAAAATTATAATGATTATGTAAATATGATATACCATCCAATTATATACGATTTTAATATCAAAAGAATGATATTTTCGCTCATGCATACGTAAGGATTACCATCTCCAAAAACGCGATGAGATTCATTCCCCATCGTAATCATTAAAGAATAATTTTCATTTTATGATTAAAAGTAATATTTCTGAACATAATATCATTATGTATATGAATCAAATACATTCTATCCCTAACAAACATGGCTTACGTAACCAAACATATAAAGGAAAATGAATAAGTTAACACCCAGAATGATGATATAACTAAAATATCATTAAAAAGGCAATATTACAAGACCATATATGATATCATATTAATGTATATGGTTATTTTATAATTTAATAACAATTATTTCACCATTAAAAAAGAGGTTAACATACCCTCGACCAAGGAAAAGTACAAGGTAAGGGTTAATTTCACAATCTCTTTATTATCTGAGGTTGTTTTTACGTAAGTATCTACTGGGACTTCTTTATCATCCACAACCGTGTTTCTTTAAAATTTATTTCAATTTTTTTACTATTTAATAGGAAATTGATAAAGTTCATTTACACCCTTATTTGACCTTAAATGTTTTTAATGGAATATTTCTGTCATTTTCCAAACAAGGTGCTTTATAACCTTTTCGATAATATTAAAGTAAGAATTTTTTTAACTTATACAGCGGGTGCAACTATTTTATGATATTATAATATCGTCAAAGCTTTCATTACACGTTTATAAGAATATTTTCAAAATAAATGTTTTCTTTTATAATTATATGACTTTTAGATGATTTCAAAATAGAAAGAGATATTTCTCTAAAAAATGTTTTGATTTCATCTATGTCAACATCCTTTGATGAATTTTAAGCTTATTTGAAGTTGATTTATTATGATTAAAAACTTCCATATTGTATTGAATGTATTGTGATATGTTTTACTATGGATGTGTTATTTTTACACCATTCATGGTTTACGGATAAGGTATTGACATTTCATATTCAGGTCTTAATACAAATGTTTATGTTATGTTTAAACCATTTAATATGAGGAATGCATTGGACTTAGTAAGTGAAGGGTGGGGGCCACTATTATTGATCAATGCATTAGTAGGTATCATGATGCAAACTCGTATAATGGAACAAGGCCTTGACAAAATCTTATTTTTAGTCTTGGTACAAGGCCTTGACTTTGTGGTTATGAAGTCTGGAATGATGCATTCTATCATTATGAAAGTGGCTATTGATATTTTATGTGATAATTCTACTAGTAGAATATCCATTTGAATAAGTAAATAGAAGTATTTGTTTTTATATTTACCATATTATTCTGAATTTTATGTTTAAAAGGCTTTTGTTTTAGACTTATACATTTCCCTAAATGTTTTTGATTATTTATGAAAGTTTCCGCTATATTGTTATCCTTACTGAGCATCTGATCTCACACCTTTCTTTGTTTTATATTTCCCAGGATGCGAAGAAGTATATTAATACTGACCTGCACGGATAGTCTAAGGGATATGAGTGTGGCCTATAGAGAATATGTTGTTGTATTTTTTATTTTATAATGTAATGTAAAACTTATGAATGTATCTAGTATTTCCAATGCTACTAAACTAATCGGTCTTTCAAGACTTGATATTTTGTGATCATGCTAATTTTATGTAATAATGCAATGACTCTGGGTAACTAGAGTTGGGGTGTTACAATTTAGGAATGTTTTCGGGCCATTTTATAGTCCTTATCAATTTATTTTCAACTTACATTACCCGATTTACCCTTTACAGTGCAACAAAATTACTAAGGTTAATTTTAAAATGGACCAAAAATAAAAGGAATGTATTTACATCATTTTGACCCACTAACATAAAATATTTAATAAATTTATAAAAAATCAAAATAAATAAGTGGTTGACTAGAATTTTAAATTAAACAGTCAAAACACAATGAAAAATGGTTTTTCAGAAAAATGGCTTTTTAATTATAAAATATTCTTATACTGAATTAAAGTATAAAACTCATTTTAAAAAATATAATTGGATTATTTTTAATTTTTAGTAAATAATGAAAATTTTAAACTAATCTAAAATCAATTTTAATTTATAAATACATTAAAGTAAAATAAAATTTTCAATAAATATAAATATTTTGACTTTTTATTAAAGAAATATAACTTGTAAAGAACTCATATTAAGATAATTTTGATATGTTGATTGAAAAAAATTAATTTTGTGAAATTCATATTTTATAATTTTAAAAATTAATTTTTAAGTAAAACATTATCCAAAAAAGTGTTTAATAAAACTATTTCCTTTTTGATTAAAAAATTAATTAATATTTTTATATAGAATATAAATATATAATCATGTGTTCTATTAAAAGTTGATTTATTGTATGATTAACTTCGTTGATACATTAATAATAATAAAAATTCACATTCCATCATTTATTTTAGTTGGTTTCTCATGAGCAACATAATTCCACTGACCGCCAAATTTAATATTAACCCAATTTCTTCAGGTTCCAGCCATTGAATAAAACCAAAAGATACATAGTTTAAGAAATAATAATCTTAGTGGGAAATCCCATTGGCATGAAAAATCATTTACAAGATGTATAAATCATAATAGCTTCTTCATTGACACATTAGGATTAAACTAGGTCATTCATAACCCTTACCAAAACAATAGATTTTTATAATATAATTAGACTTATCCCCAGTGTTCTCACTAAAGTTTTCTCATCTTATTTTCTAAAGGTTAACTAAGCCTTTCTCTAATACCAACTATAGTGACTGATACTTTTCATACATAGATATTACATCATATTAGATGAATGTTCATTATATATCATAATGATATATAAAATAATCGTATTGGTATAGTATCTTTGGAAACATGAAAAAATAAAAAACTGGTTCATAATACTCTCTCATTATGTCCTTTAAAACTTGAAATCTTCTTATACTTATTATCTTCAAAACCGTTATTCATAACCAAGGAAAAATAATCCAAGAAAAGGTGAGATCATATTCTCAGTAAGGGTAAACAATAGAGATATCAATGATCACATAAGCATAACATGAGCATAATGATTTTAGAATATGATCACAAAATTTTAAATCCATATCATGTATTTTATAGATAATAAACTTGAGTTATGGAATAAATAATCGAAGTTCATAATACATAAATCATAAATTAATCAAATAACATGAATTATGATAACATAAAATTAGTGTAAGACTTGGAATTATTGCAAACACATAAGCATAAAAAATTATTTCCATAGTAGTGAAGGCTTCACTATATGGATAGTCATAGTGGATTGGGTTCACTCTATAATCCATCATTGTTGTCAAGGTTCACTCCCAAGACTATCAGAGTAGATTGAGTTAACTCCCCAAACCAATGTAGTTTCCAAGGTTAACTCCCAAGACTATCATAGTGGATAATGTCCCTTAACTAGTTTTACTCTCCATTATTGTCATATTTATCTCACGAGTTATAAATTTTTACCCAATTAATTTGAGGTATATATAATTTTAGGCCCACCCATCCACAACTATACATTACCACCATCCTTGTATATAATATAACCACCGTCCTTGGATATAGTGCAACCACCCACAACATAATGAAAACCATACATATGTGTTCCAAAAGATCATAAAAAATTCATCCAATCAAAACTATTTAAAATAAATGGATCTCATAAACATTTCATCACATGATAACCCATGGAAAATAAATGGGTTTCAAATAAATTTCATCATCGAATAACCCTTAAAAAAGAAATGGGTTTCATAAAAATTCAATAATTTCAACATATCATAAACTATGGAAAAAGAATGAGTTTCATATGTATATTTTTATGATAAACATAAACCATGCAGATAGAGAATAAGGATTGTATCCTTGGATCATATACCCAATAAATAATAATTTAAATCAAGTGTTGTAGTCTTTGGTGAATAAATATACCATTTAAAGATTATTAAAAATTCTCCAGGAAAAACTCATTTTCCAGTTTAAAATCACTTATTTAAAATATATTTTTTAAAAATATTATAAAAACTTTTCTAAAAAATAACAATGGAAACTTTTAAATTAATATTAAAATCATTGGCTAGTCATGACGGTGGGGAATTTTATTTATATCATATAAGCTAAAAAATTCCTTTAATACTTTTATAAATGTCTAAAAAAGTACCTCAATCATAAGACAAAAAGAATGTTCCTTTTAACTTTTTTGAAATTAAATAATTGGTAAAAATTCCATTAAATAATTTTTATAGAATATTAAAAATATTCTTTATATCATTTTAAAAGACATTTATATTGAAGAAGAATTTTCCTGATCGAGTAATAAAAAAAATTTTGTATTCCATAAAAATGTTTGTTTAATGAGTTGAGTATTTAAAGAGTGGGAAATGAAAGGAAAGAAGTTAATATTCATAAATAAATAAAGTATATTAAAATTTAAAGGTATTTATTTTATAATCATCATATAATTTCCTTTAATTTAAATGAAACCATAACCAAACTTGATTAAAAAAGGATTAAAACATAACTCACATAACACTTTGGGAAGTTTTGAATTGTAAACCCCATGAAGGAAATAAACATAGATGGATATATAAATAACTATAAATTTCATAAAATTAATCTTAAAAAACATTCAAGAGAATTATATACACCACAAAAAATAAACAAGTGGTTAATATGACATATGTCCTCTAGAAATAAAAGTGATATGAAAATCCCTTAAGTCATGTCCAAATTCGTTCATACGTGTTTTAAACTCATATATAATAAATTTAAATTTATAATATATATATATATGAACCATGCTCATATATATCATACCATATATTATTTAGTTAAAACCATTTATCACAAAATTTTTAAAAAATATTTATCAAAATCATTGTTCTGGGTGATAACTACTTCGTTTTTCATGTATGTTTTAGTATGATAGTTTTTATACTTATATTATGATCATTTTACCATAATATAAATAATTTTATTGATGATATTAATATCATATATATTTATTATATACATTTTTATAGTAATTCATAAAAGAAGAGATAACAACACTAATAACACCGTTCTTGGAGATGGTATGATATTCATACGTTTGAATACTATTTTTAATTTTTGAGAGATGGAATGGAAAATAGTAAATAAAAAAAATAAATTTATATAATAAATATTATATCATATATTTATTAAGTCAATACTTGTTAACATTCAATTAATACATAATTGAGGAATGAATCACATCGACGCACAAGCGATGTTATTGTTTCCTAATAGATTGAAATGTAATAGGGTATATATGATATTATCCATTACTATGTATAATTATGTCACAATTATAAAAAAATATTAAACCATTAAAAATAACCATCTATATAAAATGATGATGATATATTGATTATATCTTTATGTGGATATGTTAAGCCGTACGTATGCACAAACAATACTTTCACTTCCCATCTAAGGAAAATAAGGTGAATAAAGGTGTTTTAATAATTAAAATAAAATTTAACTATATTTATAATACTAAATATATTATCTTATTAATATTAATATATATTTATATAAGATAAAATATTATTAAAAAGAAACCCATCAGTTAAGGTGATTACCTCTGTTTTTAAATAACTCCTTTAAATCATCACTTTAGGATCCTAGGGTTGGCCTTTTGGGATGAACCAAAGCTATAGAATGTGGATAATGTAATTTATTAGATATCTTGGTAGAGTTTTTAGATACATATGTCTCAAGTTTATGTGAATATGAAAATGTAGGGGTTCCCTTTTATAATTGAGGGGAGGGGAAATCATTGAATTTCGTGAAATATTGAAATATATTAAAGTTATTCTCAAGAAAGATGGTTCCAGGTGGAATATAAATGGGAACTAGATGACATATTAGACCATATATTATACCCCTTATATTCTTTTAATATTTTCATGTTTTTTATTTTAATTTATAAATTATTATTTTCATAAAATATCATTATTTCCAATTTAGAAACTATTCATTTAATATGAATTAAAATACATATATTAGAAGTTATAATTACTATATAATAATATTCATTAAAACTAACATATCATATTTATCTATAAAATCCATATCCCAGATTAACTCACTCAAATTATATTAATTATAATGTATTTAAAAATTATTTATTATATTTTTTTATTAATTGGAGAAATATTGCATCAGTGTTTCATAAGAATTTAAGGTAATTATATAATTACTAAAAATTATAAATAAATTCATATCAAGAAAATAATTTAATTTATCTCAAAATAGGTACTTATATTAATTCATAAATTTATTTTGTCCATTTTTGGACACATAATAGATATTTAAAACACAGTGAGTGACATTTTCTGACTTTATTTGATTTAAATATTATACAGGAAATTTTCATGGAAGAGTGTACATTAAAAAATTAAATTTAATGATAAAGGTTTAATTTACATCATTTAGTGAGAATTATTTTGAAAAATTATTTCCCTTTCACTTAGTTTTAACCTAGATTGACATAATTTACCCTTTATATCGGTGATAAATTTCACCACTATTACTATTTATATTGAAAAAAATGTAAGGGGAATATTTAGAAAAATTTAAACCACCTTATTGAAAATATGGAATAAATAATATAAAATGAAAAACCTATAATTGGTATAAATTAATTTAAAAATTATCATGTAAAAGGCGAAAAAATTACTTTTTAGAATTTTTTTAAGTTTAAAACTAGGATTATTCTTACCTCATGATTAGAAAAATAGAAATTGAATATTCATTTTTTTACTGAATATATAATAAAAAAATTTAATTGAAATCATTGACTAATATTTATAAATTTTATTTATAAAGACATAAGCACATGGAATGAAGAAAAATAGTTTTTCTAAAACATGCATTTTTTCATATACAAAATATTTTTATACCAAATTCGAACATAAAATTGATTTCAACGAAATTAATAATATTATTTAAAATAAAATAGAGCTAATTTTACTTTGGAAAAAATGTAAATTTTTATATTCATGAAAAAATATAGTTTTCAATAAAAATCAATATTTTCACTTTTCATTAGAAAATCAAACTTTTTAATAAAATACTAGAAATTAACCCTAGTTTAATTTTGTTATGATGATTGAAAAAATACAAATATTTTTAAAAAATATTTTTAAAAATGTAAATAATTAAAGATAATATTTTCTTCAAAAGGTAATAAAAATCATTATGGAAGGAAATGTATTTTTTAAGCCTAATTTAACTTCACTTATAATTGAATGATTATTTCATAATAATTAAATAATAACTTTTTATTTAGTAGTACATTTATGTATATATCATACTTTTTTTAATCCTATTCATAATCTCCAATTTAACATATAGGTTATAAATACCCGATTTAAATAATAATACTTTATGGTTCATTTAAGTTTTATGTTGCATGTCATATGTGCTATAAAAAATAATATTCATATTCTAAAATATTAGGGTGTTATGAATCAATTGGTTTATTATAAAACATATAAATGTATTTTGTATTTAAAATTAAGACAAAATAATATTTTATGATAAACATTATTAATTTAAATAAAAAACCAAAAACTCGTTATGATTTGAAATAAAATGTTAGATAAGTTCTAAAAATTAAACATTAGTTTTATAATTCCACATAAATATATAAAATTATTAGTTTTTCTTGATAAATAATTTTTTGGTAAATTTAATTGCTTTAAAATTTTATAATTATTTATTAGGTAATAATAAGGTCATAAAATATTTTTTTATTAATAACTATATTTTTCACGATTCACTTAAAAATTAATTATTTTAGAAAAGCCTCAAAAATAAATCCTAATATAATTTTGATTTTATATACAAAAAATGAAGTTATTTATAAAAAAGTAAAATTCTATAATTTTTATATAATTTTTTGAAATAAAAATAATTTATATTTAGATAATTGATTTAATTGAGAAAATGAACTCTTTATGTTTTAATTGTTCTACGTTTTATTTTTTATGAATTTCCAAATTATTACTATATTTTTATATAATATAGGTTTTATTATTATTATAATTTTAATATATAATAAATTATAAATCATTGTATTGTAGTTTTTCATGTGAAACACTCTTTTAGAAACCTTATTTATTTATGGTGATGTATTTACTAAAATACAGAGTCATTAAATTATAACCCCTTAAAACAAATTCACCCCTGAAATTTTATTACATGGAGGAAAAAAGTGGGTGTTACTTTGTCTAGTAACTTCCTAAGGTTCCCATATAGCCTCCTAAAAATTATGATTCCTGCCCAAAAATTTTAATATATGGGTTTTCATATCCCTCATATCGTTGTCTCTTTAATCTAGGATCTCCACAAGTTTTTCTTCAAATAAAATGTTATGATCCAATTTTATAACATTCAAAACCAGTCAATGTGATGGAACTTGTATTTAAATCATCAAATGTGATACATGAAACTCATCCACCTCTATAGAAAGGTGTGGAGGGTGTTCTAAATGATAGTTTATGACCTCAACATGATCAAGGATATTGAAGGTACTGATGTATCTCTGATTCAACAGACCTTTCTTCCCAAATATCATTACCTGATTCCAGGGATAGATTCTAAGGAAAACCTTATGACTAGATTCAAACTCTAGATATCATTTATGATTATCTATATAACAATTTTTTAGAATCTATGCAACTTCCATATGAAACATAATGATTGGAAATTTTTGTTTCATTTCTTAGACCAGGTTAGGACCTATCACTTTCTTCTCTCCAACTTCATCCAAGTATATTGGATATCTACATCTCTTCCCACAACAAGGATTATTCAGTTCCATTTGAATGATATAATGTATTTTTTTAATTTTATAACTATAATATGGATGGGTGTTTCTCCCAATATCATTGGAAATACATCAAAAAAGATCACATCATATCCTCTAGAGTTTTAACAGTCCTCTCATAATAAAAAACTTTCCAAGGATAATAAATAGTACCGAGACTCAAATATATCTCCAAATCTTTCTGAAGACTTCTATAAAAACTCATGGTAATCCCTAGATCCCAATCAAAAAAAATTAATAAGCATATTCCATTTAGCGTTAACTCTATATTTATATAAATTGTGGTGATTTTCTAAAGGGAGAAAACTTATTTGATGGATATAAAATGTGCTCACCTCATAAGGCGATTAACTATAACCTAAATAACATAATGAACCTAAGAAAATTTAGGGAGACTTATGATGAAATAAATGGTTATGTTTCACATTTCCATGTTGGTATGGGCAATGGTTACAACATACCCGTTTAACTTTTTCATTTATAGTTTAATTTTTGGAATAGCAATCATCATGATATGTTTTCTACAATTTATCTCTTAATGTTATCCCACCAGAAGATTTATTTTAGATATATATACATCTTCATAATTCATAGATTAATATAGAATGATGAAATATGTGCATCATACAAAATTTCATTCTTGAATTATTATTTTTGTGGGATAAATATATGGGTTATAAAGCTTACAACTACATATTTATCAAATTTTAACTCTAGAATATTTTATACTTTTTTCTATATCTCTAAATCATCTTTATAGGGTTCTTTGATCATTATGTGGATCAAAGGTTTAACAATTATTTAAGAAAGATATGATTTATCCCTTTATATTATGAGTTTGAGATTCATTTGTTGCAACTCCAAGACTATTATGTATCTTTCAAACCCTATCATGGATAGAGTGGAAATACCTTTCATATGAGGATCATTAACCACCTTGTTTTACTTATTAAGGTGGTAATTTAGGGAGTAGTCATAGTCTTTGATCATATCCATCCTCCAAATTTGGTGCATATTCAATTCCTTCAATATGAATATATTTTTCAAAATCTTATGATTAACATATATATAAAATGTTCACTAAATAGACAATGACTCCAAAAATTTAATGCATAGATCTCAAGAGAAAAATCCAATGCATGAAACATGTAATTTTTATAATGATTATTTAACTATAATTTGGAATAATCAATTTACATATAATTATAAATGAGGACACAACCCAATTCCTTTGTTGATGGATCTCTATATATTACAAACCCTTCCCCACTACAGGGTAATGTAAGTAAAAGACTAGCGACCAAACTCATTTTTAGGTAAAAGTAACATTATTTAAATTCCTCCATACAAAATAAATTAACTCATTAATATGTTAACTTGGTTAATGTATTTTATAGACATAAGATATTTGACAAAAACAGTTTGTAATATACTGCAAACCTAAGAAAATTATAAATATTTTTTAGAGTGGTCAGTCTAGGTTAGTGGTCAATAGATTTTGTATTGGATTGATTTACTAATATTCCCTTGAATAGGAGTATATGACCAAGAATAATATGTTCAATATCCATAATTCAGACATGCTAAATTAGGCATAGAGTTTCTCCATTATCATGGCATTTAACATTATATGAAAATGATCACCATTCTCTTCCTTTATTATTGAATATATAAGAATACTATCTATATATACAAACACTAATTTATCTAGGTACTCTCTAAAGACTCAAATTATTAGATACAAGATTATAGTAGGATAATTTTTCATTACCAATACATCACTATAGATTCCTAGTTTCAATTCATAATATAGAAATATTTATTGGAAATGTTGTCCATTTTAACTATTAACTGATGGTATCTAGATCAAAGGTCAATCTTTGAGATGTGATGAGATCCTATGAGGTGAAAAAAAATTGATAAAGCATAGTTGATACATTTTCTTGACCATTCATTTATTAATCTCATGATAATCAATTCAATGATGCATTGATCCATCATTATTTTTTAAGAAGATGATCGAGGCATTGGTTTAATTTAAAACTCAACCTAACACTCAATGGGAAGACTAGATAGTAATCCATAAATACATTAGTACACTACCATATAATTATCATGTCATCAAAATTGAATTCATCTATGATCATTTGATCCAAGATCTCCTAATTTTTGTGTATCATAACCCATATTATTGAATCTTATTCCATAGGGAGTTAATAATCATCCTTTCCTTGATACTTCATAATATGATGATATGGGATATCAAATGATATTTACTTATATAGACAATTGATATGTGTTGTATTTATGGAAAGCTAATGCATACCGTGCAATAAATAAAACTAAAAAAGGGAAGAAAAAATATATTTTTTGGAAATATATTCCCCAAAATCTTGATCCGAAAAGAGTTATAAATAAAAGAAACAAGGATTATACCACCAAGAGTTTTAATATACATTTTAATATCCAATTATTTAGGGGGTGATTCAACATTATTAGAAAATGTGTATGATAGAAAAGTATATGAATAAACATAATAAAATAATGCATCCATAGATATAGAGTGATCTATAAGTGTACCTTTCACAACACCATTATTATACTCTAACTTATCAATGGTGATTATGTAAGCTCTACATTCTTTCCTTGGTATAAGAGGTTGTTGTGGTCTATTCAATTCATTTTCTCCGAGGTTAGGGAATTTATTTGTGTAATAACTAAAATCCTTGAATTTAAATAATTGAAGTGTGATAAGCACATTAGTTGGAGAATTATTCTACTATACTAATTTAATCATTCCATTAGAACCACTGTGGATGTTATGATATTGGTTTCCAACTTTACAACACTTAAAACACTTCTTTTTACCCCTGAGGTAATTACCTGGGGTGATTATTCTCATATTTTTGACATGTTGGGAAGTGATTTTTTTTACACTATGTGAATTATCATTAGAGACTCTATAATATTTTACCTTCCATTTCATCTCACCAGAATAATGAGATTCCCCATATTCTCTTTCTACCTTAAACACACATCTAACAATATCTTCATAGAGTCCAAATTCCCTATTCCAGAGAGTTTACATGATCCTTTTTCATTATATTATTAATGATATTACATCATTAGTCTACCTCAAATTCTAAGTGATAATCAAATAGAACAACCTTCTCATGTTCTTAGAATTAATGAATATAAACTATTTTTTTCATCACATTGATTTATTTCTCGATAACAAGTGGATTGAGAGACCCAGTAAGGAATGAAAGTTGTTGATTCCTAAAATAATTGAATGAATTTTATATCTTCTTTGATCATTCAGGTTTTACTCAAGCTTCATGTTATTATTTTTATTTTGAGATAGTTGTGTGATAATTTCCAACAGATTTTGTACACCAGTTCCCATCCAATTGAGTAATTCATTAGAGTAATTGTTGCACTATCCCTTTACCTATTGTTAACTCAGTTCCTTTTGGATACATACCTTACTAAAAAATAGTTTAACATAAGTTATGAAAAATTAAAATCACATTGCAATTATCATAAATTATAACATTCACATTTGACATTGAAAAAATATCACTCTTTGATACCATCATGTTAGACCATAATTCAATGAGTTAAACATAAATCACTCTAACTTCTATAAAATTTATCCATTATTATTTATTATTAGGATTCCTATCATAAATATATTCAAATAAATCATAATGGTTTATAATGATCATGTAAATTACCAAATCATATCCTTAGGGATTCTCAAACCATGTGTGTAGTCAGTCCCATAACTCATTCACTAGAGTGATGATTAGTTAATACTCAACTATCCCATTTTAGTTTTGTCTCCCATAGGTTCATCTATTCTAGTCATTCATCTGAAGAACCCATGTAGTTTATTGATGATGGAATTGAGATGATGCTTAATTTTTTTTCAATAGAGTATTGAGATGAAATGTTAATGTGTTTTAATTGTTATTATTTTTGAACCATTATTAAAATCCAATATATGGTACCAATTTCACTAAAAGAGGGAAATTTTTTTAGAACATTTAATTAGTGAAGTTGATTTTAAGATTAAAAGTTTTTGAATTTATAATAAAATTACAAAATAAAAGAAATAGGATAAGTAAAAAGGAATTGATAATTAAAATAAATGAATTATGATTTTTTTTGAGAAATGAATAATTTTATTTTAGAGGCTTAGAATTCGATTTTATGTCTCAAATGGAGTGGAATTACTTTTTATATAATAATTTTTGTAAGACTTTATAAAAAATGGTCTACCCATTGACTATATGAGTGCCCCATATGAACACATATTAGGTGGGATAGTAGGTCAACATCAACTAGCCATAGAGGTAAGTGATGATGTATAAAACCTAAAGAAATATACATAGGTTAGCGTGTATGGAAGTGGGCTAGTGGGATTATATAGAGAGGTATATCCTGTGAAATCCATGTGGGTGATGGTGTGTTGGGGTGCTGACATCAACAATTGATCACGATTTTAGTGGAACAAAGTATCATATTAATTAGTGCTTGATAAAATTATAGACTAACGTGGGATCAAGATTTAATGAACACCATTTCCATACCTTAAAAAACATGTAGTGAACATGGATGGTTTGTTGAGTTTGATCAAAGACATTTGATCACTACTGAAGATTTTCTTAAACCTCACGAGGTTTCTTTGTATGTAACAATAATACAATACATAGTTTATAATATTAATATGATTCTTTGAAGGAAATAAAAATTATTAGAATTTTAATTTAATATGATCTGAATTCATAAACTAAATTTACCGTTTTGTTCTGATATAAAAAATATTGACGAACTTGAACCTATGACCATAATGTGATTTTTTTGTGTATAAATAATTTGCATCACATGAAAATATTGGTTGAACAATGATTTATAAAATATAATTTTAATGGATTAGGAGATACAATATGCATCCTAATGATAGAGAAAAATGAAGATATGTTTGAAAACCAGAGAGAGTGATTTTTTGAGTCACGTAAGTGTACCATGTGATCTAAGTTGGTGCGATATAAGTTTGTGCAAGATAGGTCAATGTGCATGAGATGAAGTGGTGGGGAAGATCCTAAATATCATTCCATATATCTCCATTGGTATGAAAAAGATTAATTTAAAACATAGTGTGATTGTAGAGAGTAAAAAATAGAGACTCAAAAGCCCTATATATTCATGATAGGGTTTCATGACTTCGTTTTATGCCTCATAATTCATTACCATATGAAGATAAAAATATTTATATGATCTAGTGTTAATGTGAAACACATTTACTAAGATTAAAGAGAATATATTTTATGTATACATACACACAATGAATAAAGAAAGAAATGGATCTCATATACTCTATTCTGTGAAGGAGAATGACTATCATGCGTGAAATATTATGCAGACATGAATGCAAGTGTTCTTGTTCTTATTGAAGAATTTATACGTGGAATGAATTATCATAAATGAGCCATGATATTGAGTTCAAGGTGAAATTTGGTAATTAATGCATGAACAAATTATGATATAAGTGAAATAGTAAATCAATACTTGAGATATGGTTTTATAATGATATTATAAAATGATACAGTGGATATGTGACACATACATGGAATGGAAGTATAAAAGTGAGAAGATAAATGGTAGTGTAAGTGTGCTTTAATTATTAAACATTAGTATGAACATAAAATAAAACTTTCATAAAAGTAGTTTTATTCTTGTTCTTGTGTCATGTTTCACAATGTAAATTGAAAATGAATTGATAAAACCATGCATTTTATCATATATGCATGAAGATTGAGAAATTAACATTCAATATATTTTTCAAGTATAGTCTTTACTAAAACGTGATACTGAGGATGGGAAGTATTTCAGAATGATTGTATACCTGAGTATTTTCTGAATTGTGAAGGTATAGATCATTTGTAGATTAGTGATAGTGAGAAAGATCCAGAATACTTGATGGAGTTACATGAATTTATATAAAGAGTATAAACAAGTAGATTAGGTTATTTGGTTTATTATTGGAGAAAGATTTCATCTTGAGGAATTTATAAAGAATTTAGAATCTCACAAAGATATTTCTATCAGTGGGTCTTATTTTGAAGTGAAGTGGATGTCTCTAGTAGGAATTTGGAGTAGGTGAAGGTTAGTGGGATGATGGTAACACTATGATATATAATATAAAGAACCTCCCATGGGACTCAAGAGTTATAATTATTTTTTTTTTGGAGATTTTCATATCTAGTGGTTCCCTAGAGTGAAATATTATGGGACTCATTTTTGATGGGAATAATACTTTCCCAGGATGTAATAACCTATATATATCTAAGAATCTATAAATAGAGGGAATAAATGGATTCATTAAGGAGTATTTATTTTTACTAAACATTATAGAAATATCATGTTTTGTCTTTCATTTACACTCTTCATAGAATAAAGGATCGAATCATTATAACCAGTGATATAGGTTTGAATTGAATTAAAAAAATAAAATAAAATGAATTTAGTAAAATAATTCACACCTGATTCAACCAATCATAGTGTGACTACTTGATCTGTGAGGAACATCAGTTGGTATCATAAGGAAGGTTCCACCTTTGGTTGGATCTAATTTATATTCACAATTTTTTATATTATGTGTATATGATGTTTATATTTTATTTTTAAGAAGACACAATAGTGCTTTACTTAGAATATAAAACATCTATAACTGATTTTAGAAATGTTTATGTTTCAATTAATTCTTGGAAAAATAGGAAGAAAATATTGGAAAACAATCAAATGAAGAACTTAAAGAGGATATAAGATCAAATACTAGATGAGGGAACTCAAAGGGGTAGATATTCCTTGATGTTATCGCATTATAATTATGATTAAATAAGTTCATTTTCTGATAAATATGTGTTCAATTCTAAAATCCTACAACATTTAAGGAATGTTCTCATTGAAGTGATTACTTTTATAGTCATATTTTCAAGGAACATATTGATAAATAATAACATCTCGATAAGGAATATAAAGAAATAGAATAATAATTACCTAATATGGTTCATAAATTGAACAATTTAAAAAAACTTTATAGATTCAAAGAATATAATCTGATGATTTATAAAGAAAGAGTATCCATGGGAGAAGAACCTAAAGAAAATTTTGTGTCACTTTGATAGAAATTTTTATTTGATTAAAGAATAATTAAAAAGGAGTATATGTGAGAGAAATGTGGGTGAAATGATTTTATATAAGTTATCCAAGTATTATAAGAGATATATAATAAATACATGAATGTTAAGGATTACTTATTAGGTTAAATAAAAAGATTAAGTATCT
Source organism: Viscum album (assembly GCA_963277665.1). Lineage (NCBI taxonomy): Eukaryota > Viridiplantae > Streptophyta > Magnoliopsida > Santalales > Viscaceae > Viscum > Viscum album. Next base: position 1,365,600,143 of record OY728145.1, on the reverse strand, counting down.
TGAAAATTTTTTACTAATGGGGAATTAGGTGCAAGAAGACAAGATTCAAAAGATGAAGATCTACTGGGAAGAAAACTTGAAATTAATTTAATATGATAAGAATGATATCAACATAAAGTGTCTTCAACTAGAAATGAAATTGAGAAATATGAAAGAGATAGAAACTGTTATTTCCCAATTATTGGAGAAAAGTTTTGTTTTTATAAATCCATTTTCTAAGATCCCTACTCTAGAAAAGAGCTAACCTAATGGAGAGAAGAGATTGAAATTATCTAAATAAAAATTCACTATAGGGTTATTGAAAAAGGTTACCATTTTCATGATAAATATGTGAATATTAATGATATTTTTATTAATAGTATAGACTCATCATTAATATATGTGAAAACATGGGTGAAGAGAAATTATCAGGAACCTACTATATATTAAAAGGTTTAAAGATAGATTTACATGAATTATTGTTCCCTAGAGAAATAAAATAATAAGGAATGTGTTTCAAAAAAATAGTAGGGTGTCAAACACTATTAAAATATATCATAGAATAATAATTCATGATTTTTTTAAACTATTAGTGATGTATTATGTTTGGGTATTAGAAAAAAACTATTGGAATAGTTTTCATGAATTAAAATTATATAATGTAGAGATTTAGGGGTCCAAAATATGAATAAAAGATAAAACCATTCCAATAGAAAAAATATTCATAGAAAAAGAACCAATCTATCGAGAGAAGGTATGAATACATTGAATTGTTTTTAGTATTGAAAAATAATTTTTCACTATTATAATGAGTGTTGGTATATACCAGTCATGCACAAATCATATTTTTATTTCAAAATAATACTATAATAAAAAGGGATGTGTGTAAGAAAAAAATGTTATTGGTTAGTCTAGTGATGTGAAAAAAAGAGTACTATTAAACAATCAACTCCAAAGATGTTTGTAGAGACCCGTATCCTGACGTACATGGACATTACATTACATTTGCGGAATACTTAGTACATAACAAACACACACACACACAAGGATCGTAATAGTTTAGTGTCTTTGGAAACTCGGAACGTAATCTTCTAATCGTGGTGAAAGATCTTCAACATCTCCCATAAAGATCTTCTTTTTTTTATACCTAAAACCTTTCTTTATATCCTGGGTAAAAGAAAACATAAAAGGGTGAGCTCAACTGCTCAGTAAGGGTAAACAAAAGAAATATCCATCAAATCATATACATAATAACATAGCTTTTGGAAATCTTAACCTGCAAAAGAGCTCATAATATCATAACCTGGGATAAATCATGGCAGTGAAATGTAATCACAATAATCATAACTTAAAACATGAAACTTTGTGGCATACACACATAATCATAGAGAATAATTTCTTGTTAGTCAAGACTCATTGCCAAGACTATCTTAGTGGACAAAGTACCTTTCTGAATCGAGTAACCCTCGTTTCAGTCCTGTTTCACTGAACCGGTATAACCTACCATTTCAGCCATGTCTATCTCATGAGATATAAAATCTTTACCCAATGCATTGGAGGGAGATATAGGTCCCACCCATCTTATAATGAATCCTTTCTTATGTGTGCCACATAATCATAAATCATACATCATCGCATAACCCATGTAATAAAAATGGGATTCTTAAACAACATGACATCATAAAACAATTCATATAAGATAAAGGAATTCATAAAAATGTTTCCATCACAACATAATCAAATCCATGTAATAATAGGGATAAAAACAGAACCCTTTATTATCTTAGATGGAAAATAATTTTGATAAAACACTTGAACTCCATTCTTGAGGAAAATATCCTTTCTTCTTCAAAAACATTTTTCCTTTCATAATATGTCATACAACTTTAAAATAAAAGAAGTTGATTAAAATAAACTTGAAAACTTGTAAAGGAAGCTTCTTGGAAATAATGTTTTAAAAATCCATTCATGCCGTATAAGTTAAAAAAAACATTCTTCGCACTTTTGTCGGAAAAGTCAAAAAGTACCTCGTACGAAAAACGACAAAAGATTCCTTTCATTTCTTTTACTAAAAACTCACCGAAGGGTAAAAATGGATTTAAACAATTGTAGGTGGATGGAAGTAATATTACATATTGATGAAACATGTACGTGGATGATAAAATACACCCCAGTAAATACTTATGAATAAACAATCTCGGATAAAAATGAGATTGTGATATTTCCCTTACCTTAGGTCCGACTTGCTTTGTAAGTGTCCGAAACTCCTGTATAATGATTTAAATCATGTTATTGACTTATTACAGAATCATATTCATTGTTATGATATCATATATGGTTCACTTATGACATTATATTACCCGTTCTTTTGTAAATTCCATGTTAAAGAAGCGTTTTGGGTAAAATCATTTCATTTATCGTAGGTGTTTTGACTTGTTGTTCTTGACATCATTATTACTTATATCATTATTTACTTACATCCAGAATATAAAATATGATTTATATATCATATATATTCAGTATATATATATATATATAATAGGTAGATAAATAAAATGAAAAACACCGTTCATGGAGACGGTAGTCCGTACGTACGCATGAACGCTGTTTTCCTTTCCTTATTGTCTTGAAATGGAAGTAAGTAGATGACATACATATGTATATATATACATAAATCCAGTAGCTTTATAATTTCATATATTTCATTATTATTTCTTATATATACTTTATAATCATTCTTAAATGGTTAACATGGAGAATGAATCTCATCGCGTCGTGGAGACGGTAGTCCGTACGTACGCACGAGCGATGATATCATTTCTATAAATATTGAATTGAATTGGAGTGGATTATACAATATATCAGAATCAATATGATGTTGTAATAACTATGTATAGTTATTCTTTACACCATTATACTCATCCATGTAAGGTGGTGGTGGAAAATAGATTACACCACGGCGTGGAGACGGTATTTCGTACGTACGCACGCGCGGTGATTTCTTTTTCCGTAGGATGGATAGATGGTGAAATAGGGTCGTTTCATACTTATAATAACATATCAGTATATGAGTGATACTGATGTTATTACTTCATAATGAAACAACCTAAGAAGAAGAAGTGGAAGAAGAAATAAAGATGAAAGAATTGGTAACGGTAATTACCTCTTCTTTGAAGTGCCTCTTTGAGACCTCCTCTTAGGGCACTAAAATTGGTCTTTGAGGAAGACCAGAACCTCTAGGATGTTGCTATGGAAGTGGAGAAGAGATTTTGGCAGGGGTTGGCCGAGCTTGAGTGCTCAAATTGGTGTGAGGAGGAGGGGGAGGAGGTGTCCTTTTATAAGGGAGGAGAGGGGCACCTTAGGAATATCTCAAAATATTATTTTATATTAAAGTCAAAATCGGTTTATAATGGTTCTAAAGGGTCTTATTTCGAAGATAAGGTGGGGAGGGGTCGAAATCCTATCAACCAATAGAATTTAGACAAGTTTAGGATATTATTTTAACCTTATCAATTAGATTTAACTCTAAGTTAAATAATTTAACTTTTACCATGTCTTTTTGTTTTCTTTCACTATATGGTTAATAAACTTACTATAACATGCCAAACGAACCCCAAATTGTTTATTATTAATATATATATCCTTATCTAAGTCATTTGACCGAACCTTAGATTTTTAGGAATACAATAACAATTAATAATATAATATTTGATTTAAAAACTATTTTGTGTCAATTTTGACACTATTTGATATATGATTTTTGTGAAAGTCATAACAGAATTAAATGTTCGAACCAAGTTGATTAAATCAACATTAATATATCATATTACCCTATAAAATTAGTGTAATTCATAAAAAGTCTCAAATTACATTTATTTTGGTGTTTATAATATCAATTATGTCAATATTTCATTAATAAGATAATTACTGCATCATCATTGTGTCATAAATAAATTAAATTATTTAAAGTCTAAAAATTACAAATAAACTACCATTATGTAGGAACTATTTTTATCTTTCTAATGAATATTTATAATCTAAAATCCAACATATATAACCCTATGTAACAATTGTTTTGCTAAAAGATATATGCATGTGTCAATTTTGTATTCATTTTAACTTAATTAAAATAAAGTGTCATTATCACTTACAAGTGGATCAATGGGGTCCCAAAATCGACCCAAATATGCCCATGGTCGACCATGTATCAACCAATGGGGTTAAGACACGTTTTAGGGTAATTTAATATTATTATAATATTATTTTTTAACCCTTATTTACCGGATTTACCCTTAACCATGGTAAATAAAATATTTACCGCAGTAATTATTCAAAATGTCTAAAAATAAAAGTTATCTATTTACAAAATTTGAACATCCTGATTCCAAATATGGAATCCATTTTTCTAAATTCAAAACACAGAAGTGGCAGAAATTAATTTAAAATTAATTCCCGCTGTCAAAACAAAAAGCGTGTTTTTAAGAGATAATAACTATCAAAAGATTGACACTTGTTTATGTTCGGTTTAATTGTAAAATTGTGTCCAATGACCAACATTATATTAATTGGTAAAAATATATTCTAAATATACTTTAAAACCATTCAATATTATAATTTAACCACATAATATATTACGATGAAAAAAAGTTGTTTTTAATTAAAATATAGCGTGTTTTTACTATTCATTAAAATATGAAAGTTGTCGGAAAAATATCAAAACTTTATCTAATGTAAATTTTTACATCCTGATTCAAAAGAAAAATATTATTTTGTCAAATTGAGCATATAAACATGTCAAAAACTATATTTAAAGTGGGTGCGCCATCAAAAAGTGGTAAAACTGCATTTTTTGAAAAATACTTATTTTACCCGAAAAATTTATTTTGTTCTTATACCATGTTCTAGAAATGTGTAAGATGAATAATAATGTTATAAAATTCAAAATTTAGTTAATACTATTCATAACGGCTAGTTCATGACAATATTATAATAATATAACATTGTTTATTAAAACCCGGTATTGCGTACAACACACGCTATCGAGGAAGGTCGCGATTGCGTGTAATGCAAGCCAAGTCAGGGTTGCGTGTTGTGAAAGAATCCTTCATTGTTTCGTATAACAGAATCCAACCATATTTCATTTATATATTTAATATATATATATATATATACTCAATGTTGCGTAGAATAACTATTATCAAAATTGTGTGTAACACGGTCCAAGAATAGTGTTGCGTATACTGCAAGCTAATACGGTGTTGCGTATAGCGCAAGGTAATCTTGGTGTAGAATACAACACAAGACATTAATGAAATTAAAAGAATATTTTTCATAAAATCTCGGGGTGTTACATTCTACCCCCCTTAAAATGAATTTCGCCCTCGAAATTCGTCGGGGTTATAAATGGTTTACTATTTGAAAGTTTCTTTGACAGAAACCCACATCGTAAAAAGGAATACCAAAACTTATCTTTAAAAACAAAAGTATGAAACTTAACGATTACCCAAATAAACTAATCACTGGGTTTCCACATAGGTGAAAATATGGATATAGAAGAGAAATCTAACCATCATGTTCTGATGGATAGTGGTAGAGGACATGGCTATGAAAAAGCCAACAATCACAAAGCCATAAATTTGTGATGATCTAGGGTACCATCTGATTCATCAGATATAAGATCACTAGGACAACATTTTTGGTTTTCAAGATCGATTCCCATTAGAATAAATACTTACTTTATTTTGGTAAAATCTCACTGTTGTTCGTGAATTGAACAATTTACACTTCATCCCTTAAAGAAATGAAGTTGAATTTGTTATTCGTGATGTGTTAGCAGATCATGTGACAGAATGACAGGTCATTCCATCTGTCTCAAACAAAAGGTTAGCAAAACTTATATACATAAGTCGATCTATAGTGAGATTAATCATATATGGTTCCTAAAATGGACTTATACTTCATATATCATACTGCTTAGTTTCTACTAAACAGGGACTTCCGGTAGGTCAGTGGTAGGCGATAAAGGCCAGTCGCACTTCGGTTGTGGGTTCGATTTCCACAGCCTTGTCCGACGCGATGGGCTGTCGTCCGTCCTGCAGGTTGTCCTTTTTCTAAAACTATATTACTATAACATCCCATCAATAATATCGAGAAAACTTCGATCCTTAAACAATACTAACTTATGTTCAACATAATCCATTCCAATCTTTAGGCTTATACATAATACTGCAGTCCACTCTCATAACATAGTAAAAACGATTACAAGAGCTTTAACACCATCGTTGATCCCCATATATCATAAGATATGTTTTGTTGGTCACATTCCAAACATTCAAAGTCCTTAATCATGTATTCTCTTGAATACCTTAGTGAAAACATGAATGCAGTTAAAAGTTAACACTTTCCACATACCAAAATCCTCAAAATTCTATATACTCAAACCGTGATATCACTTAGTCCTTATATAAATCATGAGCTCATGAATACAATCAAACATCTCATTATCGTCTTATCCCTTCATTATGTGCATATCATCTTATTTCCAAAAATATCTCAATCACTTCGAATACCACATTAGACCAATACATAAATATTCCAATACACCATAAAAGTACCTCAACAACATTATTCTTGAATACCAATACATAAACACTTCAGTCCATCCACATCAATGATTGTCCTGGAATAAGTCCTTCCTTGATTTAGAAGTATTTTTTTAGGTCAGGGAATTGAGTTGGGTAATGCCCATGTTCTCCACAAATAAGACATTGAACTCCATAACAGTCTGTCACCCTATGACCCTTTTCTCCACACAGATAACATCGGTCCCTCCATTTGAGGTATTCCTCAAGGTTCTTGTTCCCTTCTTTAGAAATCTCAATCTTCCTTTCTTTATGCTCCTCAACATGCGAACATGCATAATAGTTTATCTTCCTCTTCTTTGATGAATTAGGCATACCACTAAATTTCACCTTGTTAATCATATATCGTGATGACAGATTTGGCATAATCACAATATCTTTATCTTTAGGCATTACACAATTTTGTTGCTCATAGTCACCAATTTGTCCATTGGATTCAATGTTAACCGAATTCCTTCTGGTTCCCTCCATTAACTAAAACACAAAAAGAATTTTGTGAGAGACGAAATCATGCTAGAGAAGACAACATAGTAAAGGGGGAGTACCTTCAATATCCAACATCTTAGGTTTAATTCTATGATCGTTAGCGTAATTCTATTAATATAACCTATACGTATACTTATCCCTAGGGACATCCCTAGACATACCATAGAAATATCTCTAGGGATCTCACTAATGTTTTCGCATCCTAGTTTCCAAAGGTTGACTAAACCTTTCCTCTGATACCAACTGTAGAGACCCGTATCCTGACGTACATGGACATTACATTACATTTGCGGAATACTTAGTACATAACAAACACACACACACACAAGGATCGTAATAGTTTAGTGTCTTTGGAAACTCGGAACGTAATCTTCTAATCGTGGTGAAAGATCTTCAACATCTCCCATAAAGATCTTCTTTTTTTTATACCTAAAACCTTTCTTTATATCCTGGGTAAAAGAAAACATAAAAGGGTGAGCTCAACTGCTCAGTAAGGGTAAACAAAAGAAATATCCATCACATCATATACATAATAACATAGCTTTTGGAAATCTTAACCTGCAAAAGAGCTCATAATATCATAACCTGGGATAAATCATGGCAGTGAAATGTAATCACAATAATCATAACTTAAAACATGAAACTTTGTGGCATACACACATAATCATAGAGAATAATTTCTTGTTAGTCAAGACTCATTGCCAAGACTATCTTAGTGGACAAAGTACCTTTCTGAATCGAGTAACCCTCGTTTCAGTCCTGTTTCACTGAACCGGTATAACCTACCATTTCATCCATGTCTATCTCATGAGATATAAAATCTTTACCCAATGCATTGGAGGGAGATATAGGTCCCACCCATCTTATAATGAATCCTTTCTTATGTGTGCCACATAATCATAAATCATACATCATCGCATAACCCATGTAATAAAAATGGGATTCTTAAACAACATGACATCATAAAACAATTCATATAAGATAAAGGAATTCATAAAAATGTTTCCATCACAACATAATCAAATCCATGTAATAATAGGGATAAAAACATAACCCTTTATTATCTTAGATGGAAAATAATTTTGATAAAACACTTGAACTCCATTCTTGAGGAAAATATCCTTTCTTCTTCAAAAACATTTTTCCTTTCATAATATGTCATACAACTTTAAAATAAAAGAAGTTGATTAAAATAAACTTGAAAACTTGTAAAGGAAGCTTCTTGGAAATAATGTTTTAAAAATCCATTCATGCCGTATAAGTTAAAAAAAACATTCTTCGCACTTTTGTCGGAAAAGTCAAAAAGTACCTCGTACGAAAAACGACAAAAGATTCCTTTCATTTCTTTTACTAAAAACTCACCGAAGGGTAAAAATGGATTTAAACAATTGTAGGTGGATGGAAGTAATATTACATATTGATGAAACATGGACGTGGATGATAAAATACACCCCAGTAAATACTTATGAATAAACAATCTCGGATAAAAATGAGATTGTGATATTTCCCTTACCTTAGGTCCGACTTGCTTTGTAAGTGTCTGAAACTCCTGTATAATGATTTAAATCATGTTATTGACTTATTACAGAATCATATTCATTGTTATGATATCATATATGGTTCACTTATGACATTATATTACCCGTTCTTTTGTAAATTCCATGTTAAAGAAGCGTTTTGGGTAAAATCATTTCATTTATCGTAGGTGTTTTGACTTGTTGTTCTTGACATCATTATTACTTATATCATTATTTACTTACATCCAGAATATAAAATATGATTTATATATCATATATATTCAGTATATATATATATATAATAGGTAGATAAATAAAATGAAAAACACCGTTCATGGAGACGGTAGTCCGTACGTACGCATGAACGCTGTTTTCCTTTCCTTATTGTCTTGAAATGGAAGTAAGTAGATGACATACATATGTATATATATACATAAATCCAGTAGCTTTATAATTTCATATATTTCATTATTATTTCTTATATATACTTTATAATCATTCTTAAATGGTTAACATGGAGAATGAATCTCATCGCGTCGTGGAGACGGTAGTCCGTACGTACGCACGAGCGATGATATCATTTATATAAATATTGAATTGAATTGGAGTGGATTATACAATATATCAGAATCAATATGATGTTGTAATAACTATGTATAGTTATTCTTTACACCATTATACTCATCCATGTAAGGTGGTGGTGGAAAATAGATTACACCACGGCGTGGAGACGGTATTCCGTACGTACGCACGCGCGGTGATTTCTTTTTCCGTAGGATGGATAGATGGTGAAATAGGGTTGTTTCATACTTATAATAACATATCAGTATATGAGTGATACTGATGTTATTACTTCATAATGAAACAACCTAAGAAGAAGAAGTGGAAGAAGAAATAAAGATGAAAGAATTGGTAACGGTAATTACCTCTTCTTTGAAGTGCCTCTTTGAGACCTCCTCTTAGGGCACTAAAATTGGTCTTTGAGGAAGACCAGAACCTCTAGGATGTTGCTAGGGAAGTGGAGAAGATATTTTGGCAGGGGTTGTCCGAGCTTGAGTGCTCAAATTGGTGTGAGGAGGAGGGGGAGGAGGTGTCCTTTTATAAGGGAGGAGAGGGGCACCTTAGGAATATCTCAAAATATTATTTTATATTAAAGTCAAAATCGGTTTATAATGGTTCCAAAGGGTCTTATTTCGAAGATAAGGTGGGGAGGGGTCGAAATCCTATCAACCAATATAATTTAGACAAGTTTAGGATATTATTTTAACCTTATCAATTAGATTTAACTCTAAGTTAAATAATTTAACTTTTACCATGTCTTTTTGTTTTCTTTCACTATATGGTTAATAAACTTACTATAACATGCCAAACGAACCCCAAATTGTTTATTATTAATATATATATCATTATCTAAGTCATTTGACCGAACCTTAGATTTTTAGGAATACAATAACAATTAATAATATAATATTTGATTTAAAAACTATTTTGTGTCAATTTTGACACTATTTGATATATGATTTTTGTGAAAGTCATAACAGAATTAAATGTTCGAACCAAGTTTATTAAATCAACATTAATATATCATAGTAACCTAGAAAATTAGTGGAATTCATAAAAAGTCTCAAATTACATTTATTTTGGTGTTTATAACATCAATTATGTCAATATTTCATTAATAAGATAATTACTGCATCATCATTGTGTCATAAATAAATTAAATTATTTAAAGTCTAAAAATTAAAAATAAAATACCATTATGTAGGAACTCTTTTTATCTTTCTAATGAATATTTATAATCTAAAAGCCAACATATATAAGCCTATGTAACAATTGTTTTGCTAAAAGATATATGCATGTGTCAATTTTGTATTCATTTTAACTTAATTAAAATAAAGTGTCATTATCACTTACAAGTGGATCAATGGGGTCCGAAAATCGACCCCAATATGCCCATGGTCGACCATGTATCGACCAATGGGGTTAAGACACGTTTTAGGGTAATTTAATATTATTATAATATTATTTTTTAACCCTTATTTACCGGATTTACCCTTAACCATGGTAAATAAAATATTTACCGCAGTAATTATTCAAAATGTCTAAAAATAAAAGTTATCTATTTACAAAATTTGAACATCCTGATTCCAAATATGGAATCCATTTTTCTAAATTCAAAACACAGAAGTGGCAGAAATTAATTTAAAATTAATTCCCGCTGTCAAAACAAAAAGCGTGTTTTTAAGAGATAATAACTATCAAAAGATTGACACTTGTTTATGTTCGGTTTAATTGTAAAATTGTGTCCAATGACCAACATTATATTAATTGGTAAAAATATATTCTAAATATACTTTAAAACCATTCAATATTATAATTTAACCACATAATATATTACGATGAAAAAAAGTTGTTTTTAATTAAAATATAGCGTGTTTTTACTATTCATTAAAATATGAAAGTTGTCGGAAAAATATCAAAACTTTATCTAATGTAAATTTTTACATCCTGATTCAAAAGAAGAATATTATTTTGTCAAATTGAGCATATAAACATGTCAAAAACTATATTTAAAGTGGGTGCTCCATCAAAAGGCGGTAAAACTGCATTTTTTGAAAAATACTTATTTTACCCGAAAAATTTATTTTGATCTTATACCATGTTCTAGAAATGTGTATGATGAATAATAATGTTATAAAATTCAAAATTTAGTTAATACTATTCATAACGGCTAGTTCATGACAATATTATAATAATATAACATTGTTTATTAAAACCCGGTATTGCGTACAACACACGCTATCGAGGAAGGTCGCGATTGCGTGTAATGCAAGCCAAGTCAGGGTTGCGTGTTGTGAAAGAATCCTTCATTGTTTCGTATAACAGAATCCAACCATATTTCATTTATATATTTAATATATATATATATATATACTCAATGTTGCGTAGAATAACTATTATCAAAATTGTGTGTAACACGGTCCAAGAATAGTGTTGCGTATACTGCAAGCTAATACGGTGTTGCGTATAGCGCAAGGTAATCTTGGTGTAGAATACAACACAAGACATTAATGAAATTAAAATAATATTTTTCATAAAATCTCGGGGTGTTACAATGTTTGTGATGAATGATGTGAAGGGTGTCACACTAAAGAAGAGATGATTTTATCGTGGTATGAAAGGTCACTTTATAGACCATTTGAATTGGCCATGAATGGAAATACTAAAATAATAAAGATGAAACCAAAATAATGAATCAATCTAGAATAGAAACAACATGATTGATTTAGTGGAATACACATCTAATGAAGAATATAATTTTTTTCTAAAAAAGTGAAGATTGATGAATTCTAAATATGTGCGTGCAAGAAGTAATATGTCTTGGAATTAGCAAAAATTATTTGACATGGATTCTTAGAAAAGAATAATTATCTAATAATAAAGGAAATTACTTTGAATTATTATTCAAAATAATTTATTGTAAAGAATAATTCAATACAAAAAATGGATACTGAGGAGGTTCCTAAACAAGGGTTGATCATATGGACAGAATAGTTGGAAGAGGATAGAATGATGGAGAAAGAATAGAAAACTCGTACTCATTTACTTGTAATGTGAATTATCCTGCAGCATCTAAAAAGATATACATGTTAAAAATTAACTATAAACCTCAATTCTCTAATTAAGGATCATTAAATATGCACCTTATTTCCACATATACATTATTTTTTTCTTTTTCACGCATAGAATTTAAGGTGATACATATATTAAAGGGATGAATTGAATTTGATTAAATCCATGATCATCTTATTGTGAGATATTTATCCAATACGAAGGATTTTTGACATCGTGTTTCCTCATTGATGCAATTGAAATATTATCCAAATATTCTTGAAGTTTTTTCTTGGAGAATTAAAAACAGGATGAAGAAGTACAAAGCAGAATTTTTGAGGTAGAGAATGGAATAAAAATCACAAGATATCTATATTTATGTTGATATCCCATAAATATAATAGTTCTAGTGATTTCCATATATCATAAATCTTTTCATCCTTGTGGTATGATTATTTTTTTGTCACTATGATGAGAAATAAACTCTAAAATAGAGACACTTATTACTTGATGAAAAGGTGAAACAACATTTTAAAAATCTAAATACATTATTTTAATTGAATTTTGATGTATTTGTTTATATTTATATAGGATAATATTTGATAATATTTTTTAAAACACATAATAAAAGGTTTCAGTGTTTAGTATCACATGTTGAAAATTTATTGATAACGTTGATATTAAATTTGATCACTTTAATTTTCTATAATGACCATGGATCTGGTAGAATTAGAGTTGGTTAATTATAGTTCATTTCTATGATTAAAGTGATGATATCCTTCTATTAAGAGAATCATGATATATTGTTTAGTACATATTAATATTTCATCAAGAATCTTAGATGAATATGATTCTAATCCTTACCGTACTTATATTTTTGGTTTTATTACCAATAAGGGGGAGATGATAAAATTTAATTTATAAATTAAATGGCTAGTGATAATGAATCCAAATGGGGATATTGAAGGATGAAAATGTTTTATTGTTGTTGGAATTGTTCTATTGTTGAAATTGTTTTCAATAGGCTATTAAGATTAAATGTCAATTATTTTTAATTATGAATATTTTTGAACTATTCTTAAAGTCCAATGACATGTTTTAATTTCTCTAGGAAAGTGCACATTATTTCCAAAACATAAGATGATAATATAATTTGAAGTTTAATATTTCTAGAATTTATATTTAAATTCCAAAATAAAAGAAAGAGGATAATTGTAAGGGAATTTCTAATTAAAATAAAATAAAGAAATTTTGATAATTTTAACAAGTGGATATTTAAATTTGAGTGTCCTGGAATTTGATGGTGAGTCCCATATAGAATGGAAATAATTTTTGTCTAACTCTTATTGATATACATTATTAATATGGGGATAACTATGTCAAGAAAAGGGACTAGTGCGACCACTAATTAAGTGGTAAAGATGGTAAACCTCTACCATCCATGGTGGTAGGCGAGGATGCATAGTGCTTGAAAAAAACGTCCTTGGGGGAGCATGAATAGAGGTGGGCCAGTGGACCTGAACATGGAGGTGTGTCTTGTGAATCCTATGTGTGTCATGGTGTATTTTGGAGCCGACCTTTGTTCTAGATTGAGCTGTCGGTGGAATAGATTATCTTATTAATAACCTCTCAATATATGGATAGACCAATGTGGGATGATTATTTACACAGACATTTCATATCTTCCTTAATAAATACATAAAGAATGTAGACAGTTTGATGGGTTTGATCAAATCAATTTGATCACTATTGGAGATGGTCTTCAACATACCAAGGGTTTCTTGTAATTGTGAGATTCATTAGATTAATAAAATGGATTATGTGATGTGTTCTGTTATAAAAAACAGCGATGATCATGAAACCCATGATCGTAATGTGAGTTTCTATTCATGGAGAATTTACATCACATTCTAATGTTGGATGAAAAAAGTTTAACCCATAAAACAATAAATGGTTTAAGAGTGAGTACATACATCATGATGATATAACAAAAGGAATATATGTTTACAAAGAGAATAAGGTGATATTTTGATTCACATAAGTGTATAATGTGAGCTAATGTAGTGTGAGCTAGGTTATTGTAAACATGATGAGGTGGTCAAATAGTGCCTATAAATACCTGCAAACCTCTCTATTTGTAGCAATGTTCTTAACACATATCTAAGAGAGTATTGAGTTTTACAAACAAAGTATTTAAAGTTATTATCATTCATAAGAGGGTTCCATGTCCTCATGTTGGTCCTTGACTTTGGTGACCGCATGATGATGATAAGGTTTTCAAAGGCTTGTTCATACAAAAAATACATTAACTAATATTCATGAAAACATATTCATCATATATTAATGCATGAATTATAAATAACTTAAAGGATATAATATATTATATTATGAGTAAGAGAGTGAATATTGTGCATTAACTTTTATACATACATGAGGGAAGCTACACTTTCCTCAATAAGGGTGTTTCAAGAGGATTTAACTCTCATGAAGGGGTAGTGAATTTATTGTCATGTCATGTCAAATTTATTATGTCTTTAATTGTGATTTATAGTATAGAGAATACCCTAGGTCATCTCTCAAGGAGCATTGATAGGTATAGAGTATGTGATTTTAATAAAATGTACTAAAGGGGGTGATTATGAAAATATTTTTACAAAAATAACTTAACTATAAGAGTTTAATAGTTTAGATATTAAGGTGGTGTTTTAAGAATTATGATATAAGGAGATAATTTAAGGTTCACTACCCATATTGGATAGTTCATTGTTTTGAAAAAATACACATGTTTTCGTTTAATTACTTGGTTGAGGGTTGTTAAGATCTTGCTTCCCATATTGACTCTTAAATTTTTGCAAAATGTACTAACCCTTGACACAAAAATCATGTTGTCAATGATTAAACCTCATAAATAGAACAAGGGTTACAAATGAATACTAAAATCATATGATTGTGTGTGATAAAAAATATTCTTAGGTTTTCTGGGAACAACCCAAGATCCCCACTTGAAATCTCAACCACCCTGGTGTTAAGATAAAAAGTGTTTCAATTAATTATAAGGAAAAAATGAATTCTGAGGAGAATAACATAAATATTAATCATAAGTGAAATATTTTTCACACAAATTACACAAAACTAGTTGAAGAAATAGTTCCAGAACCACCTCCCATGTATGTGTAGCTCCCTCAAAATGATTTTCCACTCATTAGCACACCATTGAGTGGAGGAGAAGGATTAGGTGGAACTTTACCTTCATCCTTGACCCCCATATAAGGATAAGGGACTCAAAAACTTCTAGGATAGGGAGAGGACTCCTCTAGAACTCTAAATTTATTTCACATAACTCCTTGGATGATCTTACAAATGAAGTTCCCAAGGGATAATTTTATTGGAAAAGTGGAAGGTGGTTTTAGGCACACATATATTGTAAAACCAATTGGACATTTTTTTGGTAGGTAGACAGAATTATTTTTATTTGGGAAAGACTATAATGTTTTATCCCCATATGCTGACTATCTCCACATAATGTTTTTCTTAATTTGGACACCTACAGCTCGAGATATGGATATATTATAACCCACCGCTTTTGAGTTCAAGAAGATTAGGTGTGCTAGACAGATTGGTTCATATGTGCATCTTAGTGGGCGCTATTTCCTTGGATTCCATCATATTAAATGTATCCCAATAAACTTTGGACTGGACCAAAAAATTTCGGCCTATTTGGTTCATGATTTAGTAGAAGTATGATGTTGAGTCCACTGGGGTTCATGGATCCTGTGTGGTTTGGACCATTTTTCATAGATATCATCATTGGAACTCGAAATCACCTCAACCTACAATGTAATTATCAAAAAAAAAACATTTTCCATTTTTAATGTAATAAAAACAAAAAATGGATTCAATCATGAACTGAAATTTGTTATTATTTTTTTTTCAATACAAAACTAGTTTATCAAAGTGGTGTAAGGGTAAAAATGAAACAATGAATCACGGTGCGATCACACCCCCACAACTAAGAATTTGAACTCCTAGGGAATGTAAAATTTACAAATATTATGCATGTAGATATTTTCAATGTCATAAAGATTTAACATTCAATGAAAATTTAAATCCTAATAGAAATTTGATCGAAGAAAAAACCACACTGAGGATTTATTATCAATGAGCGTGAAAAAATATGTCTCAAATATTGTATCAAAATGAAATTACAATAGATTTATAATACCAATAAAATAAAATAATTAAAATGTTAATCATGTCACTAATTCTCCACGTGTGTGTGTGACAACCATTACATGTTGTTCATTCCACTTTTTATCAAGTAAATATATGTTAATTAAAAAATTGTCTACTTACATGAAACTTTCCACTGAACCTGCGCCACATCCTTTACAATAAAATTTCAAGACCCACTCATAGAAATATTCCTAGAATTCAAACCACAGTCTACTAACCTAGATATCCCTTTTTGTTGTGAAATTCATCACTCCCCTCATTTATTATTTTTTTCAAAAGTTTCCCTTGGAACAAATCTCACACTCTTCTCTCAACCCATGTTTAATCTCCCCAAGACACTCATTGTAATAGTTATAATAAGATATAAAGATGAGGAAGGGTGGTTTTTGATCTAACCATGACACAACCCTTTTTTAGTTTATATAAGGCGTAAAATTTTTGTATAATAGGTAAACATGCATAGTACAATGTGGTACAATAATTAAATTAATCGAATAAGGAATTAATGTATGGAAAAATTATTTTTTAAAGTAGATAATATTCAACCTACCTTATATTTACCTTCCATTATGTAAGAAATTTTCACACCTTATGGTTGGGTGCAAATATGTGTGGAGAGATTGAGTGAAAAGTTCTTCCTTAAACTATTCACATAAATGGTACCATTATTCAAAAAGGTTTCCAAATGATACAACCATTTATATCATTGAAAAACCACCAAATTTCAAGAGAAAGTCACACTATAGTATTTAATTCTTGATGTAATGCACATTTCCTCAGATTTTTTTTGAATGTTAAAAAAACAAGAAATAGAGGAATTACTCATCTATTTTTAATAACTTCAATCATTAAATGGGAATCATTTTCCATGATAAAGTGGGAATAATAATGTAATATTCATCACAAAAGTTAGAGGGACAGAAAGGAGGGAAAGTTACAATACTATTCAGTAAGCTAATAAAAGATGATGAAAATTAATAACTAACCCCATGAATTTACCCATACCCCCACACATAAATCATGTAGTGTGCTCAGTATAATAAAATTTAATGTGGGAAGGATGGAAAAAACCTGGTGGGTATCATCCATAGACTGCTTCTTGAACTTAGAGTTACTCCATCAGAGTCTCCCGAATGGCTTCATGGAAGTGCATCATCTGCTTTCCATCAACACTAATGGTTTGCTTGGTTTCTTTATTTTGAACCTGAACAACACCAAATAGAGAGACATTAGTAATAGTGTATAGTCTAAAATACTAAGAAAAAAACATACCTAGAAGCAAATTCATCCTTGCATTATAGAGGAGGTCCTTCTACCCAATGTGGATTTAATGATAAATAATGAGACGACCTTGGGTATACTTGCTTCACAACATATAAATTTGGGAGTTCTCATAATAATCTATTCTCATTTCCTCAAGCTCATGAATCTGCATCTTCCATAGATCACCAGCACCAAAATGATTAGAATTTCATTGTTTAATGGCCCAGTAGGCCTGATGATCAATCTCAATTGGGAGGTTATAACTCTTTCCACACACAACACTACTGGAAAACTAACCTTTACCAACGGTTTGGAACCGTTGGTATAGGCCTCCAAACCGTTGGTATAGCCTATACCAACGGTTTGGAGAACCGTATCCAAGTTAGCCGTTGGGATAGGTCTATACCAACAGTTTTCCAAAAACCGTCGGTATAGACCTATACCAATGGTTTTGGAAACAGTTGGTATAGGTAATATGAAATCTATACCAATGGTAATGGAACCGTTGTTAGATAAATTCCAAAAATAAAACATCCGCTGGGATCTGATCCCAGGACCCCTCGTTTATAATTGAACGACTCAACCACTAACCTAACATGACTTTTGTGATCATAATTACATAAATATATATATGTATTCTCATAAATATTTTAAATTTTTATTTATATAATTTTCTCGGTACGAAGGTCCGATGAAAAATGAAAGTACCTATACCAACGGTTGTTAAAACCGTTGGTA
The DNA here is from genome assembly GCA_963277665.1 of Viscum album. Classification (NCBI taxonomy): domain Eukaryota; kingdom Viridiplantae; phylum Streptophyta; class Magnoliopsida; order Santalales; family Viscaceae; genus Viscum; species Viscum album. The sequence continues at coordinate 1,365,581,674 of OY728145.1, read as the reverse complement.
TAGGTCATTGGTTGTGATTTTCATTCTATGTAGGATGTTGAATTTTGGCCATCTTTTCCCAACGGTTTGGCCAAACCGTTGGGATAGGTCTACCTTTCCCAACGGTTTGGACAAACTGTTGGGAAAAGTGGCATATTTGGGGACCTTTCCCAACGGTTTAGCCAAACCGTTGGGATAGGTCCACCTTTCCCAACGATTTGGACAACCGTTGGGAAAAGTGTCCAATTTCAGTGTCTTTCCCAATGGTTTGGCCAAACCGTTGGGATAGGTCTACCTTTCCCAATGGTTTGGCGAAACCGTTGGGAAAAGTGGCCAATTTGGGGGCCTTTCCCAACGGTTTGGCCAAACCTTTGGGAAAAGGGACCTATACCAACGGTTTTTGCAAACCATTGGTATAGAAGCGTTGGGAAAGATCTAATTTCCACTAGTGCAAGATGATAGGGTGACATCCCAATGGGAGCCTTAAAGGTAGTATGGTAAGCCCATAATGAATCATCGAGTCTAATAATCCAATTTTCTATATTGGTTTGAACTATTTTTTCAATAATTTTTTTAACATCTCTATTCGACACCTCATCTTGTCCTTTTTTTGGTGGATGGTAAGTAGTAGAGACTCATTACATGACCCCATATAGACTCACATGATATTGCATTGTTTGGTAAAATAAATGAGAACCCTATTCACTGGTGATGAACTTAGGTAATCCAATCCTACAAAAGATCTCGGTTCTCAAAAATTGTAATACTTCCTTATAATCATCCATCATTGTAGTTCGTGCCTCTACCCATTTTAAAACATAATCCACTACAAGAAGAATGTAAAGGTTCCCAAATGAATTGGAGAATGGTACCATATTGACAATGCCCCAAATATAGAAAATGTCATTGAAGATAAAGGGTTGTTGTGGAATTTAATTTCTTTTAGATACAGTCCCCATTCTTAGATAGCGAGGACAAGATTTAAAAAAATCATGGGCATCCATAAAAAGTGTGGCCAAAAGAGATGAAAATCAAGGACCTTGAGAGTATTCTGTTGGAGACCAATATCAAGAGTGTGGTAGAACCTAAGGATAGATTGAAACTTTCTATTAGGAGCACAATTCATGTGGACTTGATCAGTAATTGTGTTCCAAAGATAGGGATCATCCCCAATGAACCGATGAGACTCATTTTTTACATGGTCATCCTGGTTTTTGTTAAAATTAGTAGGAATTCAAATGCTACCATATAATTTAAAATTTCAGTATACCAAGGAATACCATCTTTCACTCGGTATAATTTATCATCTGGAAATAAGTCATTTATTAGAATATAGGGGGTGAGTCAATTTGTAAGGATGAGTGGATCCTATTGATATGGTCAGCCACCACATTCCCTACACCATTTTAATCTATTATTTCTATATCAAATTTTTGAAGGAGGATCATCAACCAAATAAGATATGGTTTGGATTTTTGTTTCATAAGGAGATATTGGATGGATGAATTGTTTGAGAACACAATGACTTTAGACACTAAAATATATGACCTGATTTTATCCAAGGAAAATACAATATAAAGATAATATTTTTCAGTTGTTGTTTAGTTTTCTTGGGCAGGGTCCAGTTTACTTGAGCCATATGAAATGACATGTGAAGCTCAATCGACCCATTATGATAAGAATTCTCCAGCAACACTGTTAGAGGCATCACACATGAGCTCCAATGGTAAATCCCACTAAGGTGGTTGGATTAAATGGGTATGATGTGAGACTTCATTTTATCTTATTAAAAGCTTCGTCAAATTTTTGATAAAAAATTATTTTTCTTTTTTGACTAATTGAGAGAGGGGGAGTGAAATTTTACTAATGTAATGAATGAAATGATGTTAAAATCCAGTATAAACTAGGAAATACTGCACATCCTATACATTTTTAATGAATGGTAAGGAAGAAATGGCATCCACTTTTTATGTATCAACATGAATACCATCCCTAGAAATGGCATGTCCTAATACTATCCCATGAAACACTATGAAATAGAATTTATCATAATTTAATATGAGATTCTTTTCAATATTGAGATGTTGGACTTAACTAGGAATAATCAAACAGTCATCTAAATCAGATCCATAAATAGTGAAATCATCCATGAATACTTCTAGGAAATTATCCAAGCAATATGAAAAAATAACAACCATGCATCTCTAGAATGTACCTGTATCATTGCACCGACCTAATGGCATCCTTCTATATGAAAATGTTCCAAAGGGGCATGTAAATGTTGTATTTTCTTATTCCTTGAGGGAAATATGGATCTAAAATAATCCAAAATAACCATCAAGAAAATAGTAATGGGACTTCTATAAAATCCTATTTAGAATTTTTTTCAATGAATGGTAATGGTAAATGGTCTTTCTTGGTGTGTTGATTTAGTTAATAACAGTCTATATAAACAAGATAATTATTCTACAGAAGAGTAGAAAGAAATTCAATATTTTCATTTTTAATTACCATTAGAGGTGTGTTTTAGGAATAACTCATAATAGACTGACCAATTGGATATTAGTGATGGGGTAAATAATTCCAGAAACCAATAATATTGTTACCTCTTTTTTAACCACATCAATGTGGTTTGGGTCCAGTCATCATTGTGCCTACCCCACTTATTTAGCCTCATCATATAAAAATATATGATGTGTGAAAATTGATGGGCTAATACAAGGAATGTCAGCATGTGTCCATCCCAAATCATGTTTACCCTCCCTCAAAAGTTTAAGCATTCAAAATTCAAGCAATGGAGGGAGTGAACTAGAAATGATTATTGGAAACTTGTTTCTATTTTCAAGATAAAAATATTTTAAATCTTGAGGTAGTTGTTTTAGTTCTAGTTTAGGGGGATTTTAGAATGATGGGAGCGTGTGTGAAAGTGAGCTATCACTAATTTCATCTAACTACTCAATGGAATCATCCTCAAATGATGAATGGTCTTTTACAAGTTTTGAATTTTCATCGAAGGTTATGTGATCCTCTGTGTTCAATTAATCGTCAATTAAAAAGCATGCATGAAATTTATCTAGACCATTACAAAGCATTGCATTATAAAAGGAATACTCTCTTATGGTGCAGATAATTGAGAATGTCATTAGATAACTGCATTTGGTAGGTAGTGATGGATCTATCAATGTCGAGACATTATTCCTTATTATCACTTTCTCATCACCTTGATTTTTCCTTTAGTGTACACACATATCCTTCAGAAACGTGGAATATCATGGAATTTTATTCACGAAATCAATCAAAGGAATGTTAACTGACACTTTTTTTAAATGTTTCTAATATTTTCCTATCAAGATAAAATTCCTTTTGTTTTCATGGTTGGATGGGCCTTTGGGAAAATGGAAGTGGAATGGTTGGCACAAGTGACGCGTCAATACACACACTCTTTTCATTAGAAGGGATTTTATCTGGACATAGATATTCTTCTCTTGGACCATTTTTAGAATTTGGGGTGGTGGTTTCATCAGGATAGGATGACTCTAAAGGAGGGTTCATTAGGTTCCTAAGTTATTTACCACTTCTAAGGGTGATGACACTATCATTTTCCTTATCCCTAGGGTTAACTACTAGTTGATAGGGTATTTTACCTGACCCATGACATTGAATTTAACCCATAGTGTTAGAGAGTTGGCATAATTTGGTTTTTTGGTCTTTCATGTCCACTTGGGTGGTTTTTTGGAATAGCAGATTATTAGTATCCCTTTATTTCATCATATCATATAGGCTAGGATCAGGTTTTGGAGGGGTGGTTGGAAAGGCATTTGTGGTGGGTGGGTATTTCAGGGTGGTGGTAGGGATGACAACTCTACCCTAGTTTGTTACATTGATATTGATGTTGGGTGGAATACCCCATTGCCTATAATATTGGTTTTTTTTTTCAACCCAGGTTTGGATGGATAGTAACATTCTTTCCTAAAGGGTTGGTTATAGGGGTGGCCTGGAAAGATTTCCTCACAACTCCTATAAGTTTCTCTTATATGGGGGAATTAGTCAGAATAATGGGTGTCAAAAGAACATATTTTGCAGTGGATGGGAGGAGGAGATTGGGATTTACATTGGGAAAGAGAATGTTTTTGAAGAAGGGTAGTTACATTCATGAACTTCGTGTCCACCTTCTTTCAAATTCGGTTGATTGCACCAAATGATCACCTCGAATTGGTATATTGGTTCTTGAAAAAAATTGATGAGTGTTATGTGACATTTTATCAATTAGGGTTTTTAATGTAATTGGGGTCTTATCAACTAGCACACCACCTGTAGAAACTTCAATCATATTTCGATCAACAAGAATTAAACCTTCATAAAAATAACGAATTAAAATCCGATCACTTATTTGGTGTATTAGACCACATGAAAAAATGATTTAAATCTTTTTCAATATTTATGAAGTGATTCCACTTGTGATTTCCTTATTCCATGTATTTCTTATCCTATTGTTTCAGTTTGAATAGTTGGGAATAAATTTTCAAGAAAAAGGTGTTTCATGTCCACCCAACATCTAATTGGAGAGTTAACATAGTAAAGCCAATATTTTGTAATATATTCTAATGAAAAATGGAATTACCAAATATTTACCTATTCTTAATAAACATTATCATCTTTTAAGGTTGAACACATAGTTTGAAATTCATTTAAATGCTTGTGTGGATCTTCTCTCGCGAGTCCATGGAATCTTGGTAATAAGTGAATTAGACCAGATTTTAGTTCAAAATTGGGCGCCTCACCTTGCATTAGAATATATGTTAGTTGGGTGTCAACATCAGACGAGGTTAGTTATTTTAGTATGTTATTGTTTTCATCAATGTTATACTTGTTAATTTAGGTTCTAAAATAAGAGGTATCTAGAAAAGTATCATGTTATGGTGCGTCCTCCTTCGAAGGGTTGTCTTGTGCATCTCGGTGCCACTTACGTAGGATCGTCTCCAGTTTGGGTTTGAAAGGTGGTTATTCTCCTAAAGTATAAAACATAATTCATATAAACTAAACTAGAAATAAATCATCACAAAAAAATATATGCAAAGTTATAAGTTAAAACAAATAAATATTAACAAAATTTACAAAAAATCATATAAAAAACATGAGCTAAATAGAAAATCGCTCACTGACAATAGTGAATTGTTTTGGAAAAGTTGTGATGACACATCAATTTGATTATGTTTTTAAAGATTATTTATAGTATAAGTAAGACCCTAGGTTTTTTATTAAGTAGATTTGATAGGTTTAGAGTATGAATTTTTTAATAAAGAGTACTAAAAAGGGGGGTGATTTTGAAAATAGTTATAAGAAAATAAAATTACATAAAGAGTTTAATAGATGATATATTAAGGAGGTGTTTTAAAATTTATGAGAGAGTAAGGTCATTTAAATTTCACTACACATCTTGGATTGTTCATTTTTCTGAAAAAATACACATGATTTTCTTTATTTCCTTGGTTGAGGGTTGTCAACAAATTGCTTCTCGTATTTCCTCTTAAATCATTGAACAAAGTACTAACCCTGGACACAATAATGATGTTGAAAAGGATTGGACCTCAATAATAGAAAAAAATAAACTAAATCATACTAAAATTTCAAGATTATGTGTGAGAAAAAATATTCTTATGATTTCCAATCGGAACAACCCAAGATACCCACTGAAATCTCAACCCAATCGGTGTTGAGATAAAAAGTGTTTCACTTAATTATAACAAACAAAAAGAATTAAGAGGAGAAGAAAATAAATATTAATCATAAGTGAAATATTTAAAAACACAATTTACACTAAACCAATAGAATAAAAATTTTTGTAACTCCTTCCCATGTATTTGTTGCTACCTTGAAACGATCGTCCACCGTTTAACTCACCATCGAGAGGTGGATAAGGCTCGATTGGAACATCACCTTCATCCTTGATCACCCTATGAGTATAGTGGCCTACAGAACATATTGTATTAGGATAGTACTCCTCTATAACTCCATATTGGTATCACTTCACTGCTTGGATGAAATTACAAATGAGGTGCCCAAGGTATCATTTTATAGGCAAAGTGGAAGGCGGTTTTTGGCACATAGATTATGTAAAACCACATGGCCCATTTTATTCGGTGGGTAGACAGAATTATATCACTTATAGAAATACTAAAACTTTTTATACCCACCTCATGAATATATCCACAGAAATATTGGATTCATTTAGACATCTAATGCTCGAGATATGGATTGATTACGACACACCACTTCTGACTTCGCGGAGATTCAATGTGCTGGAAAGATTGGTTTAGATAGGCATATTAGTGAACTAATTAGGCTTGGGTACCTTATGATGAAATGTAGAAAAATGATTCTCTAAAAATTCCAAAAAAAATCAGCCTATTTGGATGAATGGTTCTATATAAATATTCGTTTGAGTCCACAAGAGTGCATAGATCCTGTGGAGTTTAACCCATTTTTCTTGGACATTATCATGGGACCTCCAAATCACCACCAAATATAATGTAATTGCATAAACAAGTAACATTTACATTTTTAATAGTAGTAAAAAAAATAATTGAATCGATCATTAAGTTTAATTGTTTATTAGTTTTATAATATTCAATTAAAAACTAGTTTAGCACAGTGGTGTTAGGGTGAAAATGAAACAGCGAATCACAGTGTGATCAGATTGCGACACCGAGTATATGAAGAAGCTGAGTAATAAGTGCATGGAAATAGTATGGTGTAAGTGACCTAGTGATTTAATACCTAATATAGTGGTTTAAAAATATTTTATATAAAAATACAGTGGGTGTGTGTGAATTGACTAAATAGAGAGAAACAAGTGAGAAAAAAGATGACAGTGTAAGTATGCTTTCATTATTCATAGATTGCATGAACATGAAATAACAATTGTCTGAAAAGAGTGTGATGATTGTTCATGTTTCTATTTGTATAAAGTAAACTTAATAACAATTGATAAAAACATAAATTGAATTATACATTCATGGTGATTTATAAATGAACATGAAATATATTTTTTTGTATAGTGTGAACAAAAATATGAGAATAAAGATGATGAGTATTTCACAATTATTTAATACCATTGTATGATTTGAATCATGAATGTCAAAATAATTTTATGATTATTGATATTGACAATGATCTAGATGAATTGATTATGTTTTAGAAGTTCTTGAAGCAGTGTGCATGAGAAAACCAAGTGATTTGATTCTTTTGGAGAATGATTTCATCTCAAGGATGTGTAGATGTAGTAGAAGTTAAAAGAGATATTTTTATAAGTGAATCATATTTTGAATCGAGGTAGAACTCTCGAGTGAGATTCTAGAGTAGGGGAAGGCAATTGGTATACTAGTAACTCTATATGATAGAGTATAAATATCCTCCAATGGGATATAGAAATTTAAATTCATATATAGGTGGGATCTTTTTATCTCTAGTGGGAATCATTATTGGAACACTTTATGAATCAGTGATGATGGTAATGGAAATTTACTTGAATATAGTCACTTGTATATGGTTATGAATCTATAAATGTGGGGGTGGGGGTGTAACCAATTGTAGTGAGGAGCAGGCTTTTAAACCAAAACTTAAAAAAATACCATGTATTGTGTTTAATTTAATTTAATAATTTCATACTAGATCCACTCATACTAACAGGTCGCATAAATTTAAATTTAATGGGGTAAAATAAAAATAAAATAATTTAGTAAAAAATTTACAATTGATTCACCCCCACTTAGTGTGACTGCACGATCTCCCAAACATATAAAAATAAACATATGATATAATGGTAAGAATATAATATATTGGAAACTATTAACTCTATAATTTATCAAAGAATTAAGATATTTTACTATTTTTGACTCATCATTAGGGTTTTCACTATGGTTTTCTAGTTCTATCTCAAAAATTAGTAAACTTCGATCAAAAAATAACTTAACAATACTTTTTTTCCAACTAAATAAATCTGATCTGAACATTCATTAATAATTTATAAAATCCATGATTTTAATAATGCATCTCATAAATAGTCACACAATGAAAACGCCTAAAGGTTTAATGTCTAAGATATTATCCACATAAACATCATATTTTAAAATAATTGTGAACATCCTCAATAATCACACCCTTTATAGAACATCCTATAGACAGATCATATGATATAATCATATGTTTTTTACTTGTGGAATGTAAACATATGAAATGGTTGAGCTCAGATGATCTATAATGTAAACTTATCAATTTATCATAATGATTGGATCATAACCAAGTGAGAAAAATGTGTAATAGGGAAATATCTTATAAGATTATATTCTGAGCATATGACTATAATAAGGTCATCAAAGAGGCATAACAATAATAACTTGTTCTTTAAGAATAAGAAAAAACCCTAAATCATGGGATAATAACATAAAAGTGTGAAATATATTTTAAAAGAGGCAAAAAAATGGAATATAACATAGTATGAAAAGAAAGAAAAAAAAATAATACTGGCACAATAATGAGAATAATAACACGTCATGAGAAAAATAATTATGAACACACATTTGTGAACATACTCATTATATTTATGAATTAACATATCCATAAACACATTATTCCGATGCCTTTTTAAACAAACACAATATTCCTATTCATTAATTGTGATAAAACTCATTATTCCAAAAACATTATGAACAAAAATTTATACACACACATTACTATATGATGATATATAAAACATAACCAATTCATTCAAGGGTGATATATGATCCCACCTATCATTATATGTATAGATGTGTGACACATAAAATTAATTGTATTCATATTAGAAAAACCACTTGGAAATAGAATGGTTTTCATAAAATTTAAAAAACATCAATTAATACAAAATTCAGAAATCATAGAATATAAAAAAATAATTTCCAAAATGAATAATATCGAGATATAATATATAGGGTGATTAAATAATTTCTTAATGATAGAAAATCCTTAGAGGAAAATAGTGGTGAAAATATGAAAGTGTTCTAAAACATCTTTCAGTCATTGTCATTAAAATACATAGATACAAATTTCATTTTAATAATTTTAAGAAGTAAAAAAATGTTTTTAAAATTCTTATAATAAGTTTTCAAAATATTGGACCCCTCAAAAACGGTCAAGCTAATAAATTTTGAGTGGAAAATATTTTTTTTAAACATGATAAGATATGTGCTTCTCAAACATTAGCGGTATTTTTAATGAAAACCCACATAAAAAATTTAATAATATATAATTTATTTAAAAGTGTAAAAGGTAAATATTTGGAAAACCTAATAAAAAAATAGATTTATTTCATTAAATAAAATATATTTCATAGTAAAGCATGGGCATGTAATAGAAGTTCCATTGGAAAGAACATGAGTTATTCTTACTGAAGTCACACTTTTGTTTGAGAAGGTAATTCATATGAAAAGATATTATTGAAGATGTGAATTAATTTCCATAGAAATATAATAATACCATTTTCAATAAGGGAAAGCTAAAATAAAATAAACCTTAAAGAGAAGATTCATGTAGAAAAGCATGCGACACAATGAATATGAAATTGAGTCGATGAAACCCTATCCTTGAATTCAAATTTATTCATGAACACTCTAACCCCATGTATAACTAAAAAAAATATCATAATATCATATTTAATAAACTTATTCATTTATATAGGCTTTTATAAACATCATTTTTAATTATTATTTACATGTATAATAGTTAGTCATTATTTATTTTCAATGTTAGGTGTGAGTAATCTTGATTGTTTGGACTGGTTTCTTAATAATAGTGTTGCTCTTCATTATTATAAAAATTATTTTTATTTATATTTTAAATAATATATAATAATAAAATTTTTATATGATTAATTAATTCCCATTTCATTAGTTTAAATACATATATATGGTTTGTTAAAATTGATGTTGTGATGAACTAGTTCTGAAGTGTCTAACAATTGAAAGGTGATATATTAAAAAAATATTTTAAATATTAATAACACTGTTATTAAAAAATTAAATAAATATTAAATAAATTATTATCAAATAATACTAAAATTACATTGACTTCCTTAATTATTCAATATTTAAATATTATTTCAATATTCACATCATTGGTAAAAATTTACCCAAACGAGGGAACTTTTTAATGATTTTATGAGTGATATTTTTTTATATAAAGTTAATATAAAATTTGCAGAATATAAACCATGTCATAAATATCACTTTCATTCAATAAATTAATTATTAGAACCATCCATTAATGGTGTTACTGAAAAATTAAATTCTTCATTCGTGGATGCGATATTCTACATGATTGAACGTTTAATGATTCCATTTATCAATAAATGATATGTAATTATGGTGTATGATAAATTATAATTTAATAAATATAATTATGAAATATTAAATATATCCATTCCTCAAATATACCATTTTTTCCAACCATTGTAGGTGGTGATTAAAAAGTAACTACATCACTTGGTGATAGCGGTTTTCCACACATACACGTGATCAATGTTGTTTTGTTTTTCTTAGTGGATGAAAATGATTGAATAATTGAGATTCCTTAATATAATTTTTATTTATATATTAATAATAATTGTTTCATTTTATAAGTGTTTCTATAAGAATTTTGTAATCCTAATTTTATGAACAAATACTAATGAGTAAGAAATACTCACTTTGAAAACATAAGATTTCTCTTAGAAATATTCTTGGAAATGGATGCCTTAGGATAAATAATTCTAACTAGAGGCATATGATCCTGAGATAGGATTATAATAACATTAAATTTATTGTTTTTTAGGTTGAAAGTTTAATGAATATGTGTATCATGATTTGTTGTATGGGATCCCCTATTGTAGGTGTAGTGAATGGTCATATTTGGAGTACTCATTAAATTTAAACAATTTTATGTCACTCATCAAGGGTCAATGTCTCAAAAAATGTACAAAATTAGGGGGGAGGAATTTTTGATGATCAAAATATCATAAATATTCTTAGATTAATTTTCAATTTTTTTTTCAATTCTATTACAGTTATTAAAACTATGTTAATCATTTTTTATATTTACCATGATAACTAATGTTTTTAACCATGATAATTAAATTTAAAGGAAAAAATTAAAATTAAAATTCTTGCCTCTTCCGAAAATAATTATTTATAATATCAAAAACATTTTATAATATAAAATATCTATAGTTTTTAAAATTTATTTTCATAATTAATCCAAATTGGGTGTAAAAACTATTTTTAGAAAATGTGTGTGTTAAAGCTTAAAATTTATTACTAGGTTAAAAAGTATCAATGTTATTAATTTAAATTAAAATATTTTTTGATTATAATAAAATTAACCTTTTTATGGATTATAAATAATTAAAAATAAAAATTTTACTATAATTTTTTTTATTAGAATTAAATAACAAAAATATTTCTTAATTTCTAATAAAATGTAATATATTTTCACCAAATTAAACATAGATTTTATAATTTCAAAATTTTATTAAAGATGAATAATTTCACACCTTAAATACATAATTTATTATTTGTTTTTAAAATTCTTAAGTCATCTTTACAAAATAATAAATTCATAAAATGTATTGTTTTTACAAAACTTGTATTTCTCACTTTTCGACTAAAAATTAATTATTTTATAATCTTTACAACATTTAATACTAAGATAAGTTTAGAATTTTGAATTAAAAAAAGAGATTTATTTTAAATAAAAAAATATTCTATAATTTATGCATTTATTTTCAAAAAAACCATAAATGATGTAAAGAAAAATATGTTTATTGATAAATTAGTTTTTAAAGATTTAATTTTTTAATCTTAATTTTGTATTAATTTATAATTGATTTCTATATTTCAATATACTAGATATATTATTCTTATTATACTTTTCTTATATAATATTTAAATGATTATTTATTTTGGTGTTGTATGTGAAATAAGATTTTGGACACTGTATTCTATTTAAAGATGAATATTAAATAAAAACCTAAGTTAATATATGGATTAATTCTATATCCTCTAGAGAAAGAAGTTAATTTTGGTTAGAGGGAATCTACACCAAATCATTTGACTTAAACTATCTAGGTTTTGAACTATGTCAAGTATCTTATGAAAAATTGAATACTTATTAACTATATACCCAATAATATATACGATGCTAGTTTAATGGATGATTACCAAGATAATACTCCATTTATATACTTGGAAAATATTAACATTCCATATAATTATTCTTTCAAGGAAAATATTTCATGATAAATATGTCATGTTGGTAATATATTTTATTTTTTATTCATTCCATTGTATGATGAATTCAATTTACTTAATTACTGATGAGTGTGGACTGAGATTATATAGCCCCTCAATGCATCTTTTATATTATGGAGATAAACTAGATAGTTTATTTGTTTTAAAATATACCCATTTATGTATAATTTATTAGCATAAATCCTTGATGATATGATTATGACAATAGTAATTATGCATTCTATAACCATGAATTTTTTTTTCATATCCTCACGATTTTTTATCTCTTAAAGGATTTATTATTTCTTATTTTCCCCATTTTAAACTTGGATGAGGGGTAACCTAACATTTCTTGTAAGCCTAGAGGCACATAGGCCTAATGAATTACCAAAAGGACTTGAAGTTTGTAGCATAGGTAATGACCCAAAATCTCTAAAAACATGAAGCACTAGAACAAACCCTACCAATATAAATAAGATACAATAAACACAGCATGGAACCCCGTAGGGATACACAACTAGCATACGATCATTTAAAAATGCATTATTATTGATTCTGTTGGTAAAACTGATACCCTTTAATTATTCCAATATGGTTGCCCTTGAAATATGGTGTTGCTTCTCTGAGGTCACATCTAGATCTTCACATCATATTGGGGTCCAAAAAAACCCATCCTTCATAAGATAATCACACACAAACTAATTCCAACCAGGCACTGGAAAGGATATCACACCTCTTCTACATGAGATCTCAATTGAGGGAGACCAAGGTCCAAACCTACATCAATGTCTGATAGCAGGCCTAAGACTCCACCAACCATGTTGCATTCTATCAGTTTCCTATTCCCTTGAGATATCCACCAACAGTTGAAGGCGCATCGAAGACCCACCATGACAGAGGATCACCAGGGTCTCTGATGACATGACGTGTATGATCGAATCCATTTCCTAAATGCAACCTAATGTAGAACGATGAAAGTAATTAGAGAAAACCACCTAATTACATGATCATGCCAAAATTTATATGATATTTTTAATTACAATTTAGTCTTACCATATTATTAATTCCTTTTTTATTATATGATTGATTATATTCTACTCTATCCATTATTTAGAATTTCAGGCCACCCTTCTTATGTTTCAATTTCACAAGTTTATAAAGAAGAGTTTAAAATATGATTTGTATACAATGTTTTAATGTATGTTTAATTTTATGAGTGATGATGATGAATTACTTTAATATACACAATCCTTTTTTAGTGTGAATATTTCTCATTTGATGGGACATATATTAGTTTTTTTAGTTAAACAGTTTTTCAAAATTTCTAAAACATTAAACCAAAAATATATTAGTTATGTAAGTGATTAATGTTTTGTTATTGATATTGTAATTATAGATGGTTAATATTGGTCCAATTTTTTCATTATCAAACTAGTATGAAAAGAATATATTTTTAACACCATATTTGAGCGTACAGGTTTGAGACGTCACATAAAGAATCCTCCTTATTAAGAAATATAATGGTGGAACTAAGGGGTTTTTAAATCACTTTTAAACTAAGGTAACTAGATCATTTTTTAATTTTATGGAAATAATATAAAATCCATTTCCTATTTTTAAACACACTTCTTAAATTTTTTCTTATAAAAAACACATCGCTTACTTTTTAAAAACACACATTCAAAACTATTTTTTTAAATTATTTTTAATGTAAACCAAAACCATAAATGAAATGGAATATAAATACATACACACAAAAAGATATCAATGGGACAAAAAATTTAGGTAAATGAAATATGAGGAAATTTTGTTTATAACTAAATAATTTGATAGGGAATACAAATATGGAAAATAAATTGATACCCTAGGTAATCCTCTTTGGAATATAGTATCATGGGAAACTTAGTATGTTGTAACTAAAATGATTCTAAACCTGGCATACAGAGAACCTAAGATGAGGTCACTTTTATATAGGTAAAATTAAGTACACACAAACTCATATTATTCTCTTTTTCTAAATAGGGTGTATCCCCTAGTAGAACAAAATCATTTTTAGGGTACCAGATAGTTCTTAATATATGTTAGTGTAACACTCCTCTAGATATTCTCTTTAATTAACTAGGTTTTCCATGAAATTTATTAATATAGGTGAAAACAAAATTGAATCAATTGGGAATAATATATATATATATATATATATATATCATTATTCTAAGCATTTCAAGTAATCCTCATCTCACCTCAAACACTATATCTCAAGAAATAGCCCCATTTTCAAATCCATGCATAACATAGATAATATACAACATCCCCTCAATGAAAATTAGTTATATCAAGAATAATATAATCAATGGTATAACATTGGACCATGTACTCATAATGATTTGTTTTTATAAATTACTAAACAAGACTTTTAAAAAACTAAATAAAAATTTATTTATCTCTTGAAATCCTTTTTCAAGACACCCTTCATAAACCAATCCACACAAAACCATGCATAAAATTATATAAAGTCTCAATTTCCTTTTTCATTACAATACATCATGAGTAATCAATATGATTTTATTTTTAAAACATTCTTTGAAATCCATAGTTTTACCCTTTATAAGACCCAAATAGAATCAAATTATCTTAATCATTAAAATCATCTCTAAACAAACCATATGTTTATTTTCATAATCATTTGATAGTGAGAATATATTATCCCTGAACACACATTCATATATCCTATTAATAGAGAATAATCATCACATTTTTGGATTTGTTATTGATTAATGTGACAAAATTATTTCCTTCCAAATTATAAATCATCAAATAGTAATTTTGGATTACGTACATACCAAATGACTTTTTAGGTTTAGAGTTTTAGATAATTAAGAAAAAATAATAAATAAAATTATTCATGTAGTTAATTGACATTTATCTCACTATAAACATATTTTCTATTTCCACATTTTGTCTTCATCATCACCCACATTAATCCCATATAGATATATCTTATTGGTCATGTTTCTCTATAACATTGGAAAATTAAACCATGAAGGGAAATGTATAATGATCAATAAGTCTAAACATATGAATTGAATGTTGGATATATTTGGTGAGAAAAATATGAGTATAATTTTATTAGAACATATTATGTAATTCCCTAGGTTTTTTTAAAACAATATTCTGTTTGATTTCATATACGACACCCAATTCCAAGATTAAACGTATCATGAATTATTATTATTTAAATATGATTTTTAACCCATCTATTCAAATAGTGGGTATGAATAGAATTAAATAAATTAGTAAATATATATAAAGGTTATAATTGAAAATAATTTATTTATAAATTGTAGAAAATAATCACTCATTTTGTTTTGTAAAGTCATTTTACGTTTTAACAATAAGTTTTCATTAAAATTGTTTTTATTGATTTTTTGAGAAATAATTATAAACAATTTCTAAAAAATTTAGAAATGGTATTTAATAAAACATTTATTATTTTTTTACTAATAATTTGAATATTTTCATAGGTTTAATTGCATATATATTTTTTAAATATATGACTTTTCATTGAAAATTGAATGGTACTAATTTCTATTGAATATTGTCTTTCATTTTAAAGTATTTATGTAGGAGAAATAAATTATGAATAAGATTTAATATATAATTATATTATTTCTATATAAAATAATCTTATTAATTTTATTTTAATCAACCATATACTTTAATTTGGTATAGAAACATTTTTATACTTAAGAAAGCATTTTTGAACCATTTTGAATTGTGTTTCACAAATTTAATTTTTAATTAAAATCTAATAATTTTGTGAAGTTTATTTGATGAAATGGATTAAATATTTTAAATAAGAATAAATAATAATATTAAATATTTTAATAATGATTTTTGGTCATTAGGAAAAGTAAAAATAGTTAAAACCTTTTATTATGATTAAGGATAAAATAAGTTTATCGCGGTGTTAAACTGAAGAGATAAGGGTTAAAATGACATAAAAACTTATCTAAGTAATATTTCATGACCATAGTTAGAAACTATATCATATCATATTCATTAATGGTCCATTTTGGAGTAATTTCGATTGATAAATACATTAATAAATTTGAATATTTTTAAACAATACAATTCTGATATCTCCCCAACTTATAAAAGGGAACCACATATCCCCTCGTATGCATACGTTAAGAGACCTTTGGTTCATTTTATACATACCTAAATACATTAATAAAACCATTAACCATGTCCTATATTCCATGGTTTTATCTTAAAAACAACCTAGTATGATTTTATGTACAAACCAATCGAGGTTGTTTGAAGATGACATATAGTTCTTAAGTGAGTGTTTTCATTTTATTTTTTATTATGCCTCCTTTTAAATATTATTCTACCATGATGAAATAATAAATTATGTATATTTCATATAATAATATTTTATTAGGTTAATAGAAATACCAATACCCATATCCCCTTCCATCAATTGGGAAATGAAACCATTGTCTACTTGTACGGCGTACCACCACTTCACGAACCAATGAGATCCATTTTCCATCACCACCCACCACAGATGGTTATAATGATGGATTTAATATAAATATATATATATATATATTTAAAAAATTTGTGTCTAAAAATAAAATATAGAATCCATTTTATTACCTTTATATCCATTGAAAAATCATAATGTCATTCGTGCATACACCTGGATTACCACATCCACGAAGTGATGTAATTCATTTTCCATCAACACATCACATGGAAAATAAATTTAAGTTTATTTAAAGATATAATATGATATTAATGGAATAATTATATTTATGGGAATAAAAAATTACACTTAATTTATTACCCTCATGATCATTAAAAAATGAAAATGTTACTCATGCATACATAAGACACACCGTCTCCATGATTGTCACATAATTCATTTTTCAAATCCTTAAATCATGGATGGTTTTAATATTATAATAAATATATAAAAATTATTTATTTTTATTTATTATTAAGCTATGTATGATGAAATAATGTAATCTTTGACCACATTAAACATACCAAAGTCATTTTAAAATTATGAACCAAACATCCTCAAAACATATGATGATGACTTAACCAATTAATAAATTAAATTATCATTAAAATAAATAGAATAAATGGTTTAATGATAAGGTATTAATCCTATAAAATGATCTTACCAAATAAAATAATTTATCTATGTTTATTTTATATTTTATAATGAACATACATAGAAAGTCTTGACTAGAGGTAAGGAATTTCGACTGAATTTCTCTTAATTGAGGCATTTTTTAATTTTATACTGCTAATTTATATTATATAGTTCATAAATACCCATTTTACATGTTATATAATAAATAATTAATAATTTATTATATTTTAATTTATAATTGTAATTATTTAATCAAAAGAGATTTGACTTGAATGATACCCAGTGGTAATGTGTTTCTTAACTCAATTTCCTTGCATTGGTTATATCACCTCTTCATTTATTATATTATAACAAGATTATGTGTGAAATAAAATTTGATAGATTTATTTTGTATTAAAATGTGTTTTTTTGTATTTTAATTTGTTAACCATAATCACTCCTTTGATTAACTCTCAATTCCATGATATGATATTTCTAAGCGTTATTTGTCTCAAATTGTATTTCTTTGGGAAAAATGATTCTTTTATGCACCTATATTCTTTTATAAGCTGTATAGACAACTACTTTTCTTTTTATATCATGGATTTAATTATATTAATGGTATATAAATATCTATTTGGATTCATTTTTTTCATATTATTAAGATTCAAATTTTACTAAAATGATAATGATATTTATGAAAAAATATCATCTTATTGCAGGGTTGTCTATTTTCAATATTCCTTTTAACGAAATAGTTTTCTATTATTTTCATATATCACATATATTTTCTTCTAATATTTTTATTTATGTGGTTTAATTTTTTAATTTCCTTTTCCTCCGTTATTTATTAAAGAATCATCAATAAATCTATTTGTAAGTGACAATCATCTTGTATCTTATTTTAGTCCATAAATATTTCTCTACCATATCAATACTTTATAAAATATATTCAGAAAACTTCTTATTAATAATTTATTTATTTAATAATTTCATTTTAAAGTATACTTTACTTTATTTACATTTTTTAAAGGAATATTTTTAACATTTTCTCTTTGAAACATTATGATTTTCTTTACCAAAGTGTGAAAGGAATGTTTTATTTTATCATATACATCTTAACAAAATTTTTAGGGCATCATGAATTTTTTAAAGATTCCTTTAATTTGTTTTCAAATAAAATTGTTTTCTTAGTATTATGTAAATTTTTAGTCTTTAAATGTAATTTTCAAGGTGGAAAGGGTATTTTCCACAATAATGTTTTTAATGATATTTTAATGGAATCTATATTAATAATTAAAAACAATCCTTTATTTTAATTATGCTCCACTGGAGATATATTTTAATGATACCATTTTTATTCTTTCTCTAGATAAATTATAAATGTTTTAAAATATTTTTCAAGGAACTCACTTCTTTTAAATGGGTAAATAAATATTTGAGAGAATAATGGATATTTTAAGGTTGAAAAATGAAATATTTAATGTGTTATGAATATTTTATTATTGTTGGAAATTTTTAATGATGACGGGTTGGCCAGATATAGTTCATGATGTTGGTTCAGGCCAATATATCCATCCAATTCATTAGATAAAGAGATGAATTTAAATAGTTATAGGTTTCTCCTAAGAGATTATTGGAATTTAAATAGTTGGTTATTCAATTTTTAAGAGTTATATAAAAATTATGTTTTCTACTACCAGGAGATTTACTTTATTATTGAGACAATTTTTAAGGGATCTTTTTATTAAGTATTGTTTTCCCACATCTCATGATTGTTAACTTATATGTATCTTGTATAATGTTAATGATTTATACCATGTCTCATGTTTTGTGATTAATGTTTTGATGTGTATGAATTATCTTATATTAATATCAATAAATTTTATTATGTCATTATACTCTTATGATCATCTTATGCTAACTACTATCATTCAAATATTAATCCTTCTATTTACCCTTATTTAGAATTTTTTTCACACCCTTCTTTTATATTCTAGTTCCCCAAGTTATAAATATTGATGTTAATGAAATTTTCTTATAAAGGATCACTTTGTGAATAATTTTATAGAATATTTTTACGACTTAAAATAGATAAACAATTTATTATAATAGTGGAAAGAATACTCACTTAATGACATGGGAATTATTACGTAAGAGTTTTTCATAATTATCTAAAACTATAATACTAAATGGTCCTTGGTAACGTAAGTGATCCATTATTTTCAGGATAGGTTTAACATTTAATATGATTAAAGTTGCGTCAAATTTATTGGTATCAGAGATAGAAATGTAATAATTATATTTTAAGCACCAAATTTTAGTAGTACGGGTTCCGGGTTTTTATATTTTCAATGCTAAGGAGCATTACATAGGACAATTAATACCCATAAAAACCTAGATCATAAATCCGAAGACATTTTATATAAAATTTAACAATGGAAAGAGTCATATGAGTTAATAACCATGATATATGTAAATATATTCCTTGACAAAATGAAAAATTAAAACCCATTGAAAGCATTAGAAAATAGTGTATGTATCATGGAACATCAAATATTAATCATGGAATCACATAACTAAGTAATTAATATATTTCATAGGAGTAATTTATAATAGGTAAAATCTGTCTTCTGTTAGGAGTAACTTACAATTAGTTAACTCTGTCACTTTACCCAATACATTGGAGGGATATAAAATACCCACCCATACTTCATTTATAACATAACCACCCATCCTTTATTACTAATAGAATCATCCATCAATTATCCTTACATATTTAAAAGTTCCATACAATGAAAAAAACTATAATCTATCACATTCCAGTATAACACCCTTGAAAACAACCATCATTTTTTACCTTATTTAACCCATAAAAAAGAAATGGGTTCTATGATAATATTATAAGAACAATCATAATCCATACATGAAAAGAATAAGGATGGTATGATTAGAACATATCCCCATTTTAAAATAGTAAGATGATAAAGGATATTTCCATAGATAAAACATACATTTAAAATAATATTTAATAAATTTATACAAAAATTGGAAAAATATCATTTTCTTTTGAAAATGATTAAATAAAAATTACAATAATATTGAATAAATGATTTTAATTTAAAATAACACAGAAACCTATAAATGAATCCTCAAATAAAATAATTATTATGAAAACAAGAAAATCATTTCATTTGGTAAATGTTAAAACAAATACACTTTTAACACTTTCGATAAAAACCAAAATTTAAAATTTTGAAAATGATAAAAATATTCTTTTTATAAATTTTTAATGAAACTAAAATATAGATTAAAATTAATATGTATAATAATTTATTCATATAAAATATTATTCACGATTTTTAAAATATATTAGAAATTGAAGAGAGAAGATTCTTGAACTAACAGATAAATGAGGTATGCATTTAATTAGAATAATTCTTTTGATATTATATTGTAACAAATAGGGGAAAATGAAGGTGAATAATGTAAAACACAGAAGAAACCATATGATAATATTATATATTTGTCTTAAGATATTGTGATCATATAATCTCTCCCACTAAAATGTTAAACATTAATAATCCCTAAAAAATGAGATTGTAACATAAATCCTTTACCGCTTTGGTAATTATTAAATCAAAAGAAATTGAAATAAAGAATATAATATGGATCAATAAATCTCATGAATTAATTGAAGTAATATGTCAAAATTCATTAATCAGTTATTAATAAAACCATACAAAAACATCACCCTGCACGACCTGAAACATATATCTAGAAAATGATATTTAAATAATGAAACCCCTTGAAAAACTCATAACATTTTAAGTGATAATTAATCCATGAAGATATTACATGCACATATATAATTAAAACTAAAACAAGTGTAAATATAACATAAATTTTTTTAGATCAATTAACACATAATCATGGAACAACCAATTCAATAAAGAAGTGTCATGACCTAAGAAAATGAAATTGAGTTATGAAAACCCTTACCTTGAGACACAACTTGATATGTATATCCCTTAAATCCAGTATAATAAAATTATAAAAAATATTAAATTTTTTAAGAATAATTTTAAAATTTATTCCCTTATAATTAAGTTTTATTTCTATATAATGTTTAATTACATAATCAATGAAGTTCATGTGTGGTTTTTGAGGACATTTGGTTCATAATTACAAAATGAATTTGGTAGGTTGACCGCGATTAAAGGTCTAATTGTTACATCATTTACATAATAATAATAATAACAAAATTATTATTTTTTATATATCAAAAAAATTTTAATAATTTTTCACAAAGGTTGTTTATAGAAAACAAAATACGCCATCTTGGGAGATGGAAGTCCGTACGTATATAAGGGTGATGTTTTTTACTTTTCCATAGCTAGGTAATAAAGAAATAAAATAATATTTTATATTTACATAATAATTTTAATGACATAAAAATAAAAAAAACCTTATATAATATATCCCCATGACCAACCCTGAATTGCGGGATTTGAGAAATAATGTACCTCACTATGTGGAGATGATAGTTTGTTCGTTCACACATGTGATGATTACATTTTTAATGATTGGAAAGGTATGAAGATTGATAATATAACATTATGAAGTATTATTATATGGGAGAAAATTATTTTATTATATTGTAATGGTTAATATATAATTTAATAAGGTAGAATAACAATTAAAATGAATACACCATGTTAATATGGTTACATCCTCTTTGAAGAACCTCCTTTCTCTTGAACCTTAAGACTTATAGGTTGGTATTTTGGTGATAACATCATATATACAGAATGAGAAGGAATTTTTTGAAGTTATTTGGTTAAATATTTATTAATATAAGTGGATCATGATGTTTGACAATGAGAGGAGATGTGGTGTCCATATATAAGATAGGAGAGAGGTGCCCAAGGAATTACTTTGAGTAATAAATTAATATAAATAAATTTTCTTTTTAAAGTAGAACCAAATTGATATAATTAGAAAATATAATATATATACATGAAAATAATCTCATAAAAATAAATTATAAAAGTTTTAGTGTTTTTTAACCCTTATCTCTTAGTTTTTACAACGGTTATCCCTATTAACAATCACTCCGATGACTATGTTTTTACCTTCGACGAGTCAAAAATGAAATTATATAAGAAAAATTTAACTATGAATTGATAATTGTTTATTTTATAGACCGTATAACATTAAATTTTCCATATATAATATTGTTATTTATTTTAAATCATTTATTAAAATATTATTTAATAAAAATATAATTAATGTCATTTTCTAGACTATTTACACAATTTAATTTTAAAAAATATATAGTCAGTAATGAAATTAAAATATATTATTTGAAAAAATTAAAAATTAAATTAAATTTATCTAAAAAATTCTTGTTAAACCACCAATTATGAAGAAAATGTTACCTTTAATTTTTTTGAATTCATTTTCTCTATTTTTCAATTGTTCACACAAGCACCATATCAGTGTTACATAAGAATTTAAGTTAATTATTTCAACTAAAAATAAAAACTTAATTTCCATAAAATAAATAATTTATTAATATTAAGAACAACCTTCTATAACCATTCATAATTTTTTATCCCTACCATAAAATTGTATATATAATAAAAGCAAGAATGATACATTTTTGAAATTTCATTTACCTAAAATAATAGAAAATTCTTTATTAATGAGAAATTGCTCAAAAATGTGATTTTTTAGAATATATTAACGGTATGGTCTAAGTAAAGTCTTTAAATTGTATAAGTGAAATATTATGGATTATTTTAATCCTTGTTTCATAGTTTTAACCTTATTCAACCTGTCTTACCCTTACTATGGTGGAAATAATTTTACCAAGGTTACTATTCATCATGATATAAAATAAAGTCAATTCATTTAAATTTTCTAAAAATTATTATTTAAAATATGAAATAAATTTTATAAAACATAATATATATACGTTATAGAAATTACTTTTAAAATAAAACCCAAAAAATTATATAAAATATTCTTCCAGAAAAATTCATCTTTGAGTATAAAAAGGTTTTTATAAATAAATAAAGAAGAATTACGATTCCAACGACATTCATTAAATTACTTTTAATAAAAATATTAATTAAATCTCATAATTAATTCAAATTAAATAACTAATTTTTAAATTTTTTAATAGAAGAGATAATTTTCTACAAAATTAGTATTTTTTAACTATTCATTGAAAAATAATTCTTTTTAAAAAAATCCCAAAATTTCATTTTGGGCTAATTTTGATATGATTACTTCTAAAATTATAAAATTTTTATAAAATAAATATATTTAAATTTTTTGTAAATTTATTATAATATTTTTTCGCAAAAATAAATATTTTTTTTAAAATAAGTATTTGTAAAGCATAAAATGGATTCACTAAAAAATTAGTTCTTATTTCCTAAAAATTAATCAAAACAATTTTATTGAGTATGAAAATTATACATATATTTAATAATGTGGTTAACACTATTCATACAATCTAATTCATTGTGTATATTATAATAGACATATTTATAATAATATTACTTGATGGTTCATTAAAGCTCAGTGTTGCATGTTGTTAACACTATCAAACATAGTCATATTTTAAAATATCATGGTATTATATTATTCTTCCCATAAATAAATTTCATCCTCATAATTTTCTCTTGATATTGGTAATTCAAAGGTTTAATATTTTGAAATCCTATTGTCGAAAATAGACATCATAAACAGGGTTAATAAAACAACCTTTTTAAAAGATGGAAAGAGAAATATGAAATATAACAAAAATAACACATAACTATGTTTATAAATTGAATAAAATTAGTTGGAATAAAAAATACCAAAATGGAGGAGAAATTTAATATAAAAATATGGATTAAGAGTGGGAGAGAATGTAATCATAAGCAAGTTAATAACCCCAAAATAATAAATTAATAAGAGAGAAAGAAGGCCACCACTTCATCAGAATTCATTGCAAAACATATATGATTTTTAATTTGTTAGGGAAAATTATATTAACCATACTAAGAGTGTTATAGTATATATTTACATTATTTTATCTAAATATACAAATTCAATTTCATCTTTCTATTGCATGTTTTGAAAATTTTCCACCTCTATCTCATCCCATATTCCACGTGATAAGAATCCCTGATGAATATCTATTAAGCCAAAACATTAATGTTTAATTGATCATAATATTTATATATGGATAAAAAGATAATCCTACTACACCTACTAAATCGAAAATGGTTATCAAATTTTAAGATAATACTCAAAATAAGTAAAACATCATATAATGAAATAATGAATTAATCTAAAAAATTAAACAATAACACCAAAGGTTTAACTTAGACCATTCAATAAATTCTTAACACAATATCTTAATTAAAATCAATGACCTCAACATTAAATAATATGTTTACCTTAATGGTTATCACATACATTTACACTTACATTCCCAAAAATGTAATGGTATTCTTCCCAAATAATCCATCGTGTTAAATCACATGATACAACTAAGGGTTACTTGTACCTCATCCCAATAAAATGTATCCGAAGACTACATTAATCACTTTTAAATCGATTCACTTAAAAACTAAAAATGGTTGTAAATTCATTTGAAATTACAATGAATGTTAAAATTTTAAACCCTTGATGTTATCCATAACTATTAAGTTATACTAGCATGAAAACATCACAATATGCATAGTTATCTAAACCCTAATATGTTAAAAACTATAAAATCCCCAAATCCATGTTATCATATATAGGGATAAGATCAACATTTTTATATTTATCAAAATGATACCAATAAATTTAACCCAATTTTATCCATAAAAAAATAAAACATATAAAAAAATTGGATAAATTACATAACCAATGAAATTTTATTTTTAGAGCTTTAGAAAATTAATACAAACTCTTATATGACAATACCTTTGTATTTAAGTGTTAATTTTACCCACAATACCCATCATTTCTTATTCCACATTAAGTCTTCATCATTACCCACATGAAACCATTATAAACAAATATTTCATAATATCATTATTTATAGTCTTAAGAAAATAAATACAACAAGTGTTGACTTAATTACATAGTAAGGGTAAACATAGGGATTAATTGTTGAATATATCTAGTAAGAATAATATAGAAATCAGTGTTTGAAAACATATTAAAATTATATGATAATTATGTAAGAAGACTCGTACCCATAAAAACCTAGATCATAAATCCCATTACATTGAATATAAACTTTAATAATGACAAGAATCACATGAGTTATCAAACATGATCTATGTGAAAAAAATCCATGATCAAATGATACATTAAAACCCATTACATGCATTGAAAAATTGTTCATGTATCTTATAATAGAAAACATTCATAATGGAAACACCGAACTGAATAATTCACATATCTCTTACGAGTAACTTACAATCAGT
The DNA here is from genome assembly GCA_963277665.1 of Viscum album. Taxonomy (NCBI): domain Eukaryota; kingdom Viridiplantae; phylum Streptophyta; class Magnoliopsida; order Santalales; family Viscaceae; genus Viscum; species Viscum album. The sequence continues at coordinate 1,365,555,770 of OY728145.1, read as the reverse complement.
CATGCACACTTATTTATCCAATATATTCGAGTGATATAATGGATGAAAATTTCCTTGGTTTAGAACATAACCAACCATCCTTTTTTATAGCATAAATTTATGTAAATCATCCATAGATATGTCATGGTACCATATATTGAACAAAACATTTAGTAGACTTCACTTCTACACAAAACACCATTGAAAACAACCATCATTCATTTTTACTTGATTATATCATTGAAAAGAAACATATTCTATGATGATATCTTGAAAACAACCATAAGCCATATAGATAAAGAATAAAGAAGATATCATTGGAAAGTATCCCCATTAAATTATAAGAAAATAAAAATTATAACTATATAAGTGAAAAATAAATTCAAAATAACATTTAAGACATTTCATTGAATACAAGTAACATATAATTCTAATTTGATAATGTTTAAAAAACAATTACAAGAATATTGAGAAATTTTTTTGTTGAAAATAATCAAGGAAAATTTTATTGGGAACATAATAGAATATATTTTTTAATAATGGGAAAATCCATTCATTAGGTAAATGTTTAAAAAAAGATTCAATTTACACTTCTAGTAAAAACCAAAAGTAACCTATTTAGAAAATGATAAAAATATTTCTTTTAAATTTTCAAAAGAAATTGAAAAATATTTGAAAATAAATTTAGACAATCCATTCTTCATCAAATTTTTTTAGATGTTATCAATGATCATGGATATGGAAGAGAAATGATTCCCAACCTAAAAAGTGAATAAGGTCGGTTTTCCCTCAAAAAAACAATTTTTATCTTATTAAGTACTATATATAATAAAATTAATGGAAACAATTTAAAATAAATAAATACCAACAGAATAATAGATATGTGTTTTAAGGAATTAAAATTATAATGTTTTTCCTATAGTATCCTTTATCGTAAATAATTTTGAAATAAATGCGACTGTAATATGAAACATTTACTTCTTTGGAAAAATTCCAATCAGAAGTCATTAAAAGAAAGAATGTTAAATGGATTTAAAAATCCCATGAAATAGTGTAATTAATATGTTAAAATTTATTCTTATTGAACTAGGTGCACAATATAAATAATTCATGTTGCACAACCTAGAACATATCTTAAGAAAATGAGATTGAGACAATAAGAACCCTTGTTAAGATCATAATATTTGAATTGATAATTTATAAATGAATTGATTATGTAAACATATTTAACTAAACATAAGAAAAGTGTAAATACATTATAAAAAATTTTAGATCAATGCTTATGACACTTTGGTTGGGGCACACATTAGTCTGCAGGGACACACTGATTGTCACCCTGTACTCCCACCTTCCAAAGGTGGGAAAATCCATCACATATTAGTGATGTTTTCTCCTTGATCGAAATGGGATGATGGGATGCCTGTTCCTCCTTCCATGGATTCATCCTCAAAACTTGTTACCTAGTCTGGGTCTCCCTCATAGAATAAGACGTGGTTCATGAAACTCTTCCCTAGTGCCATATCTTCACGGGCCCCAGTTAATTACACTACTTCTGTCAAGACATTCCAAGGGGTAATGTCAGGGAAACAACCTTTGATATGGGGAGTAGTCCTGTTGGACATCGCCGACCTATCTAGTTGTTGAAATGCTGATTCATCTAGGTTTATTATCCTTATAATAGGGCTTCTCAAGGTGGAGGAACCATGAGGCATCCCACGTCAAATGTAGGGAATAATATGCCATAGGCATGTATCTAAGGGTTTCCTCAGCTTCCCATTTTTAACACATGGTATGTCATGAGTTTATATTCCAGTGGACAAGGATCATACTGATCAAAACATTTATGGGAGTGGATCAGATATGTACATCCCCAAAAGGGATCACCTAAGGGGGTTACTATATGAGTGTAGAAAAATTTCCAATGAGGAGGGATTCAGGGATTCTTGGGTGCCTATTAAAGGGACACCGTTGTTTACCATTAGCTAGAATTGAACCTTATGGAGGTTTCCTACATACCTTGTGTAGACAACAGGGTTAAAAATCCATGTAGTTTGATGTGGGAGATGAATTTGGGTGTACACAAAAGGAAAAAACCCGTATATATGTTGGGGATTATGCATGGATATCAGCCCATTCCACGAGGGACACTTTGGGTTGGATGGTTATGGATTGTGTGGGGCTTATGTATGGTTAGTTGCCCGGGTACCATAAGGAGTGATGATGAGATGGATGACATGATCTCATCTGGATGTGGCTACCTGAGTAAGAATCATTATGGATGATGAATGGAGTGTCAGAAGATACAATGTGGGGGATGGAACCAACGTGAAGATGATGAAGATGTTGGGAAAGAACCTGAGAGAGGATTCCTATATATCCTCTTGGTAAGGAATCAATGTCCATGTAGTTCACTGCAGAGATGAGACACCTGAGGAGGTGGCTCATGAGAATGGACTCATGTGTGGTACATGATGACAGTGGACCTCCAAGTTGGGGCATGACCTTCCTGAAACACAAAATCTCATTAGAGAGACCAGGATGGGACATGAGTGATGGGATTCAACCTCTTAGAGGATTTATACGTATCCATGTGGTAGGGAACAAATTTATCATAGTTTAGGATGGAGCATGGAATCAGGGTGTATACCAAGGACAACAACCCAACAAAATGCTGGGGTTTATGCATGGTTACCAGCTTGGGTGCAAGTATGATGTCAGTAAGGGACAGACCAATAATGTGGGTCCCAAAGAAGGGGGCACCGATGATTACCAATGTTTGGGGTTGAACCTCAGGGAGGCTTCTTATGTACACTACCTAGGAGACACAGATAAAAACCCATATAGTTCTAATAGGTTTACTAGTGTTTGGGGTTGAACCTTAGGTAATCTTCTTACATACCCTACCTAGGAGACAGGGATCAAAATCCACTTAGTTCAAATGGAATAACCAATGTTTGGGGTTGAACATCAGGGATGATTCCTATGTAAATTGTGTATATGAAAGGGATAAAAACCCATGTAGTTCGAATGGGTGAGGCATATGATTTGGGTGTATACAGAGGATATCCATATGATGATGATGCTGGGGATTTTGCAGGGTTATCAGCCCCAGATTGATCTAACACCCGAGGGGAGGACCAAAGAGTTAGATCCCAACAAAGGGGAATACAAAGACATACTGTATATTGGGATTGAACCTCAGGGAGGTTTCCTATGTACCCTATCGAGGAGATAGGGATCAAAACCCACATAGTTTGAATAGATATAATTTAAAGTCTTGCGCAATGAATGGGGCATACAGTTTAACATCATACAGGATGAGGGTAAAATGACATGAAGTGGTCGGGACCAATGGGTGATCGTCCTGAACCTCAGGGAGCCTTCCTATTTATCCTCATGGTACAGAAGCAAATTCCACATAGTTTAGGATAGAGGGTATAAGACTCACACACTAAGGAAGCCTAAAGAGGATACCATGGTGGATGCTTACTCTAATCCCACATGAGTCATGGTCAGTGTGAGACACAAGTGGAAACAAAGACCTGACGATCACATCGTGAAACTCGAGTTCTTGAAAAATAGAGCGGGGCTTACACATGATTAGTGGACTAGGGAGATAGAGATTGAGACTTACTCCAAGATGGAGGCCCGATGGTGATAAAGTCCAAAGGGATAGGGAAGGGGTAACGAAGGTCCCTATGCCCATATCTCCTTTGGCCTTTGTGTACCGAATAAGAGAGGAGGAGTGAGGATGCTGCATCCCGAAATAATGGCCATGGGCTTACAATAGGATGGTTTCCCATTCCCACAGTCAGATGTTGTTCCAGTAAAAAGAATCTCATTCCATGTGAGGAATGGTCTCACTCCCATGTGGATTGGTGGGCGTGAAAAATGTCTAATATGGGGCATCCCATGTATATTACACCAGGCGAGGCTATAGTTACATGTCATGTGTTGGAGATGATGGTTCTTGGATGTTTAACTTCCTAAGGATCGGACAATGATGATTCAATCCTCACCCCTAGGACTTACATAACTGTTACCCACTCACTCTTGGAGAAGGGAAGGCATCATCAACGCCATATGGAGATGTCGTTATGGAGTAATCTATTCAGGGGATCACATTAGCGTCACTAAGTGAAGAATAAATATCTGGTAGAATGAGTATATGAAGAAGCATGAGGATAAGAAACAAAATATGAAGCACCGCCCAAGGGACCGTGAAATCACTTAGTACAAACCTGGAGGGTCATACGGGAGAAGGGTTTGTGAAGCAAAGGGGTTCACAAGAGGGGACCCTGTGAAGCTCCAGTTCTTCATAGAGTGGATTGAATCTGCAAAGGGGTATGATTCGCAATGTAGTTTAGTCTATCCTAGGCCTAGGGAAACATTCATTTTAGGGTTTTTCATGAAGTATACATTCTTTCGCGGAGTAGGGCTTCATGAAGCATGGGTTCCTTACAAAGCGGGGAACTACGAAGCACTTTACATTGCAAAGCACATTGGTCTTGCCTTAGCATGGGGTTCACATGTGCAAGTAAGATACATCACGAAGCGTGATTTCTCTATGAATACCCATGTTCCCTTCAGGAGAACCTTCTTTATCAATGGCCTGTGGGCTCCATGAATGAAATCGCTTCTTCAAGATGTGTTTTATTTTAGCTAAGAGAAAGGTATTTATCAATTCCCAAGTATCTTGAAGAGATCATTTTTCTAAATGTTTCTTTGAGTAGAGGGTGCCTCGCAATTTGAGAGTTGAGAAGGAGAAAGGTTAGGGAATATATCCCCTGGGTCTAAGAGAAGCCTGGTATTTGTAGGCAAGAGACGATGCAGAGCTCTAAGATCTCGTTGTGATGCTACATGGCGCTTTGCAATCAGAATCAGATTGCATAATGTTTTTTGTAACCACAGATTCGAAGATCACCCCATCCTCAGTGTAGAGGCCTTTTTAATTCCCTCTGTTTCTCATGCAGAGACTTCCATCAATTTCCTTGGGATCTTAGAGGTGATCGTGTTCCCTTCGTGGCATGAAGTTCCCAATTAATTGTTTCATAACCATAGAGACTTCCACCTCTTTTACTCTTCGTCGATCGTAGAGGGGACCTCAACTTTTCTTCAGCCATGGCGATGAGGAGCTTCGCGAAGGGGCTTCATGAAGTAGCCCATTTGGAATTAGTGTTCTCTTTGAGAATTGTTCCCTCTACACAATTTTGGAACCAAGAAATGCCCCCCTAAGACTTGGGTCCAAGGATAAAATGAGGGTCAAAGTATGAGGGAAGGTCTTCAAAATTTTTATAGTAATTTCAAATAAAGATTGTGCAGCAGCATTGTGATGTAGGGAGGAAATACATGGGTTGGGAATGTCGTAAAGCTCGCCGTGGCCAGGTTTGCGGCGATGCTCGGAGGTTATCACCAATAAATAGGGGGGACAACCATTCTTTTTTAATTATGTATCTCCGATTTTTTTATTGTGTGCTCATCTCGCAATGCACCGCATTCTTTATGACGGTTCTTTGTGAATCATGCATTCTTTGCACTGTAGTGCACATTGAGTCTATAGAATCCATGATTGTGTGCTCCGCATCTTGTGCCTATGAGATCCGTAGCAGGGCTCCATGACTTGTCTCTGTGATAGAGCTCTACGATTGATATCTGCAATCAAGATCCACGATTCATGAAAAAATTTTCCAATGTTTTGAGACAAAATGGATCGCTAAGAGTCTATCATGGGGGTCCTTGCAGATGTTTCCAAGATGGATTAAATGGTGGATAACATAGGTATCGGGGAATATGTGCAGAGAAATTCAGACCATGAGTTTCTAGTGGGGGAGTATTCAGATATCCAGAAGATCAACCTACTGTAAAAAAGGATGCCTCTATAAGGATTCGTCTGAGGGATGGTGTTTTCATTCCTAATGTTCGTAGAGATGAGCCAGTCTACTGGTTCAGGAGTACGTTGTGCCAGAGCCAGTGGTTCAGGTCAGCTAATGGTCATATATGGGATGATTATACACATGTCAACACCAAATTCTTTTAAAACCATATAATTTTTTTTGAAGGGAATACATTGCAGGTAAATGTATCTCCCCTATAGTACCACACCATTTGGAAGGAAACTTTGGGGTAAACGGAGGATGGGTGGACCGATGACTGGGATCTACACAAGGGAGACAATTTCAAAGATGACTGGGCATGGGCTTATTAGGTTTGTGCATCCTGTGAGGTGTTTGGGGAAGAGATGAGGTGAGTGGGCCAGTATGAGGTGTCATGGGCCCCACAATTCTATATCTTCCAGCCGAAGCACTTGTTTCCAGAGTTATTGAGAAGGTGGTAGTTGAGGACCTACACTTTCCATCTTCACCATGCGGTGGTTGGTATCATCTTCTAGGACCTGTACAAAATCTCAAGGATTCTAATATTGGGGGTGATGTATGAGGAGTTCCTCCCCACTGAAAATACATGGGAGGACCCAAATTTGATTCTTCCATTGGAAAATGCATTGATGGACTCAGTTCTAGTAGAGGACAAGAATTCGGTGAGGGGATGTACATTTTATGATATAGTTTAAGTGGTTTGCGAATTTCCCTGTAGATGGGAAGTTTCCTGTGAGGCCCCCCACTTGCATGAAAAGGGTCCAGCACAAGAAAGAGCACTCCTTCTGAAAACTATTGGAGGATAGACAGTGGATTAAATGGGGGTTTAGTTTCAGCACCGAGCAGCAACCAATGGCCAGGTTGGCTGTGTTCATCTCATCACTAATTTATGGCTGGATACTTCCAGTAAGGGATACAAACAAGGGCATGTGCCCGAGCACGATTATCATGGAATCAGTGTTGGATATAGGGGAACAGATCAATATGGGGACCCTGATGTTGGCTAATCTATACAAAGTACCGAGGAATATCAGTGATGGGAAGAATCCACATAGTGTATGTGGGGTGCCTCATCCTCTATATGGGTGGATAATGGCATATATTATGGGCGCATAAAGATACCTAATCCCCATTTCTCCTCTAGGGTCAAAATTTTGAATGGATATTCTAAATGTGGTGGGGAGTTTCCCAACCAATCTGACCCAACCTCTATTGTTGTACCGGGTTTGGAAGGTGGATGAGTTCAACTTCCACCTGTTCCCATTGCCAATAGGTGTGTTAACGGTTGATGACTAGGAAACAAAGGAGCATCATTCCTACCTCTTGTACACTTGGGTTGGAGTCCATGTGGCACAGGTCAACAAAAAGCCTCTATGTGATCCATAAACCCTACACCACTTCATGAGGTTGTTCCAGTGCATGCAGAGGCTGACCCCACATGTCTACATGGGAGTTCCCCACAAGGACCATCCATGTGTGATGTGTCAAATGCCTCTCATGTTGACATGGGAGGATGAGAATATGTGGAATGAGATACCTCCATCCACAAATTTCTATGGGCTAGTCGAGGAGTATGCCAAGAGTTGGGAGGAAACCACCCTAAGGGAGATGATGAAGGAGTAGACCGTCTTTGCTAGTGACAAGGTGCATCCTCAACCTCAAGGTCTGGGTCGAATGGTGGAAAGAATATCTTGTGGTGGTGGGGTTGCAGTAGCGGTGAGAACCACACCGACTAAGAGGTAGGTAGTAGTGGATGGCCTAGAATTCCTTGAGGAGAAAATTCCGCCAAAAGGGAGATTTCCTTGGGGGTTCAATAGGATACACACTCAAGTTCCGGGGAAGTGGTTTTTCCATATTCATATGCCTGGGAATTTTATCTTTCAAGAGGCTTGGGAAATATGGGATTCCAACATACAATTCCTCAACCCTTCCTAGATCTGGAGGCATCTAAACCATCTCAGGATTGATTAGTTGGGTATTGGTCATTCCAGGGCTGGATTTGTGGTATCTCAAGTAGAGGGGGAGTAGTAAATCACCGATATGGAGAAATTTATGCACTCTCGGGGGTGCTGCATGTCCAATGACAGATCAGGTGAAGGTGTTTCTCGATTGAATTCACCCTCAATAGTTTTCAGATGCCGAATTGAGTGAGTTCTTCCATCTACTGGAAGAATCAGAAGGGTCTTCCTTAGGGGAAGAGGATCGTAGAGGGAGCCATCTAGAGGGGGGTGATGTTGCAAACTCGAAACATGGAGAGTTTGAAGTGGCTCTTGAGGTAAAACCTAAAACATTTTATTATTATCCTCATTTAGGTCACTTAGTCCTTCCCAACTAACATCTGACCTATGAAGGAGGGTCTCATACACAAAACACGCTCTTGTGAAATTGTGGATGCAGCCTCAGGATTTCCACCTGTGACGACGGCGATTACCGTGCCTAGCAGGGCTGCGACACCTAGGGTTGTTCTCCTAGAGTCTTCAAATTTCCAAACCACATATAGAGGGTGATGCCTCAGGGTTCCAACAATAATAGATCAAGGTAGAGACCAACTATTTGATCTCTCTATTTTTGCATTACATAATTTACAACTATCATCCATTAAATCAGTCCAACTGATGACTGTGTATTCTCTCATGAACAGCTCTCCAAGTGACATGGATCACATTGGAGTTTATGACTAGGGCCCTTGGAAATTAATTTCCTAGGGTAACACTAGTGTTAGTGGAAGCAGACATCCATATTGACAAAGCAGCAACACTCCCAATCATAGGTTGGACCATCGGTGTGACCAAACCTGAAATCATTGTGGTGGAATATGACGACGGGTATCCATCAGACAACGTGGAACCTAGACTACACTCTCATACACTATATAAGGACCCTAATAATGAGTTCCCTGAGGTGTTCCCTCACATATGAACCTACCAACCCCATGGACTGGGATGAGATATCTTTCGATGAAGAGGACAACAAGGTTGTCCATCTGCAGTCGTGGAAGCTGATCAAGCGCTTCATTGGGGATACCCCACAAGGACAATAGATGGATAAAATGGGGATGCTTAATTCCTGACTACATGAACTATGCACAACAGCAGTTGATGGGAAACAACCTTGTATTCCCATCTAAGATTTCATGGTAGATAAGATACAGGAACATGACCGCGACCTTTGTTTAGGATGGCAACGGTGGATGTCTGTGAACATCAAGAAACTATAGGTGGTCGAAAATGAGATCCAATAGTTGAGGGAATGGGTGAATGAGCACTCTTCTTTCCTCAACATGCAATCGAGGATCATATCATGGTTGAAGGCCCCACAACCAGAGGCTGAAGAACAAATGAGGTGAGCATATGAGAAGACGGCTATTATCTGAGATGATGAGGCTCGTTCCCATATTGGGGCTGATGAATTACAACCTATTTCTATTGAGGAGGAGTGGGAGCTTAACTGGTGACAAGGGATCCTCGACACCACAAGCTAGAGAGTGGCGTAGCTGGGACGCTCCATTGAAGAGGTCAACCCATCTATGGGAGGTGCCAATCCTTGGGTCCTATAATGAGTTTATACTCTAAAATTTACTTTCATGCTTTACTTGTTTTTGTTGGTTGCGTTCATGAATTCTATTATTTGTTTTGGATTACTGAATTTCACACACATTTATGAAATATATAGTGACTAATCCTTAAGCTCATGTGGATCACACCCGTTGTGAGACACAAGGGATGACAGAATCGTTATTTCGTTCTAATATGAGTGTGAAAACCAGGCTCTAAGCATTTGAGATCTGAAAAACCAATCTAGATTTTTGGAATAAAGTGGGAGGCCTAACTAGAGAATGATGTTCTATGAGAATTTGAATTTCCATTTTCTAAAAATTCTCTGCTACACGAGTGGGGTAATGCCTGGGGCATTAGAATCAATCCAAACAGAGGGGAATGGAATGTGTGAATCATGATACCCAAAATTCAGAATGTTGTAGGGTTGACATGAAAATGAAAGATAATTGCTGACCATGTTCAAATCATAGTATACCTATTGTGTTATCAAGAAATATGGATATAAAATTATGACCAAATGCTGACCATTTTCAAAACACAAGGCCTGACTCAAAATTTCATCCATTAGTCTTCCGGAACGTTAGCCTAGGAGAACTGGTAAGCCATAGGACAAGAATCCATACAATTAGGGAGTTCTTTTTGGTTTAAAATAGGATGAAGGTCCAAATAAACAGCATGAAAAGCATAGAGGGTTTTCTGAGGGGTTATTCGAATGGAGTCCAACACTCTTAAAATAATTCCACCATGATGAAAGAACATTTGGTGAGCTCATCAGTATAATTAGGGAAGATATTCATTTCCTAAAAGTATATATCTGGCGAGAACCTAGATTGGATCATAGTTTTACATCATACCGATGAGGACGATAGAAATGTATTTTAACATCATACAGTGAGGATAATGCACATTGTTTTAAGGTCATACTGCCTAGAAAAGGGTAATAGTTTAAATTCATGTTGGATAGACTGTAGGCTCCTAGTTTAAGGTCATAGAGGCTGGACCATGATCAGGGATGGGGGGCAAAAAGGGTTAATGACCCTATGGCTGAGCCCGAGGTGAAATGTCCAGGTTTCACTATGTATCCCATTAGAATGATAATCAAGACAAACGTAGTTCTTGAGCACAGAATGGTCATAGACCAATACTGGTGGGGGTAATCCTCTCTAGTGAGGAAACATTTGCATCACAAAATTATCTTGGCACAACCTAGGCATGTTACGGGTATAACTATAGTTAATGAAATGTGTCGAGGACATGGTTACCCAGAAAGGAAATGTGTGGGGCAGTAAATATCTCGATGTGAATGAGGACTGTAAAAGTACGCACCACAACACATGTTCCCAATGGGATTATTTATACCATAGACCATAAGTGGTGTATCTTGGGGATGGAAACAAAGGATAGTTCTCAGGAATTCCTACACACCCCATGAGGACGAGAATCAAGAAAAACATATTTTTGGAGGTCCTTTGTTGTTTATCATCATGCGGTTGGATGGAGAGTGGAAGGGGAGACCCCAAAAGGGGGGAGTATGAGGTGAAATGGTTATAGACCTAACATGAATGAGGACCAATGCATTACATACCACACCACATAACCCCGGGGGAAATCTTAGGTCAAGAGATTGAAGATTTTAAAATTTGGGTTGGTCCCAAGACAAAGTGTCCAGGTGTTTTTAAATACCACATGAGGATGGGAGTCAAGCCATATGTAGTTCTGAGAGTGCAATTGAACATCATGCAGGATGAGAGGAGTTCATGGTTCAACAACACTAGTACACTTCCTAACAAAAAAAACTAACCCCACATGAGTCGTGATCAATGTGCGAAACATGGAGTAGTGGTGTGACTTTCTTGGTATATGGAGGCACATATTAGGTGAAATGGGATTCTAGGTGAATGAAATCCCAAAATTATTTCCCCACCATCTTGACACACATAGATATGCAGAGGTGAAAAACCAAGTGTGTGGGAATTCCACTTGAACCTCAAGGAGTGGAATGATGTCAATCATGGTGCCAGAGAAATGGATCACAATTATGGTGGTGTGATGATAAAGGATAACTGTCAACCATGTTTGAAATATAGAATATGGTTCACATTATCCTAGCATTGGGATAGACAAATGAGGGTCGACTGCTGACCATATTCGAAATATGAGACCTAACACAAAATGTCGTCCGAGGTCTTATGGGTGTTTCCCCAAGATGATAGGTGATCCAAGAGAAATGAGACCAGGCCATAAAAGGGGGCCCATTTAGATGTTGAAGATTATTAGGGTCCAAATAAAGGGCTCAAGAATTGTGGACATGAAATGGGGGAATATCCATGAAAAAATTACGCATTTTGGTCTCTTTGCCATGCCACATTTGAGTACACCAATGAGATGTGTCAGATAGAGGGAGTCAAATCTACTTCCAAAGTCCATGGTCCTAGGGATCGAAACCGCACATTTATGGTCATATTGTTGACTATTTTGAGGATTCTTAATTTAATGGAATGTGTGCAGGGTGACAAAGTAGCCAAACCCAATGCGTAGTTCTCATAGAAAGATCTTTGTTTATTGTACTATAACTCTCACCAGGTTTGGAGGAGATAAGGGAGACACATGGTTCAGTTATTGAAAAACCCGACATGAATAAAGACTGAAGAGGTATTCACCACACCACATGCTCCCATCAGAGTACGGGACAAGGTGATGGAAAAGCATAGGATTTGATATCCCTGGGGCTAGACCCGAAGACAAAATGTTTGGGCGTTCCTATGTATCCCATGAGGATTGGAATCCTGGCACATAGAGTTCACATATATGGCATGGTAGGGTCCCAATTCCATGGGAAATACTATCATGAAGGTCTGTCCCACACACCAAAAGGAGAAGCATTTGATATATCTTGTATATTTTTTAGAGTGGATATGTGTTTTTTTTGTGAAGGAAAAAACCTAGGATGGAAAATCTGGCGATGCTATAGAAATGAATCCATATGTATTCCTTAAAAAATGGCATGGTGGAGAATTGATACCAGAAATGATATCCCCTCGAGTGAGGATACCAAAATGCAGTTTCGTTTTTCATCGTGTGGCCAGGATAAAAATGTCACATTTTAGGGTCGTATGATTGGACCACCCACATATTTTAACATAGTGTAGCAAAGATGCAATAGTTTAATGTCACATGGGACCAAGAAGCATAGTTTAAGGTTGTATAGATTGGACGTATGTAGAAGAATGTGGTTTTATATGAAATGTTCAAGTTGTGATAATGAATACCTAGCATGAATGAGGACCAGGTCCACACGACACCGTGCACAACTCCAGAGGAGAAACCTTAGGCCGAGGGGATGGGACAGATATAAAGATATAGGGCTAGTCCTAAAGATACAATAAATGGGTTTTACTATGTATCCCATGAGGATGGGAATCAATCCGTACATAGTACTGAAGGATGTAGTGTCATTTTACATCATAGGAAAAGGATGATGACAGGAGAGACCAGCTCCTAAAATGGGAGTATGTGGTGATGCTTTTGAAAACATGATGTAAATGAGGACATAAGCCCACATATGCCACACCACGCAATCCTATAAATGTCAAGGCCAAAAGACTGAACTGAAGAGATAATTAGTGAACCCTGAGATGGACCCAGAGAAAAAATATCTGGGAGTTTCAACGTATCCCACAAAGATGGGAATCAAGCCATATTTAGTTCCAGAAGATGTCGTGCAGTTTAACATCATCTGACAAGGATGGGTATAGGAGAGACTAGATCTGAAATGCAGAGTACGTGGTGCAGCTATTGCAAACCCAACATAAATGAGGACATAATTCCACATATGCCACACTATGCCGTCCTAAAAAAGCCAAGGACAAAAGGATGAACGGAAGATATAATTAGTGGAGCTTGAGTTGGTCCTTAAGAAAAAATGTTCAGGCATTCCTACATATCCCATAAAAAAGGGAATCAAGCTGTATGAAGTTATAGAAGATGGTGTGCAGTTTAACATCATAGGAAATGGATTTGATGATATCTAAGTTTAAGGTCATAGATCTTGGACTAGAGGAAGTGAGACTCTTCCAAGCTGGTTTAAACCTCGGCTGAATCACTAAGCCCATGTGATCCATGATCGATATGTTAAATAAGGGCAGATAAGGTCTTCAAAACACATGTATTATAGGGAAAGGGGGAAATGGTGCACAACCTCGAATGACACCACACCATGGATTCATTATCTTAACGCACAAGTGCTCACTGAGGGACAACCTCAATAGTATCAGAATTCCACAAGGACTTGATGGAGTGGAAAAGGATGTGAATCGTGAAACCAATATTTAAGTCTTAATTGAGGTGGTGAAATAAATGAGGACAACTGTTGACTATGTTTGAAACACATCATCCATATCATGTGACCTAAAATGGGAACAACAAATGAGAGTTGATCATTGAAAATATTTTCAATGCACAACTTGTGTTAATTTTTTTTATTGAAAATCCAAGGGGAATTTTCCACAAGACGTTAGGAGATCCCTAGGGTCCAACATCCATGCCGTTCGGGGGTCCATTAGAATTTGAAAGATGATGAAATCCCAAATAAAGGGGAACACAAAGCCTGAAAATGGGAGAAAACATGTCTATGTAGAATCTAACACTCCAGGTTCTAAACCAAAGTGCTCTTTGGAACGTTGGTGAATTTCCAAAGAGTGTAAATGGTCCCAATTTGAAAACAGAAATATTGAGACGATTATTGGAGGAAAGTGGGTAAAGAGCACTCAAAAGGGTGGTATTTGGCCATGCTATTTCAAAACCAACGTGAATGAGGAAATAATACCATACCACACCACATATCCCTTATTCGAGGACTTGGGATCAGTTTCCTAAAAGATGAGGATGTTTCTAATGAATAGGGATGGACTTAAAGTAAAAATTTCCAGGTTTTCCTACGTATCCCATGAGGATAGGAATATAGCCAAATTTAGTTCTCAAATATTCCATGCAGTTTAACATCATGTGATATAGATAGGGTAGATCTTAGTTCATGGTCATAGAGATTGGATCATAGATGCCCAGTTTAATGTCATGTGCATAGGACAAATGGGTGGAAATGGTGAATCATCATGCCCTCCATGTGGGAGACTATAGAATGGTAATAATGAATGAGGACAACTTCTAACCTTGATTATACCATAGTATCCATATTGTGACTAGGAATGGGAACAATAGATGGGCATCGACCACTGACCATATTCGCAATGCGGATCTCATATCAAATTACCATTCAAAATCATTAGGGACATTGGTCCAATATGGTAGGATATCCCTAGGTCCTAGAATCCATGCTATTTTGGGGTCAATTCCGATGTGAATGTTGATGGATACCCATATAATGGGGACACGTGAAGCATGAATATGACTGTGTAGTTTAATATCATGTGGTAAGGATGGAAAAAAGTGGAGATCCCCGAGGAAGGGAATTCTTGGTGTGGTTATGATAAACCCAACATAAATGGAGGAATGAAAGGGAAGCACCACACCATGCATTTTGATAGATATCCAGGCCAAGGGGCTAGACCCAATGGAAGGTCATGATGTTTGGGGCTAGGCCAACAGATGGAATTTCTGGGCATTTCTATGTATCCCATGGGGAAGGTAATCAGGCCATACATAGTTCTAAAAGGATCATCCAGTTTAATGTCATGCTGTGAGGATGTATGAGGTTAGAAGAACATGATGGGACATGGTATGATCATCATAAACCCATCATAAATGTGGTTCAATGAAGTATACAATAAACCATGTGAGATCCTTCAAGAGAAAAATTCCCAGGGGTAGTCATAGAGAAGAATTTTAGGGTTGGACTCTAAGATGAGGTGTATGAGAGTTCCAACATATAACCTGAGGATGGTAATCAAGCCACATGTAGTTCTTGAGATGTTGTGCAGTTTAACGTCAGGCGGTGAGGACGTGGGGAGATCTTGGTTTAAGCTCATAGATCTCAGACCATTTTTTAGTTTAATGTCATGTGGGTTATGATATGTGTCTTTTTACATCATTCAGTCTAGATTGATCACACATTTTAATTTCATGTAGTGAATATGAAACTGTTTAAGTTCATGTAGTACCCTGGATTACTCACGAAAAGTAATTCTTGAGGAATTTTCCATTTATGGGAGTAGTGATATGTTCACCATCCATGGTAACTAGGGTGTATGTACCATTGGGGTAAAACGTGTGAATTATGTAAGGTCCTTCCCATTTGGGATCACGTTTGGGTGGTTTCATACCAAGTATCAATGGTATTCTCCAGGCCAACCCCATTTGACATTATAATAAATAGAGGAGGCAAACATTCATATTTAACGCTCTGGCTATCTTGTTTTGATGAATCTCCAGACTGTGCAGGGCATAAAGCATGTTCTTGTTGTGCACTTCCATTTCATCCAGAAGAATTTTGGCTACATATTCTTGCATATGGTGATCTTAGATAGCTGTGTGCAATGAAGGAAACTGAATTTCAATGGACAGGAACGCCTCCGTTCTATACACTAGGGAATATGTGGTCACCTGAGTGGAATTATGAGTAATTTTCCAATAAGCCCAAAGAGAATTGGGGATATTGTTTGGACAACTCTTATTATTCTAACCAACCATATTATGCAGAATGTTAGAGAGGGTTTTCTTGAACACGTTGATCTGAACATTGTATTTTTCATGACAGTGGAAGGTATTGTTAGAACATATGTTGTACATGGAATACAATTTCTTTAGTTCGGTTGCCTGGATGTTGGTGCCGTTAGCAGTGAGGATGGCATGAGGGACTCAGAATTGGTAGATGATATTGGAGCTCAGAAATTCAATGATAGAACGGTCCTTGACCTCCTTGACTATAACTACCACTACCCACTAGTAAAATAAATTTGTAGCATTTGGGAGAAACCTACACTGACGAGTTGTCACTAGTGGATATGGTCACATGACATTGATTCCCTAGACTACAAAGGGCCAAGAGTACCTTATAGTGTAAAGAGGATTTAGTGGATAATGAAAAACATTTATCATTGATTTTTCATGCATGGAACCTCTTAGAAAACTCAATATATTCATGGATCATGGAGGGCCAGAAGTAGCCTAACCGAAAGATCTAGTGGGAAAGATTCGTTTCTAACAGATGAGCTCCATAGGAACCGACATGAACTTATTTCATGACCCATGGGACCTCATTCTCTTGAATTCAAGAGAGGAGAACCCCATAAAACCCAAGCCTATAAAGAATATTCTCAAGGATGGGGCCACTTTGAAAGGTAAACTGTACTACATTCTGTCAGATTCCCTCATGCTAACTCGATCTACTAGGATATTACTATGTTGAAGGTACTCGATAAAGGATGTCCTCTAGTTCGGAGTCACTTCCAATACCACATTAGGGGGACTTGGGGGTCTTGACGTAGAGGCACCAATGGTATGGTGGCTTACTTGGGAGATATCATCCTCATTCAGTGTAACGGGGGTATTGAATCTCTGATGCACCATGTGGATAATCAAATATTCCTAATCAGGCTCTGCAAGAGATGTATCCAAGATGGACAATGTGTCGGCTCGACCATTCTGGGACGGAGGGACATGAGTAGCTTTTGGACATGATGGGAACTATTCCATCTGTTGGAGGGTACATTCTAATAGTGGATCAAACTTTGGATTCATGAAAATTGAGGCAATGTTGATTTGTTAATGACTAGTTCAGAGTCCCCTTTAACATGTAGGTGGGGAATGTAAATCTAGAGGGTCATCTTGAGACCAATAATGAGAGCCTAGAACTCTACCTCATTATTGGTACAACCTTCTAACGACATGAATAAATATGGAAGAATGGTTTACACCGGTGTGATGAAGATGATACTGAGGCCTACTTTTTTTAGTATATGACCCTTGAGTCTTACGATGGTTGGGATTTGGAAAGAACCATCAATGTGCATTTCCAACACAAAATTAATTCATCTACTGAGAGCATGGACGCATCTAAAAAATCAAGGTCTAGAGACATGTCTTCAAGAGCTCGATGGGAGGAAAGGAATTCTGCCAATGCATGTCCCTTGATGGCCTTCTGGGAGAAAACCTGATGTCAAACTATTGGAGGATAACTTACCATCGATCTAAATGGCATGTCAACATGGGGCAGTTAAGAATTCAATTCATCAAATCCACTCAGGACACTAGATTTATCTCATGGTGCTTTAGGTAGTGTCACAATTTCTACACTGTGAATACTAGTTCAAGGTGGCTCTTCTCTATATAGGAGTATCTGGTCTCTATATCGAGGGGCATGCGGATGAGATAGTATAAACTGTTCTATGTTCCCTCATTTTTTTCTGGGCAAGGAGGGTGCTTAGAGATCATTCTAGAGGAGTCACATAACTGACCAACGACTTTCTGAAACCATGTGGCATTAGGACTGAAGGCTATAAGAAGTATTTCTTGATTTCCTCAAAAGAAGGACGAAACTCCTCATCCCACTGATAATTGGATCCATTTTTCATGAGTCTGAAAAAGGATTAAAATTTCCATCCATATTTTAAATGAATCAACATATATAGATTAAGTGGCCTTGAAAACCCCGAAGCTCCCGAATGTTGGATGGGGGAGACATATGCCTGATGGACATGATCTTATCTAGATTGATATTGACACCTATGCATCTAATAACAAAGATGAGAAACTTCATGGAGTTAACCAAAAATGTGAACTTCAAGGGGTTTATCTTCAGATGGTGGGATCGTAGGAAGCCAAACACTTTCTCAAGATCTTTGAGATGGTCCTGGAACTTTCCAGATTTGACCACCAGATCCTCAATGTTGCATTCCACCAATGTTCTAAGGATTTTCTTAAATATTCTATACATGCCACACTGATAGGTGGCACCTGCATTCAATAGACTGAATGGCATTACCTGTTAGCATAAAGTGCCTTGTGGTTCCCAGAAAGCTGTAGACTTCTCATCCTTAGAGGCCATTTGGATTTGATTATATCCAGAATACCCATCAACAACGTAGAGTTCCTTGAACCCAGTAGTGGTGTCTATCAATAGTTCTGTCATAGGATGGGGGAAATCATCCTTCATATAGTGACAGTTGAGATCCTAGAAGTCGATGCAGACTCTGATCTGCCTGTTCTTCTTTAGCATGGGAACAATGTTAGCTAACCATATAGTGTACTGGAATTCCTTAATGAAGTTTGGTCTAACGAGCTTAACAACCATGTCTAAAACAATGGAATCACAAGAAGGGTGAATCTTTCTAGGAGTTTGTTTGAACCCACAATGATTTTATGGAAGACCGAGGTAGTAGATGGTGACCGAGTTCATGGTTTTCTCATAAGAAACCATCTATAATGTGTTGATGGGTAGGCCATGGCTCCACATGTACATGGTGATCCCTTCTTTGTATCACCTTTGTCGACATGATAGTGGGGAACCTCCAAACCATTGAAATGGAAAGTGAACTAGAGTGGAAGTATATGCCCCTATATAGGAGAAGCTCTATCTTCTCCAGAGAAAGAGACAGTGGCCTGACATTCAGTATGCTTGACTGCCTCTACATGGGAGGATTCTGTGGAAGCTATCTCCATCTCAAATAAAAGTGGGATTATTAAAGCCTCCATAAGGGCCTCACGTATATCCACTAATAGGCGTAGAGCCTCTAGGATATAGATCCTTATATAAATTCTGGAAAGATTATTAAGGATATCATACTTCTATACCAAACATGAACTTCGGCTAACAGGAGGTCGTTCTGCGACAAGAGGTATGACAAGATCTTTTATCTAGACTAGTAGACGACTGGTGCTAGGAATGTCCCACTGATCACCAGTCGAATCATATGGAGCGACTATCGGAATAGGGATAGATGACTGAGGCCAATCATCAATTGAAAATTTCCAACTGTAGCGGGTTTGTGGTGGCATTTCCTAATAAAGTAGAACAAACGGTGGTGGAGGTAGACCTGGTGAATGAAGATGAGAAGTTTGTGTCAGTTGAGCTCTACGATGGGCCTGTTTTCACATTTTAGTGGCATGCATAGCCTGGTTAGAAGCACTGATCGAGGAATTTTTACGTCTCACATAACCACGGCTCTGTCTACACTGGAAATGGTTGGGGACCTTGTGAGGTTCCTTTAGTAATTCCTCATCATCGGGAATTATGTAGGGGTTTACCGGATCCAAAATGTTAACCTAAGAATACCATTGGCCGTCACTTGAATAACCCTCCATCACTGGGCAGATTTTGGGGGACATTTTCCAACATCAAGATCTTAAAATATCAAGGAGTATGGGATGAATGTGGCATCGGTGGTAGACTTTGTTTTCCCCTGTGTCGCCGGTGCATTCCCCTATGTGGGGAGGAAGACTGAGATGTGGACTCTAATGTACTTGCTACATGTAACACATCGATTTCAGAATGCTCGAGTAAATTCAAACGTGCATGGATAATACCATGGTAATTGGGGAATGCCTTTAAATCCATCTGATCATCATATTTTTTGGATCCATGGTTTAGAACTTGCTGTCACACACCTTCATTGTCTTTGTTGCTGTCAGGTTGTATGAATACACATGCCACCTATGCCAGGGTCGGTCCTAACCTAACTATGTTGTTATCAACCTGTTTTGAAGGAAGTATTTAAAGACATAGAAAAGCTTGACGGTAGGCACCAGGATCTAGTGGTAGGGGATATAATTAAGTAAATCAGTGAGATCTTCCTAATCAGGCCTCTTATACTCTAGTAACCATAGAATTCCCTTTTCTAAGGAACATGAGAAATAACTAGGGACCCGAGACTCATTAAATGAGATGGTCATATTCCTTCTATTTGGGAAGGGGGATCTAGGATCATAGATCTAATGAGGGGATGAAGGAGTCTATCGAGGCGTTGTAACATTATTATATCGCCTAGGGGACATTGGTGTGTTATGCGGGGGTACCTACCGATTCAGAGGTGGGCACTGCTAGCCTGGAGGCTACCATAAGATGGTGGGTATTTTTAAGGATATGGATGTTGGTCCACTAGAAATAACTCCAGCTGCCTTTGGGGTTCTACAAGGGATACTACAGTAGGCTCAACCTTAACAGATCTTCTCGTGGTAAATACAAGAAGCAACAAATGTGCATGTTTGGCCTTCTGTAAGGCTTCCTCTAGGCGTTGGGATTTGTCAGAGAAATCCCCAAATCCCCCATGGTAGTTGTGTGTGACAAGCGAGGGGACCAATTTAATATTGAAATCTCCCCCCACATTTTTAGTATTTGTTCATGAGTCAGCGAAATATACAAGGGGTAGGTAAGGCCTCTCCCCTAGGCAACAAAGTCTGTAACATGTTCATTATACCTCTGCATGCACGTGAAGAGGACTGCAATACTCGTCTTCTGGTTGGTAGAGTTGAACTGGTAAAGAAGCTCCCTATGATGATCCTCCCAGATGGCCAATGAAATAATGAGTAACTAGTTGTACCATACTAATAGAGGCCCTTTCAGTGTTTGTAAGAAACACCGAAGCTTCGCTGCCTCCTGCTGTGCTGGAGTTCCCAACATGGGTCCACACGTTGAGATGAAGTGGGTCAGGTGCTGTAGTGGATCACCAATCCCATTAAAGGGGGAAAATGTAGGGTTTCTAAAACCAGGGTTGCTAGTATATCATCCAACCAGGCCGGATATGGCTTACCATCAGGAATGAGTTCCACCTTCAGAGTTTCCAAATCCTTGAGGCGGTAAACGAGCACTATCATTTGATAATTTGAGTGGGGATTACTATCATGTATAGGGTCCTAGACCACCAGTGCATTAGAAGGTTCTTCAACAAGATTTGTGGGACCAATGACTTATGGAGCTGCGGGTGGGAGGACCTAAGGCTACTAGGGGAATGACCTTGTGGAGAGGTTGGGGGAACCTGAGATGGGTCTTGAGGAAGGGTATCATGCAATTTGGGTAGATTTGGCGATGCATATCACGCTCCTTTATATAAACTCGGGAATCTTCCCTATCAATGTTTGTAGGATGGTCAGGGTCACCTAGAGATAACTCACCAAGGGTGTGTGTACTTTCCCCTGCTACCCCGATCAAGGGTTACCAGAGTTGGGATGCCATTCGACAACATGTTCAGTGAGGAGGTTATCGACCATATTTTTCTGTTCCATGAGATGGTGACACAATGCATACTTTTCAGATCATCTTCCATCTTCTTCACTGAGACAGATGGATTAGAGGGTTTGATGATACCATGATTCTCTTTTCCCTTATTAGGACTCTTACTAAGTGCTAATGACTCGGAATGTATTGGTAGACCCTTTAAATTTCAATAAATGTGAGTAACCCTTCCCAAAATATCCAATAGGTGTGGAACTCTCCCGGGGTGTATGTTCTCTTAGAGGAGTTCTAGCTTGTTCTCTTCCTCTGATAGGTCGGCCATGTTAACCGAAACATTACCTGATGGAATTTCCACAATATTGCTTGGAAAATCAGTCTGGAACCTAATAGAATTGAAATGAAGGGCTGAATTACTACCCCAACCATGGATCTGAACATGTGGGAAGCATCCTTGATAATTCTATGGAGAACTTTTAATCTTTGAATGCATCATCGCTGGAGGGTCCAATGGAGACTGAGGGAATTATGGCACCAGGGAATTAGGAGCGAATACATGTCAACCATACGAAATTGTGGGAAAATAACTTCAAAGTGTTTTTGGATCTTGGGTTAAGCCAGTCGCCAATAATGGAGATGAAAGTGCATCTCCCAGAGGGTTTGGTGAAAGGAGACAACCTCCACCTATGTAAGATATTCTGACACACAAATGTTTCTGGTCTCAAATTTCTAGAACATATCGTGGATATGGCCTACTGTAATAATGTCCCACAGGCTCCTGGGATCAGACATGGGAACCAGAACTTGGTTGCCCCATTCATAAATTGGGGTTGGCTGAGGGACCAGTAATGACACTGAAGCGGATTGATGAGACTGTTGGCTGACCTATGGATTATATTATGAGCGAGATGATAAAGCACTAAATCTTGCACTTTCCTTTGAGTAATGCAATAATTAATCCACCACATCCTTGTAAGATGGCCTATCGACCACAAAATCTTGCACAGGGGCTATGAAAACTGATGGTGGGTCAGGATGTTGTCTGTCCTCCATTAATCCACAGAATAACTCTCAGTGATCTCTGGTTGAGTTACATAATGATCATGTTGGTGATAGAAAGGATTGCATGGAAGGGCCCATGAAAGAGGCCAAATCTTCCACCTCCTGGATGTATCTCCAGTGGGAGGAAGTAATCTGGTGGACCTCACATTCCATAAAGACGAGGCTTATACACCTTGTTCTTTCCCAGGACCCCAACACAAATGGTCAAGGTGAGGGTACCATTACTGAATCACATTTTACCTTGGAATCTTAGAATTATAAGGGTTTAATCGTGGTAAGAATCTTCTCCATATTATTCTTTTTTTTGTGTTTGTAGAAACCCACCCTCTGACCATGGTATGGTTCTTCAAAACATGGTTGGTTTTTGACACGAGTAGGGCCTTCAGCCAAACTAGTGCTGGGGAGAAGAGGACTTCCACTTGGCTGAGTTGGGGTGTAAGGAGCACCTAGAAAAATTTCAAAGGGAACATGGGGAGGGACTCAGTTTTGTTTTCTCATATAATTGAAAGTATGAGGGGGGACTTCGTATTGATCAAACTAACCATGGGTATGAAATCTCTGTTGGAAGCCAATTAAGTAGGGCAGACATCCACTTCTATGATCGATGGGATGAGGAGGACCATCGTATGTTTCAATAAGAACATGGGGAAGACCCCCAAGCTTATGGTTTACTAGGTAAGATGGATATTCGTATTAGTGATCTACGACTGGAAGATGGGCTCCATAATCAGGATTATGGGTCTGGATGAAACCTCCATGATAGATATCAGTGTGGCGGGGTGGGCCTCTGCATAGACTAAAAGTGGCATGGAAAGGACTTTTATGCCTATCCTGGCAGTGGGGAGGACCTATGCTCTCATTGGTGGTGGCATATGGAGGACCTCTATGTTGTATGTCAACGTTGCGGGTTAACCCGCAATTGGTACAACCTTTGCTGGTGACCACGAGAGTCATCCCAACCTATCCATAGGTTGGTTGGGACCTTGATCTGGTTCGGGCATATAAGTTACCCTATTCAGTATCAACGAGGCATTGATGGTATAAGTCGCCGGTGGCACGAGGCAAGATAGTCGTTGATGATGACACCCCCTAGAGGGAATCCTCCTCAGCTTGCACTCGACACTGGTGTTGGGTCAATCAGACTAGGGCCGGTGGTACAGGTGTACAACTCACCTAATCCTCATCCTATGGGGTTGGGTTGTGGTGCTGATGAGGCATGGAGGGAGCCCTCCCCAAAGACCTCGAAGACAGGATCACAGTTGGGCTGGCTCAGAAATCCCTCAATTCAATGGTGTAAGGGAGCGAGTCGTCAATGCATTCTAGGAAGAGGCTCCAGAAACTATTTTAGGTTATAGTGGGGAGTAGTGGATCGCTACATGGCCCTTGGGGGTGATGATGACAGAGAGGCACAGAACCCTCTAGGTTCTATCAGGCCATATATCAAGTTTAGATAATAACTTCTTCATCATATATCCAGACAGAGTCATTGATAACCCTCCTCTGAATGAGTTTAGATGGTGAGATGGGGCATGAGATCCTAAAAGCTGCATTAATGGAGGCCATCGTAGAAGATACAGAACCATGTGTTATTGTTGTATTGGTGTTTTCTCAACCCCTGCATTGGTGGGTGGGTGGTGATCGGTTACCTGACCGAGCATCTTGGGTCTTGCAAAGCAAGGAGACTCAACTAGTAGTGCTAAAAGGAGGAATGTTATATCAAATTCCCCAGTATCGTTCTATCTCCCATGATTGGTGAGAAATATCAATGCTAACAATGTCACAGACCGGGATGTCCAACATTCAACATCCCCAATCTCTAGCGAGCTTTATTCCATGCCCACAATTTTCTTGGTGGGACCTGGTGCCGGATAACTGGATCCAGCGTCACGCTGAACCACTAATGCCTCAAGCACTACTAATATCCACATTGAGGAGAATAAATTCTTTCTGCATTCACCATTTTTGTTTCCAATTCTTTGGGTGGGGCATGCATCCGTCTGTGGGGATGATATTATTATCACCCTGAGTTCATGCTTTCTAAAGGTGGGAAGAATCCATCGCTCATTTAGGGACATTTTCTCCTTTATTGAAACAGGATGTGGAGATTTCAGTTCCTCCTTCCATGGATTCCTCCTCAAATATCATTACCTAGTCTAAGTGTCCCTTATAGATTAATACATTTTTTGTGAAACTCTTCCCTGGTGGCATATCTTCATGGATTCCAATTAATTACACTACTTCTATTAGGAGATTCTATGGGGTCATGTTAGGGAAGCAACCATTGATCGGGGGAGTAGTCATGTAGGACATCGTTGGTGTGTCTGGACACTAAAACACTAATGCATCTGGGTTTCATACCCTTATGACAGGGCTTCTCTAGGGCATAGAATCCCGATGAATCCCATGACAAATGCGGGGAATTATATTTCATTGGAATGTCTCTGAGGTATTCCTCAGCTTCCCATGTTTAACATAGGGTATGCTGCATGTTTAACATCTAGAGGAGATAGATCAAACTGATTAGAACACTGATGGGAGTGGATCAGATAGGTGCTTCCCCAAAAGGGATCACCTAGGGGGTTAGTGGATGAGTGGTTCAAAATGTCCAATGAGGACAGATCCAAGGATGTTTGGGTCCCTATTAAATTAATCCATGGATTACCATTGGATGGGATTGAACCTCAGAGAGGTTTCCTACGTACCCTGTGTTGAAAATAGGGATCAAAACCCATGTAGTTTGAAGGGGGTGTTGAATCAGTGTGTACACAAAGGGTAATGACCTGAAAACATGCTAGGGATTATGAATTGATAGCATTCCATCACAAGAGGGATGCTCTGAGTTGTATGGTTATGGATTGTCTGGCGCTTTTTCATGGTTACCTACCTGGGTGCCGAGGGAGCAGTGATGAGATGGATGAAATGATCTAACCCGGATGTGGTGTCCTAAGCTAGAATTAGGATGGATAATGAATGAGTGTCAGAGGATAAAATGATTGGGGATGGAACTGATGTGAAGATGATAGTGATGTTGGGAATTCACCTCGGAGAGGCTTCCTACATATCCCCATGGTGGGGAATTAAAGTCCACATAGTTTGGTGGGGCAACGTGACACATGAGGAGGATGCTTGTGAGAATGGACACATGTTTGGGAATTAGAAGAAGTAGAACCTCTGGGATAGGGATGAACTTCCCAAAAAAAAATATCAAGGGAGAGACCATGAAGAGACATGACTGATGGGATTAAACCCGAGGGAGGCTTCCTACAGATCCCCGTTGTAGGGAATCAATGTCAACGTTGTTCATGATGGGGCATGGAATCAGGGTGTGCACAAAGGACATCGACCCGATGACATGCTGGGGCTCACACATGTTTAGCAACCTGGGTGCTAGCCTAATGTCACTAAGGGATGGACCAAATATGTGGGTCCCATAAAATGGGACACTGAAGTTTACCAGTGTTTGGGGTTGAACCTCAGGGAAGCTTTCTATGTACCCTACCTAGGATATAGGGATCGAAACCCACAATGTTCAAATGGGTTTACTAGTGTTTGGGGTTGATCCTCAGGGAGGCCTCCTAGGTACCCTACCTAGGAGACTGGGATCAAAACACACATAGTTTGAATGGGTTTACTGGTGTTTGGGGTTGAACATTAGAGAGGCTTCCTACTTACCTTGTGTAGAAGATAGGGATCAAAACCCACATAGTTATAATGTGTGAGGAATAGGATCCAGGTGTATAAAGATTATAAAAATACAAAGATGATGATGGGGCTTATGAGTGGTTAGTAGCCCGAGATTGATCTAATGCCTGGGGGAGGACAAGAGATTTGTATCCCAAAAAAGAGGAACACAATGACTTACTGTAGATTGAGATTGAACCTCAGGGTGGTTTCATATATACTGTATCTCCGATATAGGGATCAAAACCCTTGTAGGTTGAATTTATATAGTTTAATGTCTTACAGGATGAATGGGACATACAATTTGACATCATTCAAGATGAGGGTGAACCGACATGAAGTGGTTGGGACTAATGGGTGATGGGCTTGATCCTCATGGAGGCTTCCTACATATCCCTATGGTGGGGAATCTATGTCCACATAGTGCATGATGGGGTTCTTGGGATATACACATTATGGAATCCTGGTGAGGATGTAATGTTAGGTACTTAATCTAAGCCCACATGTGTCATGCTCTGTGTGAGAAACAAGAGGTAGTAAATACTTGATGATCATGTCATGAATGGTGTGTCTATGCAGAATAGAGCAGGTCTTATGTTGGTTTAGTGGACTACAGATATGAAGATTGGGATTTACTCGAAGAAGGAGGCCCGATGGTGATAATTTACAAAGGGATAGGGATGTGGTAACAAAGGTCCATGTGACCATCTCTCCTATGGACTTTGTGCCCTGATGAAGAGAGGTGGAGTGACGATGCTACCTCCCACAAGAAAAAATAGAGGCTTACACCAGGATGTTTTCCCATCCCCATAGATAGATTCCATTCAACCAAATAGGATTTCATTCTATGTGAGGAATGATCTCATTCCTGTGGAGGCCGATGGGCATGGAAAATGTCCGAGATGGGGCACCCTGTGTATATTGCACCAAGAGAGGATACAATTTAACATCATGTGCTTAGGACGATGGTGCTTGTTAGTTTAATGTCCTGCAGCTCAGATGGTGAGGATTAACTCCACACCCCTAGGAAATACATCACTGATAACCACCCACCATTGGGGAAGGGGATACATTAATAATTCCATGTGGAGATGGTTTTATGGAGTGATCCATTGAGGGGATCACATTACTCTGTATATGAGAAGAAGCAATAAATGATATCATTCCTATGTGAAGAAGCATGAGGCTAAGAATAAAATATCAAGCACTTCTCATGAGACCTTAAAATCGCTTCATAAAAACCTTAAGGGGCATGAGGGAGAACGGTGTATGTAGAAAAGGGACTCACAAGAGGGGAACATACGAATCTATGGAGATCTTAAGAGTGGAGGGACTCCATGAAGGGGTATGATTCATGAAGTGGAGTGGTCTATCCTAGGAATGGGGTATACAAGCATATAAGGGTTGCTTCATGAAGTATATGTGCTTTTTCAGCGTAGGTCTTCCTGGAGCATGGGTTCCTTGAAAAATGTGGCACCATGAAGAATTTTACTTCACGAAGCATAGTGGTCCTAACATAGCTTGGGGTTCAAATGTGCATGTAAGGTACTTTGAGAATGAAAAGTGCTTTGAAAAATCATGTGTTCCCATTGGGAGGACCATCCTTTGTGATGGCATGTGGGCTCTGCAAAGGGAATCCCTGCTTGAAGAGGGGTTATATTCGAGATAAGGGAATGGTATTTCACAATGCTCAAGTACCATGAAGAGATCATTTTTTTAAATGTTTTGCAGAGTAGAGTGTACGTCGCGATTTGAGATCTGTGAAAGAGAATGGCTGAGGAATCTATCCTTTGGGTTCTAGGGAAGTCTGATAATTATTGGCAAGAGATGGCGTGAAGATCTGATAACTCTATGTGATTCCATATTGCACTTTTCAATCAGAAGTGGACTGGATAAAGATTTTCATAACTATTGACTCGACCATCATCCCATCCTTGGTGAAGAGGCCTCCTTAATTCCCACTATGATGTTCACATAGGTTTCCTTTAATTTCCAAGAGACAGTAGAGGTGATCAAGTTCCACTCGCATCGTGATGCTCCCTATAAAGTGCATCGTAACCATATATCCTTCCACCTCTTTTAGTCTGTAGGGGTCATATAGGGGGACTCGACTTTGCAAAGGCCATGGTGCTAAGGGGCTTCGCGAAGGGGATTTGTAAAGAAACCCTTTTAGAATTATTTTACACTTCTTGAATTGTTTCCTTTGCACATATTTTGGTGCCAATAATCAATTCACACATAATCAGGGAATAATAATTTCAAAGAAGATGTGTTATAACCTAATGAAATGAAATAGAGTTATGAAACACCTTACATAGAGTCCCAACGTACTATGTACATCCTTTAAATCTAGAATAATAAGATTATAAAAATTATTTAATTTATTTAGGAAATTTTATATCTTTTTTAACATTTCAGTAATACAATTATTTAATTTAATTCATAGAAATATTTAATTACTTAGTTAAGTTCACATTGGTAGATATGAAGAAATTTAGTTCATAATTGATAACTAATATTAGAAGTCCAAACATGGTTAAAGGGTTCATTATTCAATATTCAATATTATTATTATTATTATATAATTATAATCTATATACATAAAATACAATTTTATAGTCAGACATGAAAAACAGTCAATGAAAATAAAATACATAGGCTATTGAGACGGTAGTCCACACATACACACGAACAATTTTTTTACTTATTATTGGATAAAAAATAAGAAAATAAGAAAATATTATATTTATAAAATCATTATACTATTATTAAATTCAAACAGTTTTATAAATTTATCCCCATGATGATCTCTATGTGGTAGTTTTTGAATAATGAAGTACGTCAATATGTGGAAGTGGTAGTGCGTATGTACTCATGTGTGAACATTCATATAATAATGAATGAATTTTTAAGAATAAAGATTATATAATATATTTAAAAATCAAAATTATGTGATGAATATCCTATATAGAAATTAAATCCTTCATAATAAACAATCATGAAAGGCATTAATGAGAAATGAAATACAACATTTTGTGAGGCAGTTGTTTGCACGAATGCACGAATGATGGTTTCAAATCCCATTTGAAGAAAAAGGATATTAATATGGTTATTATATTAAAATAATAAAGTCTATTAATATGGGTTATAATAATTTTATTTTTTTAATTATTAGGAAGTAATTTATGGAGGATGAAGAAGAAGTAAAATGAAAAGTTTAGGTTATGACAATTACCTCATCTAGAAAGAACCTCATTTCCATTGCACATTAAGACTTCTATGTTAGTATATTGGTCGTACTAAAAAAATTCAGAAAATGGTTAGGAAATTATGGAAGTAAATCTGGAAGATATTGGTTGAGTTATGTTTATAAAGAAGTGCAAGAAAGAGACGAGAGGTGGTTTCTATATGTAATATAGGAGAGTGGCACCATTGGAAATAGTTAAAATATTAAATAAATTTGAGTATATTTTCTTATTAAATTGGCCCTAAATCGTTATATTTATATTATATTATAGTTTTAATTCAAAATAATATCATCCAATAAAATTTATAAAATTATATGTGATGTTTTTACCCTTATATCTTAGTTTTATCCCCTATAAACCGTTTTAATGATTACTACAATAACAATGTTTTGTGGCACTTTAGGGGTTATGAAAGTTACTATATAAGGAAAAGTGACCCTTACAATGAAAATGTTTGATAGTTTAGACCATATCCCATTACATTGACAAAATAAAAGTATTTAGGAATTTATAATTATTTAATAAAATAATATTTAACATAAAATACAATTAATGTCTTTTAAGGACCATTCACAAAAGATCACTTTAAAAATTATCAAGACCTTAATGTAATTGAAATATAAGTTTTTTTAGAATCAATAATACATTATATTTTATCTAAAAAATATTTTAAAACCATAAAGTACCCATGAACATTAATTTAGGAGTTTTTAAAACCATTTACTTGGTTTTTGCAATATTGGCATAAGCATTGTGTCAACGTTAAAAAATAATTTAAGGCGATTATTTTTTCACTAAAATTTATAAATAAATTAACCTCACAATATTTATATTAATATTAAAAATATAATTTTATATTTATTCATAACACGTTTTTATTCTTGAAAGAAAAGTATATATACTAAAAGAAGGAATAATACATATATTAATTTTCCTTTACATAAAATAATATAAAGGACCTCGTCAAATTGAAATTGAACCAAAATAAAATATTTTTGAATATATGAATGGGGTTTTTAATTACCACCATTGAATGAAATACATTCATGTGTGTGGAATATTGTTTTGTCTTATTACATTAATTTTAACCCTATTATACTTATTTTAACCTTACCATGGTGATGAAATTTTTACCGAGGATACTATTAATTATGAATAGAAATAAATGTGAACAATTTTTAAAAATTAAATGATTATTCAAAATATATCATAAATTTTATTAAATTAAAACCCTATTATTGGATAAATTACTTTTAAAATAACCCCCACAAAACATGTGGTGAAAAGTTTTCCCGAAAGATGTATTTTTAAATATAGAAATGTTTTTACCATAATTTAGCATAATGTAAATTCAAATCAAATTCATTTTTTTATAAAGATAAACTAATTAAATTCTAAAATATATTTTAAAAAAATTGAATAGTTTAAATACTTGAATTGAAAAGATAACTTTATATAAAATTGATATTTTCACTATTCATTAAAAAATTAGTATTTTAAAAAAAATTCCACATTTCTTGAATAAGATAATTTTGATATGAAGATTTTAAAAAATATATAATTTTTATAAAATAACATGTATAATATTTTCATAAATTAATAATAAAATTTTATCACCAAAATAAATAATGGTTGAAGTAAAAGTATTTTTGAAGCATAAAATGAATTTACTAAAAATTGATTTCTTATTTCCAAAGAATTAATCAATACATTTATATCATGTAGGAAAATTGTAGATATATTTCATAATATTATTAATCCTATTCATATCTTCAAATTTAATTATTATATTATAATGGTCATATTAAAAATAATATTATTTTATGGTTTTTTCATCTTAGGGCTACGTATTATATACGCAATTGGAGGGAGTCCACTTTCTAAAATCATATGTTATTACACAACATTATCTAAGAAATGAGAAACCCATAAAAAATCATTCATTACAAGTGATATGAATGTAAGAATATTTTTGAAATCCAACATGGGTATCACTTACAGATTTAATTTAACAAAATAAGGTATTTGGAAACAGAAGTAAATAAAAAAACACCAACCTATAACTTAGAAGAACCAAGTTTCCTTAAATTAAGGAAGCTCAAAAAACATGGACACATCCTTTATAATCCCTTAATTATAAAATCACTATGTTAGAACCAATACCAATCTCTAAATAACTCTACGATGACTATTAGGGTTCATGTAAGATGAAAGAATCCAAGTTTATGGGTTGTTGGGAGAAGAGGAGTGACATACGGAGAAATACAGATTTACCTAAAGGATACACTTGAAACTATTAAAGGTATGGCTCAAAATCATGAAGGAAGAGAGGAATATCACCCTTTCATGTGCCCAAGGATCAGTCGAATTGAATATGGGTAGATGTAGGGATAAAATACTAAAAATTATATATGGAAATTTCATAGCGTTTTGTTTTTAGGAAATTCATAATGATTCATGGTTAGACCACACAATTAGATAAACTATGTGACAACTATGTAATTACCATTAAAATTTGAAAGGCTATCCCCATGGTTTGGAAACATTGTTTCCCTTAACCACATACCATTTGTGAAAATCACCCTTCGATAGAAATTTTTGAAATATGGTTACCTAGTTACTCTACACTTCCAAGATAATTATAATCTAGCCATAAAAAAGCTTCACTAGAGTCTATCTACACACCCTTACTAAATTTACCCTAAAATATATACAGTTTTTAAAAAAATATGTGGTAAATATAAAATATTATAAAATTATTTAAAATTGAAAATTTCAAGTCTAAAAATATAAAAGAATCACAATACAAAAAAATAATATAAATCAAAAATGACACAGGGTATCACAGATAGCACCACCAATATACATCTTAGAATAAAACTTCAACATTACATATTATTGATTTAAATATCTATATATCTCCCATAGTTCCAATAATTTATTGCCTAATAATATCTATATGATGTAATAATTTAGATAAATATGATTTCTCCTAGAATGAAATATCATAATATTATCCAAGTGTAACTCAATATATAAATTGAAAAATAATATCATAGTGCAAAATTATTCGAAGATTTTACGAAATCCTATTTAGTAAGATCAACTCACTCTTATCTTTAATTTTTGAAACATAATCTCCTTTCATTAATAAATGTGTAAATACCAATTAAATCTTAAATATATAACTCGGAGATATCCTTCCAAAGCTGAACAAAAAGATCCTGACTCTCTTCTAAGTATCTATATCTCCCCATAATATTGAGTCAAAAAACTCCTACAATGAGTTATAATTTCTAAATCAATGAGGAATTCTTTCAAACCCCTTTAATTACTAGAGAATCTATTTAAACACCTCCAATTATTGTCCTGCTATCTTTACCAAGAACTTTCTAAGAACTCCCACTATATTTTTAATGAATGATCTTGTATTAACCATTTCAAAAATCATGATTTTGACTTCCAATTCATAAAGAACATTTCCATATACTTTACCTTAGCATCCATTGATGGTTCCTTCTCTTTGATCAACATTAATTTTCTCTCTAGTAGAGTAGTAACTATTTTTTCCTCGCTAATTCCAAAACATTCCACCACGTTATAGATATTATCAGTACTTGTAAGGAACAATGTTTTGGAAAATAAGTCCATTATGATACACATGCCCTAAATCCATTTTTTTCATACCAAGGTCCTTTATTTAATATCATTTGGATAATTCATCTTTGATATCATTTATCATTTACCTTACCATACTAGTGATATGAATGTTACCAATATAAAAAATATGGATGATAAACATCCCATCATAAAACACTTTTTTTGTAAATGTAATGACCAAAATTTCTTGGGATGGACTTGAAAATTGTTATAAAAGTGTCTAAATTCTATTTTTACTTCCTTGGTTTAAATTTCAAACCACAAAGTATTTTATTATTATTATAGATGATATTTTTATTTTAATTCTCTATGAATCCATATGGTTTCAACACAAATATTTCTTCAACTATGTCCCAATAATAATATGTGGTCTTCATATCTCTCTACCAGAGATTTAAACCTTCCATTAAAACTAGGATCAGAACCACCTGAATATTCATGTGCATAATAATTAGAAAAAACAATGTATAAAAACATATACCTTCTATTTTATGAAACCACTTCACAATAATTCTTTCCTTATACTACCAAAAACCTTATTCTTCAATAAAAACAAAGGTTCTAGATACATAAAGCCAAAAGTTAAATTATTTTATTGTTATAAAATATAAGAGTTCCTAAAGGATATAATGGAGTGGTAGTCTTGGAAGACCATATATATTAATATTTTTTATACTGCACGTGAGAACCTAAAGTGAAAAAAGAAGAATCCATTATAAAATTATATTATCTTTTCAAAGATCCTTGAAAATTACACATTTAACTATTCTATGATTCATAAGTAATGGAAAAAAATAAGGGTGAGATGATATAAATGTAAGGTGTAACATACACTAGAATCTATCATAGCATAAGCATGACTTAAATATCAAAGAAAAAATAAATGATCAAAATAATTCCATAATAAAATGAAACTGAGGGAATATATATATATATATATATATATATAAATCATGTACAATAATAGTAATGTCATACTGAAGGAATGAATAATGTCAGACAACATAATCATAATTTCAAGGATTTATCTGAAGACATCATAGATAAACAGTTAATACATATAAAAATACAGTAAGTAGTTTGTCTCAAGAGACATACTAATGCATTGAGGTGAAATCTATAATGGGCCCCATCCATCAATAATTAAGTCTAATGAATTCATCATACAAGTTAATAATTCCTTTCAAAACATTACATAAATAACTTATTTCTAAATCATTAAAAAAATCAAATAATGGATTTCCTTTTGATGGAAATATAGAAAAAATATTTCTTTGTTTAATGGAATAACGTGGATATCTAAAAGTATATCTTGAAAATAAACATATAAACTATGGTGTATTATTAATTTAGTTGGGAATTCCCATTTCATAGAAATGAATACAAGGTGGTGGATATATTAATTTCAAAGTTACGGGTTATCAAGACAAGACAATAATTGAGTTTAGGATTTTTCAATGGAAGAGAATAAAGTAATAGAAAAAACATCCACTATTAATGGTCACAAATATTATATTAATTATAATTAGAAAATCCCCTAGGAGTGTCTCACCAAGTGTGTAGTCTTATTCCCACTCATCATACACCATGTGAATATTTATATGATACTCAGCCAACCTTTTTCAGTGAGATTACCCCTACATGCATATGATCTATAGCAACATCCAATTTCCAGCATACACATAGCGATTCCATTTCTAGGAGAGCCATACCCACATTAATTTCAAAAATTTAATATTTTTCCTCATTATGGAGTCTTAGGTAACATATCGATGAAGTCCCTTAAGTGATTTAATTTCCATAAAAACATTAAATAACATAAACAATGATAGCATCATGTTATAAAATATCAAATGGGTAGTTTGTATACCTTATAATAGAAAAAATGGTATATAATATAATAATGTCTAAATGTATTGAAATTTGAGAAAAATAATCCTTACCTTAATTTCAATATTTCTGAATATTCTCCAACCTCAATTATTTAAAAAAACTATATTAACAACTTTTTTAGAACATTATTTGTAAATATAACCTTATTTTAACATTATTTTTATGTATTATTTAATGGTTTGTTTTTCATTTGTTATCTATCATAAATATCATATGTGGGTAATCTAGATCATTTGGAACTAGTTTCGTAATAGATGGGTTGTTATTTATTCATCATCCTCCTCTCAACATTACCAGATCATATAAGGTAATTGAATTAAATATTTATAATTATTATTTATTTTATAATTTCATTATATGAGAGTTTTTTATTTTTATCATTATATATGAATACAATGATGAGTATATTTTAGTGAATTTTAACAAATGGATATTGGTATCTTAGCTAAATAGTTTAATATTAATGTTACCATAAAAAAATAATATAATTATTTAATAAATTATATCATATATTAATATAAATTAAATTCTAATAATCAACTATGATATAAATTTATTGCATTGTTCAAGTGGGTAGTTAAACTGACCTAACCAATAACATACTATGACTACTGGATCATTATGAAGTTATTCAGTTGTAATATAATTATAATAGGTATAATGAAATTATTTTTTGGTTATTATCATGTTATATCTTAATTGTAAATAATTATAGAAGAAATAAAACACATATAAAGTAATTACATTCTGTAAGGAAATAATTTTTTATCTCTTAGAACACTATTTTGAATTGTAGAATTTATCAGGATTTTGTATTGCTCATATTGTCAATAGGTTGTATAATTTTATTTCCATAATCTTAATATAGTCATATAAAACATATTTACCCATTAAAAATATTCCCATGAACAACTATTTATGTTGGCAATGAAAAGAAAAATTGAAATCAATCATCCCATGAAGGTAATAGTCCCCACGTATGCAAGATTCATGATTTCTTTACAATAGGAGAAAAATCTATAAAATGTTTTATAATTTAAGAATATTAAATATTTCATAAATAATATAATTATTTATTATATTCAACATTATGACTATCCATTCCTTGGGGTTAGGTAAAAAACATTAATTTTTTTTGGATATGGTAGTCTACAAACACACATGAATGTCATTTTTTCCCTTAATGGAATAGTTGGAATGTGGTTAATAGTTATTCCCTTATAATGATAAAATTAAATTACAAAAATAATGATTTAATTAATTATTAATGATAAAAACACACTTTTAAAAGTTACATAGGAATGAAAATAAATTAGGAAAATTAGTACACTTGTTGAGGAATTGAGCTTTCTCCTTGAGGACTCCTTGGAAAGGGAGAGATTCTGATAATATATTTAAAAAATAAGATTAATATGGTGAAATATAATAATAGGGTATGTAATAAGGGTATAGTTTCAATAGTAAAATAATTTTTTTGAGTAGTATCTAAGGGGTTATGATAGAACAAATCTATAAGTTGTGATAATGACATTTTTAAAAATATTTCAACTTATTATAAGGAGGGAACAACTATTATGTTTCAAGTGGAAGAAAAATTCAAAATATTTTATTATTATATTACATAAGGCCTTGAATCTATTAATTACTCAATTAGTATCATTGTTTAACACGTTTAATTCTCTTTATTCCTAGATTTATCATGTTTAAGATTATTTATTTTACTTTGGATACTAGTTTTTACCAAAGTAAATCAATTTTTATGCCTAAAAATAAAATAAACATTATTAAATATTTTGGGACAAATTAATATTTATATTAAATAAAGTTTATTAGAAAAAATTTTATTATGTAATAAAAATCATTTTTAACATTTTCATATGTAACATGTTAATACTGGTTTATAGAAAATGTGTAATTTTAAGTTTAAAATTGATGTGAAAGGTAAAATTATAATGGTTTTTTATTTTAAAAATATAAATTGGTTTTATTATAAATTTTATATGTATTTTAAATAAATAAAATGATAAATTTTACTTGTAACTCCCAAACCCCAAAGACTGGAGCTGATGTATTATGTTATTGAATTGACATGATTACAATGAATCAAATTCCCAAGGACCGATTAGTTTAGTAGTTTTCATAATATAGATTACATACATGATACCCATAATACATTGGGAAATAGAAATAAAAACATGATACATAATAAAATAAAATCAATATAATCCTTGAAATTTATTCAAAGGGGTCTTCTTCATAACCTATAGAAATGAAGCAAAATAAGGATGAGCTCAAATATTCAGTAAGTGTAATTAAAGAATACGGAATAATGAATCACTAAGAATGATAAATATGGAATAGTAAATTATTTGTAACACAAGACATTCAAATAACTAGATAAGTAATAATAAATATATCATGATAAGAAACTAAAAAAATTCCACTTAATTAACTAATATATAATGAAATAAATCCCTAGAAATGTCAACATAAAAGATAAAGTATAAAAATTAATAATCAAAATGAAGGAAATGATTTTAATATTGAACATTATATATCTGAAGCATGAACCAATATAACACTATGATCTATTATCAAGATAGTTTAAACTATTCTTACTTTCACAATTGAATTATCAGATGAGATTACCAATGCATTAAGGGGCTATCTATAATCTGGTCACACCATCGTCTTCCATTCCAAATCAATCCTCAAATATCAAATAATTGATTTAATTAATAAAAAATCTTCCATATCATAAAATATTCAAATTTAATAAATTAAATGAATTTATTAATAATTCATTAGTGGAGGATAATTACTAACAATGGTCATTTACATTGATGAATGGAAATACCATTGAAAGATCATTAAAAACATTTTTGAGGAAAATAATCTTTATTAATCTTGAGGTTGTCTTTACCATTTTGAAACATTTGATTCATAATCCCCATGAAAGAATAAAATTAAATGAAACATATAATATCATTAGAATAAGAAGAATCATGATATAACAATACAGAGTATAGTATATACACCATATAAAAGTGAATTGGTGCATAATAAAAAATAAGTCTCAATGAAATGTAAATTGAGATGAAATCCATTACTTGAAGTCCAAAATGTCACATTTGTGTTTATATTCCTGAATAATAAACTTATTATTATTATTATTAACTTTAATTATAATTATTTTCAAGTTTATTTTTACTTTTCATTCACTTTTTACAATGTTATAATCAAATACTTAGAATATTAAGTTTACATCGGGCGTTTTTACCATATTCGATTTTGTGTCAAAAATGTCTTTTGTTGGAAGACTAAGGATAAACAGGTCATTATATAATAATAAAAAATAATAATGAAATAATAAACATTTTTATTAATAAATTATATTTTAAAATCAACCATTAAATATGATTATGAAAAATTGACCAGTTTTAGAATCACGGAGATGGTAGGTCATACATACGAATGAGTGACATTCCCATTTTTTAATGATCGTTATAAAAATAAGGTAAGTAACACTATATGTTACATAATTATCATTATATAATAAATAAAATGTTATTTAAGAATATCTAAATCTATAGTTAATTATTTTTATGTAAAAGGAAACACATCATGTCAGGGAGGCGATGGTCTACACATCCACTATCGACGTTACCACTTTTGTGTGTGTGAAAAGGGTAATAATGATAATGACATATTATGTTTCCAAAAAGGTAATTATGTAATTTATATCAAATATATTTCATTTATGTTATATATTATTAACTATAACCATCTTTAATATGATCTCTACTTATGGTGAATGAATAAATTCTTGTTGAGGGGGTGGTGGTCCACATTTTCACAAATGATTCTACCATATTTAAAAAAATGGAAAGAATTAAGGTATGAGTTGTAATGGAATTAAAGAATAATAAAGTGATTATAAATATATATTTATATATTTTTTATAAATATTATTTCCATAAAAATTCCAAACCATTACTGGCGGTAAAGGAAAAATGATCAATCATCATTTCAGAAGGTGGTAGTTTGCAGCACACATAAATGGTATCTTCATTATCCATTAGATGGATTGTTTTTTAAGTGAATGTATAAAAAATGAAATTGAAAAATTTAAGTTTATTTAGGATAATTATTTTATTATTTAACCATTTAACAAAAATATATGATGGGTGGATAATGAAAATAAAATAAAAGAGCTTAAGGAAGAATGTATCCCCTTATTCGGGTAACTCCTTTTGGTTTCATCCAAAGGGATTCCAGGGATAGATTTATTCCCAAGGTGATGATTCTATGATTTGTGGATGGATTTTTGGGATTTATTATGGTAGATATTTTTCGATCAAAAGTGTCTTGATAGGTGTGAATAAGTGTGGGGGGGGGGGGGTGAATGCCTTTTTGTAATGGAGGGAAAGGTCTCACTTGGAATTTTTGAAAAGAATTGCATGTTCCCCAAGTATTAATTCTTACCTAAGAGTACAAATTAACCATTATGGAACCTTATAGGTGTGTTGGATGATATATTTCTATAAAATAGGTTTTTTAAAAGTGCATATATCATTTTCCCTTATAATTTAGGTTTAGTCCATCATTAAGCATAATTTTACATTAATCGATGTAAATAATTTTATTTTTTAACTAATATTTTTGAAAAAAACTAATTTTAATATATTAAAAACTTGAAATTTATTTGATTACCAATATGTAATCAATTTTACAAAATTAAAGGAAAAAAATTTCTAGAATATATTTTAAATTTAACCCCATAGACGGGATGACAATACGAGGTTTTAATGTAAAAACATTCAAAAGCTTGATATGTTTTGATATTCAATTTAGATGCAAAATTGATTAAAATGACCTAAGTCGAATTAATTGATTAAAAATACATCTAATTAAAATTTGAATATATTTAAAAATATAATTTAACCTTAATAATAAATTATCTGAAAAAGAAGTTTTGACATTAAATTCATTTTTTCATTATTCATTAAAAAATGAATGTTCATAGAAAAATACAAAGAAATAAACATAACATAGTTTTTATGTTATTATTTAAAATATTAATTTTATTTTTACAAATAATTTTTATAAAATTTCAAAAAATTGGATTTATAATAGGCTCTTCATTAATCTGAAGTAAAAGTGCCTTAATAAAAATATAGTTTTTTATGCGTAAAAATGGGGTTTTTTGTATTATTCATTCCAAATATATTTTATGAATATAAAAAATATTTTGTTAAATATATATTATATATATTTCATCCATATCATTCAGAATTTGTTATTAATTTATGATATTAGGATAAAACAGTTTTGTGAGTATAAAAATAATAATATTTTTTTATATAGAATTGGTTTTTATATCTATTTATAATTTAATTTTAACCAATGATATCCTTTAATATTTTTGTAAACCATATATTTTAAAATTTTTGTTATCCATTTTCATAACAAATAATTTAAAACATACGTTATATATTATTATATTAAATAATAAAAGTTTAATAATATATCGTTGTTCGGTAAAACTCAGCCATAGTGATATGTGTGATACACATAATTAAATACAATTTTATTTACCTAGAATTTCGGGGCATTACATTCTTCCCACCATAATTAAATTGCATCATAGAAATTTGAACTTCACCTCGGTGCTCAAGGGTTTGATATTTGAAAATAAACTATTTTTGAAAAATCCACATCATAAATAGGGTCAATAACCCATCTTTTTAAAAAGGGAGAAAGAAAATAACAATGGTCTCGTAACGAGGTTCCCTAATAGTAGAACACAGGTTAGAAATATAAACATGGATACGAAATGAAAATTTAAAAAACATGTTCTGATGTATAGTCATAGAGAACATGTCCAAATTAATGTTTTTGACCACAAAAACATAAACCATATGTGTGAATAAAATGCATTGATATTATAAAAATGATGATAATAGGACACCATTTGGTGTTTCAAGAACACTTTCCCCTAGAGTTGAAAAATTATTTCACACTCTATGAATATAAGAATATATACTTTTCTATAAACTCAGTAATTTCTTTTGATTATTCTTTGAACTATTCCTACTTCATCTCATAACACAAGTTATATCATTGAAAGAATTAATACATTAGTCCTTAAAACCTCATCCAAAGATCATATTAGTAAATTTTATAAACAAGTTACATTTCCAAAATATTATAAATGAAATATTTAGAATGAAGGTCATCAATTTTATAAAATAAACTTACCAAAAAAATCGATGTGGATTTTAATTATCACATACCAAACATGTGAATACCTTAATCATGTAATAGCTTGAAATATGGTAATAACTTGAAATACCATAAAACTTTATTAGAAACATCCATTCTTCCTTATTGCTTTAGTAAGACAAATGTAATTGGATATCTTCGTTAAATCCAAAATTATTATAAACTCCCTCTATGATGGCATAACCCACTTTTTTTAAAAATACTTAATGAGTTCCGTGGTAGTTAACACATATCCAAATCTATCATATCTTTATCCAAACAACATTTTTTTAACATTAGGGACATATTAAATATTCTCTTTCCCTTAAACATGCATTTTCCAAAATGTATAACTTTCTACGAAATCACTTTCTATGGTACCATTCAGCGTGTGTGATCTTAAATTTTTATTCAAAAGTATTGCAGTACAATACTTATATAATTCATAAATCATATGATGATAACATCATAAATATAATAATTAAAAAAATTATTATATACAAATATATAATTACAGAAATCATTCTTCTTCAGTTGTGTAAATAACATATGCTTGACCTTGACCACTTAACTTCATTCTAATGTATATTCTCTTGATTTTTGGGAAATTAATTTGCGTAGTGTACCATCTTATAATAGTTATAACAATTAATAATAACCTCTTTATTTTTCCCTTTGAATTAGTTATCATAGAGACCCTTATCTCCTTACTTATAAAAAACTCACATTCCCATCAAGCGTTTATGAGGGTCATTCTTTCCATAGTTATCACATGTGATAAAATAATTCTTTCCCTTATTCTTCGACTCATTCTATTTTTTATGGTGCTCTAAAGACCTATTCATATTTTGGTTTCCTTTGAATATATAGTATCTTAAAAATTATTTCTCTATTTTAATGTCTCATAAAATTAAATCTTCTTATAATGAAAAATTATGTGAAACTGGCACCTTTCAGATATTTGGATTAAGATCATGAATGAAGTAATTAATATTTCACGCTATGTGGAGTATTTAATTCATAGAATACCATGACAACCATATAATGGTATCTTTATAATCTTCAACACTATCATCTTTCTTTTTCTTTATGATGATGAAAATTCTCTTTATCTAAGTTTGTTAATCACAAGTGATGTATTTATCAAAGAATGTCTCGTTAAATAATAAATATTCTCTAAGTTATATTTATTCTTTCCACCTTTTATTCTAGATCAATGATCACCATTGATCAGAATCACTATTCAGACAATGTACTATACGTGTAACATTTTTCTTTTTCACTACATCTGAATTCCATGAATATCTACTCCAAAGAATTAATCTATTTCCTAGTTGCCATATGGTCAGTAGTCCCAGTAAATAATGCTGACCTCTATCAAAGAAATTGATCTAAAATTGGAGAACCTCTTTAGGGAATTGACATCTCTATATAAGAAAGGTTATTTTTCATAACCTTATTAAGCTTCCCAAATATTCCCATAACATTCCCAGTTCCATTTCCAACTATATCAGTTTCCTCAATAGGGAAATCTCTCTATTTTCCATGATTTCTCATATCATTCATCATTCTAGGTTCCATTCCAAAAAAATGGAATGTACTAGATTAGAATATAACATTGTGTAACATAATGTATAATCCCAAAACTAGTAAAACAACAATCATAATTTGAAAATGTTTTCCATAACTAATATCATAATAATAAACATGGTTTCATTTGGGGAGTATTTAAATTTTAATCCTTAATAATTCTTTGTAATGAAAATTAAAATTATCTTAAGGATATCCCACGAGAGTGTCAAACCAGGTGAATAGTAAGGCCTCTTGTCGTTTACTAGGTTATGCCAAGTCATTCCAAACACACCCTTTTAGAGTCATTAATTTTAGTAACATATGTTCCAGAATGAAATCCAATTTCATTATCCAGAGAGGGTTATATTTATAATAATATAAATATAATCTATACCTTACCAAAATTATAGGATATTCTTCTATAAATATCCTTAAATTCTATCTTAGGGTTATTTTCCTAATTATATGTTTTATAAATCTAATTTCCATGGTTATTGCTAATGGTACTCTGATACCAACTATAACTCCCTGACCCTAGAATCCTGGAGCTGGTGCAATATTTTATTATATTTTCCGGATTATAATGAATATAATCTAGAATGATTGAGTAGTTTAATAGTTTTTTAAATCCATATAACATATATGATACCCATCATAAATAAGTAAATAAAAAAAATACACACATGATAAATAATAAAATAAAATAAAAATTATCCTTGAAACTTATTAAAAGGATACTTCTTTATAGCATGTGGAATGGAAACATAATAAAGGTGAGATAAAATTCATAGTAATGGTAAGTAAAGATAAACAAAATAATGAATTCATGAGAATGATAATTATTACATGGTTAATAAATGATAAAAAAGTCCCTTCAAATCATTAAATAAGAAAATATTGATATGACATGGTATGAACTAAACCAAATTCCACTTAATCAATGAACTGAAAATGAAATTCATCTATAGAGTTGTCAATGAAAAACACATGAAAAAATGACAACTAAAATGAAGGAAATTATATTAATAATTAACATCATGTATTTATATCATGAACCACCATACCATCAATATAAATTCTCAATATAGTTTATACTATTCTTATTTTTCCAAAAAAAAATTCTCATGAGACTATCGATGCATCAAGGGGATATTTATAACCAGGACCCACTCGTGTCTACCAGAACAAAGCATTCCTCATATATCGGGTAATCTATTTAATTAATTAAAAATGATCCTTATTATAAAATATCCAAATTGAATAAAAAACACATATTTATCAAGAATTTCCCAATTTAGGATATGTTACAACAGGTTTTGTTGACTTTTATGAAAGGAAATACCATTGAAATATTATTAAAAACATTTTTGGTTAAAATAATCAATAAACGTTCCAAAGTTTCCCATACAACATTGAAATATTTGAATCATATTCCCAATTAAGGAATAACATGAAATAAAACTAATAATATCACGAAAATAAGGATATTAATGATATAACATGTCAAATGTAGTATATACACCATATAAAATTGAATCGGTGCATAACAACAAATAAGCCTCAATGGAATGTAAATTTGGATTAAAACCCTTACCTTGAGTCAGACTTGTCATGTGTGTATTTATATTCCTAAATAATAGACTTATATTAGTTATTTAATTTAATTAGAACCATTTTAAATTTTACTATTACTTTTACTTCACTTATTACCATTTTTTAAACAACTAGTTAATCAATTATGTTTACATCCGTTGTTTTGACCATATTCTGTTTATGTCTCAAAAATACCTTTGGTAAGTCAACTATGGGCAAAGGGGAAATTATATAAACAT
Organism: Viscum album; assembly: GCA_963277665.1. Lineage (NCBI taxonomy): Eukaryota > Viridiplantae > Streptophyta > Magnoliopsida > Santalales > Viscaceae > Viscum > Viscum album. The sequence goes on along the minus strand of OY728145.1, from coordinate 1,365,511,028 downwards.
ATAAATAATAATAATAATGAAATAATTATAATATTTATATACCAATTACAATTTAAAAACTAATAATTAATTATTATTTTTATAAAATGAACCAACATTATAATCATGGAGATGGTAATCAGTACTTACACAAGAGTAATGTTGCCATTTTTTTGTGATCGGTATAGAAAGTAGGTAAATAAAACTACATATTTTCAAAATGATAATTATATTATAAATAAAATGTAATTTAGTAATATATTATTATATATATAATTATTTGGAATTAAAATGAACCACATAATGTTAGGGAGGCGGTAGTCCACACGTCCACAACCAGCATTATCACTTTTTACTGTGTGAAAAGGGTAACAATGAAAATGATTTATTATGTATCCAAAAAGGTAATTATGTAATTAATATCATATATATTTAATTTATGTTACCAATTATTAATTAAAAGCATCCATTATACATTTTATGTTTAGTGTGAATGAATCAAATCGCTTTGAGGGGGTGGTAGTCCACACTTCCATAAATGATGTCATCGTATTTACAAAAAATGGGAAGAATCAAGGTATGTATCATAAAAGAATGTAAATAGAATAAAGACATTATATATATATATATATTATATGTCGTATATAAATACTGTTTCCATTATAATTCCAAACTACGAGATGGGGTAAAAGAAAAACAAACAATCATCGTTCCATGATGCCCTAGTTCTCCACACACATAAATTGTAGGTTTGTTACCTATTAGGTGTATATGTGTTTATGTGAAGGAAATACCATTAGCATAAAAACATATATGTTTATTGGGCATATGTATTTTATTAATTAATCATGGAATTATAATTTTTGAAGTGGTGGACAATGAAATTAATTTAAAAGATCTTGGGGAGGAATATCACATCTTATTTGGGTAACTTCTTTTGGTATTCCCCAAAGGGATTTCTTGGATTGATTTATTCCCAAGTTGAGTCTTATATTTTTAGGGTAGGTATGTTTAGAATATATTTGGGTTGATATATTTGGATCCAAAGTGTCTTGAGTGGTGTGAAGAAGTGGGGGGGCGAGAGAGTGACTTTTTTATTGTGGTGGGAAAGGACACCCTTGGTATTTTTTAAAGGAATTGTGTGTTCCCCAAGTATTAATTGTTCCCAAAGTGTAAAAATGGGCCATTATGAAACATTATATGTGTATTGGAAGAAATATGGAAATAAATCAGGTTTTATAAATTTTTTATGTCTTTTACCCCTAAAGATTAACGTTTAGTCTCTCATGAAGCTTTATTTTACTATAATCGATGTAATTAATTTTAATTGCTTTCACTAAAATTTTTGGTAAAAAATAATTTCTAGTTGTTATAAATTATATATAATTTTTATTCAAAATATGTAATCCTTTTTTTCAATATTCCAATCAAACATTTGGAAGAAAATATTTTAAATTTAATAATGCAAATGGGAGGACAATGTGAGTTTTTAAAGTAAAGGAGATTAAAATATTGCTAATTATTTATATTCAATTTCAATGTGAAATTTATTCCAATGATCTAAATTTGATTAATTTATAAAAAATATAGTTAAGAATTAAAATCAATTAAAAATATAATTTAATCTATAAATAAATAATGCTAAAAAGAAGTTTTGAATTAAAATTTATTATTTTTCAACATTCATTAAAATACAAAAGTACATAGAAAAATAAGAAAATTCATTATAGCCTAATTTTTATGTCAATATTTCAAATATTAAATTTATTGTTTACATATAATATGTATTAATGTGACAAAAATTGTATTAAAAATAGGATCTTCATTAAACGATGGTAAAAGTGTCTTAATAAAAACATTATATTTTATGCTTAAAATTGAATTTTTTATCTTATGCCTATAAAATATATTATAATAATATAAAAAATAATTTATTAAATATAACATATATATATATACACAATATCATTCACAAATTTTATTTAATATAATTTATTAAGATAAAAGAGTTTCATGAGCATAAAAATAATAATATTTTCCTTTATATTCCATTGTTTTTCATATTCGTTTCTAGCTAATTTATCACCAATTAATTAGTTTTATATTTTTTTAAACCATATATTTTCAATATTTAGTTAACCCTTTTATAATTACTAATTTAATGGCTAGGTTATATCTTATTATATTAAATAAAAATATATTAATAATATATTGTTGTTTGGTAAAACCCAGTATTACATGTAATGCATGCCATTAAAGAAACTCATTGTCACATTCCACTCACAATAAATGAGTAACATGTGAATTAGAAGATATATCATAGTTTTAAATAAATTAAAATAATAAATATATTGTAATTTATCAAGGTATTATATTTCCTTACACTCTTGGTGATATGTGTGATACACCCTATCAAATATAATGTTATTACTTTAGAATATTTTGGTGTTACATTACCTTAATATTTTCTAATTAGATAAAAAACAAAAATGGTTTTTATTGAAAATATTAATTAAGTCATTAAAATGATAATAAAATATTCCCTAAATTAAACACAGTATTATTAAAACATACAGTTTTACATGTTTAATACATATTTACCAAATTAAAAAAATTTATATACTTATAGGTATTGTTTATAATGTCATAAAATTAACATCTATGAAAAAAACATAATTTTTCACTATTTTTATTTAAAATATTATTTTATAAAAACAAAAAATGCAATTTATGCTAATATTGATATTATAAATAAAAAAATGATGTTAATCGGAAAAAATTTAAATTTAAATTTTAAATAAATTCACAAATAAAGTCAATTTAGAGTGTGTATTATATAATAGTTTTGAGATATATTGTTTACCTACTATAGTAGGGTCTTAGGTTTCATATTCTCCCCCTTAAATAATCTGATCCATAAAATAGGTTACATGTCAATTATTATAAAATGTGGGTATTCCTTACTCATAGACTCTTCAATTTACCATGTTTCCTAATCTTGTTTTTGATTTCTATAAAAGGAATTTCACCAGCTAAGTTATAAAATTCTATAAAACATTCCCTCTTGTGTTATGAATCTAGAAATTCCACTCATTATAAAATAAATTTCGTTCCAAATTTATTCCTTTCAAAATGAGTATATGATATTTTTTTCAGAATTTATTTTCCCAATAATGAAACATGGAATACGTAATGCATTTGAGAAAGGATGGAGGGGATAGCCAATCGGTAATTAATAGATCCAATTATTTATAGAATTTCAAAATGACAAATGTACATATGCAATAACTTCCCATTTTTACCAAATCATAAAAATTCTTTCCACAGTGAAACATTTAATAATAAATGATCTCACAACTAAAATTAAAAAATTTTCCCTCAATTATCAACACAGATGTTGTGTATAATTTAATATACATTTATATTATCCTAAATAGTCCATACATTCATATTTTCTCCCAAACACGTTCTAGGCCTACTAAATTACTTTCTACAAATTCTTCATAACAAGTTGGAGTGAAAACTATCTTCCCATATAATGTATCAAACGGTTCCATATGGATTATTTAATGGAAACTATTATTGTTTGAAAATTCCATTTGTTTTAGATACCGAACCCATGTTCCTTGGAAGTTAAGATAACATGATCTAAACATTTATATTAGTGTCAGAATAGTCCTTTTAGTATTCCCATTAGTTTTGGGAAGATATGTGGTGCTTAAATATACCTTAATTACATGAGACTTTTGATGTCACTTCCATAATATTATTTATATACAAGGGATATGATTAGATATAATAAATATTGGTACCTAGTAAAGTATCCCTATTTCAATGATATAGATCTAAGAAATGTTGTCAAGGGGTATTTCTTCCCTTAGTTATAATAAATGTGAAAACATAGTTAGGTTATTGAAGTCAATATATATATCATCATTATTCCATTATTTTTTCTTATTTACTATAAAAATTTCCATTGTAATATTTTAATACTTTCATATAAGAATAGAGAGATGTTATGTTATGCCTTTAGGATGTTACCTTTCATAATTTACCTCTTGGGATACTATTCTTCTAATAACATAATATGAAATTTCCAACTTCGTAGAATCCCACTAGAAATTATACCTTATATACCAATACATATTTTTATAAAAGGGTTTATAGAGAAATTTGAGATATGTGATCCATCTAGTAGCTCCATCTTCAATTCTAGTATAGACAGAACACATAACTTCTTTCCAACATTCTACACACTATATTTATATCCATATTACATCAATTTAACATCATTCACTACTTCAATACTCCTTTTTAAATCTATATCATTAGGCTTGAACATCACTATATTTTTCAGTATAGATGGTTTAGTAATTTCAAGGAAATAAAATGATGGATACCCATTCCTAAAAATACAAATATCCATCTTTTCTATATATATGAATATATGATCCTTTTTAATCCTCATAATGGTTAAAACGCCATGTTCCCTCATTCTCAATACACCAAAAATTTTTTTTGCCTTCCTATAGTGGTAGTGTATCAAGAAATAATTATCCTTGATAATATAGAACAACCATCTTTGCCTCATGTTGACCTCTTTCAAAGAGAAAATACACTTAAATTTTTTTGTATATATATGAGATTCATCTTTCTTCATAGATATAATGCCTATATATAATCATGGGAAATATTACTACTACAAACATAAGGTCATGAATAAAATAATTATATTTATTTATATTCAATTTCATTGATGTATAATAAACCACTATATTATTATACATAATGATACAACTGAATCCTTTCTTTAAATGCATCACTATATATTGAAAATTATTAATTTCAAGATTATAAATTATATACCATTAAATTAATGAATATTCCATTTATCTTTTAAAAACATTATTTTCATTCCTTAGAACCTGATAAATTAATCCCTTTAGGTGTAAACTTAGTTGATCGGTTTCCCAATTGGAAACTTTTAAAAAAAAAATCACTTATAGTAACCTGATATGTGAAAGAAACTATGTATCTCAGCTATATTCATTCATTCAAATTATTCTTTTAATACCCTTGTCTTCTATGGAGAAAAAATATTATATCCTAGAAGAAAAAATATAGAAATGAAATGAAAAATCATGGAAGAAGAATCCACCCGTAATAAATATCCCATATAATTTACCTTTCTCTGAGAGGATCAAGAATTATTTTGAAATGATTTCCATTCTTTTAATAGAATTTAGAGTTTATCAAGATATTACTAATGAACACAACCACAGAGTTATCAAGAAAACCCATGTATAATATATTAATCAAATCTATAAAAATATAAATCACATAAGTTAATTCTAAGGGAATTATCATAAACTCATAAGGTCCGTATCTTATATGGAATTACGTCTTTTATATATCATCATCCATTACCCTTAACTTATGATAACCAATGTTAATATTGATATTTGGAAAATAATTTTCACCATTAATTTTATAAAAAAATTGTCAATTCATTGTAAATGATAATTACTATTCATAGTAATGTCATTGATCTCCTTATAACATATGAAAAATATTATAATCCCACCCTTTTATTTAATGAAAAAAATAGGGTCTACACATGGTGAAAATATTGGGTGTAGAAATCATTTATCACACAACTCTGATAGAATATTACTCAACTCTACCAACACCAATAGTGATATTTTATACAGAATTTTAGATATGGGTCTTGCATTTGAAATGAGTTTAATAAAAAATTAAAATTTATGCTCAGGTGGATGACTAAGTAATTCCTATAGAAATAAATTAATTTATTTTCATATAATTAATACATCCTCTATCCATAATATGACTTTATTATCCTTATATTGGCGTTTATCTTCCCTTTCTACCATAATTTCCTTAAGGAGAACTATTAGAGGTGGGTCTAGGGAATATTGACGAGGTGAAGTCTCTCCTATTAGATGATATGGCCCCATAATGAACTTTTCTATTTCACAACATCCAAAAGTGATAATATATTTTATGGGGACTCAATCTATTTCATGGGTAGCAAGGTATTAATAGTTCCATTGAATATTTGAGTTTTTTTCAACTTGAATCTGTCCAATATAGTTGCACTGTATAATGGATTGGAATGTTTTTTATGTAGGTGGGGTTATTTTTCATAACATGGGTCAATTTCACTAATATGGTTAGGATATGATCTGATCCAAATCTATCCTTAATTACTTTTTTACAAGGAACATCCCTATATTAACTACCAATGTTGATAAAGGTCACATTTCTAACATTTTTCTTCATCCATGAACAGTTGAATACACATAATTAGTGCATGATATTGATTTATAAAATATAAATATTATTAGGTTCTCTAGGGGAACTTTTATTAAAATATAAATGGTTTTAAATAATGTTTTTTATTTTTAACAATATTCTTCAAAATATAATTACCATAATTTTTAATAAAACCCCCTTTAATACCAACTATTAAAACCTTGACACCAGAATTCCAGATCTAGTAGTCATATTAAATTATTTTCCTGAAATACTAGAGTTATCAATCGATCCCACTACTTTTTAGTCTTGGAAGACTAGATATATACATATTTTTTATATTACACATTAAAACCTAAAGTATAACATAAAAACAAAATGAGAACATTATTAACTCTTCTATCATATCCTCGAAAAATACACATAAAATGCTTTTAATTTTCGTTTGGATGAGGAAATTATTAATGGTGTGCTTAGATGTTATTTATGGTGTAGTTTACAATGAAAGTTATCATAGAATAAGAATGACATAAATAATATGGTTGAAAAAATGAAAAAATAATTCTATAATTAAATTAAATAAAGGGAAGACTATATCCATGATAATAAATAAATGTATAGATAAATATTGTTAATTTAATACTGCTTGAATGCATAATATCAAAAAACATAAACATACCATTATGGCCCTACGATAAGAAATTGTACATAAAAATTTAAAGAGTGTACCAATACATTGGAAAGTTTGTATCAGGATACCTATAGGTGCATCGAGGGGAAATCTATACTAGGCCCCACATATCAAACATTAATCCCAATGAACTCATCATACGAGTTAACAAGACATTTCATAACATTACCAAAGAAAAATATAACATAATCAGGGAAAAAAGAGAACAAAGACTATCCATATGATGGAAATATGTTCACAAATACATATAAATTCTGTGTAATAATGTCTCTTTCTTTTATAATATCCTGAAAATCAACACAGAAACTATAGGGTGTTCTCTATGCAATAAGAAAGATGATTTTACAAGAAATTAAGATAAGGTGGTGTAGTGGGTGCTTTCCTAGGGTTGGGTTATCAATAGAAGATAGTAACTGAGATTAGTAGTTTGTAATGGTAGGATACCAAAGCAATGGTATTAAAATCTATAATTATTTTTCATAAAGATATTTTGAATTTTAAAAAGTATATCCCCAAGGAGTGCCAATCTAGGTGTGTAGTATTAGGCCCCCTCATCATGTACCAAGTGAAGATTGATTTGATACTCAACTAACATTTTTAGGGTGATTACCCAATGGTGCATCTTGTCACGACCCGTCCTCGGGGCCCATGTTGTGACTACCCCAAGCCCGCCTTCCATAGGCCAGGGGCTGACGACTAGCACCAAAAGGCATAACCCTAAAAGGGAAGGCATGGCCTTTAAACCTGTAACACACACAGTCTGAAAAACAAGCAATAGTAAAAACAAATACTAGAATAGGAAGAGTGCTGAAAGTAAATGGGCTAGTATACAAACCCCACTGGAGTACAAGTACAATAAAAAAGGGAAAACAGCTCCTAGATCATCCACCAGGGAATCCTACCTAAAGGGTAGGTATAGATATTGAACAAATAATTCCTAAGGTACATCTTGTCTAGTCCATCTCTGATTAGCCTCTCGTTAGTCTCCCTCAGGCTCGATCACTACTGACTGTCGTCTGCACAGAACACAACAAGGTGTGGGTGAAGCCCGTGCAGGGGTGAGTACAACGATACTTAGTAGAGACCACGAGACCCCCAAAGGTCTCCCAGAATCCACCAAGGATAGACCAAAATAGTAATATACTATAAAGAAGTATCAACCATCCCTACATAGGTATATGACCATACATATACTTAATTTTCCAATCACAGTCCGACTGCAACACTCGATCCCAAGCACAACCCATTCCACAAACGAAGTAAAGTCAATCATCTTGATGATAACAACTTAAAGTCAAGACTCAACTCGAACAGGTATTTAACTCAAGTAGAGGGGTAGAGTTTATTAGATGTAGCCACTGAATCATATCCTCTGTCGAACCCATGTAGGATCCAGGAACAGTATTGGCGCTGTCGAACCCACGGAGGATCCCGGTATAGAAGTCATCACTGTCGAACCCACAGAGGATCCCGATCCAGTATCATTGCTATCGAAAACATGGAGAATCCTGGTCCAGTATCATCACTATCGAACCCACGAAGGATCCTAGTACAGTAGTAGGTCCACGTAGGATTTTATCATCTCAGTCGCAGACATCCATAGGGTTCTCGCACATAGCACGCTCGATTCTGAGAGGGTCCTATCCTAAAACAAAGTGTCGATACATCAACTACCATGAAGTCTCGACTTGATGTATCCCGTAGTTCCGTCTCCTCATAAGGAACCCATCAAGACAGACGACACATCAATCAGACGCCCGGTCTGTAAGTTATTGGTGTTTCTGCTCTGAGGGCCCCGGTTGGATTTAGGTTCAATCCAACCAAGTCGTACCCCAACTGTGCTGATACCTCGTGTGGGGTATTCCAAAAGAACCATCTCATTCCAAGATTCCCATTGGTGTAGATGCTTCGTCAATTGGACACCTGTAGCCAAAGATTTGGGAAAAAATGTGAATGGGTCAGAAATGGGACCTAGTCCGGTCCGGCCCAGACGGACCGACCCGACACGACCTGGCCCGCCGGAACCAGCCCAACCCACCAGAAATGACCCAGCCCAGCGGCAGCAGCCTGGCCCAACGGTGATGGCCCGACCCAACGACGACGACACGACCTAGCATGGCGGCTCGACGAAGCATGGCGGCCCGGTCCACACGTCGGCCCTACCCGCGGGTGGCCCGGCCCGCGGGGCCCGTTCCGGTGGCCTAGCTTGCATGGCAGGGAGGCGGTCCGCCAACCGAAGCCAGCGGGTGGCCGCGCCCAGCAGGGCCCGCCATAACTGAGTGAAGGTTGGGGGTGGGGGGTCAGCGCCCCCCTCCCCCCATCTCCTTGTAACTAAAATGGCGTGTGGCGCCTGTTCGTTCACCGCGGGACCCCCAGGGTCCCTCCTGGTGCACTCCCCGCTGACGGCCGGCACAACTGGTCATCCCTGTCCATCTGTCGTGGCCCGCTTGGCTGCATCTTCCCTTCTGCGTGGCGCGACGGCACCCCGTCCACTGTCCGACCATCGTGACACTTCCCCCAGCACGGCGCGACAGCCCCACGCCCCTCCGGTGACAATCAAGACTCCTTGCTCAGCCACGGCCCGCACTGGCCGCAACCCATTTCTCTGTGTGGCGCGACAATGTGGCGCCCCTCCGGTGACCCGACGGCTCGTGTTCTTCCAGTTTTATTTGCAGTCGGCCCATCGCCGACCACCGTTGCTCCACCACCAACGTCAACAAGTGAAGAAAAATGAAGGGAAATCGGGCCGTGTTTATTCGGCATGTGCCCTCCGTATTATGGTGGTAACAATTGGCCTCAAATAATACAACTAATGACAAATAACAGAGGGTAAAACTCAAACATAAAAAACCCCTACCTCATTTTTCGATTATTGACGGTGATAGGAGAGTATAGAGAAGACGAAGTCGAAGATGACATCATCGGCGTTCTTCATGGGCGACAGTATAATTCCTCAACCGGAGGTTCTTCATTGGAGGATAATACGTCGAGGAAGAAGCAATCCTCATTGGAGATCCGTATTCCACAAAATATCGAATCTCAGAGAGAAAAACAATCCTCCATTCAAGAGAATGACCCCACTTTAAAAATGAGTTAATCAACCAATTAATGTGAGCTCATTAATTGGGAGTTCCAAGAGTTACACCTCATTAATTGAGGTGTTTCGAAATTGGGCGGTCCCCACCAGGAGGTTTGAAATAAAATAAAACTTTTTTAATTTTATTTCCACTCCTTTCTCCCAAGAAAATTTGGGATTTCAACTTCCATTCTAAGTAGAATGCAGCGGCGGTGAAGGTCTCATTAAGAAATCATCAATGCTGCGAGTTAAACGGTGCACTCAGATTACAATTCCGAGCAGCGGTTCAAATGTTACCAAAACCTTCTCAAAGGCTCACTGAATGCACTTAGAAACATCGGAAAAACATTCCGGGCACTCCGGGCCTCGGAATCACATGCCGTCAGAAACTACAGACTCGGAAAAATTCCATATAATTTTCAAAAAATTACATGGGATTTTATGTGCCTTTACTCATCTATTATATAGTTTCATCCACATTCTATTATATAGAGTGGGATTTAATTTTTAAGAAAACACACCAAATTTATATTCCAAAATATAGGATTTTTAGGCATCATAACAGCTTATGTAACATCTGAAAAAATAACATGAAGGAATGAATTTAAAATATATTATTAAATACCATAAATAATGAGAGAATCATGATATAAAATATCAAAGAGGTAGTAATTGTACCATATAATAGAAAAAATGGCCTATAACATAATCATGTATCTAGGAATTGAAATAAGAGACAAATAATACATAACTTTATTCTCACATAGCCAAGTATTCCCTAACATCTCATATAAAAAAATAACTACATTAACTATCAATTTCAGATGCTCATTTATACCTACAACCTTTTCCAACATTATTTATAATTATTCCCTACATGTCTATTAATTAGTTATAATATATTTTCAATATTGGATGTGAGTAATCTTGATCATTTTGAATAAGCTTGATAATTACGGTGCCATTATTTATTATTTTATCAAAATTAATCATTCCTATATCATAGAAGAAACTATAACAAATTTTTTATAATTATTTATATTGTAATAATTTCGTTCTTTTGGATTTCGGTTATTATCCTTAAAGATTAAATGAAGGATGAGAATGTTTTTTGTGTTCTTTAACAAACAAACATTGGTATCATAACTAATGAGCTCAATATTAATGTTACCATACAAAAAATAAAATGAAATAGATGATTATTTATTTATTTACATCATACATTAATTGAAATTAAGTTTCCATAGTCATCCATGAATTTTTTTAGTAATGTTCTTGTTGGTGGTAAAAATTACCAACACAAACATATTGTAATTAATTGATTATAAATCAATTTAGTTGTAATATCAGTATAATATAATAATAATGATTTTGTAGTTATTATTATTCAGTTATATAATAATTTTAATGAATTATAATAATAAGATAACCCAACTGAAGTTATTACACAACAAGGACAAATCATTTTTTACTCAAAGGTCAATATTTTGGATGATTGAATTTAAAATGGTTGGTTATTTATCATATTGATGATATGTTGTCTAATTTCTCTACCAAAATATATAATAATTTCATCAAAATATTAATTATCTATTCAATCTATTCACATTAAAATCCACTTAATGATGTGATGAAAATAAATACAGAAATCAATTATTCTGTGGAGGTGGTACTCCACCCATACCAATGTTTAATGGTTTCATTTTATATAGAACATGAGAATTGTATAATATTTTTTTGTCATTTTGTAATCTCAAATATATTTTAAATATTATAAAAAGTTATAAAATTAAAAACTATTATCATCCATGTAAGGTGGTTATGAAAAATAAAATGTCTCACGTTGTGGAGGTGATAGGCTTCACAAACACACCCACAAATGAAATTTTTGTTTTCCTTAATGGAAAAAGGGAAATGTGGTTAACAGTTATTACTCTATAATAATAAAATTCCATATAAAAATAATGCATTCAAAATAATATAGGTATGTCAAATAATAGAACTGAAAAAATAATATATAAAAGAAATATATTAGAGAAATTATTACTCACATTGAGGAATTGGGATTTACCTTAGAGAAATCCATGGAATGAGAGGAATATTTTTTTAATACAAAAGGATTCTAAAAAATCTTTCACCGTCTGATAAGAAGGAAACAGATTTATTAAATTGGCCAAAAACAGTCACTACATTTATTAAAATAACCTTGGGAAACACGATCTGAATTCTCATTCTCCTCTCATTCTCAACCAAGGTCAATTTATATATTGTAAAACATCATTTTGATCTAAAATAACATTTAAATTATTATCAAATGATATTGATTTACACTATTTGAATTTCCAAAACAACCTAATTTTTTGATCCCTACTATTATTAGACCGCAGAAATTTTCTTTTGTATCTAGAATCCTTCTCTACCATGGATCTCTATCAAAATAATGATAGAAATACAATATAATTGGGCTTGAGAAAGAACACCCAAAACATCCACATCTCATTATCGATGAAGGTAACATAGTAGAAAGATTCTTCATGATAATGAATAGGAGTTAACCCCTATTAATATGTATACACCAACTCTAACATATATTTCATTGGTGTCTTTCCTTATGTTTATAAGGACACATTCCCTTAATTCCTAAGGATGAATTATTCACATGTTCCATAATATATGATTTCAATCTCCAGTATTACCTTAATAGCTAAAAAATTCATCCCTTTCTCACTATAGTGACCAAAAATTCGAAGACATAACTTTGAGGAATTTATATATTTTGAATTTGTTGTACCTTTGAATACACTCATTACTTACAGTGTTCTACCCTTCACTCCTTTTTCAACCACTATGGAACCATATGTAATTCAACATGCTCCATACATGAATTTCATATAGAGGCCTTTTTAATATAACTTTTATATTGAGATAATATTTTTCCTTACACTCAATATATTCCACACACTTTGAAACTATAGAAAATTTCTATTCCTTTTATATATAGAGATATTACCCTTTCCCATAATCTAAAGATCTTCATCATCCAGAAGATACACCATTTTATATATTCTAAAAGTATTGTTCCCCTTACTTCTACTCTCAGACTATGAGTGAATAGAAGCTCCAACTAATATAATAAAAGATGAAAGTGAACTAATGAAACTTATTAGTAATACTTTAATGACTTCTAATATAAGATTAAAAGATCTAGTTCTAGAAAAATATATTCAATAATTGGCACTTCATTCATTTCAATAATTCTATCTATGGATATTCCTTCTAAAATTCCAACACATGGGACCATCTTCGGTCAACTTAATCATGTTTTGAATATTTATTCCTTTACCATTATTACATTATTATTAGGATATGGAACATCCCATAACATCCACACTATATGGGTTTCATGTAGATTCCTATATAAGATTTAAATGAATTTATTTATTTATGATCAGGTCCCTGACATGTAGGAACACCATGTCTGTTTTACAAGTTAAATTGAATACCATGGTAGCCATCATATTCCATGACATGAAGATTGAAAAAATTAACAAATACATTAAATCATTATATCCCAAGATTTCTTTAATGGATTCTAGCATACTTCTTATCATGTTTAATTCATTAACATGATCAACCACAAGATTCATGTTGAACAATAACATGTTGAATAACAATTATACCAATAACATCTTGTTCATCAATATTTTTCTATCAAATATATCATAAAATAATTCATAAATTCTAAATTAGTTTTAACTTTTATGATATTATATAAAATTTTTTGGGATGATTTTATCTAAATAAACCACAAAATGTATTATACAAAATTTTCCATTCTACATTCTTCATAAATTTTGGGTTGGTAGCCATTAAAAATATATCAATATAATTATGTAGTAGACAATCCTCTATCTATATCTTCAAGAATCTTAAATTGCTATCATCACACTTTTCCTCTAGGACCATACCCTAGTATAATTCTATTACTTATGAATATTTAAAAATAAAACTAAATTCTAAAACTCATAATATGTATCAGGAACTTCTTATTAAAATTTTTTTACATGTAAAGGGGTAGAATGAGGCTACTAAAAATAGTTTTGAAACACCTTCTTCTATGGATACTCATCTAAATATCAAAAAAACAATGTTATAATGACACTTTTTTGTGTTTAATGTGTCTTCTTGCAATCCTCCATAAGTATCACCTCAGGAACATATATGGTAAAAAAGTAATATAATAAAAGTATATAAAAAGTACACTAGGGAATAGAGAAATTTAATTTCATTGACACCACACTATAACACATACAATTGAAATAAAAAAATTAAATAAAATCTGAAATAAAATTATTGAAATAATTATAATAAATATAACGACATAATAATTTTAGAATTTTTAGATACGAGTTCGTATCTATGGGGGAGGGGGGAGGAAAATAAATAATTTTATTAAATAATTGAATAATGATTCTAATTATTGATTTATCATAAAAACAAGTAATTATACCCAGAAAAATAATAGAGTTCATCTAGTGAAAATTTTCACCCAATTCTTTTGATATTCATGGGGAAAATCCCACATAGATAGGATCTTTATAGTTACTCCTCCACAAAAAAAAAATAATCCCATCACCTAAAATATATCTTTTGGTACATAGTAACCACTTTCAGAAACTCTAGAAAATTAATATTATATATTCTACTAAAATTTTCTTATCTATTCTATTTACTATAGAACCACATTGAATAAAATTCTTATCCTTTTGAGAAAAACCTCATTTAATTACTTTGTGTCTTATAATATACTAAATCCAAAAATTTAAGGAAAACTTTTAATTTCCTGCCACCTAGTCCTTTATCATCTAGTTATCTGAATTTTGGTCATGCTTCTCTTCCATCTCCATCTAACATTAAAATGTAGACAACTAGATTCAATCTTTTTGGTATATATGTAACTTATCTGGAAAATGGGTTTTAAATGGATTGTTCCTCATATATATATATATATATTATAATTAGTTAAACTAGGGTTTGATTAAGAATATATATTTCAATTCATATGATAAATGATTTTTTGAGAAGTTCATATAAGAGATTTGGTTTTCAATGATAGATTTAGAATCTGGAAAATAATAGATTAGTGTAAAATATGAATAAATCACTCAGAATCAATTTTTTGATGTCATTATAGAAATTTGAAATTTAATTTGATTCCATTTAAAGTTAAAAATGAACGTAATCGGTTTATGTGTGTTATAAATATGGGGGTTTACCTGTATCTTATTAGTTTTGTGTAAATATTCATTGATTTAATTTTTCATCCATTAATAAAAAAATAGGATCATGTATAACATCTTATAATGGTTATATAGTTTATTAGGAAGAATTATTTTTTTTAAGTCTATGATTTTATTTTGGACACATGAAGTTCATTTTTTGAGTCATTTAATTTAAAATTATTAAGTAGAAGTAGACTTAGTAAATATGAAAGTAATTATTTTTTGGAACATGTAGAATATTGTTTCCAATGTACAATTTTTCTAAGGATTAGATGGTTTATATAAAAGTTTTAGACCTGGATTTTATCAAACTACGACTCTTTAATTATATGTGACTAAGAATGTAATTTTTTTATGGAAGGTAATATAAAAAAAATTCAATTTTTAAAGTATATGTTTTTCAGTGTTATAGTTTTATAATTAATAGAAGAATATATTCCTTAAATGAAATATTCTGAAATGTCTCATCTAGAGTTTATATGTTTCTTGATATAAATGATATCATTTATTGTGTATTGATCTATATTCCTACATTATCATGAATTTAATTATGTAACCCATGATTTATATATTGTGGTAATGTTTTTTATGATAAATCTACAAAGTCATTATTTTATTAGAAAATAATTTATGGCTTATATAGATCATAAGAGATTGAGATATATATATTTTTATAAGGATTTTATTTTTCAGTAAATAGGAGTGGTAAATTTTATTTAACATCATGATATCAAGATCTTATATACCCTGGGGAAGGGTAATGTAGTATATTATTCCTTGAGTTTGATATTATATTAAAATTTTACTCTCTATGGGAGTTATGAATATAATGTGATGGAGTTATTTGAATATTTATATCATTAATTTTAAGATATTAGTATAGTATCATATATTTATGAAAAAAAGTGAAATAGTTATTGGTATGAAAGGTGGAGGATTATTTGTTAGTAGATCCAATGGTGGAACAATGGAGAATTCAAATAGTTAATAATGATACTCTTGATGGTTGGAAAGAGGATGAGTAACATTGTGTGTTGTTCTATGGGGATCTATATTTTCCTCAAAGAAAATGATAAAAATATTTTTAATAACTTTATATTAGATATTTAATAATTCATCCACGTAGCAAAAAATTATTATGATTTGACAAAGAAATTTTTGTGGTATGTGATGAATAAATAAAGGAATGTGTTTGTATATGGGTGTCATATAAGTCAGTATATTCAAAATGAACATCATATATGAGAAGGTTGGTTATATACTTTGGATAGTATATGTAGAAATAATGACGATATTTCTATGTATGGTTTTATATGGTACTAAAAACACTTAAATGATTTAATATTATTCAGGTTATCATTATCTAATTAATTGAGTAAAATACTTAACTATCAATCAATGAATCATGATGAATGTATTGATTGTTGGGAATTTAGTTGAAGGATGTTGTGATGATTCATTGATTTTTGAAGAAATTAATTTCATACCATGATCCTTAATTTTCATCTTGAATGTATATGATATTGCAATATGATTTTGGTACTTAATTTTTCTATAACACCATGTTTTATTTAGTGGATTCTTATCACTTTATTTATGTTTTCGTTATTACTAAAACCATAAAATTATTTAATAATTTTATTTAGAATAAATTTGGAATTATTATTATAGGATTAGTCACTTTTAATATTGAGAAACTTTCTAGGTATTGAAATAATAATATTCATGCGGACGCATAATGAAAAATATACTACATATGGATAGATTAAGAATATTGAGATGTTATAAATATTAAATCAAAGTGAAGAATTGAGAAATTATATTATATTATTTTCTATATTAGGAGGAAGAATATTACATATTGGAATGTTAGTTTTTTTCTAATTCTATTATTATATGAATCAGAAATTATATTATGGATTGTTTATATTATTCAAGCATAGATATAGATTTTTTTAAAATGAAATTTATTACAAGATTTTTGGAAAATTATATTACACATCATGATGTTTTAGAATTTGGAAATGAAGAATATGATACACATCAAATGATTATGAAAATAATCTGTTATTCATTTTTGGAATTAGGTAAATCTCCCTAACTCATACATGTTATTAATTTTATGATTATATGATTCATGAAGTGAAAATATATTACAGAAGAGGATATCTTACACATTTACATGTGCTCAGAGATAGTTTATCAATGTTCTCTATAGTATCTAATTATGAAATGTTTTAGTCAATGAAATTGTAATATATGATATTATAACTATCATATCAAAGGTACAATATCATGGTATTAGTAGTTACAATTTTACCACATTATTATATTTAGGAAATTATATTTTATAAGATCAAATTTAACTTAGTATGATGATTTTTAAAGACACCTCATGATGAAATGAACATCATGACTTGACCAGATTGAAAAATAACAAGAGTTTCATTATAGTTTATACTTATAAATATCTTGTAGAATGAATTAAAAAAGTGGTTAATTTTAGTATTTTGGTGTTATAATCTCAGTTAATCATGATCAATGCAAACAAAACTCTATGTGCATACAATATGAATTAAATCATCTGTATACTAGAAGCTGCATCATGATATTATATTTTCATAATATGAGACTCAATATTAAAATTTTTCAAAAATACTATAAATAATTTATTTGTGATTATGAAATTGGTGCAACATAATCAATATCAAGATACCCTATTACACACTATTTTATGGTATTTATATCTACTATTGTTTTACATGGAATATTCTCACTAGTCAAAATACCATGTAAACATTATTTAATTCAATCAATTATAATCAAAGTGTGTTGTTTAATACCGATTGATTTATTGGATAGAAGTTATTATCATCATTCTTAGAATTCGGATAATATGTTATCAAAACATTCTAGTAATTAGTTTATTGAGGATATGAAATTATGGAAATGGTTTATCCGGAAAAACTATGAGGATACATTTTATGGTAAGATATATTTTAAAGTGCTAATACAAGATTCATTAAAGGAAATGTATTATGAGAAGAAATGTGATTTTTTGAAAACAAATTTTTATGAGGGATTATGAATGATTCATTTAAATACTTATTCACATAGAATTATTACTCAAATTTTTTTAAAGAAGATATTTTAATGACTCAAATATTATGATTATGAGGAATATTATTATTGAATATATTTTAATTTGTTGACCTAGATTATTTCAATAATGGTGACTTAAATTAGTTCTAAATGAATTATAAAATAAGGAAGAAAAATCAATGGATGAATTAATTTTTATTATATATATATATATATATATTTTTTCAATAGATTAAATTAAGTTGAAATGAAAGGTGAATACATATCCATTATAATTATCTTTTATATAACACATTAACAAAGGAAAAAATGTAATTACCATATTATTATTCTATTATTACTATTATTTCTACAAATAAAAGAAGAATGGATTAAGAAGGAACATGAAAATATGAAGAATAAAATTTTCTTCAACTACTATACTCACTAAAGTTAATTTTATAATGAGGATTAATTTAGGGTTTCTACACCTTGAACAATTTATTTTTTGAAGGCAAATCTATCTACAATAAGTTAATCGAATACTATAACTTTGCACTAAATATATATTCAATTGTACATCTAATATATTTATTATATGTAAATGTTTCTAGTACCTAGATATGGGTGATGTTTCAACATTGTATAATCACTTGTGGAAGTGTAAAATATTTTTTACTTATTTGTTTAGGTCATTGTTAAAAGGAACTGAAGGCCCAATAAAAATCAAGTTGTTTTAATTGAAAATTTATTACACATACTTAAGATATCGTATTGAAAATGGTTAGAATAAAATAAGAAATCCAATATTAAGTGTCAGTGGAGTGGACTAGGGGATGTTCCTAAATACCTAAAGCACAATAAAAATATTTCGTGTCCCTATAGATTTACATTACATTTAATATTTTCTATTACTCGACTAAAGAATGAGGACAAATTCAAATATATTTTAAGAGAAATTTTTAATTTGGTGAGATTGTTTTAAAGTAACTAATACAACCCCCTCTTGAGTGTTCATTTATGACATCCTTAAAATATTAATTGGTATCAAATCTTGATGTTCAATGTTTTATCTTTTTAGACTTAACAAGATAAATTGAAATATCATCATAAAACAATTCCTATAAATGATCTAAGATAAGGTATTTCCATGGCAAGAGAAACTGAAATTGATTGAGAGATTTATGGTTTTTGGAAATCAATGACAATTATTTATTTAATGAATATTTTATTGAATGTATATATGATTTTTGTTAAACCTTTTAAATTACCCACCATAGAACTATATTTATGAAGTGAAGAACATCTAGTCTGATATGATATTAATTCAAATTTTAATAATTATATAATTTTTTATTGAGGTCTTAATGCTTATAATTGAGTTTATCAGTGTGATATAATCTAGATACATGGGAAACCTATATAATAATCAATAAAGGGAATCAAAATTTAATATAATTGAGTTTAAAAAAACATAAATTTGACACTTTTTTAATCCTTGATTGATAAATAACTAAAAATGAAGATAAGACTCAAAGAATTGTTGAATGATGTCTTTCCATTTGGTAATTCTATTCCAGAACATGATCAATCCAAAAATGTGCTTAATGTTTTACCTCCTAAATATATTAAAATATTTATTAATATTATAGGGTCAACTATAATTAATGATATAATGAAGAATAATTTAATATGAACTCATGATGTATGAGTTTGAGATATAAGTAGAATATGATGATAATATTTTATTGAAGAAATAATATTATACTCTTAAGGATTGTACATCAAAATAAAAAAATTTAATTATTTTTTTATAAGGATTATAGTACATCAGATTCATGTTATTATATAGTATAAATTTTTAGAATATTTAAAAATCTATATAATATGTAAATGGATCTTGGAAAATCCTTGATAAGGATGATGAAAAGGAGACTAAATGCTGTGGATTTAATATTAAGAGTATATTGGAGGCATGGATTCCATCAAAGTAATGCAGAAATGAAATAAAACTACAAAATGAAAGGTAATAAAGTTATGATTTCTAATTGTAATTATTATAAGTATTCATGCAATTATTCTCTTTCTAACAATGAATATTATCAGTCAAACCATAATGTAAATATGTACCTTATAGCTATGATTGAATTGGTTCAATATTTCTACTTTGCTAATTGATATTTTGAAAGTTATACTTTTGATGAGATCAATGGTTAATTTATTATTCTTGGATATAAATTTCATTCATTAAAGAATGATAGTTTTTTAGAAAATATAATCAAGTATTTATTTCTAAAAATATATTTTAATTAAAAAAATTGGAATGAAAATATAAAAATTAAAAAGTTTAATCCATTTGTACTATGCATAAATCAATAATTACTAATTTATTATCTAAAGTTGATTCATTAGAATTTAATGAAATTATGTTTACTAAGAGTTAGAGTTTTATAAATATATAATTTTTTAATAATGAAATAAATAATGTAATATTTGGAATTGGAAGAAATAGTGTAAAACCTGATTTGTATATAAATCATTTTATGCCTCATTCAAATTAGAAAAATGTATAGAATTAAATGTTTTTATTATTGTATTACTGAACACTAATGAAATGGTCTATTTTTTAAAATTGATAAAACATATGGAATGAAGTATTATAAAATTTCAAAATAATATTCTAAAAAAAATTATGGAATTTCTTTTAGAAGTATAAAATTGTTGTTACCTAAAAAATTAATCACTAACACTGTTGGACCCAAAACCATTTTGGTAGAAAAATACATTCATTTTATTATTTTTTTGGAATTATTCAACAATAATTTCTATGTTATACCATAATGAGGATACTTTATTTATGGATAATTTTTAAATTTATTATTTCATTATAAAATCGATGGAATTCATGAAAATTTTAAGAAATGCTCAGTAGATATATGGTTACATATTTTCAAATACTATTTCATTCATTTATATTTTAGTTTTCACAATGTATGATATTCACTAACTATTTTTTATAGATGTAGAAACATTTATAATTAATTTATGTTTCTTAAGTTAGATGAGTTCATCAGGGTTATTATTTTTTACAATGGAATAAGTATTTTTCAATATGTTTCATTGAATTATGTAATAAAAAATAACAATGAATATTCTTCTAACTTTTTTAAAAAATACATACTGTTTATATTTTTAATTATTTGGATGTTGGAATGATCTAATTTTCAAGTAATTTTTTTTCGTGCTTTTACATGTTTCATGTTACATCAATTAGTTTATTTGAAAACACCATCCAGAATTATTATTTAATTCACTTTATAGTTTGGCATAACATTTTTTAATATTATTTTAATACATTTTATTTTAATTAACTAAATTTATATGTTTAGTGCATAGTTATAGGGAGAGTTATCTTGAATGTTTTATCACGTACTTAACTATTTTATAATATTAACATGATTTGAATTATTTAATATTACTTGAATATATTTTTACCATGTTTAATGGATCCTTGAGTTTAACTGTTTTATATTTAAAGTAATAATGTTGTAATAGAGAGTTTCCATTACTATTTTATTTCTTATAATTTTGATTTTAGGTGGTTAGATATTTTCTGTTTAAGTGATACTGTTATTATTCTAAAAGGGATAATGTTATTTCTACAAAGGAATGAATATTTTATTCATGTTTATTCATTTGAAAAATGTATTTTTTGTTTCTTAATATTTACTGATTGGAAGAAAAGATATTTTCATGTCCCTAGTTCTCATGATTTAATCTTTTTGAGGGGAGAATAGATTTTCATTTTAATTGAACTTTATGTTCTATTTTATTATGAGAGATTGTGTTTCTTTTTATATTTTATTAGTTGGATTGGGTATAGTTTTAAATTAAAGGTATATATATGATTATTAAATTTGTTATACATTTTTATTGATCTACACATCATTATATCATCCTTCTAGACCCTTAGAAAAAGGGAGATATTTTTGTAGGAGAATCTTTGGTTTTTGTAATTATCATGATGGGAGAGAATGTTGATTCGATCCTTTCCATTATATTTAGGTTTTGATAATTACTAAATCCATCACATTATTTTATTATTTTATTCATTATTATTTTATAATTATTATTCATTGAATACTCACCTTTTACTATGAGAAAATAAATACGTAGAATAAAAATTTTATTCAAAAAAAAAATATTTTGAAAAATACATTACATATGGAGAATTTATAAGTTTGATAAGACAGTAATATTACATAGCAGTGAATAATGGAGAAGTTATATTATATACTGTTCTTAGATGGGAATATGAATCATATATATCTAGATGTTTGGGTTTTATGAAAGTCTAGAATGTTATGTGTTGAAAATTATATGACGAATTATATATATTATGATATCTTAGATATTGAATTTTTAACGGAAAAATAAATTAAATGATTTTTGAAAAAATATACTATGAATATTTATGTTTTTGAATTTCGTAACAGGTAATATTCTATGCATCATATGATGTTAATGAGAATATCATACACATCTTGGAATTATGTAAATCTTCTCATATCATATTTGTTATGTATTTAAAGAAAATATAACACATAAAATGAAAATATATTATAGAATAGAATATATTATTCACATACACATGATATGAGATTGTTTTTCTCTAGATATTGTAAAATATTAGTATAAAATGATATATTTAGAGAAATAAAATGCTATGATATCATATATAGATATCGAAGCTATGCTATTAGGTGATCGGTAGTCAGAAGCTTGAACAAAACATAGTATTACAAGTTAAGTAGCTACATCATTATTACATAAGAATCCTGAATTATGTATATTTGATGATAACGAGAGATAGAATGTATTTTTATATTATGCATCAAAGTTCGAATTCATTATAGATGAAGTGAAATGTTGTACTCTAGTTTTATGATCTCAGGTGATCAAAACCTAGGAATGGAGAACTCTACATGGTGTGAAAGAGAATATGAAGACATATATATCAGAATCTATGACATGATATTAATCTTTCATAAGTTATAAATAAAGCTTATAAATATACAAACATACACATAACAGTTACTGTGATATTTTGAAAGTGTTTTAATGAAATTAACTTCATGATACACAATTTCACACTATTTTTTGGAATTTTAATTCAAGGTAGTTTTTTTCGATATTATTCTCCCTAGTATAACTATTTTATAATTATTGATAAATTATAAATATTCTAATTGAAGTGTGTGACACAAAATTAACCGAGTTATGGGATGTAAGTAATGATCATAATTACGTGAGGGTTGAGTCTTTTTTTTTTGATAATATATTGTTTTTTATTATCCCATGTTTAAGAAATGGTGGAAATGGTTTATTTGAAAAAACCATGAGTCCATGTTACATAGAAGGATATACTGTTTTCTAATATGACACGATACATCAATTCCAACACAGTATTAGAAGTGTTTTGATTTTTTGAAAAATGATTTTATGGGGGATTTTAAAAGAAGTATTTAAAAATTGATTGAACTAGTGTAATTATCATAATTATTCAAATAAAGATATTAAAATGATTTAAAGATAGTAATAGTGAGTGAGATTATTATTGAATCTATTTTAAGGTTTGATTATGATAAATTTAGAAAATGAGGCAACTTTTAATTATTCACTTTGAATGAATTGTTGAAGAAGCCAAGATGATCGAATGATCGAATTATTTTCTATTATATAAATGTATTAATATATTTAAAGATGATTCCCTGAAGAGGAAATAAACAAAACATGTAATACTCTTTTACATTAATTTTTGAAAAAGGATATAAATAAAATAACTATATTTTTATTCTCTTACTACTTTTTCTACAATGACTATAAGAAAAAGGATATAGAAGAAAGGATGATGTAAATTAAAGATATTTATTGTTTCTATAATTACTAAAAGCCATTTTATAATGAGGATCACTTTTTTGTTTCCACACCATGAAATAATTGAACTTAGAATAAATATCCACTTAATTTTAGTAACATGAAGACTACAATACTGCACTGAAGCTATATTCAATTATACATCACATCTATTTATTTTAACTGGTATCTATTTTCTTATAGTTATGGGTAAAGTTTCTACCATAGTTACACAGTTTTGGAATCATAATCTACTGGTACTTAGTTTTAAAGGTCCATGGTAAAAGGATATGGAGGCCTTGTAAACGGGATGGGGAGAGCTCTCGACACGCACTCTTGGTTGATAGCAAAGCCTAGATTGTGATCTCTGTTTTTGATTCTCGGTTTGATCCATAATCTATGGAAAGCTTAGATCCTTCTTGGGATACCGGATCCGTAGGACACGAGCTGGTCTACAAAACCCCTAATTCATCCAATCCTCCGCAACAGAAACGGGAACTTGAGGGGAATTCAAAGGGAATCTACTTTATGGAAGGGATTAAAGAACCAGAGCAGGATCCTCGCATGCGAGAATCGGTTGAGGTTGGTCAGAATAACCATTCCTTTTGTAATTTCAAGGATTCTCATGCAGGGATTAAGAAGAAGGGTTCAGTTGCGCACGTCAAAGCCGACACTGATGCGGTGGCTGAGAGATTGAAATTAGGGGATCATTTTATCATCGCTAGGATGATCTTGCCGAATGGCTCACAACCCTAGAGGTTAGACCATCTCAAGTCTTGAATAGCTAATATCTGGGGCTTTGATTCCAGTAACTGCATTTATCTCGGTAAGGGATTCTACCATTTTCTATTTCCTTCAGAGGATCTTAAATTGAGAGCCTGGGGGTTTGGCTCCATCTCATTCAAGCCTGGGGATTTACACATTCGTGAGCGGGATAGATCATTTAATCCTTTGGCGATGGGTAACTCTATGGCACAATTCTGGATCAAATTTTTTGGTTTAAACTAGATACTATGGCATCCTAGGATCCTATATGACACTTCGTTGGCTATAGGGGTGCCAATTAGAATAGATAAGTAAACTGAATTGGCCAGATATGGGCATTTTTCCAGATGTTTAGTTGAGGTGGATCTTTCAACTACTTTAATTGATAAAATCTGTTTATCTACTGATGAGGAAGAAATAAGTTTGAGAATTGAGTATGAAGTCTTACCTAGATATTGTTTTGATTGTAAAGTTTTAGGGCATGACTCCTCTAACTGTATGAAGATTCTCTTTTGCTCAAATTTTTCTATGAAGGGGCATGATGTTAAATCATTCCCCAAACTCAAAAACATGATACATGAATTGAAAAGGGCTCATTCACCCATGAAATATTCTGAATTGATTGTTCAAAACTGCTCCACAGTGTCACCTCCCAAAAAATCTTAGGCTGCCTTTGTAGAAGAAGGAAAATCTAGGCTCCCAGACTTGCAACATTACTGTACTGGTAATGTGGTCACCTTGAAACAGCCACAAAACACCAACTCTGATAAAATGCACACACATGCTTCTTAACCTGCTACTGCAATTGGTGTTAGATCTGATTCAAGAATCTCAGAACAGCTTTCTTTGGCTAACCGAGTCCAGGTTTCTCTACCTAGTCCTTCTCTTATAGGAGCTGTTGATAATACTTCACTTGATTCTACAAATGTTCCATCTACTGTTAATCATTCCCCTGTTGAAAGAGCAGATTAGTCTCCTGGTTTGACTGTTCGGAACAATATAGTCTAGAACAGTGAAACATTGGTGGCTGCTCCTGTTTTGAATGTCCCCACTCCTGACTCTCACCTTGGGGAGGCTGGAATAACTGTTAACTCTATTTGGACTACTTAGCTGGAATCACCCTTCATGGATGGAACCCCATAAATGTTGAAGAAAAATCATGATTTGAAGGTGAGTAAGGAATCAGGATCTCATATTTTGCAGGAAACTGTTTGTGTGTAGGAATCTTCAGGAAAAGAAGATCAGAAGAAGAAAGGCATTGATGATGAATGGAACCATGCTAGAACCTGAAGCCAAATGAAGAGAGAAAAGAAAGAACAAATGAAAAGGAAGGACGAGGCTCATGATGACAGCTCTGATGAAGATGTTGAATTGCTTCTACAACAAGCCAATGAGATACAAGAAGCCTATTGTGGGTGAAGAGGAAGAGGAAGAAGATGTATTAGCGCCATTCTTTGGAATGAGATGAGGGATAATGAACGTATCATAGGGGACAAGTTGAGGAAAAAGCTTAGCATCCATGATAAAGAGAGCTAATTTTCTCTGTTATCATTCCCTACTTTGTACTTCTTTTGACTTTCTTTTTCTCAATAATAATCCAAGGATTTTCCTTATAAAAAAAATTATGGAGGCCTTGTAAAATCCTTTTTGTATTGAGTGAGAACTTCTTGCACTCAATTTAGAGACCCATTGGAAAATGATCAGAATAATGTTTTAAATCCTACATTTGGTGTTGGTGGAGTTTCCAAGTGAATTTTCATCAATCCTGAAACCACAATAAAAATATTTCATGTTCTCCTATCTTTAATTTATATTTATCCCACTAGATTACATGATTAAATAGAGAGGAATAATTTGAAAATATTTTAAGAGGGAAATTTAAAATGGGAAATATTTTTAATGGAATCAATTCAACACTCATTACTCTTTTTATAAAATAGCATTGGGACATTTTTTTCCATCCTTAGTATAATAATAAAAAAATGAGAAGATGTTTCAAATATTAGATAATATGTGGAGGTTGTAATTTTATAATTTGGGGGATCATTTTCCATTAGTTGAGTTTGATTATAATAATTGTTTCTCATTTATCCAGCAGAATGGAACCTTATGAGTATTTTTATAGATAAAAATATCGTTTATAGATTATTTGGGATAAGATGAAAACTACATAGAGTATACATAAATCATATAAAAATGGTATGAGATGGTTGTTAGTGGCCTCTATTATAGATGATGCATTCTTATGAATTTCTCCATGGTATTGAAAAATGATGTTTTGATCATGAATGTAATCATTAAGATATATTTATTATTCCATTTGAGTTTTTGGATCATTCATGAAAAGTGGAATATAGGTATTTGTTACCTTTATGGATATAATAGATTCGTGATATATTTATATGCCCAATTTTTAGATGTATTATTATGGCCTTTGTCATGTGGCTTGTTTAGGTGATCTAGATATCAATGATGAAATGATTTTTATTGAGTATCAAGAATAAATTCACTATCTTATATAGATATTATAACATCTACGAGTTATTAAAGTAATGAGAGTTATTGGAAACATAATGTAGTTATAAAGAGATCTTTAGAAACATAATTAAAAACATTATTGTAGTATTTTTATTTTTTTACAATTGTATTTAAAATATTTTATAAAATAAAAAAATTTATTGTGATTACAATGTTAATGAGATTTTCTTTTTCTATGATTATGATTAATATTTTGGAGGATGAAATGTTTTTAAAGTTGTCTAAAATGTGAATAACCATAAATTCAATGTTTAGAAGTTCTAAAAATTATAATGGTTAATTTGTTTTTGAAATTTTGACTGTGAACTATAAAATTATAAATTTATTGGTTATGAGATTAAATTATAAAAATTAATTATGATATTTTAAGTGATAATTTTTAAAGGATATAATTTTTCAAATTTTTACAGTAGTTATAATTTTTTGGATAATATCTTATTATAATGTAATTAATTGTTTGAATTAAGTAAATTGTATGTTTTTTAAAAATAAATAATGTGATTTATGTTGTGAACTTTTAAATGAGATATTAATGTGAAATGGTGGATGAATATTCATGGCCAATGAAATGATTGATGGTTCAATCAAAATTTAAGGGAGTGATTTTGACTAGAAAAATCAATGGTTGAATCGATGGAGGTTTTATGATAATTAATGGATTGTTTTGACATTGAACATAAAGGGTCTGGATATTTGAATCTCATTGAAAGTACTTTTCCAACAATTAATTTTTACTATTATTCTTTCATTTCTATTATGAGGAAAATCTATGGATTTCTTGAATTGTGGTGTCTCAAATATAGGTGGATAAATAATGAGATTGGGTTAATGATAAAAAATTACTGGAGGGATTTTATATATGTGATTTGAGACTTTAATATATTTTAATCGATGAGAATTTAACATGATTTAGTTATTTTATAATCAGTTGATAATTTGTGATAACTAGAGAAAACTATTATAGTTCTACATTGAAAATGATATTGATGAATAATAATATTTTATTATAAAATGTGGTGAATTAAAAGTGAAAATTTTATATAATGGGAAAGTATTTATAAAAATGAAATTATGGAGAATTATTATATTTTATTTATTTTGATGAATTTGATAATGATTTCAAATAATGTTGTTTAATAAATATTTCACTTATCCCCAATTGTGATATTGATCGTGGTTGATGAAATGAGAGTGTATATTAATTAAGATATATTAAATCTAGTTTATAGCTTTTGGAATCGTTCATACCAATTTTAAAAGGGATCCATGCCACTTTCTAGAAAATTTCCCCATGATGATGGTATAACATTGGATGATGAGGCTATTAGTTATATGGGGGTTGTGAATTGTAGCTTAGAGGCCATTACATATATTAGAGAAGACAGACATTGTTCCATGGGGGTTGTCTAAATTTTCACATGCATCATGTGAACAACTATTAGCTTTTTATGGTCTTATAAAGGTTTTATTATTATTGTTTCCCTAACAATGGCAGTATATTTATATCCTTACTATTTACAAAAAACAAAACAATAGATAATATATTGTCATCATTTTATTAAACTATGGGTAGAAGTAAAAAATAAATTTAAATCAAATTCACTTTTCCCAATCATACAACTCACCTCCAACCCTCACCCCTGATCTCATCACCCCACCATCACTTCATTTTATAAACTTAACATAAACTATGATATAATCACATTAACTGATCGCATCACCCAAAAATGATCCCCAAATATACCCTTCAATCTACTAGTGGTACTCACATCCCATATCCTCTTCCACATGACCATCATATTGAACCTCCCATCAACCTACCTCTCACCTCCTCTATCTCGAATATCTAACAAAGGTACATGATTTATTATTTGATTGAGTGTTTTCACATGGACTAAAAATAATCGTTATATTTAATTAGGATATAATTTTTCTACTATTGTTTATTATTTAATTCATTTTAATTGTTTTCATATGGTGTTTTTAATATATTGATCCATTCTTCTTTCAATGTTTATATGTTTCCAAGAATTTATCAAAAAATATATTACATCCATTTTTGAGTATTGTTTGATTTTAATATAGTATAAATGGCTTTATATCAATTAATTTTTATTATTTGAATCACAATACAATGGTTATTTCTCATTTTCTCATTTTTTTCAAGTTATTATTGTTATTCATTTGAGAATAAAAGAAATTTTATTTACTATATTGTAGTTATTATCATAATAATTTTGATTTAAAAAAATATTAATTAATAATTGATCTTGAATATTTTTTTGGAAATAATTCTTTTATTTTTAATAGTTAATTATAAAATGTATTATGTATTTATCATATGTTGAATTTAGTTGATATAAATTTCAAAATGTTTTGTTTTAATTATAAATTTTATAATACGATTATTAATTTTTCATAAAGTAAAATTCACTAATGAAGATTTATTTTATTTTATAATTTAATATATATTCTATTTCATAATGGATAGTAATATGATTCATTCTCAAGATCAATTGTCAAATGAGTTTCAAAAAAAGATTCCAAAATATTTTTTTGTATAAAAGTTCCTCAAAGGGGTTGTTTATTTACCCAACATGTTATAATTATTTTAGAAGACCGTGGAAAACATGTGCATTTGTAAGATATTATATTATCATAGGTATATTTTATACTAATTATGATAAATGAAATAATTATAGGTAAATAATTCAATAATAATAAAATATAGAAAGACATGATACAAGTTGTTTGAATGATATGATATTTGACCAGGTTTTTCTTATCAACCTGGCCATATCACTATATTACAATTGAATATAATGATTTTAAATCCAATTACATGTTCTATCAAGTAATAAAAAATAATGATATTATGAAGTCAAAAATGGTAATGAAGGATGCTAATACAACATTTATTCTATGTTATTTTAAGTTGAAAAAATTTAATTTATGATGTAGTTTTTTCATGGTTTAGTCATGTATGAATTTTGTAATAGTGGGATTGAATATTTTCTTGAAACATTTAAGACAAATCTTCATGATGGAGAAAACATTATAAAAATTATTATACAATATAAAATATAATTGATCATAATTGAATTTATTCCATTAAAATACATGATTAACCTAATAATTATATGGTATATTTGAATAAAAATCCATCTTTAAATAAATATATAAAATATGATATATATATATATTAAATACTAAAAAATATGAAACACTTTACCATGTTCCCTTGAAGTCTATTTTACAATTTTATTATACATAGTGATTTTAAAGAATGTTTATATTATATAAAATTCCAAAAAATAGAAGTTGTAATGATGAATGAAATAAAAAAATATTGAAAATTTGGCACACTAGATTGATAGATTAACATGGAAAGGGTTTAATAAATAACATATAAATATTTTTATCTTAGATACATAATATCATATTGGTTTTATTATATTATGGTTTTAATTAATTTGGAATGAATTATAATACTCACAACACGTTAATAATCATCATTCATATATATAATCTTGTTCATTTTATCTACATGAAGAAGGGATATAAATTCATTGCTATAATAATTTCAAGGGAAAATTATCTTTATAATAAAATATATTTTTATTTGTAATCAATAATGTTATGTTATTATTTATTGTTGACTGTGGGTGCACCTATATGTGCCACTTCAAGGATTCATTCAAATTTTTCTTTCCCTTATGTAGAACAAAAATTATTTCCTAAATTATGAAATTGTTGTAGTTATAGAAAAATATAAATATCTTCTATTCAATTATGTAGAAAGAATATTAAATTTATAATAATTATATATTGACAGAGTTTTTGATTCATGGGTCATACAAGTTTTCCATCAATAAGACATCTATATAAAAGGATCGAAAATATTTTGATAATATTGTTATGAAATATAAACCACCTATGTGAATTTCAGAAAATGAATTCTAATATGTGTTTGAGGTAATCAATTTTTTGGATCTTTTTTCATACTTTTTAGAAAGAGAATTAGTACTCATAAATACACTCAATTCAATTAGGGAATATTTATATTATTTGATATACCTTATTGGCCATCAAAATCATTTAGACAAAATGAAAATTGAAAAATTTAATGTGAACTATTAATTTCAATAAATCTAAATATAATTTTAAATCCAAATGATATATTAAGTGCATGTAAAGAATTATTGGATTTTAGTGTCAACAAATAACTTCATCCCAACATAATTAATACAAGAAAGTGGTTGGTTCCTTATGCAGAATACATAATGATGAATATAGAAAGAAAATAATTTATACATGTGGTAGAGATTATCAAGGTTTTATTTACAGTTATTAAAATATCATATCAAAATGTGTAAATACAAGTGAGGAAAAGTTAAAATCATTCAAATCACATGATTATCACATACTATTACATGATTTTCTTCTAATAATTTTAAAATAAGTACTAAAAAACAAAGTACAGGTGACGATTATTCATTTATATACCTTATATAAAGAATTTATTTATTCGAAAATTATTAAAAATTATATGATTATTATGTAATAAGATTCACTAATTATTATTAAAAAAGTAGAACTACTGGAAAACTACAATATACCCACAATTTTAGGAACTGTGGACTTTGGAACCACTGGTATAGCCTTCGAGTATTTTAGCATACCCACAGATTAGCACAAATATTTGGTATATATATAGCCATAGTTTTAAAAATCATGGATATATCCTTTCCTAGTAGAAAACTTATACATACAGTTCCTCAAACTATGGGTATAACTAGGTCTCCCCATTTGGCAGTATAGATTGCCTAGACTACCCCCAAACCTATAAATAAAATAAAAAACACTGTACTTATTAAATGAAATACAAATATTATATATTTAGTAATTAACCAAATACTTGTAATAATTTTCAAACCATTTAGAATACTATAACATTCATATACATCTATACAACCAATCAGTTTGAGGCGTTATAAAACATCCACATGAATCATTACAACTAAGTCGAAAATTGAGTGGATCAGTATCTCCCCCATCACCAACATCATTAGCCTCATTACCATTAGCAACATCCATGTCACCAAAAACATCACCTTGAGTATCATCATTATCATCATCATCATAATTACCACCACCATCTATTGAAGCACCACTAGCATCCTCATTGGCATCACTCGGGCCATCATTTTAAGAGTGTATTTATGGAACATATGAATAAATAGTAGTAGAAACCTCTTATTCATGTGATTGAATTATAACTGAAATAGATTGAAGGAAGTCATTAGTGTACATTTTAGTTCATTCATGCTCATGTAAAACTATTTTCCTGACCTCAGCTACATCTTCATGAGTGCATTGTAGCTCGGTGGTATGAGAGGGTTGAGAAAAGCTATATGAGTACCAATACATAGTGAGAAAAATGTATTTTTAGGCTCGACATTAGACTCTACCTTGGTGCTCCTCACCTAATAACTGAAACAAATGATCATTTTTCATTAAGTGGTCTTCTTATTTATTATCTAGGGAATCCAGTGCGGTCTATTGAAAATATAAATAAGATATAAATGTAAGTGTTTCATATAAATATTTGAAATAAAAACAAAAACACTTACAGGATTTTCTTTTTTTCATTTACTTAAATTCCATCCTTTTTATTCCAATTCAAACTAAATAAATTAGCTCCAGGAACCCAAACATCGATTCCCAACACAACTGGCTGCAAATGAAAATGATTAGTATATAAATATTCATAATATAAACATTAAATAATATTGAATAATAATAATGAGAATAAATTTTAAATGAATGAATAACTCCTAAATTCAATCATGTTATAATCATTGAAGACAGACCCAAAAATAAAAGATAATCATAAACAATAAATAATTTTAGCTACTCATTGTGAACATTCCATAATATTGAATTAGAATGATTTATATTCATTTCATAATATGTACTCAATACTATTAATTATATAAAATTTACTATATATATGAAATTTTTATTAAATATAATGATTTTATATTTCAATTTATTATAAAAACTATTTATATAATATAATTTTAACATAGTTAAAAAAATTAATCCTTGATCAAATAAATCATTACAAAAATATTTAAATGGTTTCAATAATATGAAAATAAGGCCCCAAATCTGAATAATTTAAATTACGTATTTATGAACAATTATTAATCATTAAGTACAAATAAGTTATTTCATATTCATAAGAAATGTCAATTGGATAATTACCTAATAGTCATTATTCTAACTTTCCATTAGGCCATTATTCCAATTGGCCAATTTTCCACATGGCCTTTATGCCAATTGTTCATTAAGCCTTTAAGCCAACTGTCCATTAGACTTTTATACCAACAACTATTTGGCCTTTAGGTCAATTGACCATTATGACATTAGTCTAATTATCTATTAGGCCTTTAGTACTTTATAGTAATTAGGACAATTGGCCATTAGGCCTTTAAAATAATTATCCAATTGGACATTAGGCCATTGGGAGATTCAGACAAATAACCTCTCATAATGTAACCTTCAGGATGATTCCTGTTTCAGACCTATGATTTCATTGTACATATAGTTCATTCAGTTGGATAAATCCATCGAAAATCAGCGGGTCCCCTAAAAGGAATTTCAGTTGGAAGATATACTGTTAAATGTATCATGTAGGTGAAAAATGATGGGGCTTTTTTTACAATCTCACAAAAAATTAACGGTGCCTCTTTTTACATTTTTATCACGAAATACTTGAATACATTTTTAACAGAATGGTCTCTATAAAAATAGAACAAGAGAATCACTATCACCCTTAAATTATTGGTTATCAAATTTAGTATTGGTATTGGAATCAATTAATGAAGAAGGATATGATAATCTTTATTGATTATGGATTTTAGTTTCAAAAAACCTTTTTTGACTTGTTTAGATATGTTGGTGGAATAGCCATAAAGAACCTTAATATTCTCCCACACTTCCAAAAAAAATTACACTAAATATTTCGTCACATAAGAATCTCAAAGAACATTCCATTTTTTTACTAATACACATAGGATGTAGTTATGGTTGAATACCCCAATCCAACAAGTCCTGGTGTGATCGAGAGTCATCTTTGATGTTCCCCTTGCTTTTTAGAATAATTGAAAGAAATATTTTACTTATATTTTTCTCAATGTGCATAAAATCATAACAATGAAGTAACATATTGGTAGACTAATATGGAATCCCAAAAAAATATAATTATATATTTTATATTATATGTGATTTTAGTGTTAACAGTTTTTTTTGATTTCATCTGACCATCCTTTAATGAGAAGTTGAAATATTTCAATTCATTAAGTACATGAGTTCTTAAAAAATGTTGAGGTGGCTTCTTAGTGTCAATAGTATTATCGAACCTTCAATGATTCTTCCAATATTGATGATCCATTGGTAAGAATCATAAATTCTCCCATGAAAATAAAACTATGATGATATTTAATTCTTATTGATCATGTATTCTTCATCCAAATAGGGAATGATAGTTTTCTATTTTTTATCCAACCCTAAATCATTTCATATGATGGGAAATCATTTAAATTATTTAGAAGGCCATCACACATCTGAAATATTTTTTTTAAAGAAGCATAGAATGTGTACAAACCCATAACCCAAAGCTGCTTCAATACTCATATTAACAGTTTCATGTAGATATCTATATCATTGTTATGATCATAAGGTCATGATATTAGTATACTCAATAAGGTGAACATTTTTTCTTAGAAATCCATGGAGTAATATTATAAATGTTTATAAAAAATATCAATGTGTTTTGACTAGTAAGTATCTAAAAAAACATATTAAACCCATCATATGATAGACACAACATGAAATTATGCACCTCAGCTGAAAAATTGAGATGTTATGCATCAAGTATCTTCCATTCTAATCTATTTTGTAGATGAAAAAACTCACTATTACTTTCATTTCTCTTAGCATCATTCCAATACATGTTGTATGAGATTTATGAGGACATGAATAGATTTTGATGTCTGAGAATCAATGTAATGTTACACATGAATTGATGTGGAACATGAGATGGTGTTTTATTTTCTTTTGTATTCCATAGAGATGGAACACATTCTTTAGAGTCATTAAGGTCATATGTTTTCTCCCATAATAATCTAAAATCATTTGGACAAGAATGGATTTTATCAGTAGAAAATCTGAGTATCTTAATCAACATCCATGCCTTATAACGATTTAAGAGAATAATTTCACCAATTAGAATCATGGGCTTCAAAAAATTTAATAATATAATCATTTGACGTATTCTAAATTCCATACATATTTTTTTACACGATATAATAGGAATAAAAATATCAACTTTGTCATTTTAGTTTATTCGTGATATACACGAGTTTTTGAATCATCCATTAAAATTTTCACTCCCTCAACATCATCATCATCAGTGTTTTTTTCATGTGTATTGATATAAATTTCTTTTTTAATAGGCATATTATCTCTCGTATAAAAATGCACAAATGGAAACCAATGAAATATAAAATTCTC
This sequence comes from Viscum album, assembly GCA_963277665.1. Lineage (NCBI taxonomy): Eukaryota > Viridiplantae > Streptophyta > Magnoliopsida > Santalales > Viscaceae > Viscum > Viscum album. The sequence goes on along the minus strand of OY728145.1, from coordinate 1,365,474,844 downwards.
CATACAACTTCATTCATTTCATTTAGGAATAGTATAAGATTGTATCATCTCTCCATTATGATACCAAAAATAGTAGGTTGTTTAAAATCCAACATTTTTATATGGTATCTAACTTATTCTCAACATAAACATGATATTACTACATTACTATAATATAGGAACTATATAAAACCTCTATTAGAATCATTTTTAAATGTAAAATCTAAAAAAGGATCCATATTATCTTGAAACTATGTTGAATCTCGATTAGTATGATGCATAAATATTCTATTCATTCTATTACATAGGAAAAACGTTACCTTCCAATCAATAATTTAAACTATAATTAAAATGATATCCAAATTAAATTAAAAATTAAAAGTACAATGTAAAGGAAGTTAATGAACACTAATAAGAAAACAATTTGAATATAATGCATTTGTAGGTGACCATTATAGTATATTATACAATCCATACCAACTAATAACAATGAAGAGCATAAGAAAAAACAATGGCGTACTCATATATGTGATTTAAAAAATCTTTCACACATTTAAGCCTCTTTGAAAACCATACGTCATCAATCCACTACTAGGAAATTGATGATGGTTTAAACTAGATGAACTATATGTTCTATATACATTCTCACCAGATATCACCTCTATTAAAATATCCATGATACTAGACATAGAATATATGACTGCAGATGGATCTGAATTTGGAGACTAGGAAGTGTTAAAACTAGAAGGTGGAATGGACCCCAAAGACAAGTACTTAATTTTCATAGTATATCATTCTAAGAGGCCTTTGATAAATCAACATGAGAAATAAAACCAACATATTCATTCCCCATAAATTAAAACACTATCCTAAATAATAAAAATGATTTAAAAAATTCCTCTTTTTTAAAAGCATGCCCCCCTTATTCAATGAGTTCCAAAAAGATAAGTGATCAATACCTAGAATAAAACCCCCAAAGAGGAAACACCTTTGAAAACAAACTAAAAAAATAATTACCTTTTCTAATTTAAAAACATTCACATTTTGAAATAATTTAGAACCACATACTAATTTATATTAACAAATCAAGATTATGAAACAAAATACCATTAAAATATATCTTATAATAATTTATTTATATTTAAAAACATTTCAAACTAGTTTAATATCAAAAGACCCATAGAAATTAAATGGTAAAAATAACCAGTCATGAAATACATTTCAATATGGTATAATTTATTTTTTAATAAAATTACAAATTGTATTAAAAACATATTTCATTTCACAAAGAAACCATAAGGCATCACATAAAATAAAAAACACGTGTTTCATAGAATCCAATTTTCACACCAAATAAATCAATTTTTCACAAAAAAATTCATAATCATAACATGCCACAAATTTAATTGAGGTATTTGAAGAGAATGAATATATAACCATTGGATAAGAAAAGAGAATAATTAAAAAGATGGGAAAGAAATCATACCTCTTCTGATGGGTGGAATGTCGCCTGAGGAGGAGGGGAAGTCTCCTAAGAGTGGGGGATTCCAAGATGAGGAGGGGAGGGTTGGATGAAAATATATGGAAGGTAGCGGGGAAACCATACTAAGGAGGGGAGGGCAAGTCACCGAGGATTAAGGGGGAGGAGAAAACTAGGGCTCAAATGAATAGGGGAGGTAGAGCTTGAGCAAGGCCAACCATATAAAGGGCTATACCCAGGGTTTTTTGAAATAAATGGTTATAGTTTTGGGTACATGTACTATAAACCCTGTTTCTGTAGATTGCGGATACAGTTAAATTTCATTATATCAAGTTTCTAGTAGCGTAGAGAAATTATTGTTCATTCTTTCACGACTGTTATATTGTATATTACTATGAAACATCCCAAATAATATCTTATTGGGGTTACAATTTAGTATTATTTGGTGAATCATATAAAAATAATTTTATATTGAATAAAGACTTATTTATTAAATAAGAACTATCTTGACAGATCTATTATCATAGGTTATTTGTCCCAGGTGTGTATGAAATTTTTTATATAATTTAATAACTTCAATGAGTTATAATTTATCAATGTTAAATACAGATAAGAAATATAATCTAAATAATACACCATTTTCTTCACCTAATAAAACAATGGGATATTTTGGTTCTATTCATTGAGAAATCTAATACTTGAAAAGTTAGAGATTCCATTTTATATTAGGTTGTTTAATTTTATATCATGGTTGAATATATTTAGTATATAACCTCCATTGTGAGATATTTGTATGAATTATTTCATATAGTTAAATTAATAATGTAATATATATATATTAGATATTATAAATAAATTATAAAAAGAAAACATTTCTACCTCTAAGAAGGATAGAGAAGTTTCAAAATAGAAGGTCAAGTTCCTCTTGCCAAATTTTTTTAAACAAGTTATATGAAAAATGATGGAAATGTGGTCTTTGTATTAATGAGGGAAAAACAAAATGAATTTTTTGATATTACAGAAAGATTAATAATTTATACATACATTTATGTGTATGATATTATTTTTTAATTATTTTCATTGGTAACTAATAAGGCCCTTAACAAAGATTGAGAAAAAAATTTATGTATTGATAAACATTTCAATCAGGTTTTTGGTCATGAGAAAACCATCAGGGTTAAATGTGGGTCTATAAATAAAATCATACAAATAAAATATTACAAAAAATATAGGAACAATGATCATTAAACTATATTGATTACAGAGTAATGCTTGGATGAGATATAAAAATTAATGGGTCATATATGAACATATATAAAAATTAGATTCTAGTTTATATGTTCTATAATTCCAAGAGATATTCCATTAATGTTCAATTCTTGGATAACATATGTGCATTAATTATTTTTTATAATTTTTTCACTTTCTACCACTAAATACCCTCTTTGCAATGATGTCAATTATAGAGCTAGTGGTGGTTGTGGTGGATATGACCCTACTAAACAATACAGAGTAAATAAAACTATATTTCTATAAGTTATTTTTATTTGATATATTATTACATTACAAATTGTGAAATTTTAATAATAAATTATTTGATTTAATTAATATCATGAATTTCTCATTTTTTGCATTCATTATCGATAATTTTATCCCAGACCACTTGGTATTATGGGATCCAATGTTCTTGTAATAGAGACACATATCCTGATACTCATTCTAGTCATAAATAACTATTACTAAGTTATATTTTAATATGAAAATAATTTTTATAATAAATTTTGGTTTTAAATAACATTTTATATTATTTAAATGCTATTAATAAATTATATTTTTTTTTTCAAGAATACATTGTTCTGGGTATAAACTGCATCTAATCATAGTGTACCTTAAGGAAGGATAAGTTTATTTATCATTCGAAAAGTATATTTCAAAATCCTAATTGAAAATATATAATTTTTTTATTATTACATTTATAAATCAACTTAATTTAATGTATTTATTCATTTAGTGATATCAAAAGTTATTTCATCCAGACCAGGTAGTGTTTGTCACATACCAATGGATTGAATATAGTTTAAAATATTTTAATAGGATTTCACTTGACTAAAAATTAAATTTTGAATAATTTTTAGTGAACATTACAAGTTATTATTTATTTAGAATATTAATGATTCAATTTTGTTTGTGCTCCACCATATGTTATAATTTTTAGTTTATTGGGTTGTTTTTTTATCGTTATATGGGTATATTAATTTTTTATTTACAGGTGAAGATAATTGTAAAGACATCATAAATTCATTATCTCCCCTCATTGAAAGCTAATTGGTTAGTAAATGTGTTATCTCACCTAACATTTTCATTTTATAAAACAAAACACATCGTTACACTATTAAATTAAATATTCTTCTCTAAAATGTTAGTAATGATATTTTGGGTGAAATTATTTAATATTTTATAAATTATAGTGATTTTTTTATTTTTTACTTTATTCTAAAATTATTTGGTGACTTTATCATAATAGAGATACCAATAAGATATATCCCCATACAATGTCATATTTTTTCATATTTGAATAATATTATTTAATATTTTTGACTGGTTTTATAAAAAGGTTCTCACAAGAATGTTGGGTTTTTCAAATTGAAATTATTACGTTAAAGAAACAAAATTTATTTCTAAATTTATTTTTTCAACAAATGTTTAGGTCAATAGGTCCAACACTCTTATCTATTCCTCTCAAAGTTATTATTTTTTATTGAAATGATTTTTTATGTTTAAATTTAATATTAATTTTGATAGAATTTGAGTATTTTTTCACTTAACTATGAATTACTCAATTTTTTAAATTTTAATTGTTATTAACATCAATTTCTTTGTTAGTTCATTTGGTTTGAATGAAATTGATAGCTGTGTTTTTTTAAAAAAATCACGGGCATATAACCAAGGTTCATAAAACCATAATAAGTAATAATTTACATGGATATGTTAAACTAAATATAATATTTTTATAATTCAACAAACCATTACCATATAATATATATAGTCATATTTTTATTAAATTCATTACTATAACCTAGTTATAGCCACAATTTGATTAAACCAATGACAATATACATATTGTAACAATAAATACTAATTTAAAGCACTAAACAACATAACTATCAAATTTTGAGGGTTTAGATCTACATAAATTTAGTTTTGAAGAAGGCCTATGTCCATTATAATTAATAGAGAACCATTCATAGAGTTGTGCAAGATATATCATGAGGGTGAACCCACTCTTTGTTTTTCTTCTACTTTTCTTAATGGTTAATATTTTAATTTTTTAGATAATTTAAAAGTTTATATGTTGTAAAAAATATTATTAAAATTTATATAATCACCTATTTAATGAATAGATGGAGGATTGAAGGAAAAATAGGGTATATAATAGAGAAATAATATTTAAAGAGTATTTACTATCAAATTGTTTAATGAATAAGTTGTGGAACTTTTAAATGCCATGAATTTGAGGAATATTACGGATGTTTTAATAAGCTCTCTATGAACTATGTTATTAAACACCTTAATGGGATTGTGGTATATTTAATTTATATGATTTTTATTACCCAATACTTATTTATATATATACACTGATGGTCTAATTGGGATATATAATGGATGTTGGGGGCCTAAATACCTTTACAAAAATTTTTAATATTAACAATTATGTTACAACTAAATTATTTTGGAGGTATGTGGTGTATAGTGGTGATTAATTTAGTTGAAATAGGGATGTAACCAAGGATATACACCTAATAATAAAGTTGTACCCTATGTGTGGGTAGTTTCCAAGAAATTATATTTCAACAAAGGTGGGTTCAAATGTAGTGTTCTAAAAGGGTGGACAATGGGTAATAGTAAAATTCATAGCGAATGGAAGGATTACAAATAATTTTATTTTTATATATTGTAATTTTTTTATGAAAAAAATTCTGGTAATATTTCTATGAGGTCTCTATAGGTGGAAAAATACTTAGATTCCTATTATCAGACAAAGGTGAAATTTCCATATAAGTGATATATGATATCTATTTTATAAGGACTGTGTACTATGAGGATCGAGATGGGTGTTAAATGGGGAATCTGATTTGGGAATTGTATATTGGTTGTATTTTTTGATTAACATCATTGAAAAATTCTTTAACATATGTTATTCAAATAACCACATGAGAGTTCTAGGGTGGACCCGATAAAATATATTTATGTCACCCTAATTTTATACAAATTGGTTTTTGATCGTCTCTATAGAGTTTGTGGTAGTGTTGAGAAAACTTCAATCTTGAAATGATATAGTTTTTCATATTGTTATATACTCCATATTTATATAGGTATATCATATTTTAATAGACTTATAACAATTTTTTTCACATTTTTCTTGGATTTATATAACTTTTTCTAATATAAAATTTATATGATTATACATTTTTCATGTACTTCTAGATGAGTCTTCAATATATTTTACGTTTTGGAGTTGTGGATTTTATTTTAATTGGTTATTCCTTCCGTTATTATGCTTCGGTAACATTGGTACTAGTCACCAACCTATGGCATACTAATTATAGGCGTTAGGGGTCACATATAATATCATTTCAAGCTCAGGGGTTGTATTAATGGAATCTAGTCATGATATATATTTTAATGAATTGTGGTATAAATAGTGTGAAGAACATATTAATTATTTTGCAATATATTTATATTCCTTTTTTAATAACATTGACTCTGGTTAGTTGATATATTATTCAATCTTATTAAATGGTTTATTTTTAATTCTTAGTTGATCAGATCAATTTTTTTTATTTCTATATTATATTTTATTAATTTTTTTATTTAAATAAATAATTTCATTCCTTTCATTGAAAAACAAAGTTTTCATTTACAAAAATATGAAATTTAATAATTCTTTGGCCTTCATTGATGTTTCTTTGAACATCTATGGAAGCAATTGGTTTTATGGGTTTTAATTTTGGTCTCCTTAATTATTTCATATTGTATTATGTTTGAGCTCTGATGAGGATTATTACTGACTTTGGGTGAAGAGGTCCTGGTCTTTCGGGGGATGTTGCATGAAAATATTAAAATGGATACCTGAATTTTACCCATATACGGAATCACCAATAGTCCCTGTCTGGTTTAACTTCCCTGATCTACCTTTACACCTGTTTAAGCAAGAGGCTCTTTTTACTAATTCAAGACTTATTGAAACTCCTTTGAAGCTCAATTCAGCAACAAAAAGTTTTTCCAGACCTACTTTTTCTAGAATTTGTATTGAAATAGATGTTTCACAGTATTTTCCGAATCAAATCTTGATACAAAGTGGGAATTTTGGTTTTTCTCAAGAGGTTGTTTATGAACGATTTCCTGATTACTGTCAGAACTGTTTTAGGCTTTGTCACTCATTGTAAAATTGTGTAAAGGACTCCATGCAACCTAAAAAATTGAAAGATGTTTGGATTGAAAAAGGAAAACAAAATCACATGGAAAAAGTTGTCCCATAAGACTTCTTTAAAAATGGTTTAGATCCTATCCCAAAAACTGATTTTAATAATCGACATGTTGAGGAAAATAAAATATATGATTTTTTAAAAGCTATACTGGATTCCACTGCATCTCTAGCTACATGAAAATATGATATAGATATCATCAAAAACGTTGATGCTTTAGAGACCGCTAATCAAGGGGCTTAGGTTCCATCTTTCCTGGTTAAAGATCCTACTACTGTGACTATTAATATGCCCCATAGTCCTAACCCTCCTCTTGTGGATATACCAAGAGGGAAAAAGCATGATGATTCTCAAGAGGACCTTGCTAATGAGGAATGTGATAGATCTGAAAGTACTGAAACTTATAAGGAAGAAGAAGATAAATATATATATATGGAGGACGAGTATTTGAGAACTAGAGCTAGAAAAGGAAAAAACCAATAGTGGATGTTGATGGATTTATCACCCCTAATCCAAAAAAACAATGAAACGTTGCGATTACTCCCAATTGGAAATAAATATAGTCACATGATCATTGGATACTTCATGAAGGGAATTTTATACTCTAGAAACATCTCAACAATTAAAGGACAAGCAACATGAGGAAGGAGTAGAAAAGCAGAATGTGCATGATTGTGAAGGCATTGATTCTTCAGAGAAAATTAGAGATGAAATTTTATATAAATCCTTTAGAAAAGGGGAGATTTCAAGGAACACCTATTTAGCTATCAAGAAAGACATTTTTAATGAGACAATCATGAAGGAGTTTCAAAAAAATCTCTAATCGCTCTTGGATGGTGTTCTGATTCATATATTACAGGATTTCTCTACTTACTTTCTCTTTATTAGTCTTTATTGTTGTGATTCATTGCTGATTTCACAAGGAGGTTTGCTCATTCTCATTTCCTGGTTTAAGTGTTACTTTATCTATGCCTTTCTCTTTTTACAATGCTGGTCTAAAAATGATATTGGTTGCTGAAGTTTTGAATTTCTGCTTCTACTTAATGTTGGGTCAGTTTTAATAGAAATTTTCAGCTTCCTCTTTCTACTAAATAACTTTTTTTCTTATTAGATGGAGCTTTACTGCAATTTGTCCTGATGATACTCTTTGGCTCCTTGGACTGATCTTCTTCTCCGCCGCAACATGCTTCTTTTATCTCTTCTCCCACTATGATATTGCTGATCCGGAACCTCTGTGTTTGCACGCACCTGGAAGCTGCTGGCTAAATCTGCAGATTTAATTTCCTAGAGCCTTCCGATGTTGTATACCAGGTTCTTTAAAGATGCAATTTTGATTGGTTGTTTTCTTGTTTTCAGATGGTGTAAGGTCATTGCACCTCGAGCCCTCACTGTAAACTTTTCATTTAATAAATTCCTTCCAGCATGGATTGGGAATCCAATCCATGTCACCATCTTCAAAAAAATGAAATTTAATAATTATATATATTTTTGAGAATAATAATCAAAGGTAAAGATAACACTATATTACTAAAGATAAAATATTAATATGGTGTGAAGATTGAAATAAAAAAATATGACACTAATTTTGGTGTTGTTATTGGGGAATGAAATACAATTTTTCATATCTAAAAAAATAAAGAAATCCAAAAAAATTGTATACATATTATGATTTTTTTTAATATATTAAAAAATCATTAAACTCAAAATTATAAACATATCCAATTTAATTTATATTTTTTTCTTTAAATTTGTCATTATTTATGTATTTTAAAATGGTTTATGAGTTTTATTATAAATATAGGTTTTTTATTTGTGAATTTATTTCTTGATTTTTGGACTATGATCATTTTATCTATTTTAAAATTTATATTATATAGGAAATTGTTTTATTTTTAGTTGTTCTCAAATGAATCTTCATTAGGCTTGTTATCTCAATCAATCTAAAAACATTTATAATAATTCTTTAGGACAATATAATTAAGAATACTTAAAAACAAATAATTTTATTACACCAAAAAATGTATTTTAATGAATAACCCCCAATAATTAAATCAAAATTTTGATCCCCCATTTAATTCTAAGTGGGGTTAATACTAAAAATATAAATTCTAATCACCCATTATATTTTCAATGTACCAAAAATTATTATTGGAATGGGAGAACCTATGTTCAAATAAATAGGGACAAAAATCTAAAAAGAGATGTAAAAAATACTATTTTACAATCACCCTATTTTTAATTTAATACATATTTTGTTTTAAATTATGAATTTAATACTCATTTTAATATTGGTGGTGAAAATTTGACAGTTCTATGATTGTATATATTTGTGCAATTGATACTGGTTTTGTTTTGTTTTGTTGTGTTTTTTCATCATGTAATATTTTTTTATGGTTTGGCTATTTATCTGGTTATATGGTAATGGTTCCCTCTAATCCATATTTTTTTAGGTGATTTTTTTTAATAAAATAATGTTGTCAAAATTTCCTTAACCGATCTCATATTAACCAATTGAAATGTTATATAACAATTTTCAATCTAAATAAACAGAACACACTTATATCTTAACCTGTATTGAGTGTTTCAAAATCATAAAAATATTTTTATATATCTCTATTATTGATAATGGAAAGACCAATCTTAAATGATTTTCGTCTGGTAATGATTAAAAAAATATAATCAGTTGTGACTACATGACCTAAAATATTCAACTTAAAGTATCCAATATAACCAATTTTTTAGTTTTTATTGTATCTTATTACCCTTAAATGTTTGTTGAATAATCCTCATATAACCCTAATTCTCCTATTAAATTTTTTAATAACATAAATTTTACTTAATAGATACTTATACAAAATTATTATGGTCATCTGTAAAGAACATATTCATTAAATTTTCAAATAGTGCTAGTTTATTAATCAATCCAAAAAGAACAAAAAAAATTTAAATTTTCTATTAATTTTTTTGAAATATAGTCTTTGAAATATTACCCTTTATTAACTTCAATTGATGACATTAGGATCATAAGATGGAAAAATATTGATCACCTTGAATTTGATGAAATATATACTCAATTCATAGAAACGAATATTTATCCTAAATTTTCATATTATAAATAACATATATTATTGAAATAATGTAATATTTCTATATTATTTTTTAAACCCAAATAGGATGACCCCATGGTGACACACAAGAATAAATGAATCATTTCCTCAAGTGATTATATAACCATTTCATTATTTCCACCCACTCAAGAACCGTAATTTTATTTGATTCATTCAATATAGTTTAGTATCATAGGATGGGTTTGATCAAAAAAATAATTTATTATTTTGTAATATATAACATCCCCGACCTTTCTATCTCATTCATTTGACTACTTGGGTTCTTGGAGTAATTCCAAGGAAGATTTGTGGTGTTTCTGAGGCATGAATTGATCTTTGAACGATTTTAGGGCCCACAATGCCATGGATCAAGGCAATTTGGAGCCCATTGGTGGTGTTGGATGTTTTATAAATTGGTTATATGGTGTAGTGTGTTTGAAGAATATAAAAATGTCTTCCCAAACAATTTTGAAAGGAATGTTGGCTAGGATTTCACCCTATGTAAAATGGTTTTCTTGAAAAAACCTGTTGTGGTCATGGTTCTAAGTGTTCCAATTTGGGGGATCAACTATGTAACATGGGGAGATAAAGCTTGCCACAATGTGGTCATAAGTGTTTTGAGTAGAATTTGTGAAGGAACGTTAACCATTCAATAGAGGTTGTTCATGGGGGTGGTAAATGTGTTTTAAAATAAATTTTTAAGACAATGAAAATGTGAGGAATAACCACATGAGATTTAGTTCCCCTTTGATTATGGGATACTAGGATGTGGTGGGATGTTTCCGTGAAGTGGTGAGACCATTCATCATTCCTCTATAAATGGAGTATTTGACCCCCTTTATCATGATTATTATCCTTCTTTTTTAAGCATTAGAAGACCCCAAAACCCCTTTTCACACCATGAGTTTCTTTTATAAGGATTCCAACATCTTGGATTATGGGGGTCATATGATTTTAATTCAAGGTGGCTTCTTTTACCCTCTTCTCCTTATTCATTTATTTATATTTTCTTAAGGTTTGTTGTAGGAGGATTTCCTATTTTGGGATGAGTTCCAAGTCTGGTTCGATAAGGTATTTCTATAGATAAATGATTATGGGGTTAACATTCTTATTGAGGAATTTTTATTCCTTTATTATTTCATTGTGAGTGGTAGATCTCTTGGATTCCCCGATTGAGGTATCGAATATCAAGAATTATCTTCTATCATCGATAATTAATAAGATTTATTTTCTTGTTTTATTTATACCTATTATTTTATCATTATTTCTTGGGGAATTTAGTTAATGGGAAATGGGATAAATTTTTAAAAAAACCTTTAATATAGAATTAATATTAAATAAATGTTGTAATTGAATAATAAAAAATATAGGAAACGGGGATGGGTTGTTTGGGTTGATTCATATTAATTGATGTGTTGCTGGTACAATTTCATTATTATTTTTGTCACCAATGATCTTTTTCAATACCATTAAGGGATAATTTCTTAAATATAGTAAAGGATATGTGGGTTGGATGAAATAATTATTCTGGATAAAATATATTGATATTGATTATTTATACATGGTGTGCTGAACATCGATATATTTTCCCTTGATTATTGATATGGATGATTAATGGGTGAAAATGGGTGATGGGAAAACTAAATTTATATATTTTTAAAAAGATGAATTAATTCTAAGGTAATTAGATATTGGGTTGAAATTAAATATATGGTATGTTGTTTAAAAATTGTTGATGTTTGAAATTTGGGATCATGGTTGAGATAATAATGTTTTAAGAGGGTTAAATGGTTGGTATTAGTTTATGTGTTTAGTGATTGGGTTATAATGGGTTAATGAATTGAATAATTGACTTAATGAAGTTTTAAAATGTTAAATGATATTGTGTAATTAATATAGTTGATATGAATTTTTGATTATGTGGCCTACTTCATTATATGCAATTAGTTGTCTTGGTGATGGTATTATTCTAGGGAAAGTAATTATTTCTTTATACTACTATAATTCTATGATGGAAGTGGTGGTGAAAATGTGATATGTAGAAAGAGGGAATTAATGTAACATAAATTCATTGGGTGATAATGATATATGGTGGGACTCATTCATGGTAGGGGGATAACATGAGTTTTATACCCTACATTTTCACAGTACCCTACTATAAAGGATATGATTTATTGGTTGGGGATGTACATGGAAGGTGGAGGGAAAGAGGTTTACATTCATCAGTTTTACATTATCCTGAAAATTAATGCTTGGTGAGATATGATATGTGTTTGGTTCCATTATATAAGGTATGTGGTTAGTTATATGAGATGTGATAAATGATTGGTGGTTTTGTTGGTGGACATGAATGGTGTTGTAATGGGAAATATATATCAATGATGATATGTTGATTTTAGTTTTTCGTACTTATGTCCCTACAAATATTTAGGTGATGAGCTTACCAGATCACTATTAGTTTGAGTGGGATAACCCCAGAGCAGACTAGTTATAGCAGAGGTAAATTTATTCTAGGACCAAAGATGTTACTAGTTCTAAAATAAGTTGTTTTGATGATGTTACTCTTATTGTGGGTTTTCAAGATGATAGGTTTGGAGGTAGTGTGGTTTTGGTAATGTATTTTATGTTGAAATTTATTATTGTTTTATCTTTTATGAATGTTTTATATTTTCTTACTTGGTTTATTTAACTATTTATTATTCATGAATAATATTTTAATCATAATTAGAACCCCATTTTCTCACCCCACCATAATTTTCTAGTGTTTTTATGATAGTATAATGGGGTTTGGAGCTACCTTTTGGGTAGATTGGTAAGCATTGGAGGATTATTATAGTTTTATTAGTATTCGTAAATGTATTTTTTATTTAATTTATAATATTTACATGCCATTTGGGTTTTGTGAAAGAATATTTTGGATTTATAGATCGTTATTTTCTAATATGGTGTGGTTTGGTGGTTGATTATGTCTTCTTTCTAGGAAATTAAAATGTAATGCCTCCCATAAGACCATTCTTATACCCTCAGTGCTAGTCGCTAACCTATGGACCAACAGAGGCATTGTTTAGGTGTAATTATTTTATTTTCTCTATTATTAGCATTGGGTGTACCTTCGGTGGGAGGGTTCATAATATATTGGAATTAGTAGGATTTTACAGGATATGGTAGACAATAGAGTTAGGCATAGGTGGGGACTTCATGGGAATGTGAGGGGTATGAATAAACCCAATCTAACATGTGATGTGGACCAAAGAGACTAACTAGGACAAGTAAATTTTGGGTCCCATTGTGATCTAATGTAAGGACATTAATACTATTCTATACAAGTTTACATGTAAGTTCAACTATTTTGGGTTAGAATTATAGGAAGGTACAAGAATCATGGTCATTAGTTGCATTTTTTTTAAATTTTACATACATTTATATTTCTATCCATGCTCTTTAGTTTTTATTCATCTATTATTTTTTACTGAATTAGTTATAAATCATGAATAAAATGAGAAAACTATTAGTTACATGTCATGTAATATTTTTTTGAAAACGTCATGATACTTGAATGTGTTATTCCCTCGAATGTTATGATATTCTCCTTCATAAAATTATTTTTTCATTCAATTATTAAATTTCATATCAAGATAAAATATTTTCAAAACATTCATACCTATTACTAAAGAATGATGAATGTATCTGGTTACAAATTGTTTTTGAAATTTCAGAACCTCTATAAATCATATTAGCTTAAGTAGATTTCATACTATTATTATAACCATATTAGAAGAATGAGAAGGTATAGAAATATCCATCGGGACCAGGCACCATGTAGTTTTGCACAAGGAAATTCTAGATGGTCAGTAATGTGAGGTGGGGAGTTAGGCGACTTCAATGATGCAAATTCTAGGGGAAATTCTATTATATTGGGCGTTTGGGTCATGTATTGGGAATTTTTCCTCTCGGCCTTCGGGCCATTTAGTGTACCCTGTGACACTAGACCTATAGGTTATGTAAGGGTTACCTCTCACCCTATAAAAGTGGGATTATCTGAAAATCTATAAAACAAAGTCCATCATGCCATTCCAGGTTGTGTTATAGATTTATTATATATTTGAATTAGGTTATTTTAATTCTGTATTTCCTAAAAATTTTCAACATGATTATGGAAAATTCATTTAAATTTTAAGACCATTACATTAATAACATTCCCATCCTTTTTGGAATGATTTTAGTTCTATAGTATTAATCCATTTATATGTTGTAAGGATGTGTTTGAAATTTTTGCATGGTTGGAAAAAAAAATTCATGTGTTTCTAAATTATGAAAAGTGATAAATAATCATAGTAATAACATTTATAAATTTTAATTTTTTTCATATCAATAAATATTTTTCACCTTCTATGAATGGTTATGATCATTGTTATGTTGAATTTCATTTATATTAAACGTCATAATATGAATTTAATTCCATATGTCACCTTTCTACTGATGATTTGTGGCCTTCTTGTGCAAGTGATTTATTATAATGTTAGACTATGCTTATTTTAAATCATATAAAATGATAATAAATCTCTATGGTAAATTTTTGATACTCAAAACTATTTATATGAATGAACTAATTCTTTCATTGAAATACATAAATTTATAGGGCTAAAATAACAATGAATCACATGTTAATCCATGCATATATTATTTTTTGGTGCATGTCAATAGTTGAAAATAATTTTGTGGTTACTATGAAATTTATAGTATGTAAATATTAAGAATGTAGTTCGTTTAGAATGTTTTTTCAGAATATTAAACCATGTGATGTTTTGATCATATTGTATTTAAATATGGAAGTAAAATCAGGTTACCTTTATTGTATTGTATTTCCTTTTTTTCATGAGTGATGAAATGTTTATGTACTATTTATTTCAATAATTTCAATAATGAAACAATGTAATACAATATATGGAATTTTATTTTTTATCCAAAGGAAAATTATATTTGAAATATGAAATTATGTTCCTAGAGTGATAAAAAGTTTATGAAATGTATAATTTGGTCATGGATAATAAAATGTAAGAGAATGTATCATGGGTAGTTTTTATTCCATTGAATGTATGTTTCCTTAGAGACCAATTTTTTTTGTGTTTGTGAGTCATTATTTTTAGTGCCTTAACATGTGAAATATTTACCTTTAATTTGGTCACATGTTTAATTTATTTAAATTCAAGGCATGATTAATATTCTAAAAATGAATTTAAAATGATTAGTGTTGTTTTATATTTCCTTATTTATGTATTATTTTTATTTAATTATTGACGTGAATTGAGGGAAAATTGTTCTTAAAATTATAAAATTATGTTTTAAAGGGGGTTTAAGAATAATAAGATTAAAATTGATTCTTAATCCATAAAACCATTATATTTCTTATCATTGGAACTATGTGGTCAGTTTGATGATCTTCCTTACTGTTGTGAAAATGTATCCATACTGTGATTATATATTATAATTGTTGACACTCCATTCCATTAAAGAGTCTAAAAATAAAAAACTGAAATACTTGATAAAAAAAGAGGAGAAAAAACATGAATAAAATAATGATTTTCCAAGGCACGAACTTTGGATCGCCCAAGTCAGGCCAAGAGGTCATCAACGCACAACCAACTTCCCCCCCCCCCCATATGCAGTCCAGCCTACATGAGAACCCCCATTTCGTGTGCAACCAACTTGCATGGCCAATTTCATTTAATCTGCGGTCACATATTTTCCTATAAATAGACCCTTGGGGCCTTCATTTGTACGGACAAATTTCCCTAGAACCCAATTGCTGATATGGTTTCCCTGGGGCTACACCAATGTCCTCCAAAACATTCAAGGTAGTTTATTAACAACTAAAATAATAGGAATTGAAGGAGGAACATTGGAATTAAGTCCTTTTAGTGTTTGAAATCCATAACACTTGTGCACCTAAAGCGCCCGACCTCTATAAAATCATAAACAATTGCATGCCACTTTTTCCTTTTATAGGAACTTGAGCACCCCACTTCTAGGAGAACCTGTGAATACTCCTGAAGGATTCATCCAAATCTCACCTAAGTATTACCATATAGGTTTTCCACCACTTATTTGAATATCAGGTATCCCAAGCCTACTTCCACGCCCATAATTCTACGCAATTATCTACATGGGTCCCCCTCTTTGATTCACTTACTCTCTTTAGTCAACAGGAAATCAAGACCTCCTGAAATCTATTCATGGAAATGATTCTTATTCATCAGTTCCCTTTTCTAAAAGGGATTCTATTGAGACCTCCAAAAAACCTTATAACTTATCAAATATTTGGGAAAGGAATATCATAGTGTCTCCTATTTGGGTTTGTATATCCATAGTTAGAGGTTTCCCACATTTGTTTCATATTGAGGTCAGGTTTCATGGAGTATCTGTGGGATTGTATATTCAATGTCACATTAAACTTTATCCCTGTAATTATTCTAGGATGTTCCCAGTTTTTGAGAATAAGGTTTTGGGTCCTGAACTCTCCCTTCTCAAAGAGTCAAAACCTACAATTTCTTGTAGGGAAGGTATGGTTCAAAATTTTTATCCATTCAAACGAATGAAAAGTCTCCTTCCCCTACTAGGATCAATTTTAGGGAATCCATCCTTATGTAATCCCCTAACCTTCATCCCTTCTACATTTCATTAGAACCTTTTCCAACGTAAAGCGAATAGAGGGAGGTCTTGTCGCCTCTCCCTCTTCCCAAGTCATCTCGACCTTGTCCATCGTCGCTTCTGTAGGTGCGCCCTCTTCCACCAGCGGAGGAGGAAAAGTGTGAATGCCTTGGTTGAATCTTTTACATCCTCTTTTTTCTCACACTAGGTATGAATCATGTGGGCTTAAGGAGTTTTTTAGGATCACAACATTTGTACAAAAAAATGAACTACAAGAACTATGATTCCCACTATAATAATAATACGTATGAAACCTTTTCAGGGCCCGAGCTCACTAGATATCATTTTTTGGAATCCAAGCATAATTCCCTTAATTTGGGCATCCTAATTCGCAATAATCCATAAATTAAACCCCCAAATAAGTAAGGCATCCTTTCTGGAAGTTCGTCCAAAATCATTTCTCTCAAAAGACTATACTCTCCTATGAGACTCATCGAACTATGTGGGATTTGCTTCACAAACACATGGGATACAAAGGAATCCTCCTCGAGGTTCAAACCCTACACTTCAAATGAACCCTGTTTTCCTTGGGGCATATCCCCATTAGGGTATAATCATACTTGGAAACCCATATCCTTTTCAATATCCTTGGGATGCTACGACATAAGTCCCACACTAAACTCTGGCTAAGCACCATTCTCTATAATTTCCATACCACATGACAATAAACATTATGGATAAGCCCTCATCACATGACCTTAAATGGAATGATATGTCACATTATACGGCACCAAACTATGAGGGTCCTGATTCCTTTCACAAGGATATGTAGGTATCCCATTCTATGGGTATGATCCCAATATCAAAACAAACCTTCTTCTCCCCGGATGACATTAAATTCCAGAGTGCCCCACTGAGTGGCTTAAAAACTAGTATCATCATAATGATAGATAATAAAATATCCATAAAGTATATTAGAGGATACCATTGATGTATAACCTTGAATACATATGGATATATCTATTAATGAAGAACCTTGAATACATACTGATGATTCTACTTTTTACACATGTTAATAAGTGATTGTAAATTTCGGGGGAAACTTATGTTATACATGGTGAATTAAAAAGGATTTATGAAAATATGTTAAATTTATAGAGAGAATCTTAGAGTAGACTATAATTCCCCCAAAAAGGGTGTGATGAGTCTGAACTCCCATCCTCTTGAACAATACATGTTCCTAAGTATCGTAATGTCCAAACTTATCAAATTCTTTCCTATCGAAAGCAGGCCCCTTTTGAATAAATAACTATTGGAAGTTTCTGGTTCCATGAAAAAATCATATAGAAACCGCCTGGATTCAGTTATTCTTAAAACTAGAACAAACATTTCAAGGAACTACGTAACAAAAATGTTGAACCTGATGTGAATCCTTAACAAATTTAATAATGTTACCCACATGTTAGGCCTCTATCAATTAATAAAAGAAGGAAAAAAAGAATCAATGACACATGTATCCATCTAAAATATGTCTCTTTAATGGAGTTTATTGTTGTTGTTTCAAGATTTTTTTCTAGAACTCCCTTCAGTCCAAAATTTCTTTCTTCAATATGACATCTATGAACTTCCCGACCACTACTCAATTTGGATCTTCATCCACGCGAAGGATGTTATCGCCCACCCAATGTCTTCCACGCGGGGTCTCCAATGTGATGGTAAAAGGGTACTATTAGCATAGTACAATCCCAACCATGGAGGATACTGGAAAGGCTCTCTTGATCAATAAAAATTATAGATCATCCAGCCAACAACGACCAATGATTATGAAACAAATGGTTCCAACCACTATTTTCAATATTTTCGAGTCTTTATCCCCAGAATGCCACAACCATTCCCTCCCGTACTACATAGAGGTGGATCAAGAGGTCACTCAGGGCCTCAATTCAAGAATGAAGAGGTCCTTCTTGAGGACTCCCACCAACAATCTCCACCAGCAGAATTGCATGGTAGTGAACCCCCAACAAGATGGGGGTGTTTCCTCTAAATGTTTTTCCCAAGTCTGTCAGACCAGGAAGAAGGTTCTTACCTCTTCCCCCTCTAGATAAGTCCATCAACCAAACATGATGGGAAACAATGAGCAGGCACATACACCTGTCTGACCTAATTCAGCTTCCCAGCAGACTCATCTAGTAACAACCAACCAATCATTGTAGACAAATCTTGTGGAGTAAAATGAATTGGAACATACACTTATTTACAAATTATCTGCCTTTTAGTTGGCTTGCCTGACTGCATTCAAAGAATCCCTCAAATCCAATAGTGGAAACTAATAAATAGGAACATAAACCTGCTTACAATCACCAATTATTCTAGTAGTCATGTCTACCAGTATTGAAGGATGTCTATCAAAAATACATGATCGAAAATAGACTGTAGGAACATACACCAGCTAGTTTTTATCAATCCTACCAATAGTTTAATTTGGTAGAACCTAAAGAAGTCAGCCACAAAGTTCTGATGACAAATATGGGGCAGACACAACTCTCTTCCCCCAGACATGAGTACTTTCAATACCCATTGACTGGAAAAGGAGGACAAGAGCATGAACATACACCAACTACAGATACAGAATGGATTTATATTCATGTTCTGTCCACTGAAGTCCCCAAACACATCTTATCAGTGGTGAAAGGGCAGACACAAATCCCTAACCATATTCTGGAAGCATGCCAGAATATTATAACTACTACATCAACAGTACCAGGAAAATAGACACATAAATATGTCCCCACGCCTGGGATGACTCATCGGAATTCCATCTCAAAAAAATACACAGCTATATTCTAGTCAAATAGGGTCATGGGGATAATCCCCAACATCATATGGACAACAGGATCAGGAACATACACCCATTCCAATTGGATGTAATACGTCCATTCTAGTGACCACTCCAATGCAAGAAGATACATTTTCCCATGATAACCACTTCTCCAAGAATGTGGGCCCAACTAAGTGTAGGAAAACATCCAAGAATAAGTCTTCCCAAACAATTTTTGTAAAATAAA
The DNA here is from genome assembly GCA_963277665.1 of Viscum album. Taxonomy (NCBI): domain Eukaryota; kingdom Viridiplantae; phylum Streptophyta; class Magnoliopsida; order Santalales; family Viscaceae; genus Viscum; species Viscum album. Next base: position 1,365,455,079 of record OY728145.1, on the reverse strand, counting down.
GAGTCAAACTGCATTATGACTCCTCTTAATGATGGTGTTCTTGAATCCCTCATACATTTATCTGTTGCATATCATGATCCTACCCTTTCATTACCAAATTATGGTAGTGATAGTAGTAATTCAGAAGTTATCCATTAGACACTTTATCATGAAGACTTTCTTCATGAAAATTCGGTCAATCACTACAACAAAAGCATCCCTTAGCGGCGGTTTAAACCGCCGCTAAATGGGTTGGCGGCGGTTTCTGTAAACCGCCGCTAAACTTGGCGTCGGCAATATTTTAGCGGCATTTTTTTCTATTTCACGGTGGTTTAAAATATGTGTCGTAGATGCCTCATTTCCCGGCGGTTTCTCTCCATTTAGCAGCGGTTTTATGGGTATGCCACACCTTTTTATGCGCGGCGATTTTAACCGCCGCAAAATTATGCAGTTTGATGCGCCTATTTTGCGGTGGTAAAAACCGCCACTAAATATAAACGTAATATATCTAGCGGTGGTTTTAACCGCCGCTAAATGCTTCCCACCAAGGCATTTAGAGGCGGTTTTAACCGCCACTAAACGCTACCAAATATGGCATTAGCGGCGGTTAAAACCGCCGCTAAATGCTGAACTGGAAAAAAAAAAATTTGGTTGTACTACACCACTGCCTTGAAAAATAAATCAAACCAGAATATAGATAAATGATCACATCGTCATCCCTTTAAGCATCCAACCAATCGTGCTCCCCACCACAGGTTTTAACATTAACAGAAAATTATGAACCATAGTATTCTCCACCATTGTAATTTCCTATAATGAATATCCAATGATTTCCAATGATAATATAGGATTTTTCCACTAATTGGGAAATCCTAAATACTTCTGAGGCCATAATAGGGACCTTACTATAAAGAAACAGTCAAATGCCAATCAGCCTAACTGAAACTAGTCATGCAATCTTTCTCAGAAGCGATTTTAGACCCTTTCATGACACCCACATTAGCCTAGTGACATGATTTAAATGGATACTTTCACCTATATACATCTAAGAAGAATTATAATAATTCAATCCACTTTCAGCTAACCATTCCCAAGATACTCAGCTTAGATGACTCACATATCACAACCTGAACCACAATTCCTTCCTCTATGAAATCCTGTGTTTACCACAAGCACATTCACATGAGCCCATACCTGACTTTCAATGAAATTTCTTAGTCATTCCATCACTTAACCATTTAATACATTGTTCCCCAGCATGAACAAGGGTGGAACCTAGATCCATCCCACTATAATCATTACCCTTTAAGCATCACCTTTGAGTTCGACGATAAGTTTGGGATAAAATAAGATCATCAACTATGTGCCATAAATGTTACATATACAAACCAACCGTTATCATACTTGTTCAACACATCAATAATACTACTACTCATCATCTGATGCTGCATCGTCACCCTCTCCAACTTCATCTCCACCACCTGCTGCCAACTGTAAGAACATTATATTGAAAATTAAATATTGTTGCAAATTTATAATAAAACTTAAAACCAATAAAAGTTTGAAAACTAAATGATTTTGATTTTTTTGTGATTTACCTGCTCACCACTACCCGATGCACTACCACCGGGGGCATATCTGCTCATATACTGACGTATTTCAAGCAAATCTTTCTGCAAACCAGATATCTGATCCCCCTGCTGGTGAACTGTGTTTCGTAGAGAAGACATCTCCCTCTGAGCATCTTCAGGTATGAAATGACTATAAGCAGGAGTAGATGTAGCTGAAATCCCTGATGGCATTCTAAAGACCTCAGATGGTATAGGTCCCAAACCCATCCCGCGCACTCTACCAGGATGCTCCTTCCCAAGGACTTTACCAACCGGGTCATCCTAGGAGACTGAGTAGGGTTGCCCAGGATTGGCATCCCATATTTCTTTAATTTTTACCTATAAATCAAATATCAATATATATTAACATAGTAAAAACTGATAATAAGTTTTTATAATAAATAATTGACTTCATACCCCAACTTCTCTGGCAGGTTCATTAACAAAACTTCCATCTGTTTTTTTATGAACATCCAGCCACAGTTCTGTTCGGGATGCGTCATGCCCTAAACTCTATGACTGCATTAAACAAAGATAAATCAACAATTAAATATGTTAAATAGATAATATTATCTTATAAATATTTAAACTAATTAAAAGATTACCAATGACATTCGGCTTCTTGAAAATCTTTTTAAACCCGTAGTGTGGGGGATGACCTACTTTGCCCGGTTTGAAGCATTCTGTCTTGAGATATCTTGAAATAAATAAAATTCAATTTAATAGTATTGTATTCAATGTCTATCTCCTCTTCATGTACATGTATAAATGTAAAATGAGGATAATATAATAATATATATTTCAATACCATCCGCTTCTCATCACGATGTCTATCGACAAAAACCTTCCACTGTTCTTTTGGTACCCCATTGGGTAGCTTTTCATACATCTGCTGCAAGGTCAACGAAGTATCATTGATATCACACCACAACCTCCATTTGAAATCTTTCCATTTTTTTCCAAGATTTTTCAATGTCCACTTCCATGCTATCACATCAGCAACGGTAAAGTGGAAGAACATCTGTATGCAGAAATTCATTTTGAATATATTAGTAACATGACATTCAATTAAACCATAAAGTAATAAAATTACCTTTATTTGAGAATCGTAAACATCATTTTTCCAGTTTGGAGGCATATGCCTCCAATCATCATATGAAATAGGCAGGGAAATGGGCTCCGCTGCCAGTTGACCTATAATCTGACCAAGTAAACCTGCGGCGTCATCCGTCGGGACCCCATAAGAATCAAATGGCACCACTATCTTCTCGCCATGCATGTTCCAAACATCAGAACTTTTTATGTGTTTTTCCACGGTTGCATTGTTTTTATCTGCAATGAGCAAACAATTACTATAAACAAAATGCAATAAATTTATTTAATTATAATTTGTACCTATGACTGTGACCCTCCAGAATGTCCGTGATGAACTGGAAGGGGCGTGTCGCTGCCCCACTGCTGAGGCTCCTGTAGGGGGAGGCGATGACTCATCCTCTAATAAGGCATCCACTGATGGTGTCAGAGATGGTGCAGGGGGAGATGATGCAGGGATGTAGGCAGCTGCTGCCTCATATGTCGTGGGGACAGACGTATCGTCATCTGTCGCAGAAGTAGAAGGAATGGTGTACTGCTTCTTCCTTGGCATTCATGTCATTTAATCAAATAAAATTAAGTTCAGAATATATATTTCAAAAAATTTATGCAGAAAAAAAAATTAAAAATGATAATAGATGCCCAGTACTAACAAACAAAATATATATAACAATGATAATGAATGACTACAGAAATGAAACAAGTGGTTGATGAATAAATAAATAATTGTACATACAATCATTTTCCCCTTCAATCATGTCGGTTTCCCGCTCCATTGCTTCATCCACTTCATTCATCCTTGCTAGACTAATATTTTCAATATCATGATGGACAAATAATTCTGCTTCCTGTTGTTGATGAAATTCAATTGTAGAGGTCAAATATTCCACTTCATCACCCATATCATACAAATCTCTTTGTATTACGTGTGTAACTACACTCCACCCTTCATCCACAACATCATTCACATAATATACCATTTTTTCCTGCGATGCTAAGATATATGGATCATGCAGTTCACGATCACCAACATCCATCAAGCGAGAGAAGTTTATAGAAGTAAATTGCAAGGAATCTCTTTTAACACCTCTGATAATATCGACCCATTTGCATTTGAATAAAACAACAGAAAAATGCCCGTGGTAGTTTAATTCAATAATATCATGCAGCTTTCCATAGTATTCCACTTCAGCAAATGTAAATATACCACTATTCTGTGTTTTCAAACCCACTTCTCGATCGACTGTACGAAATCTAAAACCATTCAAATTATAAGCGCCGAACATTCTATCTTGTTTTATAGGACCTCTATCAAGAAACTTCAAATATTCTGACAAGTCTGCTCGAGTATCAGTATTCATGATCTGGAAAAAAAATTAATAGATTTGCAAATTGTATGTGTCAAACTAATATTCGTATTTATTGCAATATTTATAAACTTACACGTCGTGCAAACCATTCTACCAGCTCTTTATTCACAGCTTTCGTTATATCTTTTTCATTTTGTGTTTGGCCTCTCATTTTTTTCTTTGTTTGTATCCTCAACTCTTCAATAAATGGATCTGAAATTTCACTATTCAGCAGCACATATCTATGTGCCTGTAATAATTCCAATTCTGTTAGTGTCTTGTATGAGGTCCTCCCAACTGATCGGCCAATAGCAGGAAATATTTTTGATTTCTGATGCATTTGAGAATGAGTTGATGTGTCGTCAACACGTCCAACTCGATTAAATCTTTTCTCAATATCATCCAAATATCTGGAACAAAAGGTGAGACACTCCTCGGCCAAATAGCCTTCAGCAATAGAGCCTTCTGGTTGAGCTTTATTTCTCACGTATGCTTTCAAATTCCCAAGATATTTGTGAAAAAAAATAATATTATGCATTTACTTAAATGCCAAAAATTGTTTAATTAACTGGAAACATATAAATAAAATACCTCTCAATTGGACACATCCATCGATAATGATCGGGGCCTCCTAATTTAGCTTCGTCAAACAAATGCACAGTTAAATGCATCATGACAGTAAAAAACGATGGGGGAAAGATCATCTCCATTGCACAAAGGGTCAATACAAACCTCTCCTATAGGTTGTCAAGCTGAAATGGATGTAGAGATTTCTCACATAATTGCCTGAAAAATGTGTAGAATTGGAGTACAACAGCAGTAACTTTTTCAGGTAATAATGTACGCAATGGAAATGGTAGTAACTATTGTAAAAAAATATGTGAATCGTGACTTTTCAATCCATATAACTTACGATTCTTCAAGTCAACACACCTCGAGATGTTACTCGAATACCCATCAGATACCTTAACATTCTTTAAAATTTGAAGGAACGTATCTTTATCCCTATTTTTCTTTGAAAAAATGGTCGGAGCATACTTTTCATTCTCATCTGGCTAGAGATCACGTTTTATGTTCATTACTTGTAAGTCTTTGCGAGCATTGAGATGATCCTTCGACTTTCCATGCTCATTAAGTAATGTGAAAATCAAATTATCACATACATTCTTCTCAATATGCATCACATCAATATTGTGGCGCAAAGAATTAAATTCCCAATACGGAAGTTTAAAGAATATACTTTTTTTCTTCCATTGTTGCGTTCTGATTTCACTTGACGATGCACTTCGCACTCGTTTTCCGCTATCATTCAATTGCTGAACCTTCCCAAATTCTGTTTTAACATTTTCAAGCTGTGTCAATATTTCAGAACCGGTTAACAACTTTGTAGGTGGTCTACGATCAATGGAACCAATAAATTTTGATTTGTTCAGCCGAAATCTATGAGATGCATCAAGAAATCTTCGATGGCACAAGAAGCACCATTTTCTACTATGAGGTAGCCGTTTGGGCTCGAAATCAAAGTTACAAACGGGACAAGCCAAACCCGTATAAGTGTTCCAACCAGATAAATTCCCAAGCCCAGGGAAGTCACTAATGGTCCACATTAAAGAAACATGCATTTTGAACATTGTTTTAGAAGAAACATCAAATGTCTCAACACCGTTGGTCCATAACTCCTGCAATTCTTCAATCAAAGGCTTCAGGTATACATCAATATCATTTCCAGGCATTTGTTTTCAAGGAATAATCATCGAAATGATAAAATATGTTTGTTGCATACACATCCACGGAGGCAGATTATAAGGGATCAAAACAACTGGCCAAATGCTATAACTCGTACTCAAAGTCCCAAATGGGTTGAATCCATTGGTAGCCAATCCCAATCGAACATTCCTAGGATCAGCTGAGAAATCTGGATGTAATGCATCAAATGTCTTCCACGATTGGGAATCTCGTGGATGTCTCATTAACCCATCATTGTTATTATCTACAGCATGCCACTTCATGTGTTCGGCGGTTTTTGATGACATGAATAATCTTTGTAATCGAGGCTTCAAAGGAAAGTAACGCAAAACTTTTGCAGGTGTGTTCCTTTTCTTCTTCTCCATGAAATTATGTTCAGTCATACTTCTAACATTACCCTTCGACTGCCATCTAGAAGAAGAACATTTCTTACAATTCTGTCTACTTGAATCTTCTCCCCAGTAAAGCATACAATCATTGGGACACACATGTATTTTTGTATAATTCAGACCAAGCTTGTTTACAACTTTTTTCATCTCATAAAACGATTCTGGGATTTTTGCTTCAGGAAATGCATCACGAATCAATTCCAATAACATAGACATTTCCTTATTTGTAATTCCACAAAGACATTTGATATGGTACAACTTCAGCAGAAATGAAAGCTTTGAATATTTCAAACACCCACTATACAACTCATGATTTCCACCATCAACTAAATCATGAAACACATTTTTCTCACTGAAGTTTTCCCTTACATTTGGCTCCACAGAATCAATAGGAGGATCCAATGAAATGTTACAATCTTGATCTTCTTGTGTTACAGTCTCAGAAACATCACTAGTCACGTTGTAATTTGTAGCATCATCTTCTGGTTGTTCTGATATGTTTTGATGCACATAGTGGTGTCTTGCAGTGCCGAATGCATCATTTATGAGGGTTTGCATTTCATTTTCCATTGGCGACAAACTTGGGACCTCATTCTGTGGATTAACATCAGTCCTCAATCTTTCTGTATTGTTTGATTCTCCATGCCAAATCCAACACAAATATTGATCAGTGAATTTCTTCAGTATTAAATGTTCATAAACTTCATCCCTCTTCAACCATGTTCTAAATTTACATTTAGGACATGGAAATCTTATTCTCCCTTCAACGGATCGATTAGAAATTGTAAAATCTAAAAACTCATTCAAACCCTTAACATATTGAGGTGTGTTCCTCGGTAATGTGATCCAGCTTTTATCCATGTATATCACAATGTGCCTACACAAATATATATGATAGTGTAAGATTACAGAAACATAATATAATAAAGATGAACCATTGATCATAAAGTATGCATAATATAATAAAGACGATTCATTGATCACATTTACCACTTCAGACAAATAGAACAAGTCTGGTCCATAGGAGACAGCGTCAACACCTCATTGAGGAGCAATAAAAATATCGGGCTACACACTTATCATAACAATATCGATCACACATTTATGTTGCCTCAAACAACACCCCATTGATGTGTGATCGAAACTGATCATAATGCATTTTAAAACTAAGACATTATGTGATTGTTTAGGCTTGACCTTAGATGTCCTCCAAGAGGAATGCTGTTTCTCAATGGTTTCATACACAACCAACTATAAAGAGGGCCACTATGTTCACTGTTGTACCCTTGGATTTTAATGATCACAATCACTCTCATCGTGTTCTAACTTGTTTTCCAGTGTTTTGATGCTAGGAAAAAGGTTTCCCAGGAGTTGGCCCAAGAAGGATGATAGTGGACTCTCTGAGTCCACCGGCCAGCCGGTGGTCTCTGGCAGAAGCATTGCTTTCTGCCAGAGCCACCAGTCAGCCGGTGCTAGCGCATCGGCCAGCCGGTATGGGCACCGGCCAACCGGTTCTTGCCCACTGGCCCGCCCGAGGACCCAGGCAGTAGGCTTTCCCACTGCCTGGTGCCACCGGCCAACCGGTGGATGACCACCGGCCAGCCGGTGGAACCCAGACAGAAAGCCTGCTCTGTCTGGACCACCGGCCAGCCGGGAGCTCAGCACCGGCCAGCCGGTGTGCCCAGTCAAACTAGCCGTTGGGCTTTGACCAGACTTTTACTTTTGACCCCCAACGGCTCTGGAAGCCCTCCAACGTCCATATTGAAGTTTTTATGGGTATTTCTCCTATAAATAAGAAACCATGGATGCCGGGAACACACCCGAATTATATTTTGATGTCTTGACGCTCTAACGACAAATCTCCAAGGCCTCTTGTGATCCATTGCCATCCTTGAAGCTTGATCTCCCTCTCCATCAACTTCTCTCACACTTATGGCGCTCAAGGCTTCCGTGTGTTTGTATTATTTTATTTGTTTAGTTCTTCATTGGGTTTGGATTAAAACAAACCTCTCATTTCCATTCTTTCTTTCAATTGGGTTTCTTGCTCCAACCATAATAAAAAAGCAATCTGTACGAAGGTGTTCTAGCCTACCCTAAAACGGCTAGTGGGTTTCTTGCTACAACCATAATAAAAAAGAAAGTTGTACGAAGGTGTTCTAGCCTACCTTAAAACGGCTAGTGGGTTTCTTGCTACAACCATAATAAAAAATCAAGTTGTACGAAGGTGTTCTAGCCTACCTTAAAACGGCTAGTGGGTTTCTTGCTACAACCATTAAAAAGAAATCTGACGTATTAATCTCTCAACGGTTCTTGTTGGGAGTGGAGACGTAGGCTTGGGTGGAGGAGGAGGCACCGGCGGCAGCGCAGAGGCAGGGCGGAGGCAGGGCGGAGGCAGCGGAGGCAGCAGAGGAGGAGGAGGATGAGGCCGGTGGAGGAGGAGGAGGAGCAGGAGCAGAGGAGGAGGAGGCGGCCGCGGCGGCGGCGGAGGAGGAGGCGGCCGCGGAGGCACCGGCGTGACCGCGGCGTGACCGTGGCGTGACCGCGGCATGACCCTGGCATGACCGCAGCGTGACCGCGGAGGAGGAGGCGGTCGCGGAGGCACCGGCGGAGGAGGAGGAGGCATCAGTGGAGGAGGAGGAGTCACCGGCGGCAGCGCAGAGGCAGGGCAGAGGCAGCGGAGGCAGCGGAGGAGGAGGAGGATGAGGCCGGTGGAGGAGGAGGAGGAGGAGCAGGAGCAGAGGAGGAGGCGGCGGCCGCGGTGGCGGCCGCGGCGGCGGAGGAGGAGGCGGTGGCCGCAGAGGCACCGACGTGACCGCGGCGTGACCACGACGTGACCACGGCGTGACCGCGGCATGACCGCAGCGTGACCGCGGCGTGACTGCGTCATGGCCACAGCGTGACCGCAGCGTGACCGCGGCGTGACCGCGGAGGAGGAGGAGACGTGGAGGCACTGGCAGCACCGGCGGAGGAGGAGGAGGCATCGGCGGAGGAGGAGGAGGCCGCGGTGGAGGAGGAGGCACCGGAGGCACCGGCGGCAGGGCGGAGGTTACTTTATACTTTTTTTCATTAATTCAAAAAGATTAAAAAATTAAAGATTTTAATATCATGATCAAATAGATTATATAACCAATATAGTACCTTATTTAACCTACAAGAACATATTAAATGGGTTGGATAAAACCTTTAGAAAAAAAACCATCAAACTATGTTTTAAAATCCTTCATTTTAGATGGTGTGATTTGATAAAAGTGAAAAAATAGGATACATTTTACAAATCATGTTATTATAAAACTCCACCCCTTCTCAATAGATGTAAACCAAAATATTATAATAAAACACATTGGAAACTCAAAACATATGGGAGGAAGATCACTACACGATGATCACTTTTCAGGAAAAATTGTAATCATGTATATCATCCTATGTAACTCTAGAAGAGAATATCTAAAACAAATCAACATACGGTTCCATTCTACTTGAAATACATAAAAACCCATTAGGTCCAGCAATGGAAATCAAATGAATGTAATAATTAATAAGAACATTATGGGAAATCAACCAATCCATTATAACAATGACATGTAGAGATTTCATATACAGAATCAATAAATATCATACAAGATTTAAATATGAAATAAATAAAGTATAGATAGGTAATAAAAAATCCTTGTCTCTTATTTTTCTTGTAGGACCAGAAATACCAATTACATAGTGTTTCAGATCCATTAAAATATTCAAATATTTCACAACATACACATATATGATAGAATGAGGGGATTTGGTATAAAATATTACCGTCAATGAAGATGATTATCTGAAAATAGAACCTCTAATTACCAAAATCGAAGGCCGCAGGGGGCGCGGTGGTCGCCGGGGGGGTGCGGGGGTCGCTAGAGGCCGCGGGGGGCGTGGTGGTCGCCGGAGGGCGTGGGGGTGTGGGGGGCGTGGGGGTCGCCGGCAGTCGAAGGGGGCTCCGGGGGGTGCGGGGTTCGCCGGGGGCCCGGGGGTCGCCGGAGTGTGCGGCTGTCACCGGAGGGAGCTGGTGTCGCCGGAGGGAGAAGCTGTCGCCGGGGATCGGGGAGGGTTTGTGAGGAAAGGGCGGGGGTCGCCGGATCTGGGAAGAGGGGAGACGACACGAGGGGAAAGCATCACAATTATCCACTTATATTAATTGAAAATATTTGATTCCATAAAGGATTAAAGTGTATGGATCAAAATGTGCCAAATAAGAGAGGGGAGGGATCACTACAAGTCATTTGTCCTATAAGGATGAATAATGAGGATTAAATGGGTTGATGTTCAGTCAGAATAAGAACCTTTAAAACATTATTGTTATAAAATACTTTATATCGATGATTGACATTATGGTTCTAGGAAATAAGGTCTCTCCAGTCTACCACATAAGAAGACATTTGAGAAATAGAGGACATATTTAAAGAGAATAGAGAATATATTAGAAGATATGTAACCATTAAGAGAGAATCAGTTGTGCTAATGAAACAAAATAAGTGCATAAGAATATCAATCCATAACAATCAAGGAAGATTCTCATTCAATTTTGGTGGATTATGCAATAAATAGTGTGATCACTTGTCATAGGCTCCTAAATTTACTGAATTGAGTGGAAATTGATTTTCCAGATTAAAGGGAATTATTTTCTTAATGAATTTTGGATTCCCCTAATTTTCTAGTGGATATAGGACAAGATTATATCATATATCTCCATATTGTAGAAACTAATTAGCATGGAGCTCATTAATGGGAATCTTCTATTCGGAAAGATGCTGAAACATAGAAGTCATACCAGGATCACCTATATTCTACATTGAACTAGACGGGTCATAGGGATTAGCAGTCCTGGCCGGTCCTTTACCCTGGTTGGGGTCTTGGTGTAAGGGTAATTACTTAGAGGAATCTGAAAAGCCATGCGTCTTTCTTTGATGGTGGGTGTCAACACTTGGGGTGTCCAGTAGATGTTGTGCTACCGAAAAGGGTGGGTCCTCTTAATCAGAATTTAATTTAGTTTATCACTCCCTAACTGTAACAATCTCATCTATATTCAAGGTGACTATGCACAGAGTCACATTACTGACGTCATTGGACAGATTTGGCTATCATAGGATGGGATTGAAGTGGAGAGAAACACAATTCCCTACGATGCAAATCTGTACTGGTGGGGACACTTCCGTAATAATTATATGGATTAGAAAAATGTTCTGAAGACATCATTGTAGATGGTACTGGTGGTATCTTGTTGATGTGGGTGGATACGAAATGAGAAGCCCTGCTAAATAAACCATGTAACGTTAATGGAAAATGTCATCCCAATGCTCTTGGATATTATATAATTCAAAATAAGGTTCAAGAGGCAGAAATGTGTCTCCCAAATGGTTTGAAAAAAAAACCGTATCATGAATGAGTGACCCCAGAATTATGATGTTGGAAGTAGTGATCATACTTAATATATCAGCAAACTGATCAGTGGTTATAGTTTCATATCATATTCTCCACTCAGAAGTGCAGTTTAACTCTTCATTTCCACATTCTTATACTTTGGGTGGCTCGGGAACTTGAAAAAATGGTTCTGTATACCATTTTGGTAGTGGACTATCTGGTGGGGATAATGTTACATGAGATAATAGTCCACAACCCTTTAGATTGTATCTCAAAGATGGTATATACTACTTCACCATTTTCTTATAGAACAGAGTATATTTCACATATTCATGTGAAAGGGAAGAGGCTGTCAGTTGAGAATCTTGTGAGTGATATCCACTAATCATACCCAAAACAATAATTTCAATCAAGCCATATATCATTTGTTTGAATATGATTTTACATCCAAAAATAATCCTAGTAGTCTAGGATATATAAATATTTCAATTATAATTTTGTTCTATGGGATTATACGGCTTTATAAAGACCCTTGATATATAATATTCCTTCAACAATATGCAATGAAATTTTCCTTGACCATTTCAAATAAGGAATATTATTTTCATTTAAGTCAAAAAAGAATTTAGATAAAATATTTTGAATAAAATTTTGTTCTCTATTTTGATCATAGTTCGTCAATGAAGACTAATGTAAAATATAGTTAACATATTGAGATTCAAGCTAATATTCCCTTCATATGAATGTTATAGAGTTTCTTATTTTGGTATTATTAATAAAATTTCATCAGTTATTTAATTGAAATTATTAATTTGAAAATATTCATAAATATGAGGTATACTGAGATATGTGAGTGGATAATATATTATATTTAAATCAATTATTCCTTCAATAGGAGTAACATGACTTTGAGAAACATTCATGGAATCTATGATGTTGATTTAAAATTCATTATCCCTTTTCCTGTATCTGAAATATAATTATAATCTAATTTTCTGAAATATTCAATATATATTTTATATTAAATGAAAATATGAACATATCACCATTGAATAAGAGATGTGATACTCAAGGATATTCAAAAACTCCTTTAAACCATTACATTCTACCTCCCTAGTTTATGAAATTTGGAATCCTATAAATTTCAGTCATATAAATAATTAAAAAGGAATATGATAATAGGTATACCTATATAATTTTCCTATAAAATCCAATTGGGAACCATTCTAAAGACTAGGGAAGAAATTCTTAGCAAACAGTTTCAGTTGAATCTCAAAATGTTAAAAAACACCAATTTACATTCCAGGAACTTATTAAAAATGCTAAATATGGTTTTAAAAATCCCATATCTGGTGAGAAACAAATGAAACATTTAACTAAAAAACCAGTATGTACAACTATAATCGGATAATACAATTTTCATAAAACAAGGCCTAAACCACCAATTTTTCAAACCCAATGAATTAACCAAATGGTGCACAATAATAATTAACACCTAGAAAAAAGTATAACAAAAGAAATAGATGAAAGTAATATTATAAATCCAAGCACAATAGGACCGACATTATGTGTGCGATATTTCACAAAACAAAGTCAAATATCATAAAACAAGATTAGACCAACATTTGCGAATGAAATTAATTACATACAATGATTGAAATTAGATTATATAAATAAAAGATGGTGATAAAAACACATATTTAATGATTTTCAAATTAAAAATGTCAATTTCATGAGAATCCTACCATAAATCTAGGGCGTGATAAAAAAGAAAACCCATAGATCACACTGTAAGGGTTATAATTCCCCTATCCTACCAAAAATTATCATTAATAATAAAAAAACAAACTAATTGAAGGAAAAAAAGAAGAATGAAAATGGGTTTACTGGGGAGAGTTGTGATGCTTGATCCAGTAGGAGGTCGTGGGTCGCCGGAGGTCGCGGGTCGCCGGAGGTCGAGGGTTGCCGGAGGTGTGCGGGTCGCCGGGGGGTTAGAGGAAGAAGGGAGGGCGTGAGGGTTTGGGGAACAATCGGGGTGGGGGAAGAAGGGTCGGGATTGTGAAATGATTTTCAGTTTTAGCGGCGGTTTATTAAAAACCGCCGCGAAACCTTTCGGCGATAACGTTTAGCGGCAGTTTTGTGAACCGCCGCCACAAAACCGCCACTAAAAATGGTTTTTGTTGTAGTGAATACAGAGACCCTATCCCCAGATGAGAGCCATGAAAACCCTCTGTGTAGCTAGATGACCAAGGGGAAAGAGGATTTATCCCTTACAGTAATCCACTATAGTGGTCCTCCTCATGATGGAATTCACTAATAAAGTACTCTCTGCAGTAGTATTTCAGATTGTCAAGATAATTCTATAATTGACAATGTAGTGATGATAATGCCCTCCTATCTCGAGGCACTAGAAAACACAAGACCATTCTTCTTTGATGCCTTGTCATTGATGGGTGAAACACTTTCTCAACCAGAACACTTCTTAAACGAATAGTCATTCCCCGAACATCCCATGGATTCTTTTTCTTGTAATACAGAGTACCCACTTTTGTCAGACAAAGTTGAGAGACCTCTGGTGAAAGACGATAAAGATATGTTAAACATAAGAAAACAATTGGATAAGAAGAAATACTTTTCATGTTTTGGCCATTGGAAAATCCTCAATACAACATTTCAGAATTGATGGATGAAGATTTCATTCATGATATCCTCCTCAAGTTATATAAGACTCTTCGTTATTTGAAAAGGAAATTATTAACATATGATGAACCTCAAAATCATGTAAAGGTAATAGAAGGGTTGCAATGCCAAATTTACTTGGAATCTCTCTCGATTTCCCAACATCCATAGGTTAGAAAATAGTAGAAAAAACTTCAGTGTGCATGACTCAATGATCTAAAGAGGATATGCCAGTTAATTTCTGATGCCTCATCTGGTGTTCGTATCAGAGGATGGGGTGCACATGTAGCATTGCATTTCACTGCACTCCAAAATCTGCAAGGCCTGCCAAAAGTGGTCTCATCCAATGTTATTTCCCACAACCAACTACAATCAACATATTTTGTATAAAATCAAGTGTACACTCAAGAAAAGGTCTCAAATAGCTCTCATCAGAGTCAGGACCAAAGACAACAAGTTGTTGAGTTACTTTTTCATCAAGCATTTGAGAATCTTGAGTATGCCTCCTGCTTAGAGGATGTCAGCCATCAAATAACATAGATGTATAAAATAGCACAATGATCTTATAAAGCAAGTGATTTGAGTGGTTGTCTTATAATTCACCCCCTAATGTCTGAACCAAAATTCACAAAATTAGAAGAGCAGCTGTGTAAATATTAGACATAGTAGTTTAAGAGACACCCCATCTTTCAGGCATGATGGATCTTTTAATTCAACTATCAAATTCATTAAACAAAGTTCAAAGGTTTGAAGAAGAAGAATTGGAATTTCCATAGCTTGCACGGCTAGAATATTTTTCCAATCTATAATCCCACACCCAACGAAAGTCTGTTTTCTACCGATTAGGGAAGAAGCCACAAAGAGAGCAAACAACTCAACTATCCAAGGATTCCATTTGGGTTACTGTCCCTCCAAAATCTCCTAAGAATCCATCATATACGAAAGAAGAGTCTCATGAAAGATATAGAAGGATACAATCTTACAATGATACTGACAGAATTCCATTAATGCATTATGTGTCAGTAAATGTTATTGACAATATTGTAGAAGATC
This sequence comes from Viscum album, assembly GCA_963277665.1. Taxonomy (NCBI): domain Eukaryota; kingdom Viridiplantae; phylum Streptophyta; class Magnoliopsida; order Santalales; family Viscaceae; genus Viscum; species Viscum album. Next base: position 1,365,439,788 of record OY728145.1, on the reverse strand, counting down.
CTCCGGAAAACGAGTCTAGTTCAAGGAAATTCGAATATGAAGTTATTATCTATAATAAGATACACAATGAAGCAAATGAATAAGGTGTACATACTTGAAACCAAGGGCTTACCCAAAATCTAGGCATGCCTTCAAATAACCAACTCCCACCCCATCGAAAGGCTTCTAACAAGGGGGAAGGAAAAAGTCATATTAAATCTCACTTTTCCATTGGATAAGGTCAATCTCTTTCACTTGAAGGGATATTTCCAGAAGAATAAGGGGAGATGAAATAGTTGAAAAGACTCAATACAATGTTACTTTGAAGTAGTATTTCTGCTAGACATAATCCACAGGTAGATCCTCAACTTGCACATCCTGTAGGATCTGTTCAGCAAAGGGGATTTCTGGTAACTACAAATGCAGATAATGAATTCCCTTCATTGGGTACATATCTAGGTAACGATCTAACACATCCTTATAGGACTGTTCTCACGGGTTATCCAAGGCAAATACCAGCACCACCACAAGTGGTTTTTCCAACCATTGCATCAGTTCATGCTACAACTTCTATAATTTTACTGGTCTGAGCTCATTCGGATATTCCCCAAGTGTATACAAACATAATTTATGAATTAAAAACTCGATTGGATTCTATATAAGAATGTCTTGTACTAGTTCACCAAGAAAAGAAAAGATACCCTGGTTGGGTGGACCTGATTCGTCCCCCACAAAATTTTATGAATACCTCATTACCAATCTTTAATGGTTTGGGAGATTCATAACGACACATAATGCATTTTGTATTTCTTATGGTGATCCCATGATGGGGACTCCTCAACAACAAGAAGCAGTAATGATTTGGTTTTTTGTTAGTCATTATAGGGACCATCTTATTTATGGTATACATGTTTTCAATCTTGAACAATTACTGGTTGGGAAGATCTATGTCAGAAATTCATTCTTCAATTCAGCTCAACGCTATCTAAGAGAATAGTTTTTGATCTCACAAATTGAAAAAAAAAGAAAAATGAAAGAGTTTCAGATTTCATTGCTTGATGGAAAGGATTAACATATTCTTTAAATCTGGAAATCCCTCTAGATGAATTGTAGCTGATTTCTGTGGAAAATATTCCTGATGAGTTATGCACACCACTGATCCCTGTGAAAAACATAGGAGGGTTTCGAGACCTTTATTTGATTTCTAAATAAATTGATGATTCCATTATGAAGACTAAGGCTAAAACTCGTGTAATTCCATCATATCTGGGAAGGAGAATAGGGAATGCTAAGTCTGCTACAATGACACTCAAGAAAGCACTTGTACCTTCTTCAACATCAAAACCATCATCACATATAAGGGATCAACCTTAAGAATGACCGCAAAAATGAATGCCTCGTCATGTTGATCAAATAGATCAATGGTAGAAATAGTTTGAGGAGTTGAGGAAAAAAGGTTCATTATTTCTAGAATAAAAAGGTTCCCGGTTACATCATCTCATCTTTGGAAAATAATTTTGTTCAGTTTCCAAGGTTAGAGAAACCAAACAAAGAATGAGATAATGATATTCCAAATTATTGTCCCTTTCACCAGATGTTGGGGCATCCTATTTAGGAGTGTTTGGTTTCCAATTAACTCTTACAAAAAATGGTTGACTCAAGACAAGTAAAAATAAAAATTTCTTCAGTCCAAGTAGCATGTTTTTTTGCTACTGATCTATAGGAAGAAGGAAAATGGTAGGAAGTCAAGAGTAAAAATGTGCAGGAATATGATAATTGGATTACCAAGAAAACGAACAACCGAAATCACGCCATTATAAAAACACAGTTACGAAAACCGATTGTTCCTTCTACCACTCCTACCATAACAAGGATACCTTTTTCAAAAGATCAGACCTCTAACTATCAATCCTCAAATAAGAGATATGATCATATGGTTTAGGAGTAGTCAGAAAAGATGAGATTGTGTCAAGGACAATGTTGTCTATGACTCTGGAAGAATTCATGCCATATGTTTCAAAAGTACGGGCACTGACTTTCCAAAGGCCACAACCAAAACTGACCTGTCAGGTAGAATATTCATCAGATGAATAATTGATCTTTGGTTCTATCAATGTTATACACTTAACAGACCATTTTTTCGATGGTGATTCTTATTATAATGATATGGAGTTTTTTGTACCTAATTGTTAAACTAGAGGAAGAACATAAGGTCGAGGATATAGGGGAAGACATGGGTATTCTAGAAGCCAATATTTTAAGTCTAACCCTGATCAAACCATATATGCGGTGAAAAAACATGGAAGATCCCTTCAATAGGATCAACATGAACAAGGAGTTTCTTCCATAAGTGACAGAGTCAGTCTTGACATGACTATTTTGGAGGACCTATTAGATGTCACACAATCATCCTCTCAAGAAGTAGATAGACCTAGGTAGTCTAATCTACCTAAGTCTTGGATATTTCCAGTTTCTGCACCAACATAGGGTACATATACATCAGAAGTGTCAACTTCCAAGGAACCTACAAAACCACATCTCCATGTTGGGAAACACTGACCTCTAGACCAAATGTATGATGTTTTGAAATAGCTTGCCCATGTACCAGCCATTTTGTCAATTCTAGATGCCTTAAGTCTTTCAAAATATCTTCGAGAAGAACTTATTGAGTCTCTGTCAAGTCCTCAAGATTTTGAAACCAAATCTGCTGCTATTGAGGTTTACCATATAGAGAATAATCCTACAGAATTTTAGCCAGTCATATCTTTTATGGATGAAATTCAAGATGATGTTTTACATGGACATATACAGCCCTTATATCTATCTGTAAAGGTCAATGTCATAGACATCCAATGATCCATCAATGATAATGTCTCAGGTGTAAACCTAATTCTTATTCATACAATTCTTTGATTGGGCCTCAATGAATCTAAAAAGTATCCTTATAATTTAATGTTTCATGAATATGATATGAATGATCAAGAACCTCTGGGTGTGATTACACTCAGAACTCAGTTTGGAGATCTTTTATCTAAATCAAATTTCATGGTTGTTCTTCAGGACACAACCTTCAACATTCTTCTTGGAAGTCTATGTCTACGTCAACATGCAACCATAACTTTGACATACCATAAATATCTCAACTACTATTTCAATAGTCAAATCTGGACATTGTATGGTGATAAGGATTTGTTAAAAACATGTGAATCTCAATACATTGAGGAATAATTTTATCACACAAAGGGAACAAAGTCCATGAAAAAGGAGATAACCAGAATTAAGGCTCTGAATGGACTGGAAAAGATCCCTGCAAACCCATTCATATATTTGAGTACCGATTATGTTTTAAAAATCAATCAACTTGAAAAGGTAAACACAAATCAATGAATTCATCTATTAACTTCCATAATGTCAATTGTGGCAATCAAACCTGACTGCATGGGAAAATTGTTGATTCACCAATCTGTGGTGAAAGTTTAAATGGGGATGTCTTCATTTCATCTATTGATTTTCAGTAAGTCTCTATTTCATCAATCCAATTAGAAGAAGTCATAACAATATAAGAGGAAGACAAGGATGTTGATTCTCAATCCATAATATCTTCTTTATTATCCTAGGGGTAACCTTCATCATCAACATGGTTAGAAATGGTGTCCTCTTATTTAGGGTTTTCAAATACCGAATCCTCCACTAAATCTGGAAGTTTTTCTTCATTATCAACTATGGAAGTTAAAAAAATGATGTAACATGTATGGAAGAGGAATAAAAAGAAGAAAATCGCATGGACTCTCCTCCAGCATTTTAGGATGGTGTCTCTACCACTGTGGATGAGCTCAGAGAAATAAATCTAGGTATATAAGAAGATCCAATACCCACTCTAATTATTGCGTCCATGAATTCTAATGAGAAAGATGCGTATAGTTCATTTCAAAAGAAAAATCGAGATATATTTTCTTGGAATTATACAAAAACTTCTGGACTTAATCCCAATACAGACACTCATCATTTGGGTTTTCCAGAAGATCATCGAGGATTCAAGAAGGAAGCAAGAAGAACAGACCTAACCTGTGCCTCTAAATTTGAAGTTGAAGTTGATAAAATTATAAAGGCCCATGTTTTAAGGGATGTTAAATATTCCAAATGGCTGGCCAACATTTTCCTAGTAAAGAAGAAGAATATGAAAATAAGAGTTTTTATTGATTTCAAAGATCTTAACTGGCATTGTCCTAAAGATGACATTCCAGTTCTGATCATAGAGCGTTTAATTGATGAAACAGATGGAAATGAAGCCCGTTCCTTTATGGATGGTTACTCTGGGTACAATAAAATCTATATGGTCCAGGGTATGAAGACTCTATAGCCTTTATATCCCCTAAAGTTGTGTTTTCTATATAGTAATTATTTTTGTCTTAAGAATGCAGGTGCAATTTATCAACATTCCATGCACTATATCTTCAAACCCTTCATAAGGAAATTTATCAAATATTATGTGGATAATCTGGTAGTTAAATATATACAATGATCTAATCACTTGGCTGATCTAAATACCATATTCAATAATCTTTAGTAACACAATTTTAATATGACCCACTAGTAATGTGATTTCAGGGTAACCTCAGGAAGGTTCCTTGGCATTATTGTACGCCATCATGGTATCGAAGATGATCCTGAGTAAAAAAATTAATCCTTGGCATGTCACGTCTTATAAATTTCAAATAATTAAGATGAATCCAAGGATATTTAGCCTATATTAGATGATTTATCGCCAATTTGGGAGGCACATGTTTTCCCTTCAACAGATTAATGAATAAGGGAGTCAGCTATCAATGGATTGAATACTGTCAGGAAGCATTTGATACCATCAAGAAACATTTTTTTCAGTCCACCAGTATTAAATCCACATATTTAAGGAAGACCACTTATTCTTTATGTGACAGCTTTAGAGCGATCATTGGGTTCCTTTCTTGCTCAAAATAATGATACTGGGAATGAAAACAGCCTTTACTATCTCAGTAGAATTATGCATGATGCAAAAACTAGGTATCCAAGAATTAAAAAGTGCTTCCTGGCATTAATATTTGTAGTTTACAAATTGAGTCACTACCTACAACATCATGAGGTCCAATTGGAATCTTGAAATAATCCGCGCAAATTTCTCCATAGTCATCCTATGCTTACAGGGCATCTGGAATGGTGAGAAGTTATTTTGGAAGAGTTTGATATCCATTTTGTACCTAAAATGGTAATAAAAGGACAACATATAGACGACTTCCTTGCTAAACATCCATCTGAAAAAGATACATAATTAAATACAGAACTTCTTGTTTAAGAGTTATTCTCTATTCATGATTGTTCCCAAATATGGGAAATGTACTTTGATGGTACCTCCAGAAGTACAACATGGAAGAGAATGGAAAACTACAAAATCAAAAAAATTGGGTTAGGAATTATACTTATTTCCCCAAAAAGGTATTATTGCCTTATTCATTCTTGTTGTCTGAAGGAAGTACCAAAAATGAAGCAGAATATCAAGCTCTCATCACAGGTTTGGAATTGTCACTTCAGGTGAAAGTGAGTCACATGAATGTGAAAGGTGATTCATAATTAGTAATCAAAAAAATAAATGGGGAATATTCTATTAGAGAAGAATATTTAATACCTTTGTGTGATTATGTTAGAGGGTTAATGGCAGAATTTACCTCCAAGCCGACATTGTCTTCTGTCCTGTGATTTCAAAACTCCCAAGATGATGTACTCACTAATGTAGTTACATCCTTGGAAGATCAAAAACAGGATGAGAGATTCCTCAATATTACCCATCATCATGTTGTTTCACCTTTCATTAAAACTAGAATGGAGGAAAGTAATGAAATTTTACCTATTTCTGAGCCATATGGTCATTCCATAGGATGGAGAACTCCCATCATGGAATACCATCAAAATGGAGTACTTACACCAAATAGGGATGAAAAGGAATAGATCCTCTTAAGAGATTTCAATTTTACTCTTTATGATAGTCCAGATCACAAGAAGATCCTTTAAAAACATGGCATTTTTGGAATCCTCTTCAGATATATTGATGGATATGCAAATTCAACCATTGTGAAAGAAGTACATTCAAGAGCTTACAGTGCTCACTATTCTGGGCATAGGCTTTCTGATCAAATTTGAAGGCTTGGATACTTTTGGCCTTCAATGATGCAGGATTTCACAAATTTCACTAAGAAATGTCATCCCTACCATGTGCATTCAAACTTAATTCATCAACCACAAAATTTTCTACATACAACTAAATACGCTTGGTCATTTTCAACTTGTGGAATGGATATTGTAGGGCCTTTTCCTCCAACAACAGATAAGTAGTTCATGTATATTATTACTGCTACCGACTTCTTTTCTAAATGGGCTGAGACAATTCCTATCAAAGATGTACAAGCCAAAATATTTTTTTTCTCAAAACTAACATAATCACTAGATCGGTTGTCCCTCATACTATATTAATGGATCATGGAACCAATTTCTATTATGATGAGGTAAAGAAGTTATATCATGAGCACAATATAAATTCCATCAATTCATCTCACTATCACGTGATGGACAAAATACAAATAGAGGCTTTCAATAAGACAATATCAAATATACTTTAGAATATGGGGGATAAAGATAATAAATCTTGTCCTGATAAACATTAGCATTCTTTACGGTCTTATTGGACTAATACCTGTACTGCGACCCTGACAACTCCTTTTTCATTGGTATATAGAACAAAAAGAGTTTTTTCTTATTGAAATTCAATTTCCTTCACTCAGAGTTACAATTCATGATCATTTTTCTATAGATGAGAGTTTTCAGAAATGGTTTGATGAACTTGAAAGATTAGATGAAAAAAGACTACATACTTTGCATCATTAATAATTCTATCCGAACAAAATAGTGAGATCCTTTAACAAGAAAGATAGCCTCTGTTCATTTCTTCAAGAAGAATTGGTATTGGTCCTCAAGACTTCAATGATACAAGGAAATAAACCTCCAAAAAATGAACCAAAGGGGGAAAGACCATATTCCATATATATGGTCTACTCAAATAGATCTTATTCCTTAATCTCAATGGATATAGAGCTGATTACAACTCCAACCAATGCATGATTCTTGAAGAAATACCTTTCATAATTGAATATATCGTTGTCGCTACAAGACTGAAAACTGCACATTCCACATGTCCTCACTGCATGACACTAAACTACATAATACAAGGTCTTAATTTCATGATGTCAAATTGTGTAATAATCATAACTGTCCAAGCTTCATGACGTCAAAATTCTTAGCATATTTTTCTTGGTTACACAATGTTAAACTGCATGACATCATTTTTCCTCATTACATGACATAAAACTATACAACTAACATCATTTAATGATGTGATCTTCCATATATAATAATCATTGAAATCATTTCTACTGCTTAGTAGCACATGAGTCCCTATCTTCCCTATGTATATTTCAGATATGCATAGGGACCTCATTTCAGGAACTATGTGTCTGCCTTCATTCTCATCTATATGAGATACGTAGAGATGTCCAGTTCTCCAATCATGGGCCCATCCGCATCCACAAAATTTTTATTTCACTTTTATTCCCCTGTATATTAACAAGATATATATAGAGTTGTCTTTTAAGATAGATGGTTTTATTTTCATACCATCTTTTTTCTTAAATTTAATCATTCTTATAGAATGTGTTAAAACCCCCTGTTTCCCATGTGAAACTCGATTGGACTTGGAAGTGAACTTTTTAAGAACTACATATGGCTTGATTCTCATCTATATGAGATATGTAGAGATGGACATATCTCCAATCATATGCCCATCCATGGTAAACCCCTCCCCCTATTCCTTATATAAGAATCAAACCATCATAGAGAATGTTTAAAGGACTACATATGACATGATTCTTGCCCCCAAAAACAAACATAGTGACACTTGGGTTTTATCCCACAGTCTAATTACAACATGTATTTATATTCACATTTCATCATTACCACATGACATTAAACTACATGGAAATCTAATAACCCTATTCTTCAATCTTTCCACCTTTGTGTAATAGAAGAAAACCTTATTGCTCCTTGTTTCTTACACTGATCATAGCTCACGCGGGGTAAGGAATTGGGTAAAAGGATTCCCTGTATAAATAAAAAGTCTGTATTTCTTATGGGGGTATCAATGTCCTCACTACATGACTTAAAACAACACAGTACAATGACCTCACTACATGACATAAAACTATACAGTATAATGTACTCACTAAATGACTTAAAACTACACCGTACAATGTCCACACTGTATGACTCTAAACTGCATAGCATAATACTGATTCAAAGGAAACAAAGAAAGTCTTTATTTTTACATATTAGTATGATTCATGTAAAAGACTTCAAACTCATGGAAAATATTGATTCAAATATTTCTCAGATTCATTTAGCATAACCCCCTTACATATTTCACACTCTTAATCATGAATATTTTCCATTATTCATAATCGTTCTTACAGTTTTTGGTGAAATAGATTATAATATCTGAGATTTCTTTTTACTGACTATGTAGTACCTATCCTTAGGTGTCCTTTCATAAGTTTCCTATATAATTGGTATGTTAGTTAAAAGATGACACTATTTGGAAATCCAGCATATGCCCCAATGGACCTGAATAACACAACCCCTAAAATGGGTTTATCAAATGATGGCAATTTTTTTCTTGGTTATATTGTCTTTTTCACCTTCATACGTTGATGAAAATATACAAGAATATTTATTTTAAAACAGTCATTCATGTATATTTTTTCCATGATCTTTCAATCAATCTGAAAGCCCTCAGGAACATGGTGTACACAACTCTCTCTATAAGGGTTCAAAGTAATATGAAATAACATTATATCACTTGACTACATATCATGTATTGTTTCCATTTCATGTCCTAGTTGTATGAACAAATACTACAAACACCATACTTCCTACGTTTGGGTCAGACTTTCGTAGAAACCCTATTCATCTGATTCATTGGAAATCATGTTGGAAAGACCCTCTCTATATTCAGGTACCTTTATCAATAAATCAAACACTATGATTCGAAAAATCTGAATCTCCATTAACTTTTTTCAGCTTTTAGAAATAGAATTTTAAATTTTTAATGAGATCAATTGCTTAACTTTGAGGTAAGTGACCCTAGGCAGTCTTGCATAAAATTTTCCTACGTGGTAGGTCTGTCAGTCAAAAGATTCCACTATATGCAGCATATTCCGCTGTTGTCCTTTCATAATACAGCCCCCATAATGGGTTTGTCCAATAATGGAAACTTCTTTCTTAGAGAATAATTCCCCTAATGCCTTTAGTCCTTTTCCCATATCATTCTTCAGATCCAGAAATTCCCAAATCACAGTTTATAATTTTCCCTTCCATACCTAAAAATGTTAATATGATTGCCAAAAAATTATCAAGAAATTGGGAAAGTCTCATACCTTTGGTCAGAGCTAAAAACCTTAAATTAAAGACACACAGTACAATTTCCTCACTACATGACTTAAAATTGCACAATAAAATGTCCTCACTTCATGACATAAAATAGTAAAGTACAATTGTAGCGCCCCAAGCTTCTACGGTACGCTTCTCTTTGAAATAATGCAATAGCATGTGTTGTACGCAACATCGAGTTCTAACACACCAAAACCAATCAAACTAGCTGTTATGAATAGTAATAACCACTTTTTGAAATTTATAAATTTTCTTTTTCAAAATGGAGTTCATTTTTGGATTCAGAATATCGAAATTAGCCAAGGGTGATTTTTTGGATTTTTTCTGAAAAAACTTCATTTTTTGATGAATAGTGAAACCACTAAGTGGTAGTTAAAAAGCTGAATTTTTCATAAAACTTAATTTTACCTCTTTTTTGAGTGAAATTTAGAAAATCCTAGAGGCACGGTTAATATCAAGGACTAAAATGTGGTTTATGGTGATGAAAATAATCTATTGTGAATGATAACTTTTTTACTTTTATTTACCACGGTTAAAAGTAAATATGGTAATTAAGGGTAAAAATGATATTAATATTACCCTAAAACATGTCCTAATTCTATTGGACAAGTGTATATCGACCAAAAACAACCTTAGGAATAAAATATTATCATTTTGGTCCACTTGGATTAGATTAGCACATTTATTATTATTTAATTCAAAGAAGAGTTAAAAGAGTTAAAATCAAAGTTCATTTAGTAAATCATTTTTAATATAGGGTTATATATAAGATAAATTAGATTGTAAATATTAATTATAAATATAAAAATATTTCATACATAATGATATTTTATTTATAATTTTTATACATTAAATAATTTACTTTATTTATGACCGAATGATGATGTAGTAATTAGCATATAGTAAAAAAATAAAATAATTGACATTATAAATACCCAAATAAATATAATTTGAGACTTTTTATGAATTACACTAATTTTATAGGTTAATATGACATGTTATTAATGATTTAATTAACCTTTTTTGAAGTAATAATTCTGTTATTATTTTCACAAATATCAATTTTCTAAATAGTGTCAAAATTGACATAAAAGAGTTTTTAAAACAAATAATATATTATTAATTGATATTAAATTCCTAAAAATCTAAGGGTCGGACAAGAAAATTATATAATGATAGGTTTATCATTAATGGACCACTTGGGGGTCTATTGGAGGTATATAGTAAATTTATTAACTATATAATATAAAAATACAAAGTGACATGGTAAGTGTCAAACTAATTAACTAAGAGTTAAAACTAAAAGATAAGCTTAATATAATGACCCAAACATGTCTAAATTCTATTTGTTGTGTGTTTTTCGACCTATACCAATATTAAACTTTAAATAATCCACTTTTGAGCCATTAGAAACCAAATATGAAATTATTATAAAATAATATTACAAGCTTTTCAAAAGGTGCCCCTCACCCCTCTTATAAAAGGGAACTCCACCTTCTCATTAATTAACACCTTCAAAGACTTTTTGATCGCCCAAAATCTTCCCCAATACTCTCTCAACTTACCTCACTTCACCCTAGAGGATTTTCTTTAGTCAGAAATCCAACTTAAGAAGCCATTTTGATCAAATCAAAAGGAAGAACCCGAAGAAGAGTTAATGATTTCACCACCCTTTTTCAAGTTCCTTTCTTCTTCCACTTCTTCTTTCATTTTTATTACCATTATAAAATAATAACTCCAGTATCTTATATATACTATGATATTATTATAAATATGGTACAACTATATTCAGTATTCTATCCATCCTTTGAATAACATGTCACTATACGTGCGTACGTACAGCTTAACGTCTCCACGTCGTGGTGTAATTGTTATTCAATAAATTATTATTTGGATGGGTATAATAATGATGTGTAATTCATGTAAATAATAAATATAACATGATAATGATTCTGTATATCTGATATAACAACCAATTATATAATATTTTAATATCAAAATAATGATATTGTCGCTCGTGCGTATGTACAGACTACCGTCTCCACGAACCCGATGAGATTCATTCTCCATCATATCTATTCAAGTATAATTCTCATTTGATGATTAATAATAGTATCTAAGGACTTGATATCATTCTGGGTATGATTAAGAAACAACCTATCCATGAAAAACACGGCTTACCTAACAAAACATATAAAAGAAAATGAGTAAGTTAACACCTGAAACAAAGATAATACTAAGATATTATTAACAAATCAATGTTAAAAGATCATATATGATATCTTATTAATTTATATTATTATTGTTTAATTTAATAAAAATTATTTCACCATTATACAAGAGCTTAACCTACCCTCAACCAAAGAAAAGTACAAGGTAAGGGTTTATTTCGCAATCTCTTCATTATCTGAGGTTGTTTATACGTAATAATCTTCTGGGATATCTTTATCATCCATATCCATGTTTCTTAAAAAGGTATTTCAAAACATTTTTACAATTTACAAGAATATGGGTTAAAGTCATTTATACCCTTTTTTGACTTTTTATAATAGGTTTATAAAGGAATCTTTCCACCATTTTCCAAACAAGGTGCTTTTTAACCTTTTCGACAAAATTATGGTAAGAATGTTTTTTTAACTTATACGGCGAGTGCAACTATTTTCCACCGTTATAAAATCGTCAAAGCTTACCTTACAATATTATAAGAATATTTTCAAATAAAATGTTTTATTTTATAAATATATGACTCTAAAAAGATTTCAAAATTGAAAGAGATATTTCTCTAAAAAGATTTTGGATTTCATCTATATCAATATCCTTTGATAGATTCTATGCTTATTTGAAGTTGATTTATTATGATACAATACTTCTATATTGTATTGAAGGTTTTGTGATATGTTTGACTATAGATATGTTATTTTTATACCATTCATGGTTTATGGATGAAGTATTTACATTTCGAATGCTATTTTTAATACGAATGTTTATGTTATGTTTAAACATCTTCATATGGGAATACATTGGACTTAATATATGACAGGTGGAGCCTGCTATAGCTCCTCGGTGCATCGGTAGGTCTCACAAGACAAACTAGTGTCTTGGCATAAGGCCTTGGAAAAATCATATTTGTAGTCTTGGCACGAGACCTTGGATATGTGGTTATGATAGTCTGGAATTATGCATTCCATCATTATGAAAGTGGTTATTGGTATTCCATGTGATTATTCGATTAGTAGAATATCCATGTGAATAAGTAAATGGAATTATTTCATTTTAGTTTTTCCATACTATGTTGACGTTCAAGTTTAAGAGGCTTTTGTTTTAGTTATACATTGCCTTAAATGTTATTTTTATTTATGAAAGTTTCAACTATATTGTTATCCTTAATGGGAATTTGAGGTCACCCCTTTTATATCTTTGATTTTTCCCACGATATGAAGAATTAAATTATGAATGACCTGCAGGGATAGTATGGGGGGATAAGAGTGTAGTCTATGGAGACTATTTTGTTGTAGTTTTCATTTTTTTGATGTATTGTAAAACTTTATGAATATATCTAGTGTATACAAGGATACTAAACTAATCGGTCTTTTGAGATTTGATCTTTCTTGTGATCATGCCAATGTTATGTAATAATGTACCGACTCTAGTTAACTGGGTTCGGGGCGTTACAGTTGGTATCAGAGGAAGTTTAGTACAAACCTCGGAAGCTAGATTTATATAAACTCTAATTTGAGCACATAGATTTAAGATGGACTTTGAGTATTAGTACAGAAGAACTTCCTAGAATTTTGTTATTGTAGAGATTTTGTGTGTTTTCTGAGCAATACATCCCTATTTGGATACGAGCAGGTAGAGGCGGCTCTGGCACAAATGTACCTAGGGGTAAAACCCGAAAACACCTCTTTGAGCTAGACTTGAACGGGAACTGGTGCATGACAACGGGCCTTGCTGCACTCTTGGTTACGACACTCATGGGAGATATGCTTAGAATAAGTCTCATTTTCATTACAAATCATTATGAAGGGTTTATGAGTATATACTTACTCAAACAAAACAGTTTTATGATTATGGATTATATCCATAAATAGTTCAATTTATGTTAAGTGTTTTATAAGTTTGGAATTATTTATTTTGATTCATAAACTGATCTAGTTTATGCCATTGTTTAGAAATGGCACCTAGTAGAAGAAATGGAAACCGTATCAATGCACACACTCCACGTAGGGATTGCCCTTCTGGTCAAGCTAATTATAGTGGAGCTGGTGATGCAACTGGTGCCGATCAACTAATCACCATACTGAGACAACTCACTCTGGTTATGAATAATAACCTTAGCCGTATGGAGCACCCTGATCCGCAGCTTGGAGGATCAATGTTAGATCTCTTCATGAGGCCACAACCACCAACGTTCAATGGGAGTACAAATCCCTTAGTAGCTGAGCAATGGATAAATTCCCTAGAGAAAATATTTCAGGCTTTGGGGAGTAATGAAAGGGAAAATGTTATCATGGCAGTTTACCGCCTCATCGGTGATGCTGATCAATGGTTGGCATTTATTCAAAACACGAAATATGATGATGAAGTATCAAATATGGAATGGAGGGAGTTCAAAGATCTTATTTTAGAAAAATACTTTCCTCGCGACTTTCGAGCAGATATGGAAAGGCAATTTCTAAGTCTAAGACAAAAGGAGGATGAAAATGTCGCAAAGTATAAGGCTAACTTTACAAGGTTAGCATGGTATGCTGGAGATTATATACATAACCCAAGAAGTATGATTGATCGTTTCTTTGACGGGTTAAAAACATTTCTCTGTCGAGCATTAGTCTCACAATCCTTCTCTTCGTATGAAGACATTGTCTCATGTACTATCAAGATAGAGAAAGAATTCTCAATGTCTTATGACATTAAAGAAAAGCAAGAGAAGAAAAGATCTTCTGATCAATCTGGGAATGGAAATAATGGGAATAAGGGAAAAGTTGAATATCCATCCTGCAGTAAATGTGGGAAGAAACACCCCAGTACTTGCTTAAAAGGAACGGGAGTCTGTTACAAGTGTGGTGAAAAAGGCCACCAACCTCATGATTCCAAGGGGAAGAAGGAAGCTACCAATGTTCAGTGCTACAATTAAAGGGAGATGGGACATTATACATATGAATGTCCTAAGCGTCAGGAGAACTTTCCTCAGAAAAGGCCAAGGGATAAAGGCCAAGATTATTCTATCACTACTGCTGAGGTAGAAGCTTCAGGTTCTTCCTTTAGGAAATGAATTATTTGATTCTGGATCATCGCATTGTTTCATATCTTCCCAGTTTTCTATGAAAATTAGATAGGTCAACTTAGATTTAACAAGGTAGTTGTCAGTTAAAACTCCTAAGGAATGTATCATTGCAACAAAGTTTTGTGAATCAGTCCCCATTAGAGCACATAAATGTTCTTTATACATTGATCTCATTGTCATACCAATGATTGAGTTTGATATAATCCTCGGTATGGATTGGATTTTAGACCCTGATGTGAATATTTATTGTAAGAAGAAGGAGGATACGATTTTTGATGATGATGATAAAGAACACCTTATCTTTAGAGCAGAGTCGTCACCACCTAATTCTTATCTAGATCCACCCCCAGTAGCTCAAATAAATTCAATTATTGGGGAGGAAGAGGATCAAATGACTGTGGGTGGGGAAAGGAATGTTCAAATAGAGGTTGTACCTGTTGTGAAAGAATATATAGATGTGTTTCCGGAATATTTACCTAGACATCCTCCATAACGGGAAGTTGAGGTTTCCATTGATTTAATTCCTAGATCAAGGCCTATATCGAAGACCCCTTATAGATTGTCCACTGTAGAATTAGTTGAACTAAAGAAACAACTAGAGGAATTGAGTAATAAGGGATTTATTCTCCCTAGTGTTTCTCCATGGGGATCCCCTGTTCTTTTTGTTAAAAAGAAATATGGATCTATGAGGTTATGTATCAACTACAGGGAGATCAATGAAATAACAATAAAAACGTGTATCCCCTACCTCGCATTGATGATTTATTTGACCAACTGCATGGAGCTCAATACTTTTCAAAGATTTACCTTTGATCTAGATACCATCAGTTGTGTGTGAAGAAGGAAGACATTCCAAAGACAGCATTTTGAACTAGGTACGGGCATTACGAGTTTACAGTAATGCCTTTTGGATTGACTAATGCACCCTCTGTATTCATGGATCTGATGAATAGATTTTTCAAGGAATATCTTGATGAATTTGTGGTGGTATTTATTTATGATATCTTGGTATACTCCAAAAGCTACAAAGATCATGAAAATCACTTGCGCATTATCCTGAAGACTCTAAGAAGACATGAATTATATGGGATGTTTAGCAAGTGTTAATTATTTCTTCAGGAGATTTCTTTTCTTGACCATATTGTCTCTAAATATGGAATCTCTATTGAACCTTCTAAGACCAAGGCAATCCAAGAATGGCCAGAACCTACGAGTATAACTGAGGTACGCAGTTTTATTGGTTTGGAAGGTTATTATCGACATTTCGTCCAGAATTTTGCCCGATTGGCTAACCCATTAATGAAGCTCACATGTAAAGGGGTAAAATTTGTTTGGAAAAAGGAGTGTGGAGAATGTTTCAAATAACGGAAGAGAAGATTATTCAATGCTCCAATATTGACTCTACCATCGGGGAATGATGGGTTCGTTATTTATAGTGATGCATCGAAGAAAGGACTTGGTTGTGTCCTTATTCATATTGATAGGGTTATTGTCTATGCATCACGACAGTTAAAAATTCATGAACAAAACTATCCTACTCATGATCTCGAGTTAGCGGCTGTGATCTTTTCTTTGAAGATATGGAGGCACTACCTCTATGGTAAAAAATGTGAGATTTATACTGATCAAAAGAGTTTGAAGTATATTTTCTCACAAAAAGAACTCAACATGAGGCAAATGAGATGGCTTGAATTACTCAAGGATTATGAATGCATGATACACTACCACCCGG
This sequence comes from Viscum album, assembly GCA_963277665.1. Lineage (NCBI taxonomy): Eukaryota > Viridiplantae > Streptophyta > Magnoliopsida > Santalales > Viscaceae > Viscum > Viscum album. The sequence goes on along the minus strand of OY728145.1, from coordinate 1,365,423,268 downwards.
GGAAGGAAAACAATGTCGCAGATGCTTTGAGAAGAAAAGACCATGGAGTTTCAAACAACATGAGAATTGAAAGGGATCCAATTTTAATGGATCTAGTGAAGATGGACATGGGAATAACTAGGGAAGGTGAAACATCAATCCTTTTTCAAATGATTGCCAAACCGTATTTACTAGAAAGGATTAATAGTTCTCAGACCGATGATGAAGAATTTCAAAAGAAGATTAAAGCTGTGAATGATGGGAGATTGAGAGACTTTGTGTATGGAGAAGGAATTTTGAAATTCGGAAGAGACTTTGTGTTCCCGATATACCTGATCTAAAAAGGGAATTGTTGGATGATGCTCATAGTTACAATTTATCTATACACCCTGGGAGAACCAAAATGTATTGAGACTTGAAGGAACATTTTTGGTGGGACAACATAAAGAGGGAGATTGCTGATTTTGTGTCAAGATGTATGGTTTTTCAACAAGTGAAAGCTGGAAGGCAATAGCCTGGAGGAGTCATGCAACCTCTACCCATACCAGAGTGGAAATGGGACAATATTACGATGGAATTTTTCATGGGGCTACCAAAGAATCCTAGAAGGAACGATGCAATATGGGTCATTGTTGATCATCTTACCAATTCATAACATTTTCTTGATATAAGGGGAGATTTACCACTTGAACGACTAGAAAGACTATATATTAATGAAGTTGTGAGACTTCATGGAGTACCCCTATCGATTGTTTCTGATCGTGATCCCCGTTTTACTTCAAGATTCTGGAAAAGTCTTCAGAAATCCTTGGATACTGAACTTCATTTGAGCACTGCCTACCACCCTCAAACAGATGGACAATCAGAATGAACTATTCAAACCTTAGAAGACATGTTGATATCCTTCTCACTTGACTTTCAGGGTATGTGGGATCAATATTTACCTCTGGTAGAATTTTCCTATAATAATAGCTTCCATTCGAGTATTCATATGGCACCATATGAAGCGTTATACAGAAAGAGATGTCGCACACCAACCTGTTGGGATGACGTTGGTGAAAGAAAACTTGTAGGCCCAGAACTGGTGGAGGAAACGATGGAAAAGGATAAGGTAATCCAAGACCATATCAAAGCAGCTCAAAGTAGGAAGAAGAGCTATGCTGATAATCGAAGGAAGGATTTGGAATTTCAAGTCAGTGAACATGTTTTCTTGAAGGTATTTCCATGGAAGGGAGTCATACATTTCGGTAAGAAAGGTAAATTGAGTCCTAGGTACATCGGAACTTTAGAAATTCTAGAACGAATTGGGGTTGTAGCTTACCGATTGGAAATGCCGCCAAGTCTCTCAAAAGTTCATGATGTGTTCCATGTATCTCTATTGAGGAAATACATGCCTGACCCAACACATGTAATCACCTATGAGGAGTTAGAACTGGAACCTGATCTGTCTTATTGTGAAGAGCCCGTCAAGATTCTTGATATGAGATAACAAGTACTGATAAACCGGATGACTCGTCTGGTAAAAGTATTGTGGAGAAACCATAAGATGGAAGAGGCAACGTGGGAACCCGAGGAACTTATGATGATGAACCACCCGAGTCTTTTCATGCGGTAGTATTCTAGAAATTTTGAGGATGAAATTATTTGAAGGTGGGGAGAATGTAACACCCCAAACTTCTACGGTACGCTTCTCTTTGGAATAATGCAATAGCACGTGTTGTACGCAACATCGAGTTTTAACACACCATAACCAATCAAACTAGCTGTTATGAATATTAATACCCAATTTTTTAAATTTATAAATTTTATTTTTCCAAATGGACTTCATTTTTGGATTCGGAATTTCGAAATTAGCATAGGGTGAATTTTTCGTATTTTTCTGAAAAACTTCATTTTTTTGAAGAATAGTGAAACCACTAAGTGGTAGTTAAAAAAACTGATTTTTTTCATAAAACATAATTTTACAGCTTCTTTGAGTTGAATTTTGAAAATCCGAGAGACACGGTTAAAATCAAGGACTAAAATGTGGTTCATTGATATGAAAATAATTTTTGGTGAATAGTAACTTTTTACTTTTATTTACCACGGTTAAAAGTAAATAGGGTAATCAATGGTAAAAATGATATTAATATTACTCTAAAACATGTCCTAGTTCTATTGGACGAGTGTATCTCAATCGAAAACAACCTTAGGAATAAAATATTATCATTTAGGTCCACTTGGATTAGATTAGGACATTTATTTTTATTTAATTCAAAGAAGAGTTAAAAGAGGTAAAATCAAAGTTTATTTACTAAATCATTTTTAATATAGAGTTATAAATAAGATAAATTCGATTGTAAATATTAATTATAAAGCTAAAAATATTTACTACATAATGGTATTTTATTTATAATTTTTAGATATTAAATAATTTAATTTATTTATGACCCAATGATGATGCAGTAATTACCATAATAGTGAAAAATTAAAATAATTGATATTACAAATACCCAAATAAATATAATTTGAGAATTTATATGAATTAAAATAATTTTATACGTTAATATGACATTTGAGGAATTCTTTAATTAACTTTTTTCGAAGTAACAATTCTGTTATGATTTTCACAAAAATCAATTTTCCAAATAGTGTTAAAATTGACATAAAAGAGTTTTAAAAAATATATTATATTATTAATTGATATTCAATTCCTAAAAATATAAGTTTAGGCCAAGATTCTTATATCATGATAGGTGTATCATTAATGGACCACTTGAGGGTCTCTTGGAGGTATATAGTATGTTTATTAACTATATAATATAAAAATACAAAGTGACATGGTAAGTGTCAAACTAACTAACTAAGAGTTAAAACTAAAAGATAAGGTTAATGTAATGATCCAAACCGGTCTAAATTATATTGGTTGAGTGGTTTTCGACCCATCCCCATCTTAACCTTTAAATAATCCACTTTTAAACCATTATGAACCGAATCTGAATTTATTATAAAATAATATTTCAAGCTTTTCCAAAGGTGCCCACACCCCTCTTATAAAAGGGCACCCCCTTCTCATTAATTCACACCTTCAAAGCCTTTTGGCTCAGGCAAACTCTGCCCAAATAATCTCTCAACATCCCTCAATTCATCTTAAGGGCATTCCTTTAGTCATAAATCCATCCTAAATAGCCCTTTCGATCAAATCAAAAGGAAGAACCCGAAGAAGAGGTAATGATTTCACCACCCTTTTCAAGTTCCTTTCTTCTTCCAATTCTTCATTCTTGGTTATTACCATTCTAAAATAATAACTCCTGTATCATATATATACTTTTATGTTATTATAAATATGTTACAACCATATTCAGTATTCTATCCATCCCTTGAATAACATGTCACCATACGTGCGTACGTAGGACTTACAGTCTCCACATCGTGGTGTAATTGTTATTCTATAAATTATTATTTGGATGGGTATAATAATGATGTTTAATTCATATAAATAATAAATATAACAAGATAATTATTATTTATATATGATATACCAACCAATTATATAATATTTTAACATCAAAAGAATGATATTGTCTCTTGTGCGTACATATGGACTATCGTCTCCACGAACGCGATGAGATTCATTCTCCATCGTATCCATTCAAGTCTAATTCTCATTTGATGATTAATAATAGTATCTAAGGACTTGATATCACTATGGATATGATTAAGATACAACCTATCTATGACAAACATGGATTACGTAACAAAACATATAAAATAAAATGAGTAAGTTAACACCTGAAACAACGATAATACTAAGATATTATTAACAAATCAATGTTAAAAGATCATATATGATATCATATTAATGTATATTATTCTTGTATAATTTAATAAAAATTATTTCACCATTATAAAGAAGGTTAACCTAACCTCAACCAAGGAAAAGTACAAGGTAAGGGTTCATTTCTCAATCTCTTCATTATCCGAGGTTGTTTATACGTAATAATCTACTGGGATCTCTTTATCATCCACATCCATGTTTCTTTAAAATGTATTTCAATTTTTTTTTAATATTTACCAGAATATGGGTTAAATTAATTTATACCCTTTTTTGAATTTTTATAAGAGGTTTGTAAAGGAATCTTTCCGTCGTTTTCTAAAAAAGGTGCTTTTTAACATTTTCAACAGAATTAAGGTAATAATGTTTTCTTTAACTTATACGGCAGGTACGACTATTTTTTGCCATTATAAAATTGTTGAAGCTTCCCTTACAAGCTTGTAAGAATATTTTCAATGAAACTGTTTTATTTTATAAATATATGACTCTTAAATGATTTCAAAATAGAAAGAGATATTTCTCTAAAACGAGTTTTGATTTCATCTATGTCAACATCCTTTGATGGATTTTATGCTTATTTGATGTTGATTTATTATGATACAAAACTTCTATATTGTATTGAAGTTTTTGTGATATGTTTGACTATGGATATTTTATTTTTATACCATTCATGGTTTATGGATGATGTTTTTACATTTCGTATGATAGTTTTAATATGAATGTTTATGTTATGTTTAAACCTTTTCATATGGGAATGCATTGGACTTAATATGTGACGGGTGGAGCCCGCTATAGCTTCTCGATGCATCAGTAGGTCTCATGAGACAAACTAGTGTCTTGGCACAAGGCCATGGAAAAATCTTATTTGTAGTCATGGCACGAGGCCTTGGCTATGTGGTTATGATAGTCTTGCATTATGCATTCCATCATTATGAAAGTGGTTATTGATATTGCATGTGATTATTCGATTAGTAGAATATCCATGTGAATAAGTATGTGGCATTATTTCATTTTATTTTTTCCATACTATGTTGAAGTTCAAGTTTAAAAGGATTTTTTTATTTATACATTGCCTTAAATGTTATTCTTATTTATGAAAGTTTCCACTATATTGTTATCCTTACTGGGCATTTGAGCTCACCCCTTTTCTATGTTTTATTTTTCCCATGATGTGAAGAAGTAAATTATGAATTACCTGCAGGGATAGCATGAGGGGATAAGAGTGTAGACTATAGAGACTATGTTGTTGTTGTTTTCATTTTTATGATGTAATGTAAAACTTTATGATTATATCTAGCGTTTCCAATCCTACTAAACTAATTGGTCTTTCGAGATTTGATCTTTCTTGTGATCATGCCAATGTTATGTAATAATGTACTGACTCTAGGTATCTGGGGTCAAGGCATTACAACAATTTCCTCACTCCATGACTTAAAACTACACAATACAAGGTCCTCACTACATCACTTAAAACATTACAGTACAATGTCCTCACTGTATGAATTAAAACTACATAGTACAATTTCCTCACTGCATGACATAAAACATCACTATATGATGTCAAAAATTATACATTCTAAAAACTATTAACAATTTATTATACACAAAATTTTTGTATAAGTGATTTTCCTATTCATGACATATGTTGGCTTAAATAACCCTTTATTCTCAAAATCCCTTTATTTGAAAAAACCACCCACTATGGCCTTGAGTCACCAAAATTTTATTTTCCCTAATCTATTAACAGTAAAGTGTTAAATTCTTAAGATCTATTTTTCTTGACTATGTAGTGAATGTCCTTAGGTGTCCTTTCATAAAATTTGCCTATATAATGGGCATGTCAATTGAAATATGACACTATTTGTCTATGCAACATATTCTCTAGTTCACCCTGCATAACACAAATCCGGTAACGAATCTGTCAAATATTGGTAACATCGTTCTTGGAAGAGACTCCCCTAATATTGATACATGTTTTTGGTTTTGTGACCATAAAAATCATGGTTCTAGATTCCCCTTGGAATTATCTAATAAATGTTAAAGTAATTCTTAACCACTGAGTCTTTTTTGGGATCTAATTTCAAAATTTATATTCAATGCTATTAAACCTCAAACATTATCCCAATATAGTACAACTTGCATGACATTAAACTGCTAATGAAAAAAGGCGTGGTACTCTCCTGATTGGGAACCCACAATGGTCACTCTAAACAAAAAGTTGCGTCCCAGCTTACTAAACGTAAATTTTTTATGATTTATGTAATATTGAGAAATAAAAAGTCAAAATATACAAATTTTGTAGGGTTGTCCATATAAACTTAGAAAAACTTAAACTACACTTACTAGGCCCAATGGCATAGTTAAAACAAAAGGAGATAGAGAGGATGAAAACACAGATGATTGTAGTGAAAATGATTTTCATTTGTAAAAAAAACTTTTCACAGAGGAGCATCCCCAAATTGGATTATCTATATTATCAAATATCACAAAATGTTTTATACATAAATCCTCATTTGTTAAATATCCTCTTGAGCCCCATCAGCTACCCTTTGAAGCTCATTTAGTTGTCCATCCCTGCTCTCTTCCGAATGATTAAGTGCTTATTTAGCATCTGCAATGGATATTTCACTATCCTTCTGGACATACCCTAATGAGATATGAAGCCATTCATGCTCCCCTGAGATAATATCTAATTCATATTGAAGATGTAGATGATGTACAATATTTTATTTGATCTTCTGTCTTAGCTCTTTCAACATTACAGCATGAATAGCCTTAGCTCGGGAAAATGCTGCTTGAAATTATTCGATTTTGACAATCAGTTTATCTTTTATGAAGTCCTGCCCAAGATTTTTTTCTTTCTACCTCCTTAGAAAAATCACTTTCACCATGGTATTAATTTCATGGTATTCAAAACCACTATACCCTAAAATGATAAATAGATATGAGAGTCATGGAATTCATGAAGGCAGTTCCTCATGGGGCATCTCGGATATTATCTTTCATATATTCGGCCATGGTTTGCGATGTGAAAGATGAAGAGCCTTTTGTAGTTCTAGGTCTGATTCAGAATCACTATCATAAAGAACAAATTATTTTTGGATTAATTCACTTAAATAAGGCCCCTATTCTAATCCTTCTTGATTAATGGATGATTCACCTTCTAGTACTATTTGGGCTCATGTAGAGGCTTCACCTCCGGTCCTAGCCATTGATGTTGATTTCCCAATATTTTAAATCATAAATTGTGGTTGTGGTGACCTTCAAGGGATAACAAAAGTGAGTGAAATCACAATATCAATATCTTTTACCTAACAATAGGTTATAAGCTTAATAAGACTCCTCCCCAATATTCTCAATTTCAACTTTTTTTGTCTCTGGGTGTGGAGTTTAATCTTAAATTGGCTAAGGATCTTCAGAATGAATCTCAGGAAGGTTTTTTGTATCATGACTCAACTGAGCCAATGTATCTACAATGATGGTGTTGACATTAATATCAAAATTTCTTTCAAGTATCATTAGTGTATCAATTTCTTTAGATGGAACTAAATTTTTTAACCAAATATGGTTAGAAATTTAATCATAAAAAGATGAACATGATGAATTATGAAAACTCATATACAGTTTATTCAATATAAAGAACTCCCAAATCTTCTAAAGCATTTGATATATTAACAAGGTCTGATACATCTTCAAAATACATGATGAGGTTTGTCATATCATCCAATGATATCCCTGATCCAAGGTTAGAGTCACCTGTGGGAGCACTCGTCATGTTTTCTTCGCAACCTTCCTTCAACAACTTTTGAACCTAGATATCTTCCTCAACAACAGTTGTGGGGTCAATGCCAGTTGTTTTCGGATGTTATAGTGCATGTGGCTAACATAAACTACCCCAAAATGGAAATAAGTTTTTGTTTCATTTGATCTCGTATAATTCATTATTTATTTACAAGAAGAATCATCTCATTTGATAGTAGGAACGAGAGTAGTGCTGGGAACATATGTTGCCTCCTTTGGCCTCAACGCCTCTTCAAGAACCACTAGATTAGCAGGAATTTGTGCTTGTTCAGTAGCAACCTCCATGGTTCTATGAATCTTATCTGTATTGTCTTTAAAAGAAGAAACAAAAGAAGCCCCTATAATCTTAAAATTTTAAACACCTTTTCATGAATAAAGGCCAAAATTTATGTTGATCAGGAAGGCTTACCACTACTGAGAAAGCATTTAACTATGGATTTCTTTCATTGACAATTTTGTTTCTTCACCTTCTTAGGGGGATTGCATCATCATCTCCAAAGACATGTATTGGAGACGATAATACCCTTTCTATATCATCCTCCATGGCCTTTTGGACTGGAGATATTTGTCCTAATTCGTGAGGTGCTCAGGTAGCTCCAAGAGAATTACCTGCTGGTCTATATCGCAATGAGGGAATTTCAGTTGAATTTACGTTAACCAATGGCATGTTAAAAAATTATACGTTCTATGAGTAAAAAAACTTTGACCAAATATATATTTCAAAGAATAACATAATGTGAAAAAAGGAAACTTCCGTCTTCAGGATCTACAAAATCATGCCATTATTCATCTATTGAAGGACCAATCCCATTAGTGGTACCATGATCTATCAATTCCTTCACTCGCTTTATGGTGGGAATTGATTCATCGATTGTATATATGGCCATTTCTACCTCTCATATGTAAGTTCTAACATTATTGGGATTGTACATAAATAAAATGTTAGAAGAGTCCCATAGATCCTCTACTATTGGAATATGAATCTCTTTATGCAGATCTATCTACATGGTTTCAGCATCACAGTATAAACATTTCCATGTTTGAATAGATTCTAGTTGTAAATATTTAGAGTACATGTGAGAGGGTAGTGAAGAGGATCATGCAGACTTGAATTTATGTTTCTTCCCAACTTCATCTGTCATGGATGAAGGACGAGAAACTGGGACTCGTCGATCATTAAAATGATGGAAACTAGATCGCCTTGGTACAACCTCAGTAGAGATCGATGGGGTGGATCTCTTATCTATGGCAGGTGGATTATATATGGCACGAGGTCTCTTCCATGAATTTGGAGCCTCATCACCTACACCCTCTGACACTAATGAGTTGGCCCCTGATGATGAAGAGTTGCCTTCCAAACAACAGGGTTCCATCCTACAAATTATATTTAACTCCGCACGAGAGAAATCTGGTTTTAAAACCCCTTTAGGGTAGGATGTGACCTAGTTTTAGGCATACCAAACAGTCAGTCATCTTTCTACATCAGCAATAGGTAAATTAAATACGGCTCCAGTATTACCTAAAGATGTCAGCAACCATAGTTGTTGGGAAACCATAATAAGTTTCTCAAATTTGACATGAAAGGGTGGTGGGTACATTATTTTATTATAGATATTTGAACTGATACAAAAATCTATAGAGAGTATAGGCCTCACATATAATATCTCTGTCAATCCTAGTGGCCAATACGCTATCTTTGAAAGATATCATGTATGCCCTCAACTCTAAATTGGTCATCCCATTATCAATGAATTTCCCAGTAGGCGGATTCCCATAAGGAAAGAAATAAAATTCCTTAAACACACTAAATCTACCCTTGATATCATGAGAATTCAGGGAAAAGGGTGAGATATCAGAGAAAGCTTTAATAGATGGTCAGAAAGAACTTCCAAAGACCTGTACCCCACTTAGTACAACATAAGTTCGGAAGTGAGTAGTGATCTATCCCTATAACACCTAGAATGGACCCAGTAGTCTAAAAGGAGACTTACCTATGTAAATATTATGTAAACTCCTATGAATATTTTCAAAAACAGTAGTGGACAATCCTATCATCCTTTTCTCATCCATCTTGGCTGTGATAATAAAAGTTCATTTCCTTACACCTCCTTTGGAATCTCAGACCGAAAATAAGTACACACTGAGCCCCATGGCTGTGAAACCTGCCAAACGCGTTTTTGCAGAATTTTTTGGATTGAATTCATATCCCCACTTGTTAAACTCCCTTTTCTATAATTTTAACCAAAAGGGGTCAGGTGTACCTCTTTTAGCTGCATTTGGATAGATGGTTGGGTGAGTGCAGGTGGGCCCCTTTTCCTTCTTTATTACTAGGAATATTTCCATCCATTCATCTGGATGAATATCCCTCCTAGTGTGGGACTTTGTGGTGATCATATTCTTTATTTTTTTAAATATTTATATCAACTCATGAACAAGAACTGGTGTCTGCATATTTCTATAGATATACAGAGGCAAATATGTTCTTTGAGGAAAGTTGATGTTATATTTATTTCAATATTTTTTCTAGTCTGGAAGTGTGGTGTCAAAAACATTATAGTAGTCTCGAATGAAAACGTTCATCATGTCATTAGTCCCCTTACTGGACATTTCATCAGTGGTTTTGATTATTTGGGGAGCCATTGAACCTCCATAATGATCAAAAAGTCATCTTTTAAGTAAATCCATTCTTGATGTTTGAAAATAGAATTAAAAAATTGTCAAATGCATTATGGTGAAAAAGTATAAAACAAAGTGCACAAATGTATGATGGCACACATGTGTGGTTCCCTAGTAAGTGAGTGCAACTAAAAACATAAAAAATAAGCATATCAAAAACAGAAGCTTCCAAACGAGGAAGGATTTGCGTGACGAGAGGAAAAATTTCCCAAATTCATAGAATTTTAAGAGAAGTGGGTCCACTATATATAATAGATGCAATTCACCTTGCACGCCAGAATACTGCGTGATGAAAAATGGAAATACATGTGAAAAAAGAGGACAAAAAACATGAATAAAAAATGATTTTCAATGAAATGATCATTGTATAACCATAGTCAGGCCAAGAGTCCATCAACATGCAATCAACTTGCACGCCCCCATATGTCGTGCAATGTACTTGTGTGCCCCCATTAGGCACACAGTCTACTTGTGATCCCAATTTGATTTCACCCAAGGTCACTTATTGGTCTATAAATAGACCCTTGGGGGCTCCATTTATATGGAAAAATTTCCTTGAAGCCCAATTGCTACTCTGGTTTCCCTAGTGCTTCGTCCAAGTCCTCTGAAAATTTCTAGGTAGATCCTTGACACCTAAAAGGTGAGTAATTTAAGGATTATGATAGCACTGAAGTCCTTTTAGTTTTCAAAATCTATTACACATGGGTGCCTAAAGTGCCAAACCTACCTAAAATAAGAAACACTTGTGTTCCACTTATTCATTTTATAGAAACTTGAGCACTCCACTTCTGGGATCACCTATGAATACTATTGAAATCTTGATCCAAGTCTCACCCATGTATTACCAAATAGGTTGATCATCACATAAGTGAATACCAGGTCGCCCAAGTCTACTTGAATTCCCATACCTATGCACCATTATCTACATGGGCTCCCATTTTTGATTCACATACTATCTTTAGTCTACAATCCGTCAAGCCCTCCTCCAATTCATTCATGGCAAGGATTATTCTTCATTGGATCCCCGGACTAAATAGTGTTATTTTGTGACCTCCACCAAAACCTCATGACCTTTAAAACCTCTGGGAAAGGCACAACAGTGTGTTTCCTATTTGGGATTGTATATCTACAGTCATAGGTTTCCCACATTTGTTTCACAAAGGGGATATGATTCATGGAGTATATGTGGGTTTGTATATCCGTAGTCACATGGAACTTTCTCCCATGAAAAGTGCTGGGAAGTTCTCGGTTTTGAGAATAATGGATTGGGTCCTAACCTCTCCTTTATCAATGTTCCAGAACCTCTAATTTCTGGTTGGGATAGTACAGTTCACAAATTGATTTTCCATTCATGATAATGAAAGGTATCCTTCCCCAACCAGGGAAAAATTTTGGGTAGAAATCCTGGTGTAATCCCATTACCTGGATCCCTTTTTATTTTCATTGGACCCATGTCCAATGTAAAGTGAATGGAAAGAGGGATCGTCACCTCACCCTCTTCCAGGGTCATCTCGACCTCATCCACCATCACTGCCGTAGGCACACCCTCTTCCACCAAAGGAGGAGGAAAAGTGTGGGTGCCTTTGTTGAATCATTGACATCCACATATTTTTCACACCGAGTTTGACTCACACGGTCATATATATTTTTCTGGGACACAACATTTGCACAAACGAATGAACAACTAGAACTCTGATTCCCACCATATTCAGGGTACATAGGAAGCCTTCTCAAGGCATGAGATCATTGGATATACTTTTCAAGAATCCTACCCTAATTCCATTAATCTAAGCATACTCCTTAAATATAAGCACCACATTAAACCCCAAAATCATCATGGCATCTTTTTATGAAGTATGTACAAAATCAATTCCCTCAATGGTTTATAGTCTCCTATGAGACTTATTGAACTATGTGGGCTTTTATTCCCATCCACATGAGATAAATACAAAGCCTCCTTGAATTTAAAACCCAACACTTCAAATCAACCCTATTCCCATTGGGCCATATCCCCAATAGGGTCCAATATTACCTGGAAACCCATATCTTTTTCAAGTTCCTTGGGCTGCATCGGCATAAGTCCTACACCAAACATTTCATAAGAACCTTTTGCTTATATTTTTACACCACATGACATTAAAATTTAAGGATATGTCCTCATCACAAGACCTTAAATGGTATTATGTTTTGCATTAAGTGGTTCGGAACTCCAAGTGTTTAGATTCATTTCACAAGGATACATAGGTAACCTATTCTATGGGTATGATACAAATATCAATACAAAATATTGTCTCCCTAGATGACAAAAAATTCTAGATTCCCCCACTGAGTAGATTAAAAACCCCTATCACCATTACAGTGATTATAAGAAACTATAAATTATATATGAGATGATACCATTGATGGAGAATGTTGATTACATACAGATATCTCTATTTATGAAGAACATTGAATACAAATTGATGATTCCAAATTTTACACATGTTAATTAGTAATTGTAAATTCCATGGGAAACATATGTTATACATGGTGAATTAATAATTATTCATGAAAATATCTTAAATATATAAAGAGTGTCCTAGAGTAGAAAACAATTCCTCCCAAAAGGGTGTGATGAGTTCAGCCTGCCATTCTCTCGACCTATGCATGTTCCTAAGCATCGTAAATTTCAAACTTAATGAACCCCTTCCTTCATAAACCAAGTCCCTTTTGGATAAAGAACTATTTTATGTTTCCGTTTCCATGAAAAAATCCAATGGAAGCCTCCTGGAAGTAGTGATTCTTAAAAATAGAACACACATTTCTAGGAACTACGAAAAAATGATGTGGTTGTATTAATGGGATTACCCACATCCCTTTAAATTAAAATCACATAAATCTATAAATGAAAAGGTTTTTTAGAAATCATGAGATTATTTAATATAATTTTACTTTCATCACGTGGATTATTATAAATAAGTTACCAAAATTGATTGGTATCTATATCATGTTGATTGGGTTTTTATGTGATTAAACTTATACTAGTAGAGGGTGTTATGGATTCAAGAATGAGAATAGTGTGAAACCCCCTAAAACATCAATATGAATTATATTTAAGACATTTTTAATACATTATAGGTGTGTTAGTTATGCTCACAATGGACAATATCATGACACGGTGGATGAGCTCCCTTGATTTTTGTGCTTGAGGAAGTGTTTTTTAATTTTTGTGGTAGTTTATAACTCAATTTATTTATAGGTTCATGTGGTGGTGGGAACAGTTTTTCAGAATTCATGTGGATTATGGATGATGTTAGATGATGTGACGATGTCCCTGACAGAGGATAGTGAAGTGGTTGTGTGGGGTGTGGTCAAGATGAGTTTATTGGCGATGATGTACTTAAGATGATGTTCTTTTAATTACATACTTATGTCCCATGTATGTTTAATGTAGTGAATTTTTGTTTTATGATAAAATTTTTGTTTCCAATTATAAACCATAACCATAAATATGATATTGAGGATTAGGGAGTGGGAAAGAGAAGTAGAGATCTTGGGATACTGCCTTGTTGAAATTCTGTGGGTAGGATGAATTGAAGTTCTTCACTGGGACCTTTAGCACTGATTATTGGGATTGGTTAGAGTAGTTTGAGGTTGGTTTTGGGTTGGTGAATACCCCGAATGGCTTTTTATTATCCTTGGTTGTTGTATTATTTTGGAAATTATCTTAGAGATGGTGGAAGATGAAGTGACGTGATTTGGGAGAGTTAACATAGGGAATCTTATAGAATTATTAAAAGAAGGTTTCATTTCATGAATTTAATTAAACAATCATTTGAAAGATCATCTGGAGCCTCAACATTGATATGAGAGAGGGAGTAGATTATTGGTCTACTATTTGGACATGATAACTTGGTTCCAATGTTTTCTACCTGGGAAGAGAGGTCAAGTGCAGTTTATTGAATACACCTTGAGACAAAAGATTTTGAATTCCACCATGATTTTTCTTTTTCTATTACAATAAATAGAGAATTATTGGGAAAATATTAAATAAAAATCATCTTTTGTGAATGAGGATTATGGGGAAGATCCGTCTTAATTGGTTGGGAATCTAGAGTTGAATGATTTTAGTTGTGTGTATCTCGCTTCATAGAGGAATATAGTGAGGTAGTTTGGTATGGCTAGACTTTGACTTGGATCTCTAGGGTTGAGTGGTTAGAGGTGCCCTAGGACTATTGAGTTGACCACTATTCAGTGTGATTCAATGGGACCCTATCAATATTACCATCCCTAAGTTCAATATGTTACTCATTCATCAGTGGAGAGTTTGAAGAATGATAATGTCTTAGTTTAATTGTACTCCCTTCACTAAATCCTTATAGTAGATTTTGAATATTATTTTGAAATGTCATTTAATAAATTAGAAATTAATGTGTTTTTTGTTTTTATGAAATTTTTTGGGGTGAATATTCTAAAATAAAATGGAATATTTTATATAATCTATATAAATTATTTACTATGGTGTGGATATGTTGAATCCATCTTAAGATGGAAAGATTATTTAGGGAGAGTTTTTCATGAGTGAAGGGGATAATGCAGTATTGGATACTTTTAGACATGGTGTTCTGTTGAAGTGGTATCTTATAGGGAAGTGTTTATGATTTATGGGATTTATTATTAATCTAGGTTTTTTTAATTCTAGAGGATGAGAATAATTTTAGAGGTGCCTAATATAAAGGACAAACCCATTCCATCCTATTCCCTTTCCTTATTTGGTTGTTGGATTCATTTCAGGGGATCATAAAGGTTTTTTAAGTATTGAGTTAAGATTCGGGACAATCTTGGGGTTACCACACCACAGATATAGGCATAGTGGATCCCATGTTTCTATGGACCATTTTAAAAATTGGATATGTGGTTCTTTTTATTAAAAAAAATTTAAACATCTTCCCAAGAAATTTTATAGGGGATTCTATTTGAGAGTTCACACTGTATAAAATAGGTAGTGTGAAAATGACTAGTGTGGGAATGGAGTTGACTGGGGCACATTAATGGCTCACCTGTGTAACATGGGGAGCTAGATCTCACTACAATATAATCATTGACATTGTGAGGTAAAAAATAAAAATTAATGTTAACCAAACTGTGGAGGTTGGATGTGGTTGTGGTAAAAGTGTATTTAAAATAGCCTTTTTAAATACATTTAATGGGAGAAAACAACAATGGGAGATTCAAATATCCTTTAACCAAAGGAAATCATGATCTGGTGGGATGTTTCCATGCCATTTTGATACACATCAAGATTCATCAATAAATATATGACCCAAACTTCCTTATCTTGATTTACCTCCTTCCTCTCAAAGAATTGTCCAACGCTAGACTACCATGGTGCCCCCAAATCTTCTATTTTGAAGATATTAACTTCATGAATTAGGTATTTTGAATAAATTTGATTAAAATTACCTTATTCTCCCTTTCACAACCCTTTCAGTACTTCCACTTACATTTAGGTTCACTACGAAATGTTCATCTACTTTAGAAAGAGTTCTTAGTATGGTATAATAGTGGATTTTTGTAGATATATTTTGGAGGATTTCCCTTTGATATTGGTGAAGTTTTATCTCATAATTATTATGTGGCGATAGATCGTTCTCTTTAAATATAAATTCATGGTAGGGGATCTGGAGACTTATCTTCCATCTTTTATAGTTAATATTCCAAATTTTGTCGTTATGATTTCTATATATTACACTACTATAATATTTTTGGTGTTTAGGTTAATTGGATAGGGGATAACATATATGATCCTGCATTTAATAGAAAAGTAAAATTAAATAATGATGGAAAATGATTAAAATATGTGTGGATGTAATGGGATGGGATGTTTCCTGTGGATTATGATTTTCATGATATTATTCTGAGCTGATTATGATTTATCAATGTGTTGATGATATGATTTAATTCTTGTTATTGTTACCTAAAAGCATTTTCACCACCATGAATGGATAATTACTTCAACTTGGTAATGGATAAAGGGTTTGGATAATGTCTAATTCATTGTTTAAAAAACTGATATTTTTTTATACATTGCATGTCATGGTTTTATTTTTCCTCCAAACAAATGTGGATAAGGATAGTTAATGGGTTTAAATGGGTAATTGTAAAATAGAATTAATATATTTTTCATAAGAATAATTAATTCTTTGGGAACTTGATATTGGGATGGAATTAAAAAAATGGAATTTTTAATAAAAATTACAGTTATTTCAAATTAATAAGAAAGGTTGATATACTTATTTTGGAATAGACATAAATATATTGTGAGAGTTTTTGGATTGAATTATTATGTTTTCATGGGTTAATGAGTGGCCTAATGAACATAATGATGTTGGTAAAATGGTAAATATATTTTTTGGGATTGTTATGAATGATATGAATTATATATTATTTTTATTTCATCCTTATCTTGTGTTAGTTGTACTTGAGATGATATTTTGACATGGAAAGTATTTATTACTATATTATTATTTGGTCATATGATGGATGTGGTAGTGATTATTTGATACAGAGAAAGTGGAATTCTTGTGATAGATATTCATGGCATAATAACGATATATGGTGGTGGTTCTTTATGGTATGGGGATGACACAAAGTTGGTTCCTCATATATTCAGGATATGCTACTATAAAGAATAAGATGTATTAGTAGGGATTTAAATAAAAGGATGAGATAATTAGGTTGATGAAATTTGGGTTTATGTTACCATAATAATTAATTATTGGTGGGATGGGATATGTTATTGGTTCCATGTAATGAGGTATGCAGTTAGTTTCAAATGATGTAACACCTATTGGTGATGTTATTGAAGGAAATGAAATGTGGTGTCATGGGAATGATTTTCAGCTAATGATATATTTCTAGAGTTGTCTCATAGTCATGTACCCACACTTATTAAGTATTTGTTCATACCATTTCACTTCTAGTTTGAGTGGGATATCTATTAATTTAAAGGTTGGAGTTGGGATTATTCTTTAGGGGACCAAGGATGATATTGGTTTTGATAGAATTCATTGTGTTGTTTCTACTTCTAGTGTGGGTGTTGAATAATGTTGGTTTAGTGGAATTGAGATTTTATTATGGTGGTTATTCATTCATTTTTAACTCCTTTTCTCTTGTATGCTTTTTTGAAAATTTCTGACATGGTCTACATCACTCTTTCTTATTATTGCTTATTTATTTCAAAAATATGATGATCTATTTTGAGGGATAGTTCTATTTATTACTCCCATGTTCTAACCCCACCATTTTTTTCTAGTGTTTTCAATATAGAATAATAGGGTTTTATGTTGTTTTTCAAGTTGTTTGGTGAGAGTTATAGGATTCTTGTAGTTTTCATGAATTTCAGGCATGCATTTAAAATTTAGTTTATTTAATTTACAATAAATTTCTATTATAGTAATGGAGATGATGGATATTTCTTTCCTTTTTAATTATATGGAGTTTCCTTACTTGTTTTTATGTCTTCCTTACCAATAATTTAATGTGTAATTCCAATCATTAGAGTTTTATTTTACCCTTGGATCCATCCACTAACCTGTGGCTTATTAGGTCTAGTTTCCATAGTCATTACATAATTTTATCCAATATCAACCCAAGAGGGGTGCCTTTGGAGGGAGGGTGCATGAGAAAAGAGGTCTAAAAGACATTAATTGATTAGAATCTATTATTTCTTGAATAATGGTTAAATGATCCATATTTATTAATTCATTGTACTACATTATTAGGCTTATACACCCATATCCATAATTTTTAATAACATTTCATCGTAATAAGAATATATTTAAAAAATCATACATATTATTATATTTGTATAATAATATCGATTGGATTTATAGGCTTAATGAAACCAAATTATCCTAATAACAAATATTGTCTATATGAAGTGAGATATAACTCATACCTAGAATATTTGAAAATTGAAAAAAGTGGAAAGCTACTAGATTTATAGGTATTAATTTTCCAGAAAACCATAATTGTGAAATCCTTAAATATATTAGTTTCAATTTATACATTGTTTAGTGTTACTACTAATGAATAATGTTATAATACTCTATGTTGATAATTCACATACACCTTGAACATCAACGATATAAATAAATTAATCGATCTAAATTCAAAAAAAGAGTATTCCATTATCGAGCATTTTTATATACGAAATGTGATAACATTATTGGAATGTCCCCACTTATTTATCATGGTAGCATAGCCATGATCTTTACTCATAGTATTTTTTTGTCTAGGATGTTAATTCCCTTTACGAGGCATATTCTTGAAGTACTTATTATAAAAAAATACCAACCTCAATATTGTTGAAAAATTAATTCTTGCAGAAATACTTTAAGAACTCATCTTTCGGACATATTGGCTCACAATTTCATTATAAATAGGTCCTTATTTTAATCTCTATTGACATTATTATGATTTTTGAACACTTTTCACAAAATAATCCTCTCCCACTTTTTTGAATAACATTTCTCGAGTGATTCATTGCATTTATTTTATTTTTTTTGACATTGACATATATTTATTAGTTTCTATTTTTTATTTGAGATACCAATACTATACAATCTTTTTTTAAATTTTTATTTAATACATAAAGAGATATTTTTATATTTTAGAACATCATGTCCACCTTTACTAAACATCCAAAAATTTCTTTATACCTATAAATATATGGAATAACAAGTTATTTATTTACATGTGGATTTATTCCGTTGTTAATATTTCTAATTTTTCTCTATGGGACATCTAAAGACCCTAATGAATAACATTCATAAACATTATAGTTATATTCATATGATATAATGGATATAAAAACCTTTTGTTTTAGTAGTAGCAGTTTTTAGTTCATATTTATTTTTACCTTATGAGTAAAATACTTATAATGGAATACACTTTTTAAATCAATCCAAAAAAATAGATTCTATATCCCAAATATTCTTAATTTTTTTACTAATTTTTACCATTTTTTTAGAATCTATCTATATGAAATACACTTAAAAATAAAACTTTTTCTACTTTAAGTATCATAACATAGAAAATATCAACTCTAGTAGAGATAAACATTGTTTAACATGATGTGTGGATGTTACAAGACTAAATAATAAATCTCTCTACCTCATGAGATTCACAATCTCCAATGTTCTAGGATAAAATGAATTAAAAAATTACATATAGTTATCGTTACGGTAACATGTTGATATCAACATTAATATCAATGATTTTTGGTTTAACATTATGATAATCAATACCTTTCCCATTATCTCCATAGTGGTTATTCATATTTCCATATATTCTTTCACTATTAAACCTAAATATTTAACAAAATGTATTGGTAAATATTTATTTTCCCATATAATTAGCTTTATCTTATATAGAGTTGAATTTTTAATTTTAAACATATATTCTCATCAAATCATACATGAACTAATTATATCAAATTTATAGTTTTCTATTTGTTTTTACATTATAATTATTGAAATAAACTAAAAATTTATTTTAAATCAATTATGACTCTATATATTCCTAATCATAAATCTGATTTTAACAAATAATAACATTTATTACATAACATAGTTTTCATTATATACAAAAAAATCATATAATTGAAACATTAGTATATTTCAAAATTAATACAATGGAAAATTGTGAATAATATATCAATAACTATTTAAAACATATTAAATATATATCAATAAATTTATTAAATGTTTTTATTCTATAATATATTAGTATCCATGTATTTTTATATCAAAATAATGGGGCATCCTAGAAATCCCAATGACGTGAATCTCGATAATCAGGGTAGTGAATTTTGAAATATTCATCCATATAACATGATATAATTAATGAAATAATTATAAAATGTGGTAAGGATCGTAAAAAATGATATATACGAAATTCATGAAATTTAGAACATGAAAAACATGTCATCTGAAGAATTATAATAATAAGACTATCATATATTCCATGGTATAGAATGGGATTCTATGACATGACTACTGATAAATGCCATGATATTTTGATGATTTCTCAAAAACAAATCCCATGAGATAAAACATTACCCCATTCAAATTGGTGATATATAATTTTTAGACCACCAATCACATAACACATCTAATATTAAATTCATTATTTTAAATATATATATATATACATGGGTTAATAAAAAATTAAACATAACAAAGAATTAATCATCAAAGTAATCCCCCAAGAAATGTATATAGGTGTAAACCTATGGAATTGTTATTAAATGGATGAAGACGATATTTGTTTATTTACTATCAACAAAATTAAAAATAGAGTATTCATATTACAGGGTACATGATAATATTAAACTTCATTAATCAATGATATTTAAAATGATATTTTAAAAGGGTTATCTTTAACAAAACTGAATTTAATGGGAATGGAATTGGAAATAATGATTTATAGGGGTGAAATACCATGTCTGTTGTTACCAATATGGCCTAGAATACCCAAATAGTAATAGAACTGGGTGATCCATGTGATCTTACGAACACCTCTCCTTATGCCATTGGATTACCATTAGCATCTAATGTTAATGAATATGACATTGTGAGAATATACTCTTAATATCTTCAAAAAACAGTAATAAATAATAGTACTATCCATAATATAATTATTATCATTGTAAAAAATGTATATCTCTAATTCAATTATAAATTTTGGGAATGAAAACACTATGGTATAAGTAAATGTATACATATAGGTTATATAGTCATTCACTAGTGAAATATAACCCAATAGGTTGATCATATATTATATAGGAATAATGATAGGTTATATAAAAACAACATTCGAGTACCATCTTTGGAATCACCATAGAATTATCTCTATATCGCTTGTGAGATCCTCCATTTTTATGCCTCTACTAAGGTCACCACTCCAAGATATATTCTAATCAAAATATATTAATATCCATCAGGGTTTACGTGAATGGTGTGGGCATAAAACTCAGTAGGACACCACCACTGATGACCCAAATAAAAACCAGTATGTATAAAAAAATAATTTGATGGATGAAATTATTTCACAACACATCCCATGAATACACCTATAGAAACATGGGGTACTCTATATATCAACTTAATGGAAAAATAAAACATGTTTTGACCATCACTGGAGTGAGGCAGATACACATGTAATCATCTCACAACTTGAGGATGACTTGTTCATCATCTCCAAAAACACCAAAATATATAACAAATATCTCCATTGATATGAGTATGAGAGAAAAATTCACCACCCCTCTTGTCCAATAAAATAGGTGAATAGGCCATTACCATGATCATCCTTAAAGGGAAATAGATTGACACCACTCATCACATCTCTTAGTGAATGGGATATTGTATTATGTAAAAATATGGGTGAATAGGTTGTCACCCATATCTAATAATTAAATGTTGAAGGGTTCATAAAAAACCTCAATATAGTGGTGAATAAATCATTACATTGTTTCAAAAAAATGGCGAAAAAATCACTATGAAGGACACCCTTGGTAAATAGAAGTATCATTACTAATTAGATCAGTATTGGAGAATGGTTCATCACCAATTGTTTCAGGATGAAAGTGAGTAGGAAATCACAAATCAAATTAATAAATGAGAATGATATATCACCAATACTGAATGAGATATTTCCAAATCTAACAATATAAGGTGAACATTTTATCCCCGTATCAAACAATACAAATGTGAATGAGATATCTTTATAATTACAACTTAGAGTTTAATGAGTTATCACAATTTCCATAAAGCATGGGTAGTGGGATATCACTTCATGAATTATATCTAGGTGAAAAAGTCATCGCATTTGGTGAACCATCTATCATTGATCAAAAATAAAAAAACGGTTAATAGTATATCACTTAAGATGAAGGGATATCACTATTATAAACAAAAATAAGGTGAATGATTTATCACTGAAATCCATATGAGTATGGATGAATGGATAAAACCCACTTGTAACTTTACTAAGGGGAACAAGCTACCACTGGTATATCATAATATACGTGGTTGAAATTTCAGTAAAAATAAAAAAATATTAAGGCTAAAAATATATTATCATATAAAAGTAATAATAGTAAAAACATAAACATAACCACAGTGAACATTTCTTCACCCATATAATTGGTTCATCAGAACCCCATCCACTCATTTGGATACCTATAGCCATGAATTTGTATAGGAAACATGTATATATCATGCATGTCCTCCCTCAATATATATTTACATCCAACACAATTACTTATATCCCATGGGTTATAGTAAATAGTGAATTTATCATAATAAACTACCCTCACAATGGATAGTTCAACACACAGCCTAACCCACATGTGAGTTTCCATTATAAAGGTATACATAATGACACTATATAGGTATAAAATAACTCATGTTAGGGACAAAGACATTACTCACAGTTCTATTCCCTAAAAATCCCACCACTTTTAAAGGAAACATGATCATTGATGGATATATGTTCATTACATATGATATAAAAGATCAATCATAGTCTAAAAAGTATATACACATCAATTAGTAAGTATAAAATCCAAATTTTATTTCATTCCTATTATCATAACATGATTGCATATTATCATACATCAATCTCATAATTCTATTAAATTTTACACCCTCTCCCATAGAAATCAATCTATATGAGTGTTTTTACTTCTAGAATTTTTTATGTCATTTGAGACATTGATTAGATATGTGCGTCCTCCTTGGTTTACAATTCCTCATTTACTAATTTTACTATATTTGTGACATATCCATCCATGAATATGGAAGAAACATATTACACTCTCTGATTCACTGTGATTAAAAAACATCAATATCTACACCTCATATAAATGAAATTACATGTGGTTATATTTATATTTCATCAAACTTACTTATCTAATCATAAAATCCACACATTATATGTTGATATATATAAGAAATGTAATATTTGGGACCACCTACCACGAACATAGTGTTATCTCCATTAGAAGGGATGCACAGTTCAATTTATCCAAGATAAAATAACCCACATAAATCCTTTATTTCATTCCTGAGACCCTATCTCATACAAGAGGATACAAAATAATTAAAATAAATTTATATTTAACTAAATAATTAACTCATAATCATCCAAGTGGTAAAAATGATAACATTTTCACCTATGGTATAATGACATCAACACATCAAGAAACACATTGGGGTTTAATCGAACACACCCCCAATTACACTTCTAAGTTTATCTCTAACATTTGACATTGATTAATCAATAATTTCCATATAAATTGACAGTAATCAATAAACAAATAAATATAGTGGATTATCTATAACAAAATAACTATCAACCATTTTCATAAAGTAAACACATACCTACTATTTACCTGGAATGTAAGAGGACTATAATTCTAAACTAATTCCACCATGATTCAGTGAAATTGGAAAAAAATATTTAATTTCAAATATACCTAAATAAAATAACATGGAGCTTTAGAGAATGAATAAGAAAAGGAATAGATTGCCTTATCGCGTCATGAAGAATTAGCCCAATCCAATCGATATGCAATGGGATGACCATGGAGTGATAAACTTGTGAGAATATACCCCCCATGGGATGATAATTAGAGATTAGAGAACCCAAAGGGTAGCTTTTTAGTTTTTAAAAACCAAAATTACCATTTCACCCCTGTTAAAAAACAATCCACATGCCTACTATATACCTGATATACCCTCATCGGGTACTCAGTGGCCTATTAAGGGCCTTCCTCTTAAAACCATTAATACTAGGTACCTAGTGTCCTATCACTAGTTACATAGGGGAAGATGATAAAATTTAAAATCCCACCTTCTGAAACCGGGTTCCTAGTGTAGTCCAATTGGGTACCTGGTGGCCACTAAAAACCCTTTTTATTAAACACCAATCCACCCCTCTAACACATGCAGCTATAAAATATCCTCTGAGCCTCTAACACATCCAAAATCAATCAATGTTAATGGTTTTTTCATAAAAAACATCTTCCAAATCAAAAAAATTTAAATTCATCTCAACTCCCATTCCACTAAATTATTTTCTGGATCCATGTTCAATGACCATCAAAAAATAATTCAGGAACAAAAAACTTCTCACAATTGGGAATTATACTCATTAATCCCTCATTAAGTTCATAATTCATAAAAATCAGACACATATTTCAATTTTTAATGTCCCAAATGTTATGGTAATAATTTAATTATACTTAAATAAGATAAAATAATAAAAACACAAATTCCTCAAGCTATATTATATCAAAAAATGTAAATAGTTTCCTAAATAAGACATGATAACCAATTGTACATGAGATACACTGATCGATACCCCATTACAAAAACAAACTACAAAATCATAATGAATCACACATCATAATATAAATAAATCCAATTAATTTATTAATATTCCATAAATTAAGTGAAACACATGAATCCCTAATCTAATATCTTATTATTTCAATAGTTGATGTCACTAGTCTGTTCCAATTTACTACTCAATTGATTCTAAATCCAAGGATTTTCTTCTTTTCCATATTTGAATATAAAGCCTCTTAAGAACACTATAAACATAACATAAATCCACCAAATATTATGAAAATCACCTTACTTCCTCCTAGTAATGTATTTTTACAGACCTAGGCCATCAACTAATATAAATATTAAATTCTTCATTAGTCATTCATAGAATCTGTTGAACTCAATAGACCACCAAAAAATTAATACCAAGATATGATGGTCATTTGTAGACTAAATACAACTAGTCCACTTGCATCTATGCGATGATGGACAACCTTAACTACCACTAGTCTAGGGATTTAAAACACATCACAACCAACATCCACTAAAATTATATAAAAAATGGGTTTGTAACCAGAAACTTAAAAAAATGAACCCTACCATGTGATTTTAAATATATTCATTAAAAAATACCGACATACTCATATTTCATCATCATATTATTGATAATAATCACATTCAACACTAATTATAACTTGATAGACCCATATCATAATCCTAACACTTGGATCTAAGAAACAGAGGTTATCCACACGATCAATGTCCTATTTGATCAAAATCTATAATCATAAAATTTATATTATAATGGATACATCTCAAGGATAGTCACACCACAAACTCTCATATGAATATTGGGTACATATTCACTATATATTCCAACCATCACATTAATAGTTTCATCTTTTCACCAGTGCCCAACTTCCTTCCATTGAGGAACACTCTAATTCTCTATCAATCATGTTGAATCATGAAAATCATTGGTGTTCAATACATATTTTCTATTATTCAACATGTTGTAACCAGAGGTCCAACGATACAACTTGAGCGGTGAATTTGGGTGACATGAAAATTTTATTCACAATTCATGTTTATTAGAAATTTCATCACATTTTTTAAGACACTATGAATCGATCATGATTATCGCACACATTCACACAAAAATGAATAAATATAAATATGCACATATAAAATAATTTTACTTGGGTAACTTTCATTGGGATACATACAAAAATCAATTATCAAATTCTTTTAATACTACAAATAGTTATTAATACACTAGTTTGTGACTAAAATATTTTGGACAACCACAGTTCTCATCCATGTTCTACTATATCTTTCTCTCTTCCATTCAATTTTATCTAATAGTTCCAAAAAAAAAGATAATATCTACACACAATTGATGATTACATAGATAACAACTATAATAATTAAATAAAAATGGTGGTCTCTATGATAAAGATTTAATTGCATACATATCTTTACTAAAAATCACAAAAAAATATTCACTGTAATGAATAGTCTTCAATGGAGTTCAATAAAATCTAACTATACTCCTTAATTCTTGACATTTACCAAAATATAAAAATGATACACAATCATTTACTCATTCTTGATATTCTTTATTCAATATATATTTTATGTTTGTTTCTATTTCATATGTGAAGTATATTTAACTTTACCATTGGAATTTCTAAATTTCAAAATTTCGTTTCTAATCATCTATCATCATCCTCTACTTAAAATCCATCAATTGGATCATTATAAAGAGAATAACTACCACACAAACCCAATGAAATTTCTAGAATACATTAAAAAACAATCTAAATCTTAATGTGAATTCAAATTCATCATTCTATTTGAATTATCATGATTCCATAAAAACATGAACTGAAAAATGTCATCATGATATGATAGATAAATTGAACTTTCACATGTTCTTTATTTTCTTTTTTTCATCATAATGTCATATATAACTCCACATAGTTATCATGATTATGTTGGATAAAATACTAATGAATAATTTTCATTGGCCTATAACATTCTTCACATCCTAATCATCATGGTTTGGTTCCAATAATCATGGAATTTCCTATATAGCATGGTATGATCAAATTATAGATATTATCGAACCCCACATTTATATTATGTGAATCACCTCCATGGTGAGGGAATCTCCAAAAATTCCAAAAAACTACAATTATTACAAAGTATATTTAGGATTTATCCAACATGTTGAGGCATGAAGGATCCTTAATATTGATACAAAACTCTTATGTTTGAAATATTTATAGTGTATCCAAACTCACCACAACCTAACCTACTCTTCTAAAAAACTACTATGGATAAATACTTACATTTTATTCTTAACCCTTATGTATCCTATTGAGCTTTATGAACATTCCATTTTTCACTGAGGTTATCCTTACATATAGGGTGAATTTACTATTACATATAAATGGCATGAAACTTTAACAAGTTCTTAGAGATTTCAGTTATTATAATGATACAGGTTCTCACAATATGATTTTTTATAACTTCTAAAACCTCCAAAATAAGCATGCAACAAACTCAGAGAACTTCTAGTCACATATAAAACTCCCTCAAAAGAATTATTGTTAATTTTAAATTGATAATAAATCAAATAATTAATCATGTGGTTGTGAAATTATACCCATTTGGATTTTGTCATTAATCCTCTATATTTAATCATTCCATCTAAGCTACATTACCAAGGATATTCTCCCTCTACATTCATTCTCCACATTTGGTAATAAAATTGAAATGGTTTATCTTTTTTTAGTTCAATTCACAACCAATAAATAATAAAAAATATACTTTTCTAAAAACTAATCAAAGAGAAATTAATAAATTTAATAAGCCTATGATATTCAATGTACAATGTAGGAAACTAGATAATAGGTGAGTGTCTATAATACTATCCTTTTTTCAATTGAATAACCTTATTTTTTCAATGAATTCCACATTCACTGTGTTTACTCATATATTCTTATTCCCAAAAAATACTAATCCATGATAAAGACAATCCATATCCAAATGTTTCATTGTGTAAAATTGGGATAGGGGATATGGAACCTATTTAGTCAGAGGAAATTTATTGGACTCTATGTGTTAACCTATTCCTTTCAAAACAAAGGCAAAACCAATGGCTTTGTTAAAATATGATACACTTGTTTTTAGTACCAAATTATTCTAATTGTACCATGTTATTTCCAAGATTCCTTTATATCATTGTAAAAAATCTCAATGCTATTTGTTTGAGTGTGTTATACAATATTTTTTATTAATTAAGTGACACTGTCGTTATCAAACAAAATTAAAATCAGTTATCATAAAAATTCTCTAATAACATTAAGCTTTTCCTTCATTCATATCAACTGTGTAAAATTTATGGTAGTTGGAATATATTATTTATCTACTGTACATAGCGATACATAATAATTATTCTCACACATCTTTCCAACACATTTTTCTCTAATAAAAAAATGACCATCAATTGGTTGATTTTTGATCTAAAAAAAATCCACCCTAATTGATTTATAAATTTTCCAAAAAAATAAATATCATGCATTTCTATAAAAAACAATAATATATTTAAATTTTTTCACTATACAACTTAGTGTCCAGATTACTATAGAAAGATGTTCTTCCTTTAGAAAAATATGAAGATGTGTTTTCATGAATTTATCATCAAAGACATCCGACCTTATTAGTATGAGATATTTTAGTCTACTAATAATATTACAATTCATTGTTGATTCCACTCCCTTACTGAATTCATGATTTCCATGTTTTATTCAACCTAGTTTTGGTATTGAAGCTAGTTTACATTTTCCAATCATAAACATCTTCAGTATCTCTCCTTCATATTTCAACTATGAGATGAATGGTAAAGCATACATTTGTTGAACATATAACTTAATAAAATAGGATAACTACTTAATCATAGGAATAAAATATTAAAATCACATAATATTTAAAAAAATCAATGAAATTCAATTTTTTATCAAAAAATATTTTATAATCCATATATACTATCTGCATGAACTACTCTTCTTATGAGATTTCCACATAGAGGTTGTGATCAACCCATCCTCTATTAAAATACACTATTCCGAGACATGGTTCGATACATGGATTCCAAAAACATGTTTCTTACATTAGGCTAAAAAATGCTTGTTTAAATATATAAACCATATACTCATTATTTATGAAATAATATTACCATGTTGTTTGATATAGACTTCTTAATTTAAGAATCCATTTAGAAGTATTGTCATCACATCCATTTGATAAAATCTGATCTTTTCTTATTGGACACCACTAAAAATATTCTTATATATTATATTATTTCCATAAGATAAAATGTTTTCTCCACACAAATACCTTTAACATGTGCATATAATTTACAGAAAATCCTAGATTTATTCCGGACTACTATTACATGTTCATTAAGATATTTTTCAAAAACTAACCTTGTACCAATTAAATTATAATATCTAGGTATATTCACGATTTTCCAAGTCAAATTATTATCAAATTGGTTGTGATTATTCACTCATGGATTTCACAACTAATTCCTCCTTTTCTACTTCTTTAAATGAAGTTTGTTGTACCTCTAATAATAAATTAGTGTGGTATCTTATAAACATTTGTAGGGTCTGTTCTTGATTATATTTTCATCTTATAATGTTTTTTGGATCAATTCCAACAATAATTATTATTATTTGAGTCACAAGATGACTCAATTCATTACCATTCTCTTTATATGATTGAACTTCATAATCATCGTCAATTAGAGGATTATGATATTCTCTTCAATCCATAATTATATATTCTTCTTCTTCTTCAGTAACTTTTTTAGAATCAAAATTTCCCAAAATATATTTTCCCCCAATTCAAAAAAAATTCATCACTAAATTATATTTTACTGGAAATTTTGATGAAATATTTATAGGATTTACACTTTGATCAGTAACTTAAGAATATTCCTTCATACACTAAATCATTTCACTGACTCCCCTCATTATTCTAAACGAATAATTTACTTATGGAGACTCAAAGGTGTTTTAATTAGGGTTTACTTCTATTCCACATTTTATATGGAATATTATATTCTTTAGGATTGAGTAATTCTCTATTATGACTGTATGCAAGAACATGAAATGATTCTTTCCAGTTGTGTAGAGAGGTAAAAATTTAAATAAAAAAAGTATTGTTTAAATAATTTACAATTACATTTATTGTTTCTATCATACCTTTCTATTGAGGATTTAATACCACTAAAAGCTAATGATATATTCATTGCTTATCAGGATAAATTTTAACTTAAAAAAGATTTGTATCCAGTTACACTATTAGTGTATAGAATCTTGATTATTCTTCAGGTTTCATTCTCCCATATTATTTGAATCTTTTTTATGCAGTGTAACACTTTTCTCATAGATCACATAAACATATAAAATATTATCCTACTATATTCATATACACATAGAATTAAATATTTTTCACCATAATTTCCATCATGACTGATTGTACCACATACATTTCTAGGGACAAGATCTATTAGATTCAATTCACACTTCATCATTATATAGTAAATATTTTACCATATTATTCATCCTGTATCAATCACATATTGTTTCTCTATTCTTATTCAATGGTTTAATATAAACAATAACATTCAGATTTTATAGGATCTATGTACTCTACTGATACATCCAACCAATCCTCGTGTGTTATAAACTATTCCCCTCTTCAATAGTATAGAGAAAATTATTCTCTATACTATTCACTTGATATAAGTTCCAATTACTTCCCCATCCTCACATATGATAATTTCCAACCTTCCCTTTGATACTCATTCCATTCTAGTTGATTATAACATCCAATAAAGCATTTCATAACTGACTTACACACAAAAAAGTATATTAAAGGTCATAAAAATATAGATCTTTAGTATTTATTTATTAATCTTAGTCTAAGAGATTTTTACCACTACCATTGATCTTTAGTAATCCATCATTTCCAAATTAAACAGTTCCATCAAATTTTCCATTCATATTCCTGATAATAGTCATGTTACCTAACATTTAGGATGAGAAAACACTATCAAGAATCCAGTATGTGTTTTTATTTATAACATTAAATTCATATAAGAATGA
Organism: Viscum album; assembly: GCA_963277665.1. NCBI lineage: Eukaryota > Viridiplantae > Streptophyta > Magnoliopsida > Santalales > Viscaceae > Viscum > Viscum album. The sequence continues at coordinate 1,365,392,435 of OY728145.1, read as the reverse complement.
ATACATTCATACTTTCTCTTTAGTTTATTCACTTTCTATGAAACCCCAAAATGAGTTGAGACTAATGCTTGTCTCCTTCAATTTACTTAAACACAAGGAATCAAACCTTATTATTTCAATAATGGGAAAATCTATTTCTTAATGGAATTTAATTGTAATTACATCCATCCATTATTCATTTTACTACATTGAAAAAAATTACACTTATTTTCATAAAATAAAAAGATTAATGACCATAGTCACAATAATTAAAATAATATGCATAGAATTTGTTTCAATACCAATATAGAGGATCTGATTTAGTTCTCCTTTACTGATGTCGAGTTGGTTCTCCTATCAAGTAACTTTCTCCCTCACCATAATAAGATATTACGTGGCCTAAATAGCCATATTTTTGAAAAATTAATGGAGGATATATTTTATTACTTCCATATATCCCAAAATAACATATTTTTAAATAAATCTTTGATTGTTAGAAAGTTATATATGATTTTGAAATTAATCCATTCATTTAAATTGTTTTATTTTCATATTCACTATATATTCATTTGATTTTCAATTATAATAATGAAATCCACTTATACACATGAAATTAGATCTTTGATAACCTAACACCTCCTTAGTAATGTCCTATGTTTTAGAATGGTCGAAATTTACAAGGAATTTGTTAATTTTGATTGGTGGTGGTGCCAAATCCTAAACTAATCCTTAGAATTTAAATATGAGAATATAAAAAAATAAAAGTGTTGTTTTTTGAATGTGGAATAGTTAACAATATTGGTCTCAGGAGTTCATATGAGTTTTGAAAGCATTAGGATTCAAAAAATCACTTTCTAGAAGAATCTAATTGGGGAACATGGTTTGTTTAAACCGTGGAACTAGCTATAAAAAACCCCTGTGACACTTATAGGGGTTTTTCATAGTTTTTCATTCTATGCAAGGAGGGGAAGACATCTATAAAGAATTTATGTAAAAAATTGTAGAGGCAGGTTCATGGGATGTGAATGGTTTTTTAAACCATGCACTTATCCTATACGGTTAGTGTTATATAAATAGTAAAACCACATAGATGGAACATTGTTAGCCCAAACCATGTGGGGTATGGATCCTGTTCAGTGCGAGGTGTGTGGTTAGTGAATGTTTATCCAAAAAATGTGGCCTAACCATGAACATTTTATGTGGGTTAAATTTTCAAAATTTTCCCCCTAACATTAAAGTTGTTAAACCATTTTCTTCCTCTATTTCACCTAGAAGCTCTTCATAAGAACCTTTCATTCCTACCCTCCTCTATGGTGGTTTCTCCCCCATTAATATTTTGAACTAAGTGACGTAGAGTGAGTTGAAATCATATTAATAAGTACAAGACACCTCATCCTTTCTTTCCTTGTTTATATTTCTTTCATCAGTGGTATCTTTATGCATGTTAATTCACCCTATTGTTTTTATATTTACTGATTTTTCACGTTTATCACATTCCATCTTGAAGTAAAGAGTGATATTGGATGTGTAGAGTATCCTTCATATGAGGTTTTTGGTCAAATAATTTTCCAATTAAAGTCCATTTTTTATAAATTATGATGTGGTACAACATGAAATACTGTCCATATTTTCCCCCTAAAATGTTAAATAACCTAAATTAATTTCCTAAAAAATAAACTAGACCCTTATTTAGACCCATTTTCAGTATTGGATGTTTATAACCTCAACTTGGTCTATAAATTGGGTGTTCCCTCAAAATATACCTTTTTCCATATATTATAATTTTTACAAGAGCTAGAACTGATTAATTAATGATAAATGTATTATTTTAAATTAAAAATAAGAATGCTTACTTTCCTATCCCCCCTAGACAATTGTATTTAAATGGAAAAATGACATCAGAAACATTCTCACCTATGAAATGACTATTTTAAATGGAATTTAATGTTAGTGGAAATGATCTACAATTGGTCCATATCAGTAAATGAATAAAATGATTAACTGTATCACATAACGAATCAGTATTGGCATAGACCATCCCATGGCCTTCAAAATTACATAATATTTTAGTGACCAAAATTGTGATATTGAATTATATTATGGGTTTTTTATGGTATTGGACTCCCTTATTAATGATGGGAATTTAATCCCTTATTAATCATGGGAATTTCATCCATTATTGATCTCAGTCATGGAGTCCCTTATTAATCATTGGAATTGCATCCCTTATTAATCATAGGAATAAAACCAATTGTTAATCAGGGGAGTGGTGTCTCTTATTAATCATCAGAATGGAGTCCCTTACATATCATGGTCATGGAATCCCATAATTAATCATGGAATGTCATCACTAATTAATCATGGACATGAAATCACTTATTAATCATGGGTTTTCCATCCCTTATTTTCTATGGGAATAGTGTCCCTCATTTATTCATGGTAGTGACAGCGTGTATTCTCTTATAATCGATGGGCATGGAATCCCATATAAATATTAGTACTCAATATTGACCTCCCTTAAAAATTATAATACGCTGGCAGGACGTCCCATAAAAATCATGATACTTGGGCATGAAATCCCTTAAAAATTATAAAACACTGACATAGTAACCCTTATTTAAAATATGAATCTTATCTTTATAGATGGACACCTGAGTTATGCTTCAGGTCAAGATTATAACTTCATATATACATATATGGCTATATATGTTACTATTTTTATAAGGAATATATATACATGAATATTTATATTTATACTTATATATATATAATGACACATCAATAGAGGCATTCTGGCTTAGGTCGAAGCAGTTATGGTTAGCCATGGGTCCTTTAAAGAACCCAATCTAGAATCATTTAAATTTATTATTATTATATAACTTTATTACTGATTTTGATATACCTTGAAACATATTTATTAATATTCACAGACTGTATTAAATTAGATTCCATCAGTAGTGGCCTAGTGAGTAAATCTCACACCCTTTTCGGTAGATTATTCGGTACTCAAATATACATAATAAATGATGGTTAGGTTCATTGGTTTGTTATTTATTACTGAAATCCATGTGGACTATGTTGAAGTGTAGAAGAAATGAACCAAGATGGTTCTTGTGATGATATCAGAGATATCTATTGAGTGTGTTATTTATTTATTTACCTATCCTTTGTGTGTTTGCCTATTTTGTTGACTTCTAGTGTTTATGTCAAAATATTTTCATTCAAGTTTATCCTTTCATTTACTATAAATTTTCAGTTGTTCTTATTTTCTACTACTCGTTTATTTTGTTTTTTATGTTGATGATTATCCAATATGTGATGTGGATACTCTGATTAAGAGGGTATATTCTCCTCACTATACTAGCTTTATACTCTCACTGTGAGTTGGTAGTTACTGGAAGACGAGGACGCATTCTTGAGGCCATGTGACCATCCAGATCAGGGAACTGGTTTAGTGTATCCTATTCCAGGATATTACAATGTGGTATAGGAGGGTTTATTTTTCTTTTGTCATACTATTTTGGGATTGTATATGTGAGAATATGAATGTGTCAACACATGGTAAATATCTCATGAATGGGTATGCCCAACCAAATAACTGGGGAATGATCAAGGTGGTAGAGATAAGACTGTTTTTTATGCTATTAGATATTATAATTTACTATTAATTCATCGTGGGTGGTTTCAATACTATTACATGTTTCTGATTTATGATATTTTACCCTTGTCCGTGTATGGTAAGGAATTGTCATTATATGCATCATTTTGGTCACATAGTGTTTCACATTCCATGCATAAATCGTGCATTATAGGTTGCTTTAATTGAAAAATTGATAATTTATTGAAGTGCCTTGTTGGGTTTATCATTATTCTTATATTTGTGTTAAATTCTTAGTTGTATATCATATATGTGTGATTATTCAGTATGCTTTTATATATGAAATTATTCTATTATTATATTTATACATGGTTGTATTATTGATGTGATTGAAATAATTTCTATAATTATGTTACATGATTGGTTGTTAACATGTATCCATCAACAAAAGAAATGTTTTCCTATATAGCTTGATGGAGACACTGTAATTAAAAAATTAGGACATGTTTGAGGTATGGACATCTAGTTTCATTGGATGAAACATTACTGGTTTCATTTATATTGGATCCAACCATTTTATGTACTAAATTGGAAAATGGTGACCCAAAAATTTTAACCATCTTATATGGACTTGTTATATTTGAGGAAAAAAATGAAAATCTCATTACATTTACCTGACCCAAAATTGTAACTTATAAATGAAATTACCTCTATAATTTGTGAATGGTTATTCATCAAACTAAACCATAATGTATATATATATATATTAAAATGAATTTGTTATAGAAAATTACACCCTTTATGGAGACTAGTGCCTCCACTACATGGGAATGATGAACTATATGAACAAATCCATAAATGCACAACTAGACCCAAGTAGGATAGTTTTTTATTGTTTTTTATGAGATAAACTGATTAAGGGTGTTTGAAATTTTATTAATTCAACTATTATGTGTTTCACTTAATAGAACCCAAATTAGCTATTCACGACCCTTGTTTTTCACTTTTTTTTTCTTATAATTCCATAGTGCATAACCAAATGGGTGTTTGATTGTTTAAAATTAAACACTATCAAATTTTTTAAAAGTTGTATATTGTGAGGTGTTAGTTAATTAAAACAACAATTACAACCTAAAGAGTATTTTACTCTATATAATTGAATTGTCATTTTCCATAACTATGCACAATTCTACGAAATTATTGAAAAATCAATGGTTATAAGCATATTTTATGAATGTTTTCTTATAACATTACCTGGTGATAGATAAATTTAGAAAATAGCACAATTTTCCATGAAAATTGTTACTTGATATCCATTTTAAACAAGCTATTTAAAATTTTGTAACAAATGAGCATCATTTATGTTCCTTAAATAAAAATGTTTTAGAGGTGTTGAGAGAATAAACCCTTGTGTAAGGGTTAGACATAGTTTTACCTTAAGAGATGCTTGAAATCCGAATGTGAACAATATCCTTTGACCTTTGTTGGATTCTTCCCTATAGTTGTGTTGAACTTAATGGATGAGTGTTTGGGCCTTGTGATCTTTAGGCATGAACCTTATTTTAAATGTAAAATCCATATGTTAAATGGAAGGGTTATCTCTTGTAGTGGTACCCTTGGAAATTAGAAACTGATTGACTTTTGAGATGATCCTTAGTCATGCTAAGTGTTTTTCCATGATTGTTTGAATTAGGTAGGACTCTTATATGGTAAGAAGACACCCAGGGAGATGTGTGGTTATCTGGTATGTTTAACTTTGAGGGGTTATGACTATATAAAGATTCCTTATGAGTGTAATATCTTTATTCTTCTACATTGTGCTTGTAATTATATAGCAAGAAATCCCCTATCCAGATGCTTAATGTTATTGGTGCCTCATAGAACAATGTTTAGCAGATAATGTTGTTTTTCCTATGGAAATAGATTATGACCATTTTTGGTTGATTACCTTCTCTAATGTTTTATTTTTACTTGTTATATAGAGTGTTTAAAGACATGTTTGATGTCATGTGATTGATTCCCTTAAAAGTAATATGGTCATCATTTGAGAAACCTTATAGCTAGGTGGGAAAAAAGTGGTCTTGTTTTGATACATGAACCATCAGGTAATATGGAAGACCTTCAGGCGCTTATTTTTAATTCATAACCTAGTAGGTCTTCATACAATTTTTCCTAAAGAATCATATTATAGAGGCTAGCATGGGGTTTATGTTTTCGTTAGAGGTATTGATCACAGTTTTATGATTGTTATGAGATTGATAAATGGTAGGTACATGGGTTTTTGTTAAAGGCATATTGATTCTAGGGGTTTCAATGAATCACATATGGTATTTTGATTTCAAAATTGGCTTCAATATGTAAGATTGTTCATGTTCCTAGATCTATTGTCAAATGTTTTCATTGTAGACACATTATTTTTTCGGAACGATAGCTTGAGGTTGGAGTTTATTTGATAAATAATGAAAAATGGGGGTGCTTGATTTAGAAAATGAGTTCTATGGAAGCAATTGGTATGTTAGAAACTGACATCAAATGTTTCACGGTCAGGTTGAGCATTTTTAAAGATGAGTTGTGCTAACATGAGATCGGTTTGAACCATTTGGTATGAGATGTACATTAGCTGCGTATTGCGATTTTAGTTTCTACCATTTATTAATGGAAACTTTTAAACATTGAAAAGTGATGAATGTCCTTGTGTGATCCAATTATAGATGGTTGTAAAAAGTGATGCTTTATGGAATGGGGAATCAAAGTTTTTCCTTAATTAAAAGGAGGTTTCCCTGATGAGGGGAAACCTAGAATAAATTGGGTGATGAGATGTTTGACCCATAATTCGAATTTGACCCATATAGTCTATAGATGTGGTGTTATTTTTCAATTTACATTAAGGGTAGCCCATTTTAAGTGAGTTTGGTTGGGTAAGATATATACACTTGATGATAAATATCAGTGTACTCCATGTCTAGAGGCAATCATGTCCCCTTTCTTGACATCAAGTTGAGTATACGGGGAGATAATTGACTATACTACATGATACCTATTTAAATAAATGTTATGTTTTGATGAAATGACTAATTAGGAGTTCTGATCAAAGATAATTTTAAATAAATCCTTGTGTTAAGTAGTGCATTGTTGGACTTTTAAGGTTAAGTGACCTTTGTTATGAGTCACAATTTGAAATTCATAGTATAAACCATTCATGGATAGTGAGAAATGTTATGGGAAACATTACATATTACCATGGTATGAGTGGGTTCTTTTCTAGGCTAGTCATATGTATATTATGGTTCAGGCATGTGTTGTGGTAATCGACATTCATCTCATTTAAGTCATGACAAGGATTTTCCTATAGTGGGGAGAAGGAATCCAATTGCTAGTGGGATACCCTCAGGTGAGAAGGGACCTGGAACCTTGAGACCTTTCTGATGCACGCCTGTCGTAGGGCATGGAAAAAGAAATTTAATTTTTCCTAGTGTAGCATAGAGGATAACCAGAGTCATCTCACTTGAGGAGCTTTCTCAATCGTTTACTTACATAATCTAGTTGAGGTAAACTAATTCTTTTTGGTTATTTTTATTTATAGATGTAATGCAACTTAATAAAAGATAAAACTAACATGCAATGAAAAAATGCAATTAATTGAGAAAGAACGTGGCCTTTATGGGTTGGTTTGTGGGTTCCATCATTCTCCATCTTTGTATTTAAATTATGTTTGATAATTCAATTATGAGATTTCATTCATGAATTACAATTCTTTTATTTATTGGTTTGAAATATGGAATGCGTTTAACAATATTAACTTCACCTCATCCTATAATCAATGTTGATGGAACACCTCGATCGAGAGTGTGACATCTTCCAAGAGCTGGCTCCATCGTATACCATTTCAACCACTGAATGGATCAACTCCATCGTATGTGCCCTATATATTTTCCTAATTTGAAATTTATTATAATGTTCCATAGAGTGAAAATTTATTATTTAATGATAAATGTATTTTTTAAACGTAAAAATAGGCATGATTACTTGCATGTACCTCTTATTTACATATATTTAACTCGAAGAATGTAAGGGGTAATATCATGGACAATAAAATAAATAATAGAAATGTAATGGAATGTTAATGGTAAGGATCTATACTTGGAAAGTATTAATAAATGAATGAAATTATTAATCTATATCACAAGATAAATTGCTAGAGTCATGGGCTTTTCCACAAACTCCTTAATTACATTATAATCAAATGAAACAAATTGTTCAATTGACAAATGTTCTTTCAGGTTTTTGGGTATATAATCCATTATTAATAATGTTAATGTATTCCCTTATTAATCATGGTCATAGAGTCCCTTATTAATCATGGGAATGGAGTACATTATTAATCATGGTCATGTCATCCCTTATTAATTATGGGAATGTGATCCCTTATTAATCACGGGCATGGTATCCCTTATTAATAATTGTCATGACACCCCTTATTAATCATGGGATTGGGGTCCCTTATTAATTATGTTCATGGAATCCCTTATTAATCATGGACATGATGTCACTTATTATCCATGGTCATGGAGTCTATTAGTTATTAATGGGCTTGGTGTCCCTTATTCTCATAAGATCGATGGTTATGGGGTCCCCTATAAATTATGACACTCAGGATTGGAATCCCTTACACATTTTCATACTCAAAAATGGAATCCCATATAAATTTTGATGCTCAGGAATGATATCCCTTATGAATTATGACACATTGGCATGGTCACCCTTATTTAAAATATGAAACTTATCTTTATACAGGTATTCTTGAGTTACACCTCTAGTATTGGCTAGTAATATATATATATATATATATGGATATATTTTTTATTATGAACGTTGTTCATATATACAGACACAAAAACACATATATGTATATGATTATATATATATATATATCTTTTGACACATCATCAATGTTATTTCATCTTTGGAAAATGAAGGTATGGTCATCCAGGTGTCCATTGAGGAACTCGATCCCGAATCATTTACATTTATCATTATTTCACTTATTTTCAACTTTTTTTTGATACACCTTAACATTTATTTATTTATTTTCATGGACTAGATTGCATTAGAAAACTTTGGTGGGGGACTTCTGTGTATAGCTCAATCCTTATTTGGAATTTTGTTTGGTACCCGAACATACCTCTTGGTTATAGGTTAGGTTCATTAGTTTGTTCTTTCTGGACACCATCATTCTGGACTTGGATGGAGTATAGTAGAAAAGAATATAGATGGTTCTTATTATGCTCTCAAAGATAAAAATAAAGTCTCTACTTATTTATTAATCTATCCTATGTTTTTATTCATGTTTAATTGGCTTACAATATTTATGTCGCATCATTTTCATGCATGTTTATCTATTTATTTAAGATCAATTGTCATTTTTTCTTATTTTCCACATATAATTTATTATATTTTTATGTTATGTATTATCCATTATATTGTTGTCCTACTCTAATCAAGAGGATATAGTCTCCCCACAGTATCAAATTAAGACTCTTTCAACTACTTGAATGTCTATGGCTTTGGGGGTGGTGTGCTTGAGGCCATATGGACATCTTGATTGGGGAACCATTTTAGTGGCTCCTAGGATGGGGTTTTATAACCATGAAACTTATTGTGCCACGTTTACCACTTTAAATTAATAATCCATCTTAAAACATCCCAAAATATAACTTATTATTTGATCAATCTAATTTTGTTTGTTAATCAAGATTCATTATCAAAGATAAATCTCACTCATTAAGTGTTTCAATGTTTATATCTTTATCCCTGATGGACATATTAAGGTCATCAGTGATCTTAGTATTTTCCTCAATATTTATCTTTTTCTTCACTGATTCTTCATACATCACTTTATCATTTTAATATTATTCGACAAATTTCTCTAGAAAATCAATTTATTTAACCATATAATAAAATTCACATGATTATTCCCTCAATAATGCTCTAATTTTTATGTTTTTTTGTTTCATTTTAGATCTATATCATCAAGGTCCCCTTCCAATTCCACATTGAGATCAACCAATCATGATGGTTGATCACCTTATTCAACTTAAGATTTATATTTCTCCACATTTTTATCATAAATATTATTTTAATTAGATAAGCCTCATTTTAATACATTTTAAAGGATCCTCCATAGAATCTCCATCCTATTTTCTTATCAAATCTTTTATTTAAAATTTCTCCTTTTCGATATTTCTTGGAATAAATTTCTTTTTTGGGGGTGAATTCATTATTTTTGGAAAAATTACAACCCAAAAACTCCTCCATATTTTTTTGGACACCTGTCGGCAATGTGAACAATATTTTCACATTGAAAATATGATATGGTTAGTTTACCCTCAAATATTCCATTACCAATCTTAATCTTACATTCTATATGAGATAAGAAATCAATCCTAACATCTTATCCAAATTCATCCACCTAAATTTCATACTAATATACTACTTTGAATTCAATTTTTTTATATTATTTTATTGAACTTTTTTTATTATCACCCTAATTTCATTTTTGACAAGTTTTCGATATAGATCATCGAGTGTGAAATACCTAAGATCATCTTATTTAGGAACAAAAAAATTTGACTGCAAAATTGGTTGTAATATTTTTATGATCTTCGTAACTAAATAAAAATATATAATATCATAACAAAGTCCATTAATATCTAAAACAAAATTAATAATATGGTTGATGAAAGCAGCCAAATTTTTATTTATACCCATACTCAAATCATTAAATATTTTTTGAAGAACCTAAAACTTTTAATATTTTAATTTACTATAAAATTTATAAATATTGAAAAAATTATACAAAATTTCATTAGTTATTAGGAAAGACATCAATTTTACAAATATTATATTTGTAAATTCTCCTAATAATGAATTTTGATCCTTTACATTATCAATAAATAATTTCTGTCATATTTTTTCATTAAGATTATTGTGGAATAACTATTTTAATTTCATGGCTTCTTTGGAGTAGACTTCAATCCAAAGACAACATAATTTTTATCTCACTATATTTTACATAAATAATAATTTCATTCATAAAATAACGGTACTGCTTTTGAATTCCTAGAATTTGTCATGATGGAAACTTCCTCTGATAGATTATCTAATAAACATTTGGTTTCTCTAAAACTATTTACTGTAACTTTAGTTCCAACTTGAGACCCTAAGAGGGGGGGGGGTGTGAAATAGGTTGAATGTAAATTTCATCATCTAAATTATTGATTACTAGTTCTTTTGTAAAATTTCTAAATGACAACATTAATATATCATTATGATCACACATATATTTAATCAAATTAATTAATATAAACAAGCACAGACAAGAATACTTTACTTTGCTCACTCGCACTGGGCTACATCAATACAACACATACAAATGATGTGTTGATAAAATTAATAATAACTATTACATTAATTTTTGATTATGTTCATTAGGATAATCTCAATTATCAATTGAGGTCTCTGAAATTTTACAATCTTCCACTCAATGACTTCTGAGAGGGTTATACAAAATATAATATCCACATAATGTTATAACTTAGAGAAGAAGAAAATTATACATAACAGAATACAAAAATGAGTGTTCACTATGATGTACTATTTTTAACTTCTATATCTTTACATAAATTTTTATAAACCCCAGAATTGATATCTTTATATTAAAAGGAGTTAATATAATCACATTTCTCTCCTTAATTATTTATAGTTAATAAAATAAAAACCCGATACACTCTTTTTTCCTCTATCCTAATACATTTTTGTCTATATTTCTTATGTGTGTTTCAATTTCTTCTATGTTATATATTCTATTTTATACTGGGAATATTTAAATTCATTATTAATTCTTCAATAAACTTTCATCAAACTCTACATAAAATCCCACCACATGATCATTGTAAAGATAATATATATAATAGAAATTCACATTGGTAGTTAAAGGATGTTCCAAAAACTACTAATCCTTATAAAGGACACAAAATCATCATTCTATTTTAATTCTATATATTTCAAAAACAACTACATATAAAACATACTCATGTCATTATATATTATTTCCTTCTTAAGTTATTATTCATCTTTAATCTTAATAAAAACTTCATATACAACTTCAAATAATAATCTTGAATATTTTTCTTGAATATAATGAAGCATAATTTTCATAGACCTACATCTTTCTCTATGAAATAAACTTTATATCATTGTTACTTCAATAGTGTATTTACTTTTATATCATGACATTATCAAATAATAGATATTCTATCACTCATTACTAGTTTTGGAAAGGAACAACTCTACATAATTTTGAATATACAAATTTACAGAATCACATATATTATTATATAATCTCTTAATGGCATGGAAAATAATTCTGGACATTAAAATTCCATATTATTATTCTCAAACTCTTACATATGAAATATTCACAGTGTTTCTGGTCTTACCAAGGTGTTCCAGAATCTTCTCAAAAAGTGAAAAAGGATAAAGCATTATGTATGAGACTTAACACTTATTTATATTAGTAATATTCAAGAAATTACTATTTTCATCTTGGTGACTATTATGTAAAGAGATAATTTAAAATTATATATAAAAGGTATATCACTTTATCAAATTCTCAAAAAAAATCACTCATAGTGTGATACAAGTCCCCAAGCTAGGATTCATTCCAATTACCGGAACCTCTATAAAATAAATATAACCACCAAAATTAAACTATACACTTCTTCAAACATATCAAAATCAATAAAATGATTTTTAATTCAGTTCTAATTTGAAACAAATCCAATCATTGAAACTTGTGTTTGCAAATTTTTTTCATATTTTTCAATTTTCACAATTCATCACGCACCTGAGTTCAAAATCTTCGTTATCAATTTTCATAACAATAATACCTAGATCCACTGGTTCTCATTGGAAAATCCACATCTGACCATTTATTATACAGGAATTTTACTCCCACACCCATGTAATAACATTATAATTGATAAATAATTAATAAAATTATAATTCAAAAAGGTGTATCACACTTATACATGGGTTATCACATGCATAATAACTATATAATCATGATAATACCTTAGTCAACATCAAAATACCAAGACATACCTCCATATAGTTAGGTAAATTAGGAATCCTAGTGTAACTCCCCGACCCCAGTTACCCAGAGTCGGTGCATTATTATATAACATTGGCATGATCAAAAGAAAGATCAAATATTGAAAGACTGATTAGTTTAGTAGCCTTGGAAACACTAGATATATTCATATGGTTTTACATTACATCATAAAAATGAAAACTACAACAAAATATTTTCTTCATAGCCCACACTCATATCCCCACATACTATCCCTGCAGGTCATTCATAATTTACTTCTTCACATTCTAGGAAAAATAAAACATTGAAAGTGGTGAGCTCAAATGCCCAGTAAGGATAACAATATAGTGGAAATATTCATAAATAAGAATAAACTTTTAAGGAAATGTATAACTAAAACAAAATCTTTTTAAACTTGAACTTCAACATAGTATGGAAAAAATGAAATAAATCCATTTACTTATTCACATGGATATTCTACTAATCGAATAATCACATGCAATATCAATAACCACTTTGATAATGATGGAATGCATAATGCCAGACTATCATACCCACATAGCCAAGGCCTCGTGCCAAGACTACAAATAAGATTTTGTCAAGGCCTTGTTCCAAGACACTAGTTTGTCTCATGAGACCTACCGATGCATCGAGGAGCAATATCAGGCTCCACCCGTCACATATTAATTCCAATGCATTCCTCATATGAACAGGTTTAAACATAACATAAACATTCGTATTAAAACTAGCATATGAAATGTAAATACTTTCTCCATAAACCATGAATGGTATAAAAATAACAAATCCATAGTTAAACATATCACAAAACCTTTAATACAATATAGAACTTTTGTATCATAATAAATCAACTTCAAATAAGTGTAAAATCCATCAAAGGATGTTGACATAGATGAAATCAAAACTCTTTTTAGAGAAATATCTCTTTCTATTTTGAAATCATTTAAGTGTCAAATTTTTATAAAATAAAACATTTTCTTTGAAAATATTCTTATAAGATTGTAAGGGAAGCTTCGATGATTATACAACGGTGGAAAATAGCCGCACCCGCCGTATAAGTTAAAAAAACATTCTTACCTTAATTCTGTTGAAAAGGTTAAAAAGCACCTTGTTTGGAAAATGACAGAATGATTCATTTATAAACCACTTATAAAAGTCAACAATGGTATAAATGACTTTAACCCGTATTCTAGTAAATATTAAAAATGTTTTGAAATACATTTTTAAGAAACATGGATGTGGACGATAAAGATATCCCAGTAGATTATTACGTATAAACAACCTCGGATAATGAAGAGATTGTGAAATAAACTCTTACCATGTACTTTTCCTTGTTTGAGGGTAGGTTAAACTCCTGTATAATGGTGAAATAATTGTTATTAAATTATACAAGAATCATATACATTTATATTATATCATATTTTAATTGTTAATAATATCTTAGTGTTATCATTGTTTCGGGTGTTAACTTACTCATTTTCTTTTATATGTTTTGTTACGTAAGCCGTGTTTGTCATGGATAGGTTGTATCTTAATCATATCCAAAATGTTATCAAGTCCTTAGATACTATTATTAATCATAAAATGAGAATTAGACTTGCATGGATATGATGGGGAATGAATCTCATCACGTTCGTGGAGACGGTAGTCCGTACATACGCACGAGCGACAATATCATTATTTTAATATTAAAATATTATATAATCAGACGGTATATCCTATATACAGAATCATTATCATGTTATATTTATTATTTACATGAATTAAACATCATTATTATACCCATCCAAATAATAATTTATTGAATAACAATTACACCACCACGTGGAGACAGTAAGCTGTACGTACGCACATATGGTGACATGTTATTCAAAGGATGGATAGAATACTGAATATGGTTTAACCTTATTTATAATAACATCAAATTATACATAAGATACTGAATTTAGTATTTTATAATGGTAATAACAAGGAAAGAAGAAGTGGAAGAAGAAAGGAACATGAAAAAGGGTGGTGAAAACATTACCTCTTCTTCGTGTTCTTCCTTTTGATTTGATCAAAAGGGCTCATTAGGTTGGATTTATTATCTAACTAAGACCTCTAGGCTGTAGTTAGGGAATTTTAGGGAGTATTTGAGTAGGTTTTTGCTGAACCAAAAGTCTTTGAAGGTGTGAATTAATGTGAAGGGGGAGTGCCCTTTTATAAGAGGGGTGATGGGCACCTTTGGAAAAGCTAGAAATACTATTTTATAATAAATTTATATTCGGTTTATAATGGCTAAAAAGTGGATTATTTTAATTTTAATGTGGGTATGGGTCAAAAGCAACTCATCCAATAGGATTTAGACAGGTTTTGGTCACTATATTAACCATATCTTTCAGTATTAACTCTTAGTTAATTAGTTTCACTTTTACAATGTCTCTTTGTATTTTTATATTATATTGATAATAAACTTACTATATACATCTAAGCGACCACCAAGTGGTCCATTAATGATACATCTATCATGATATAATTCTCTTGGCCGAACCTTATATTTTTAGGAATTTAATATCAATTAATAATATAATATCTGTTTTAAAAACTATTTTATGTCAATTTTGACACTATTCAATAATTGATTTTTTTTAAATATCATAACAGAATTATTATTTCTAAAAAAGTTAATTAAATCAATAATAACATGTCATATAATACTAGAAAATTATTGGTATTTATAAAAAGTCTCAAATTACATTTATTTTGGTATTTATAATTTCAATTATTCTAATTTTCATTAATTTAGTAATTACTGCATCAACATTGTGTCATAAATAAATTAAATTATATAATGTCTAAAAATTATAAATAAACTTTCATTATGTAGGAATGATTTTATATATCTAATTAATATTTATAGTCGAAATTAAAGCATAGATAACCCAATGTAAAAATTGTTTTTCTAAAAGATATATGCTTGTGTCATTTTGGTATTCATTATAACTTAATTAAAATAAAGTGTCCATATAACTTACAAGTGGCAAAATGGGGTCCCAAAATCGACCCAAAGATGCCCATGGTCAGACATGTATCAACCAATAAGGTTAGGACACATTTTAGGGTAATTTTTTATTATTATAATATTAATTTTTAACCCTTATTTACCGGATTTACCCTTTGACCATGGTAAATAAAATATTTACCGAAATAATTATTCAAAATGTCTAAAAATAAAATATTCCTATTTACACAATTTGAAAATACTTATTCCAAATATGGAATCAATTTTTCCAAATTCAAAACACAGAAGTGGTAGAAATTAATTTAAAATTAATTCCTGCTCCCAAAACAGAAAGCGTGTTTTTAAGATATAATAACTATCAAAATATTGATACTTGTTTATGTTCGGTTTAATTGTGAAATTATGTCCAATGACCAAAATTATATTAAATGGTAAAAATATATTCTAAATATAATTTAAAACCACTTAAAAAAGTTGTTTCTAAATAAAATTTAGTAATTTTTACTATTCATCAAAATATTAAAGTTATCTGAAAAGTACCAAAATTTCACCTTAGGCTAAATTCGATACTCTGAATCCAAAATTATGTCCATTTTGAGAGATAAAATATCTAAAATTTTAAAAAGTAGGTATTACTATTCATAACGGCTAGTTTGATCGGTTGTGGGGTGTGTTAGAACTCGATGTTGTGTACAACACATGCTATTGAATTATTCAATGTAAAGAATACCATGGAAGCTTGGGATGTTACATTGTAAACTTTTGGATGTCCCCATTCTAAAATGTAAATTTATTTATTCAAAGTGAATATATAAAAATTTAAATATTGGATTTAAAAAGGGTTCACTATTAAAAGTTGGTAAAAGTGCAATACTGAAAATGAATTTGTCCTTAAATTATGTCTAAGAAACACATAATATGGATTGTAAAATTATAAGGATTATATAAAGTTTAAAATTTAGTTAATACTATTCATAACCTCTTTTTAACGGTTTGTTTTGTAAGTCATGGTGTGCTTGAACTCTGTGTTGCGTGTAGTGCAAGTTATTGTATTATTTTAAAGAAATAACACACTAAGAAATCTTGGGGTGTTACATTCTCCCCTCTATCAATAAATTGCATCCTCGCAATTTGAAATTGTTCTTCGAAAATAAATGGTTGAATATAGAAAATATCTTTGTGGGAAAACCCACATCGGAAATTGGGTTGATAAAATTTAGTCTTAATAAGAGGAAAAGAGAAATGAAAGGGTCACCACCAAATTATGATCTCTATTGGGAGAACATTGGTGGAAATTAGAGACATATAATTGGAGGAAAAATGTAAATATTTATAGTTAGTGATTGAGGTCATCAATCACAAACAAGTATAAAATTGAGGGCCTTAAATTCATCAATCTATGATGATTTTAAATACCATCGGTTCAGAAAAACATATGATATTAGGATAACACATTTTTTTGTTTTAAGATCCCTTCACTAAAGTATAAGAATTAATTTCTTCATTGAATAAGGGAAGAAGAAAAATATATACTTGACAAGTAGAGTCTCATCCTTTAACTAAGTTCTACCACAAATTCATCTTTCACTGTAAAAGATAATATAACTTAAAAATAATATTCTATTTATCCTATTTTGATAGGGTCAATAAATGAATTTATAATTCATCTAGAAGAACCATTAAATAAAGAAATTATTCAATCCAAGACATCAGTGGGTCAGTGGTAGGTGATACACCCTTGTCACCCTTCGGTTGTGGGTTCAAGTCTCACAGCCTTGCCGGACGCGACAGGTTGTCGCCCGTCCTCCAGGTTTTCCTTTTTTGACAATCCAAAATAATCCAAACAAGAACTATTCAAAATACTTCAGTCCAAAATTTATAAGGAAGGTAAACACAATGAAGATCCTTTTTTCCGTGTAATAACATGTGATCACCTTCATCATGTATTCTTTTAAGACGCCACAACATCCTGAATTACCCTAAAACCTTATTGATTACATTCATGATCCCTTATTCCTTAAAGAATAATAGATATACTCCTTCAATACAAAAATGTTGTAAACCCCAACAATGACAGAATATACAAATCATTAATCAGTTTCAATGTAGTCAAGAATATCCAATATAATTTATCCAAATCAATCATGTATTATTCTAAAATCACTACCTCGGTATCAGAACCATATTATGGTTTATCATTCTCTCAACCATATATTTTCCAAAAATTTACCCTACTATTGAGTCACTTTTCTTTGTTCCACACAATCTAAAGTCCTTAATAAAATAGTACTGCAGTATAATCATTATATACTCCATAATTATTATAACAAGTACATTGTTGATACAACACTCAAATGAAATAATCAATATAAGAACTCTAATCATTCCTCTTCATCTATGGTAGTGTCATAACTTGATTATTATCCAATAGCATCATTTGCGGCATAGTCTGATGACTGGGACATAGGTTCGCGTAATTTCCAAACTCCTTGAAAATGAAGCATTGTACATTTGAAACCATTTTCTTACCCTTGCAGTCACGTACATTGTGCCCTTTTCCTCCACACTTATAACAAACTCTCATTCCCTTCAGGCAATTTCCAAGGTGTTTCTTCCCACAGTTATCACATATGGGAAAATTATTCTTTTCCCTCTTCCCTTTATCCATCTTTCTCTCTTCCATACTTTTCTTCTCTTTCTTCCCTTCAAATCCATAGGACTTATTAAACTCTTTACTTATCTTATCAACACATGATATTATTTCTTCATATGATGATAATACATGGGATACTAATTCTCTTATAAATTCTGGCTTAAGACCATGAAATATATGATCCTTCTTTATATTTGGATCATGTTCATTGTTGGAGTTCTCATTCCATCTACTAGGTGCCCTTTCTAAACAATGGCATACACTATATTAGTTTATGAATAACAATACCTAATCCCAAACTTGTAAAACACATAACATAAATTAAATAGTTTATGGATATAATCCATAATCATAAAAATGTCTCCTTTGAGTAAGTATATACTCATAAACCCTTCATAATGGATTGTAAAGAAAATGAGAATTATCCTAAGCATATCCCCCAGGAGTGTCGTAACCAAGAGTGAAACAAGGCCAGTTGTCGTGCACCAGTTCCCGTTCGAGTCTAGCTTAAAGCGGTGTTTTTGGGTTTTAACCCTAGGTACATCTATGCCAGAGCCGCCTCTACCTGCTCGTATCCAGACAGGGATGTATTGCTTGGAAAACTCACAAAATCTCTATAATACCAAAATTCTAGGAAGTTCTTCTATACTAATCCTCAAAGTTCATCTTAGGTCTACGTGCTCTAATTAGAGTTTATCTAAATCTAGCTTCCAAGATTTGTACTAAACTTCCTCTGATACCAACTATAACACCCCGACCCCAGTTACCCAGAGTCGGTGCATTATTACATAACATTGGCATGATCAAAAGAAAGATCAAATATCAAAAGATCAATTAGTTTAGTATCCTTGGAAACACTAGATATATTCACAATATTTTACATTACATCATAAAAATGAAAACTACAACAACATCTTTTCTTTATAGTCCACACTCATATCCCCACATACTACCCTTGCAGGTCATTCATAAATGACTTCTTCACATTCTGGGAAAAATAAAACTTTGAAAGGGGTGAGCTCAAATTCCCAGTAAGGATAAAAATATAGAGGAAACTTTCATAAATAAGAATAAATATTTAAGGCAATTTATAACTAAAACAAAAGCCTTTTAAACTTGAACATCAAAATAGTATGGAAAAAATGAAATAATTCCATTTACTTATTCACATGGATATTCTACTAATCAAATAATCACATGCAATGTCAATAACCACTTTCATAATGATGGAATGCATATTTCCATACTATCATAACCACATAGCCAAGGCCTCGTGCCAAGACAACAAATATGATTTTGTCAAGGCCTTATGCCAAGACACTAGTTTGTCTCATGAGACCTACCGATGCATCGAGGAGATATAGAAGGCTCCACCCGTCACATATTAAGTCCAATGCATTCCTCATATGAACAGGTTTAAACATAACATATACATTCGTATTAAAACTACCATACGAAATTTCAATACTTTCTCCATAAACCATGAATGGTATAAAAATAACATATCCACAACCAAACATATCACAAAACCTTTAATACAATATAGAAGTTTTGTATCATAATAAATCAACTTCAAGTAAGCGTAAAATCCATCAAAGGATACTGACATAGATGAAATAAAATCTCTTTTTAGAGAAATATCTCTTTCTATTTTGAAATCATTTAAGAGTCATATTTTTATAAAATAAAACATTTTCATTAAAAATATTCTTATAAGCTTGTAAGGGAAGCTTTGACAATTTTATAACGATGGAAAATAGCCGCACCCGCCGTATAAGTTAAAAAACATTCTTACCTTAATTCGGTCAAAAAGGTTAAAAAGCACCTTATTTGGAAAATGATAGAAATATTCCTTTATAAACCTCTTATAAAAGTCAACAAGGGTATAAATGACGTTAACCCGTATTCTAGTAAATAGTAAAAATGTTTTGAAATACATTTTTAAGAAACATGGATGTGGGTGATAAAGATATCCCAGTAGATTATTACGTATAAACAACCTCAGATAATGAATAGATTGAAAAATAAACCCTTAAATTGTAATTTTCCTTGGTTGAGGGTAGGTTAACCACTTGTATAATGGTGAAATAATTTTTATTAAATTATACAAGAATTATAGACATTAATATGATATCATATTTTATTTGTTAATAATATCTTAGTATTATCGTTGTTTCGGGTGTTAACTTACTCGTTTTCTTTTATATGTTTTGTTATATAAGCCGTGTTTGTCATGGATATGTTGTATTTTAATCATATCCAGAATGATATCAAGTCTTTAGATACTATTATTAATCATAAAATGAGAATTCGACTTGAATGGATACGATGAGGAATGAATCTCATCGCTTTCGTGGAGACTGTAGTCCGTATGTACACACGAGCGACAATATCATTCTTTTGATATTAAAATAATATATAATCGGATGGTATATCATATATACCGAATAATTATCATGTTATATTTATTATTTACATGAATTACACATCATTATTATACACATCCAAATAATAATTTATTGAATAACAATTACACCACCACGTGGAGACGGTAAGCCGTACGTACGCATGTATGGTGACATGTTATTCAATGGATGGATATAATACTGAATATGTTTGTACCATATTTATAATTACATCAAATTATACATAAGATACTAGATTTATTATTTTATAATGGTAATAACAAGGAAAGAAGAAGTTGAAGAAGAAAGGAACTTGCAAAAGGGTGGTGAAAACATTACCTCTTCTTCGGGTTCTTCATTTTGATTTTATCAAAAGGGCTATTATGTTGGCTATATGATCAAAATATGGCCTCTATGTTGTAGTGAGGGAAGTTTAGAGAGTATTTGGGCATGGTTTGGCCGATCCAAAAGGCTTTGAAGGTGTTAATTAATGAGAAGGGGGAGTTCCCTTTTATAAGAGGGGTGATGGGCACCTTTGGATAATCTAGAAATACTATTTTATAATAAATTTATATTTAGTTTATAATGGATCCAAAGTGGCTTATTTAAGATTTAAGGTGGGTATGGGTCGAAAACAACTCAACCAATAGGATTTAGATAGGTTTTGGTCACTATATTAACCTTATCTTTATGTATTAACTCTTAGTTAATTAGTTTCACTTTTACAATGTCTCGTTGTATTTTTATATTATATGGTTAATAAACTTACTATATACATCCAAGAGACCCCCAAGTGGTCAATTAATGATATACCTATCATTATATAAACCTATTGGCCGAACATTAGATTTTGAGGAATTTAATATCAAGTAAAAATATAATATTTGTTTTAAAAACTCTTTTATGTCAATTTTGACACTATTCAATAATTTATTTTTGTAAAAATCATAACAGAGTGACTATTTCTAAGAAAGTTGATTAAATCAATACTAATATGTCATATTATCCTATAAAATTATTGGTATTTATAAACAGTCTCAAATTACATTTATTTGGGTATTTATAATATCAATTATTCTAATGTTTCATTAATATAGTAATTTCTACATCACCAGTGTGTCATAAATAAATTAAATTATATAATGTCTAAAAAATATAAATTAAATACCATTATGTAGGAAATATTTTTATATTTCTAATTAATATTTATAATCTAAAATCAAACATATATAACCCTATGTAAAAATTGGTTTTCAAAAAGATATATGCTTGTGTCATTTTTGTATTCATTTTAACTTAATTAAAATAAAGTGTCTCTATCACTTACAAGTGGCACCATGGGGTCCCAAAATAGACCCAAATATGCCCACGGTTAGAAAGTTATCAACCAATAAAGTTAGGACACGTTTTAGGGTAAGTTTGTTTTATTATAATATTATTTTTTAACCCTTATTTACCGGATTTACCTTTTAACCATTGTAAATAAAATATTTACCGATGTAATTATTCAAAATGTCTAAAAATAAAATTTACCTATTTACAAAATTTGAACATCCTGATTCCAAATATGGAATACATTTTTCAAAATTTAAAACACTTAAATGGCAGAAATTAATTTAAAATTAATTCTCACTGTCAAAACAAAAAACGTGTTTTTAAGATATAATAACTATCAAATGATTGATACTTGTTTATGTTCGGTTTAATTGTAAAATTATGTACAATGACCAAAATTTTATTAAATGGTAAAAATATATTCTAAATATACTTTAAAACCACTCAAATTCATAATTTATCACTATTAATTTTTTTTATTAAAAAGTTGTTTTTAATTACAATTTAGTAATTTTCACTATTCATCAAAATATTAAAGTTATCCGAAAAGTACCAAAATTTCACCTTAGGATAAATTCGATACTCCGAATCCAAAAATGAAGTCCATTTTGAGAGATAAAATCTCTAAAATTTTAAAAATTAGGTATTACTATTCATAACGGCTAGTTTGATCAGTTGTGGTGTGTGTTAGAACTCGATGTTGCGTACAACACATGTTATTGCATTATTCAATGGAAAGCGTACTGTGGAAGATTGGGATGCTTCATTCTAAACTTTTGGATGTCCCCATTATAGAAAGTAAATTTATTTAGTAAAATTGAATATATAAAAGTTTAAAATATTGGATTTAAAAAGGGTTCACTATTAAAAGTTGTTAAAGTGCAATACTGAAAATGAATTTATCCTTAAATTATGTCTAAGAAACTCATAATATGGATTCTAAAATTTTAAGGAATATATGAAGTTTAAAATTTAGTAAATACTATTCATAAACTCTTTTGAACGGCTTGTTTGGTAAATCATGGTGCGCTTGAGCTCGGTGTTGCTTGTAGTGCAAGTTATTGAATTATTTTAAAGAAATAACACACTATGAAATCTTGGGGTGTTACAGCTAGACCCTATAAAAATATTTATGAACAATTTAAGTTCTTATACCATATAACAATATCACAGGGGATGAACAAATGTCTCAGTTAAACTATTCTTGCACACTAGGAAGGCTGTCATGTAGCCATCATGGATGAAAAATCATCATTATGACACACTCTTAAAAGTCACATGACTCTCATATCCAACCCCAATACATTGAATATTCCAAAAATCCTCTAATCCTCACACCTCAAATTCTAACCAAAGCCACTCACACACAACCACTAATAACTACACTAACCTTGGGTTTAGATTAGGTTATCCCACAAAACATATAATATCCCCAAACCCAAAATATCATATCTGATGCTAGAAACATAATATTTACATATAATTATTTTATAACAATAATCCTTACTGAATTTTCACCATTTAGAACATATAAAATCATACTAAAATATTAGATCACTTATATAACCATGTCCCCTTTTTAGTTTTTGAGTTTTAAAGACTTAGGAAAAACTATTACATATTAACTAGGATACATAAAGAAAATGTTCATAAAAATCTACCCAATATCCCACTAAGTTCATAACATCTAGTATCCTTATTTGGAAGAACGTAAATAAAACCATTCTACACATCCCAGGGAATATGATACATAATAAGGGTGATCTAAAATTCTTAGTAAGGGTAAACATAAACATTAAAAATTGAATAACATTAGGGATGATACGATTTGAACAAGTGTATAATGACATATTCTAAGTAAAATAGAATAACATATGACAATTGAAACCCACAAAAACCCATATTCTTAAACATGTAATGTTTCATAATGAAATAATAACTATAAGTGTCTTGGAAGAAATCATATATAATTATCTTCATAAGAATATAATAAAAAAAGTGGTTTCAAGGGAAGGAGTGACATACAAAGATCAGTACATTGTGGGTCAAAATATGTTGAGCTTTTGTGAATCCCCTCTATCAGAATTCATACCTTTCAGAGGAAAAAATAACCATTGGTAATAAAATGATCATACCACTGAGAGTTGTGTAAGAGGGTGAAGAGTTGAAGAATTCAGAAACTATACTACACTCTCACCATGTATTACTGAACTCCATATTACATGTTATGTATACCTTACAACTTCACATTAGATAGGTTATGGGTCACAGGATGGTTCCCTATAATTATCATTCATCACAAATAATTCTCGAGTTTTTCTTAACTACCACTAACTTGATTCTGCTTTGAAAACAATGATGTAGGCCTATAGACTTTTCATGTACTTAAATATAGATGGAATAAACATTACAAAAGTGTGTAATGAAGGAAAATTTAACTGATCTATTAGGGTCACACACATTACCACCTACCTACATAATACCCATACTGCAGGACTCGTTACTACTGATCTGTAAGTTAGTGCTATAGGGGCACCATTGAACCTAGTGACCATGGGGAATACACCTGATGAAAGGCGATAGTTAATCCCATTCTTTATCATTCTATGGGATATAACACCATGCCATTTTTTCTAGATGAATCAAATCCATAATCATGATACTTTTTCAACAGATGAGGGATGTGCATAAGAAAATATCCCCTTCGTAGAAATAATTATTCATTTTTTCCATTAACACCAACAAAACAACCACTTAGATGGCCATTATTGATTTCTTCTCAATTTTATAGTTTTAATAACATGGATCTTGAGAGTATGTAATGATTTATCTAAGTTATCCGGAGTGGCAATGTCTGAAAAACCAATTAAATAGATCCAAACTAAATGTTTTCCATTCGGAAGAAAGAAATAGTATTTAAAACCTTTATTACTAATTTTTATTACAAAATGTAAATTTGGAAAAAATATTAAATCCCTTAAACATTATGTTCTTATCCATGGGTAACACATGGTTTCTGATATACTATAATACCATGAGACGTAGATATTTGTTTCCTGAATTAATTTAACTTTTAAAATTTTTTCATTTAACATGATATTGGAAATAGTTATATATATATATATATATATATAAATTAAAACACTAAATCAAAAATTCCTTTAGCATTCAATAACAACTTGTCTTGTGCTACACATAATACCAACATGGCTTGCACTACAAGCAACATCGACATAGCACATGATGCATGCCGCACTGAGTTTCTATGAAACATCTTTATATATATATATAATTAATTAAATGAGATAATTATGACCTAACTATTATAATTATTAATAGGAATAGTAATAAATACTCTCCAAATATTATTTATAATTGTTTTATATAAAAAAAATATTGATAATGAAAGATAATATTTTTTTTGGTAAAGTACTTTTAGGTTAAAAATATCACTCTCTTGAATGAATCACTACTAATAATGAAATTAATTTTAGGCATATTTAGAAATTGAATTTGATAAAACAAACATCATTTTTTAATTTAGAATGTCAAAAGTATTCTAGGGTAAATATTTTGGTTTTTATGAGAAACATCAATTTTTTATGAATCGTGAAAACATCTTTTTTGTTAAAAACTACATTTTTGACTAATTGAAATTTAAAGCTAAATGATACTGAAAATATGTTTTCAGGTCACATTAGATAAATGTTACATCAATTAATATAATGTAAATAATTATAAGAAATTTCATTATGAAACTGAATATAAAATCTTAGCAAACATTTGAACGGTTTCCTACTTTAATACCTTGTTATATCGTTACATCTACAGGATTATCACTAATCATAATTTTTCCGCTTATATGATTGGAATATTTAAAATTTGATATACTACACTCTATTATGTCTAATATTTAGAGTCTAATAAGGCCATGTTAATTTATTCCAGAATTATTAGTAAAAGTGATTAAAATTAATTACACTGGTTAAGGCCAAATTAATCGTAATTAGGGAATAAACCTTAAAATTAAGGCATGAAAATGAACTAAAAACTTGTCCAACACCCAATTTATGTCCATATATTGGCTGTAAACTGTCCATTGTTGAGTTTTTTTGGTTTTTTAATACTCATTTTACGTAAGAACATGTGAACTCCTAATTTGTTTCAAAAAAATCCATGTGATTCCTTTTCCTTCCCTATAAATGGACACCACCTATACCCATTCCTCACACCTCTAAAACATTTTATCTTCATCGAAGGTATTACCATGTTGGCTACCAACAATACCCCCTTATACTTTTAAGAATCCCTTTATGCAGAAAGCTTCAGAAGAAATCCTTTTGGCACAAACCAAATGGAGTTACCAGATTTACAGGTAACGTCTTCTCTCATGTATCGTTCCATTATTTCACTTTTTCACCGATTCAACTCTATTTATTACATTATTCATGGAAAAATTTATCATACATATATTAGGATAATTTTATACCAATTTTATGACCTACACATAAACAAATCTCCATTTAATGGATGTCAAATCTACTGTTTCTAGGTATGGTGAACTACTCCCTCATGAAACACTGATTGTTCATTTCTCCTTTACCACCAATCATTATGGCCATTTTGATGGAAAATATGTTTATATATGAAATATATAATATATAATATATATTTAATCTTATTTATTCCTCTTACAACACACATATTTTTACCTTCCATTTGGTTTTAATACGATAATCTTACAAATGATGATTATATCAGTTCTTTATCTATAAAAAATAAGGTAATCTGTTTAATAAGAGTAATAATTATTATGCGATAAAAAAAGTGTATCAACCAATTTATTTTAATTAATAAATGATATTTGGAAATAATTAGTATTTTAATAAAATAAATTACTTTTATGAATAATAAATGAGTATAATTTTTATGTAGTCGAATTTAATTTTTCTTAAGGATTGAAAATTGTTTTTGTCCAAACCTGTGAATTTCCAATAAATCTCAGGATTCATTTTAAAAGTGAAAAATAAAATATTTCCAATATTAATTATAAAAATTGAATATTTTTTTTGGAATAAATAAGTCAAAATTATCCAAAGTTGAATTTTTGATAATTTAATGAGACAATCAAATTTTTGGGTAAAAATTAATTACCGTATAAATATAAAATGTGTTTCATGTCATCATAATGACCCAATAATGATGTAATAAAATAATATAAAATTTATAATCAAACAATATATATATTACCTTCAAAATAAATTTATTATATATTTTTTTATTAATATTATAATGCCCTAGTGCACCCTCCATGACATATAAAATATTTTAACATTTTAAAATGATTTCCTTGAGAGTGTGACTCACCTCCACATAATCAAGTATAATATTTTAATATTGTAGGACCTTATCCTTTTTAATATTTTATACCACTCTCCTATGTAAAAAACATGGGCAAAAACCATGGGATGGTTTGTGGTTTTTAATATTTTAATGTGTAGTGTCCAAAACCTAAACAATAACGAGTTCCCTCTCATTTCCTATATTAACCAATAAAATCTCCCATAGATCTTCCTTCAAGAAATTTTTAGATCATCCAAACTCTTCCCCATACTCTCTATAATCCCTCTAGGTCCCCAAACTCCCAATAATCCTCTCTCAATCCTATCCTAAGCCTTTGGTATCACACGTTCAAGTAAGGGATTCCTTCTTTTCTCATTTTTGTCCATGTTTTCTGTATGTTGTTATAAAATTTTATTTTCAATTAAAAATGATGGGCTATGATTTCAAACCACCCCCATACTGACTTCCTTGTGTTTGAATGATGTGATAACCCTTTCTATCTCACTAATACAATTTTTGTACACCGGTTACCATGCTGAAATTCTATAAGGGATTTCTCTCTTCTTCTTTCCATTAATGGATTTCTCATATATTACGCATCTAAATTCTATTTCATATGTTGGGATATTATGTTCAATGATTCCATTAGTATCTATTCCATGTATAAATTACTAGATTTGACTTTCCCTTTCATCAACCCAATTTATGAATCTTCATATTACGTCATAATGCTGCAGAAAGTGCACTGCGATTTTCTAAGACAAAATCATCATGTAGTGAATACCATACCCATTTCTCTATCAAGGGTACTCACCTTTATGAACATATACATATTTAATGGTACATAAATGTATGTATTCCACATTAATTTTTCATGGAAAAAATTATGATGTTGAATAAGTCCATGATATGTTATCTTTTTCCTACACTTAAGCATGAGATTGAAATGAATATGAAGTGTGTACCCTAATAGTGCTAGATTTAATTAGGTGATGTTTAGTATCAAAATACATCATGTTGGTATAGGGGTTTACCTATTTTTTTGAGGTCATTTTCTTACCTTATTGGGACAGGGGTTTACCCAATTCATTTATGTTAATGATGCAATGTTTTAATTTATTTCCACATTTTCATGTTATAATAATCATGCTATAACATGCCTACATGTTAATGTTTCTCGTGTAATCCATTGATATTCTCATTTATTAACAAGTATTTCATTATTCAGGTTATGACTTGTTTACTCCCTTATTGGGCTTTATATATCACCATTTTCTTATGTATGTCCTTATTTTATCCCATTTAATGCTAAGTACGAGGGAATATAGTGGTCATTTAAAAGAATTTTATAATATTGATGTTGTTTTTTTATGTCATATGTTTTCATGTAATTTTCCTAACACACAAATACACTAGACCTATTTATATTATAGGTTTTTTATGTTCAATTTTTTGTAATAAACAATGTTTACCTGTGTTATAAACGGCAGGGTTGTTATAGTTGGAATCAAAGGATTGATTTAGTTATTAAGGTTATTATGGTATAAAACACAAGTGAAATACTTAGGGATAAGACTGAGTATAAGAAAATAATCCCTAAATTTTGGTGAGTGTATATTATGTGGTTTATCAAGAAAATAAATCCATTTCTCAACACCAACCAGTATAGGTGACTCTGGAACAAATGTGTCTAGGGGTAAAACCTGAAAACACCGCTTTGAGCTAGACTCAAACAGGAACTTATGAACGATAATATGGCTTTCTGCACTCTTGGTTCGACACTCATGGGGGATATTATTTGGTATGTTCATAAGATTATTATTAACAATTATTAAGGGAGATAAAAATACCATAAGAATATAAGTTATGTAATAGATCATGGATAACATAGATCGAAGCCTAGAAATTCATAAGGTAAGGAGATAAATGTAATTTAAATGTTATCCCTTTTTGTTGTGGGATTACCATTTATTTGCTTAATATTTTAAAATACATACCCCTAATTTTTCCTTTTATTTTATCCAATGGATGATAATATGGGGACTTGAGCTATCAACCAATGCAAAGATCAAGGTGATGACTATTCTAGTGAGATGCCCAATCTAATAGGAGCAGAAATTACAAACATTGTCACTATACTCTTTCAGTTGACTCATGTCTTGAATAGAAACATGGTTCAAGAGGAAATTCCAACCCCACCTAAGAAATAAAAAGTCACAATCCAGAGCTTCATGAGATAATGACCACTGAATATCAATAGATCATTTGATCCCTCAATCGCTGAACAATGGATCAACTCCATTGAGGAGTTCTTCTACATACATAAATGTTCCAAACAAGAGAAGGTTCTTATGGATACTTATCATATAGAAGGTGAATCTGATCAATGTTGGATATTGATCAAAAAATACAAAGTGTGAGGAAGAGACTAAGGAATTGGAATGGAAGGATTTCTAGAAAATGTTTTTCGATAAATATTTTCCCCACACCCTCCATCTTAAGATGGAAATAGATTTGATTGAACTCATGAGAAATTATGTAGAATCTATTGGGAGTACGAGGAAAATGTTACCAGACTTACATGATATGAAACTGGTTATTTTTTACCCCTGAATTCATGGTTGACCACTTCTTTGTGGGGTTAGAACCCAACCTACAGAAATCCCTAGTGATCCAAAACATTGAAATCTATGAGGAGATTGTCCGATGTTTCCTCAATGTTGGGATAGAGATCAACGAATCATGGGGGTATCATGGGGATAATAAGAGAAAAGTGGACATTAATTTTGGTGGCCTGATAGACAAAATATATAGTTGTAAGAAATTCTAGAATCCTATATTCCAATGGTATAGGGAGAAGAGTTATAAAAATTTCTTGAAGGGGACAATGTGATGCTTTAGGTGTAAAAGATAATGGAACCTAGATAATGATTTCTAATTGTAGAAGCACACTAGTGTGGAATATGAGTGGAATGATCCGGTCCACCCTCATCACATTGTTAATTTCTACAAGTACATCGAACTATGGAACTTGACAAAACAGTTCCCTAAACCAAGGGTTATTGGAGGCAACCAACAACCTCCATGGTAGTAAGGGAGAGATTTTTCCATTACTACGACTAAAGCGAAACCCAACAACAATGTAGTGATAGGTATGCAAGAAATTCATTCAAGAATAGTGAATTTACTTTTTGATTCTAGTTCTACAAATCCTTTTATATCTTGAATGTTTAGTAGAACAATCCAAACACCAGCACAAATCATGGATGTAAAGATGTCGCTGAGAATGACAAATGGCACAATTATTACATCCCATGAATATAAGTCCTCCCCTATCACAATTTAGTGGATTTAACTTCTCATAGAACTTCATCATACTCCCTTTGATAGAATCTGATTCAATCCATGGTATAAATTGGATTTCCACATATAGAGCCAATATAAACATCCGTGAGAGGGAAATCACTCTCAATAAGGTGAATCGACCCCTGATTCTATACATGTGCAAGGAGGAGGATGGATATTCTTTGGAACCATCTTCTTATGTATGGATGTTACTTCCATATCAGATTGTGTATGATTGTTAGATTATTAATTATATGGAAGGAACCATCCTCTAATGCATACCCATTGTAATGGAATACAACAATTTATTTCCCAAGGAATTTCTTAGTCTTCCTTCCAGAAGAGATGTTGAATTCTCAATTGATGTTATACATGGGGAATTTCCAATATCCAAGACTCCATAGAGAATGGATATTTTGGAGTTTGAGTAGATAAATAAATTACTATATGAGAATCTAGATAAAGGGTTAATACACCCAAGTGCTTCACTATGGGGTTCACCAGTCCTCTTCATCAAGAAGAAGGATGAGTCAATGCACCTTTACATGAATTATCGTGAGCTCAACAAAATCCTGATAAAGATCAAGTATCATTTACCAAGAATTGATGACATTTTCAACTACCTATTTGGATCACAGTACTTATCCAAGGTGGATTTGTCTTTGGGATATTACCATATAAGGCTGAAAAGGAGGACATCCCCAAGACTGCTTTTCGTACAAGGTACGAGCACTATGAATTCAATGTAAAGCCTTTCAGTATAACTAATGCTCTAAAAATATTCATGAAATTGATGAATAGAGTCTTTAAATATTACCTCGACAGTTTTTTTATAGTCTTTATTGATGATATTTGGATATAATCCAAAACCAACGAGGGTCATGAGGTGAATATAAGCACTTAACTAGAGACCTTATGAAATTGAGAATCTTTATAAAATTTACAAAAACTATGAGTTATGGTTGAGGGAAGTCCCATTTTTAGGTAATATCATCCCAATCAATGGGATATATGTGGATCCTTCCAAAAGAAAAGAAATTGAGGGATGCTTGAGGCTGAAATCTATTATAGATATCTATACTATCCTGCAGTTACCTGGATATTATCCCTAATTTGTGAGAAATTTGTCACAATTTTCAAACCCTCTAACCTGGATAACTCTAAAAGGATTCAAGTTTTCTTGGAATAATGAATATGAAGAATGAATCATGGAGTTGAAGAAGAGTCTTATCACTACCATGTGCTCACACTACCCCCATGTGGAAATATTTTATTAATCTTCATGGATGATGCAAAAAAGGGAATGGGATGTGTGTTAATGAAGAATGAAAAAGTCATCACCATGAATCATGGTAGTTGAAAATTCCTAAGAAAAAATATCCAATTCATGATCTGGAGTTGGTAGCTACGATCGTTGCATAGGAAATATCGTGGCATTATCTCTTTGGGGAGATGTTTGAAGTATATACTGATCACAAATGTCTCAAATATATATTCACATATAAATATCAGATCATGTTCCAATGAAGTTGTTTATAGCTCATCAAGGATTATGACAACTCGATCTACTACCACTGTGGGAAAGAGAACAAGGTGGAAAATTCTCTAAGTAGAAAGGACCCAACAATAATATCATTGATGACAATTCAAAAGGATCCAATCTTCTTATATTTGATGAATATAGACATTAGAATCATAAATAAGTGAACATTATCAGTCCTTTAACAAATGATTTGTCACCCATATATTTTAGAAATGATAAATGATGCTAAAAAATAGGATGTCAGAATTCAAAAGAAAGTGGAATCTATCAGAAAATGGAAATCCTTGGAGTTAAAATTTAATGAAGAAGGAATTTTGAGATTTGGGACAAGACTATGTGATCCATCAAATTTGGATTTAAAGAAACAAATTTTCGATGATTCACATAGTTAGAATTTCACCATCCACCCAAGAAACACAATGGTGTATTATGATCTCTAAGAGAATTATTGGTGGGATAACAGGACTAAAGAGATCTACGAATATACGTCAAAGTGCCTAGTATGACAAAATGTGATGGTTGAGAGGAAGATGTCTAAGGGGATGATGATACCATTACCCATACTAACATGGAAATGGTAGAACATCACCATGAGATTTGTCATCGGACATTCAATTACATTCGAAGGAAACAATGCTATCTGGGTGGTTGTGGTTGTCTTACAAATACTACACTATTCATTGTAATTCGAGAGGACTTATCATTGGATCAACTCGCATGGGTATACATTAGAGAATTGGTAAGGGTGCATGGTGTACCACTACTGATTGTATCTGATCGAGATCCCAGATTCTCCACTATGTTCTAGAAGAGTCTCCAACATGATCTAATACTAAGCTGAAGTTTAGTACGACTTACCATCCTCAAACTAATGGACAATCTAAGCTAAAGATCCAAAAACTCGAGGATATGTTTATAGAATGTTCAATGGACTTAAAAGGGGAATGAGATCATCATATTCCTCAGGTTGAGTTCTCTTACAACAACATTTTCCAGTCAAGAATCCAAATGGATCTTTATGAATCTCTTAATGGGAAGAGGTGCAGAACATCGGCATGTTGGTATGAATTTGGGGTCTAAAAACTTCTAGGTCCAGAAATGGTTGAAGAAATGGTGGAGAAGGTTTTGACAATAAAGTAACAAATAAAAGTTTCTTATTGTTGATAAAAGAGCTATGCTGAGAACTATTGATGAGATCATGACTTAGATGTTGGAGATATAATTTTCCTCTGCATATCTCAATGGAAGATAGTGATGTGATTTGGGAATAAATGAAATCTTAGACCAAGGTATATCATCCCTTTTGAGATCCTTGATCTCATTGGAGTAGTGGCCTATAGACTAGCACTCCCATTGTACCTATGTAAAGTATATGATGTATTCCATGTATCACATTTGAGGAAGTATATACCTGACCCATCGCATGTACTCAATCTAGAGGTTTTACCATTAGAGATTGAACTTTCCTTTGAAGAGAAGTCGATGAAGATCTTAGATATTAGGAAAGAAGTTCTACAAAATATAACAATTTCCCTCATCGAAGTGTTGTGGAGAAATCACATGTTTGAAGACGCAACATGGGAACCAGAGGAAGTGACTAGGCAGAGTTACCCTCATCTTTTTTTGAATGGGAAAAGGAAATTTCAACGATGAAATTTCTTAAGGGTGGAAAGTTGTTATGACCTAAACATTTATAAATAAAATTCTCTTTCTTTTAATGAATTATTAATATATAAAAAAACATACACCATTTTTTATTATTTTGGGTTTAAATTACTATTAAGTATAATTACCATTGATAATATAGTTGTTCAACAATGATCAAACAACTAATTTAAATATATGTTTTAAAAAAATACTTTCAAAACATTCAAAGGAGAGGATGGTCTCATCTAGTAGACTCAGGCCATATGAAGCTCATTT
This sequence comes from Viscum album, assembly GCA_963277665.1. Classification (NCBI taxonomy): domain Eukaryota; kingdom Viridiplantae; phylum Streptophyta; class Magnoliopsida; order Santalales; family Viscaceae; genus Viscum; species Viscum album. The sequence continues at coordinate 1,365,358,141 of OY728145.1, read as the reverse complement.
GTTGGAGCTTGGGAAGGAGGTAGCATCACTGGGCTTCACTCTTGAACATGTCGAAGCTGATCTTCAACATGTTAAGCATGAATGACATTGCCTATGAGATGATTTCATGTAAATAGATATTACCACCCCAGTGATGCCATTTGATCTTCCCCAAGAGTCTTTCACCATCTCACACCTTAACCTTAGGTCTTCTGTGGGTGTTATAAGGGGTTAGGTAATAAGGAATTAGTTACTTATTATGTAACCCATTTTTATAAATAAATGACTTATTCCATCAATTCCATCATGAGAACAGTGTTTCTAAAAAGAATGATAAATTTGATAAATTTGGTTTTTGGGTACAAATGGTAATATTTAGAAATTTATACATTATTATATTAAATTAATGTTTTATAAAAAAATCTCATAAGTGAGGATTATATCAGTTCTTTATCTATAAATGATTAGGTAATCATTTTTATAAGAGATATAATTTTTAAATGATAAAACAAATAGTGTATTAAAGAATTTATTTTCAGTAATTAATAATGTTTTGAAATTATTAATACATTAATAAAATATTATTATAAAATTACTTTTATTTTTAATAATTGATTATATAATTTTTATTAAGTCGAATGTTATTTTTATTAAGGCTTGAAAACTATTTTTGTTAAAACACGTGAATTTCTAATAATTGTCAGGTTTCATTTTAAAAGTGAAAATTCATATATTTAGAAAACTATTTATAAAAAAGGAATATAATATTTGGAATCAGGATGTTGAAATTTTCCAATGGTGATTTTTTAATAATGTTTTGAGGAAATCAAATTTTTGGGGAAAAATTAAATACCATATAAATATATAATGTATTTGATGACATCATAATGACCCAATAGTGATGTAATAAAATACTATAAAATGTATATTCATCCAATATATGTTTTTCCCTTAAATTTATTTGATTTTATATTTGATCGATTAATTTTATATTCATTAGTGGACCCTCCAAGACATATAAAATATTTTAACATTTTAAAATGATGTCCTGGAGAGTGTGACTCATCTCCACATATGAAATCCAAATATTTTAATATTTTATACCCTTGGACTTATAAAATATTTTATATCACTCTCCTTTTGAAGAATCCATGGCAAAGACCATGGCATGGTTTATGGTTTTGAATATTTTAATGTGTAGTGTCCAAAATATAAATAATAAAGCATTCACTCTCATTTATTTTATAAACCCACCCAATATTACATTCCTATGAACTGAAACATTGTGAACATGAATAAAATATTCCCATAAAATATATATTCCCTCCATGGTTTCCCATTCTCCCACTAATCCACTCTCAAGCCTCTCTCATTCCACTAGGATCAAACATCCAAGGGATTCATTCTTTTCTCATTTTTCCTTGTTTTCATTATTTTATTATATCCTTTTATTTTCAATAACCAATATTTGGGGTATGATTTTACACCTCCCTCATACTGACCTCCTTATCTTTGAACGATTATATACCCCTTTCTCTCTCATGAATATCTTCCATGTACACCCATTACCATGCTGAAATTCCGTACGGGATTTCTCTCCTCTTATTTCCATTTTTTCATCTAATCAATATTATGCAACTAAATTCAATTTCTTATGTTGGGATATTATGTTCCATAATTCAATTACTATATATTACATGTATAAATTGTGAGAAACCATTTTCTCTCTCATCAACCTAATTTATGAATCTTCATATAACGCTGTTCTGTTACTGAAATTGCACCGCGATTTTCCAAGAAAAAATCATCATGTATTGAATGCCATACCCATTTCTCTATCAAGGGTATTCTCATTTATTCACATATACTTATTGAATGGTACTTTCATGTTTTTATTCCACATTCATTGATCGTGAAAAAAATGATGATGTTGAATAAATCCATGTTGTATGATCTATGTGGCACACATAAGCATGAGATTGAATTGAATATGAAGTGTGCGCCTTGTTAGCACTCCAATGCGTTGGGTAATTTTGAGAATCATGATATTTCTTGTTGGGATAGGGGTTTAACTAATTACTTTGAGGATATTTGTCTACCATCTAGGGATAGGGGTCTACTTAATTCTTATATGTTAATGATGCAATGTTTTTAGTTGTTGTCACATTTCCATGTCATAATAATCATAATATAACATGAAATTATGTCAATGTTTCTCATGATCTCCATTGATATTCTAATTTCCTAAAATATATTATATTCTTTATGTTATACATTATTTATTCCCTTACTGGTTTTATAGCTCACCTTTTTTTATGTATGATCTTATGTTATCCCATGCAATGCTAAGTACATGGGAATATTGTGGTCATGTAAAATAATTTTTTTAATAAAGATGTTATTTATGCCTTATGTTGTCGTGTAATGTTCCTAAGCTCCAAAGAAACTATACCTCTCGATCTTATAGGCTATTTTATGTGAATTTTTATGTAAAAACCCATGTTTAGATGTGTTATAATGAGTGAGGTTGTTGTAATAATCAAATAATATATACTAATAGATATAATAATGTGATTATATAAAAGTTTTATAATAAATTTTTGTTATTATATAGTAATCTTGTATGTGAACATAGATAATCAAGGCACAAGGTAAGTGTATTTCATATCACTTTTAATTTATATGAGGTACAAGCTATGTTTACCACTTATTCTATTTGTGAGGGGTATGTATTGAAAATGACTGTATTATTTATATATTGTACATAAATTTAAGGGTATTCACATTCCCATTTTATGATCCTTTATTTATGGGGTTTATGTTTCAAATATTACCAAACCAGTAAAAATGGTTTTCTCAATTTGCCTTCTTTGAGGCCCATGTTTTGTTATGCACCTAAACTCTTCTTCGAGGATTATATGCTTCCATTTTACTTGACATATCATGAATCTAAATGTTTTCATGATATTATATGCTCCCTATAATTTCCTTTCCTTATATGTAGTGCATGATCCCAAGATACCCTATTATAAGAGTTTATTGAAACAATCCCATTGCTATTCAGGATTGTTTATATTTATTCTTCCTTTGATGAAATGTCATGATCCATCCCTTAATAATATTCATGTGTTTACTTATCCACTATTATTTTATGATATAATCATGTAATTTTACCATATTCTACTTGTTGGAACATAATATAGTTAAAAATCTGTTTTTAGGAAAGCCCAACTTTACTCTATCTTCAACCGGAAAACTAGGTTTCTTAAAAGTTGTTTCCATGAATATTATACCAATCTACAATAATTTATAAAATAAAATTTTACAATTTTTTTATTTTACCAATCTATTCAAGGGAATATTCTTGTCTCTTTCGGAAAAAAATCACTTTTCTATTATTTTTTTCATGAAAAAGGAATGTTATGTTGACCTTGTACGACATGTATGGATTTACCAATCGTCATTTCTTCGAATCTACCTTTGCATTGTTAAAAATGATCATCTTTGAGAAAAAAATTTTGAAAATTTTTTTAAAGGAAATTTGTTTTCAAAATTATTTTAAACATATTTTATATATTTTCATGGAAAACTATTATCAAAATGTTTTCAAGTCTTATTTAAATGCTTTCAATGTGCATTCAAGTAAATGGTTTTCAAAAACATTTCAATATTCTTTTATAATTTATCAAGGCAAATTATTTTCAAAACATTTTAAATCTTTCATTATATGTTATTAAATTATTTTCAATGAAATGGTTTTCCAAACATTTTCAATCATTCTTTACAAGTATTCAAGTTTTTTTAAAGAAAAAAGTTTTTAAAAGGTTTTAAATATCATTTTAATAGTTTTCATGGAAAAATGTATTCATAATGATTTCATGTCTTATTTATATGTTTTCAAGTAATTTTCTATGAAAATGATTTAAAAATGGTTTTATGTATTAAAAATACATTTTCAAATAAGAAAATTTATTTTCCCCATGAAACATTTTTTTCAAAATTAGTTTCTATCAAAGATGACAATTATTTATGATACTCTTTCCTTTATAGGAAATGATCTTACAGTTTCATTCGTATCCTTTCTATGAATGAGTTATGATTAATTACATGTTATTTATGAATCCCATTTCTCCTTCATGGGTAATATTTTTATGAAACCCTTTTCTATTTCACGGGTTATATTCTTCTAAAACTTGTTTCTTTTCACAGGTTATATTTATGATGAAATGATTATGAAACCTTTATCTTTATATAGGTTATGATACGTTTTGAAGTTTATGATACCCATTTCATTTCACAGGTTATGATATGCTTTTTATGATCTTGTGGAACATGTATGTATGATTTCATTATGTGATGTGTGAGACCTATATCATCCTCCAATGCATGGGTAATGTTTTATATCTCATGAGACAAACTAAGATGGTATCGGGATTGAATCTTATCAACTATGATATCCATAGGAGTGAACCATAACAAATGAGATGGTATGTGGAGTCAACTCATGCTTCTATGATATCTGTGTGAGTAAATGATGACTACCATGATGGTATGTGTAGTGAAACCATACTAATAAGATTGTATTGTATGTGATTCCCCAGATGATATGTAAATTATTATATGCTTATCTTTTTCCCACAATTCTTGTCTTTTTCCTATTTTATGATTTAATGGATTATTATCTTTACTTAATATGATTCATGTCTTATGAACTTCTAATATTTACATCATGATTTCAGTTATGATCATTGATATATATGGTATGATATACAATTTACACGATCACATTATCATACCCTTATAATCATGTTTATGCTTACATGTATCACTTGTTTACCCCTACTGAGCATTTGAGATCACCCGTTTTTTGTTTCCTTTCCCCCATGTCATGAAGACATGTACCATGTTTGACATGTCTAAGAAGGGTTTTATTAATTAATAACTCATTTTTAGATGATGTATCTCACATATGTACCTATTTTTATGTTTCCATGTTTCCAAAGGCACTATACCAACTATGGTATTTGGGAATCTCTTTGTATATTGTTTAAGTATTCCTAAAAAGTTATGTCATGTTAATGTTTGAAGTGAGAGGGTATCTATATTCGCCATAAGAGGAAGTTAAAATTCTCGGAGATATCCTTGCACCAATGTATATTACACCATTCATTTATTTTTGTTTGATTCATCATCATTATTTAGTAATCATTGTTAGAAAAAATAATTGATGAGGAACCTGTAAAAACACACTTATCAAACTTGCAAATAAGAGTAATATCCTAAGAAACCACATGATGATGATTTTCTTGGACAACACGGGAAAAACATTGAGTAATTCATGATTGTATAAATGTAATAATCCTTGTATGGACCCCTAGAATCCATAGTTTCTACACTGACCCAATTACGATTCTATAAATTGATATCACATCAAATGATGATCCACTGTGATAGGTTCTGAAGTGATAAAATATATGGTTGAATAAAATTCCATAGTGGTGAAACTATCCCCTTCATGGAACCATGTTTCTTCCCTTACTTCCCTAGGATAAAGCTTCTCCAAAGTGTTTTCCCATCAATGAACTTCCAAGTAAACTTCCTCTACATACTTCACATTACACTTGACACACTTTTATTATTTTTTTCTTCTTCTCTCATAGATATTTACATCCATTCTCATGACGTCAAGTGGTATTTACCTTTAGAGTGTTAATCCCAAATGAATGTGTTTATGATATTTTCAACCATTTTGATGATAATTTTAGGAACACTATGATTTTATGGAAAGTGCATGAGAATAATGGTTAACATGTAATTCACGAGAGAAATTATAACCCCAAAAGAAAAATAGTAGTTCATCTATTTCAAATAATGAACAATGATTTTATTATCCAATCCATAATAATGATGACTATATATATTGTGGGAGGAGATATGAGTGCCCTGATATTCTAGGGGGAATCCCCTTATGTGTATACCTATATAGTTCTCTAAGGAAGTAACCCTACTGCTTGAGAAAGAGTCAAAGATAAAAATAATTCCCTTCTCACAATACAAAAAATGCCCACCCTATTCTCTATTCACCTTCAATACTTTATTGATGCCTCATATTTTTCATTTATATTCATTAACAAGAATTATGGTGTTATAATTTTATGTTTTTCTGGAGATTCCACCAATGTGGTTCCTGCATCAATAAGGTTGAATGGATACTTCAATGATTTTTTTATTTATGAACTAAATGATGGAACATGGGAAATGATTAATAATCGTAGTGATTGAGGGTAACCATGTATTAAAACTTGAATGCATTTGAAGAAAAACCAAGTTCCTCCCTATAAAAGATATAGAAATCTATGCTAATCGGAAGCACTTGAACATGATATCAACAAACTAGGAAATGAATCCCATGAAATTAATAATTTTAATAATATTACTCCATATGATTCTATAAAATTAATTTTCCAAGTATAGATTGATGAACATAACGGATCCAATAAATTTTTTGTTGATGAGACAAACCATATCTTGAGAAAGGATGGTAACATCATTGATCAAACTCTCTTGTAAGAACACACGATTCTCATTACAGATCCAATTAGGAAGATACATATCCAGACTTCTAATAATCATGCTAAATATAACCTTAAACATGAAATTTCACATGATTATCTTCTTATAATGACTCAACATAGAAGGATATTTGATCATAGGAATAAGCACCAAGGTAGTGGCCAAAAAATCCCAAGGAAGACTGACACCTTGAAAGAATTCTTGGATTTCCTTCACCATTTTGTTCCTCACATGGTTCTATGAGTTAAAATAATAGGAAGCCAGAAAACCCTTATTCTTGATGGAACATTAAAACATATTCACCTGAACTGATTCAAAGATCTCCTCCTCTATAAGGACTAATTAAATATTATTATTATATATCATAGAGAAAGTTCTAGGAATAGCTTCAAACAAATCCCATTAACCCATTAGATACCCTTACTGCATCCAAGGGTTGGGACTTATAAATAGAGACATAAAATGTAAATCCATTGTACCTATGACCACATAATGATCATTAATTAACATACCATCCTCCAAAAATATATTAAGTTTGATAAAATTATACTAATATTTAATGTGTTCGTGGAAGTAGGAAGTGATTCAATCTCCATATTTTAACCATTTAGTACAGTACTTATCACGTTACATGTGCTCATGACTCATGAATGCATCATTTATCAATTTTTTATGTGCTAGATCATTGGAGAAAACCTCATACCATTCAATCATGATACATATCTCTATATAAAAATATCGTCTGAGAGCTTTTCCATATCTTATGTGTTAAGGGTGGTTGTTAACCTTGGATTTAAAGCCCCCCTTCAAATATATTAGTTTTTTGTGAAGCTCAGGCCAAAAGATTCTATTATAAGGTTTATTCCAAGACTCCACCACTACCTATTGATAACCACAACATTGAGATCAAGTGGTTTAAAAAAATAAATCGATAACCACACCCTTTTATGGAAGTCATATCAACACAGAGGGGACAATGGTCATAGAATGATCTAACATAGTGAGTTACCTTCATATTGGGGATAAAGGAAATGACTTTATAATTTCATGATATTGATCAATATGAAACAAAGAGTTCCACATTTCTATGATTATTTTTCACCATGTATAGTGGTCCACCACATAACCATAGTCCAAAAAGACATTGTGAGCCATGAAAGTGGATAAATGATGAATTTATTTTATAAGGAAAGAACCCCCTCCTTTTCTATCTGTAGGATCCAAAATCACATTTCTGTCTCCACCAATAAACCATGGAATATCCCATTCAGTGAATGATCCCAAATCATCCCTTAATTCATCCCTTTACTATGCATAAAATTTAGCATAAAAATCTTAAATAAAAAAAAGTTCACCCACATTAACCCTCAAGTTGATTAAATGATTCATTGCATTAAATAGGTCAATCAATATATTTGAATTCTAGAAAATCCAAATGTAGTTGTTTTTATGTTCATCATTTCGATAATGAGACACAATTACACTATTCTAAATTATGTAAATATTTTACGTAGACTGTTTATACCAAGAACTATAAACATAGAGGATATACTATAATAATATTTGGATGAAATGAAATCATATTTAACCAATGCACTGAGCCCATAGGAATTATAGATGGGAAGATAGATTGTAACACATTGAATCACATATATTTCACCCCATGAATTTTAGCATGCTTTTAATGAGATGGAGATTTGGATAAAATGTTCTTGGATTGTGGTCTAGTGCGTACACCACTGGAGGGAGATAGGAGAGGAAAAACATCCATTATCAAATTTATCTATAGTCTATGATAATAGACTGTAGAAAATTTCAATAATTAGTGATGAGATCCTAGGAAAACTAGATACTTTAATAAATAGATTAGATGAAGAGGACTGAGTCAATTCCTCATCTTGTCTTTGATAGACCAGGGAGGGAAACTAAAAAAGCGGTACAACATACCAACCATATATGGAGGGAAAAACTATTAAGGAAATAATGCAAGACTAGGACTTTCAATTAGAATGGTCAAAATAGGATGAGAATAAACATAATTAGGAAGTGATAAGGGGGGTGAACAATATTACCTAGTGATTCAGGGATGTCGCTTGATTTTTCCATCTCAGCGTGAAATAATCTTTTTGGAGAAGAAGAATTGGTGGTACCCATCTTCAAAGACGTTTGGGGGTTTGATCAATAATGATGGAGAGCCCCCATAAAACCAAAAATAATATGACATACTAAAGAATAATTACCTTGAATATGTTGGACTATATTGTAAGACATTGATAAGGTAAAGATGATAATTTTCCTCCACTCGAGGGACTACCCTACCCAAAGAAGAATCTATGATGAATAATTTTGGATTAGTCTATTTTAGTGAATACAAACTCTACGGTGGAATGAAAAATTCCTATGTTTTTATCATATTTAGAAATGAAATCTATTAATAATTAATCAATGCTATAAATAAACTATATACTATGAATAGGATAGGAGGCTAAAGAGATTTAACCAAACCCCTACTAGATGTGAGTCAGGTCAAAGATGTTCTTCTAGAAACTTGCATAAGTGGTTGAATCACCACATTCTATCCGCATGAGATCTTCAATATTAGGTTTCCATGAAATCATACCTAGAGGATATAATAATGAAAAACAATCTTTTTTTCAGATCCGAAACCTACACCAATGTTAAAAAACCCCAAGAATGACACACAATTCAGAATGAAAGCTAGTGGGGACTTATCTTTCACAAATGGCACCACCATGGTCCACCTATGAAGAGGAACCACCTACTTAGAAGCATAGGGAATAATTTTTAGGACTGAGGAGCCTTTCACGTCATAATAATGTGGGGCCTCCATCAAGACTACATAGAATATTGACATAGGGGGGACATATGTGGGCGATAGCTAAATAAGAACATCCTTGATGGAGGGAACAAATGAGGATACCTTATCAAGATCCTGCTGAACTGAGTCTATTGAAGGCTATAGCTCTGAGAACTCCACATAAGGGGGAGATACCGAGGTGAGATCTTGTATGATGGAATTTGACCGGCAGGTATGCTACTGCAATGCCACTGAAGGGGACCCCACTGAAGGGGGATGAAAAGATATTTGTGAGTAAATGGGAAAAATTTTGATAACATGGTTTTGAGTAAGGTGCGTTTGGAGAAAGATACATCCATTAATTCTCTATGCCATGGGAATAAATTATTATGATCCTTATGATGACAATTTTGTAGAAAGGTATCACTAAAAACTCATATAGAGCATATAGAAAATGTTTTGGTATATTGAAACATTATATTAATAACCCACGTTCACTGATGTCATAAATGACTAGAGACTAGTTAAATCCACATGAGAAACCTCCCCAGTTAACTGGCTCTATCGTTATTTTGAATATAAGGAACATTCCTCAATGCTCTAGAGAGATATATTGTGCTTACCCATTATATATGTTGTATTGGGATCACTCTTCATATATGTTATATTAGGATCACTTTTAATATATGATGTATTGGGTCTCCTGTCATAATAAATAACGTACAAGTACCATACATGAATATAATGCATAGGATCTTGAATTTTTATCCCTAATATTATAACAATAGATTTTATTCATTTATAGGTTGATTTACCCATGGAAAAGAAAATATTTTCTTGACAATGTATTTAAAATAATCAATGTTATAATTCCAAAGAAATAATATGGAATATATCATAGGATCACAATCCTATTGAATTATAGGAATAATTATATAATACTGAAATATATTAAAATATATTAAAAATATAATTTAAGAATATTTATTTGAAAATAGTGTAATGTACCTTTTTCGATATATAAATCATGCTGCACTACATGATATAAGCCTCATGAAAATGATATTGATACAGGAAAAACCATTGAAATGATCAAAAAGATTGAAGGAATAATTAATCATTGAATTGATTTTACGTAAATAGGTAAATACATATAAATAAACTGAAAATATATAAAATCAAAATTTATAGATCAATTCACATATCGTCGTGGCATAAAAAAGTATTTGAAGTAGATTTATACAGCAATGAATGTAAATTGAGTTAAGAAACCCATAATACAAGGTAAAATTCAATTAAAAACAAACTGGAGCAACTAATTTTGACTAGAAGATAAAATACCATAAATTATAAATTATTCATGATACAATATACAAAAAGTGCTGCATATACACCTTATAAGTTAAATTAGGTACATGAAATTAAAATATGTTTCAATGAAGAGAATTTGTGATGATATACCTTACCCTTAGTCTTGATTTTCCATGTATAGTATTTATATCCAACATGATAAACTCAAAAATATTATTTTAATTCATACTAACCTTTTTACATATTTAATTTCTCAATCATAAACCATTTCATTCATTTATTTTATAGAAATATTTAATTACTTAAGTGATTTTTTTCAAAGTCGGGTGTTTTAACGATGTTTGTTTCATAATTTCAAAATGGATTTTAGTTGTTCACTTTGGTAAAACATTTCATTATTCCATCACATACATAATGATAATAATTAAATAAATTTAAATTTAGTATAACAATAATACTTTTAATACTGACAAGAAATATTTTTACAAAAAATGAACTCTGTTACAATAATGGAGACAGTAATCCATATATACCCATGATTAAAGAAAACATTTTTCAATGATCGTGATTGATAGAAGGTAAGTTTTATTTTATCTTTAAAAATTTATAATTATATAGTAAATAACATGTTATTTATTTATATATAGTTATATATACAATAGTTGTGATGTCGTGATGAAAAATGAATCACATTTCTTCATGAAGTTGGTAATCAATACATATAAACAAACAAAATTATACCTTTGTAATGGATAGGATGGAAAGAAAAAATCTATCACCCCTCCCTGATTAGTCACCCCTAATAGTTCTTTTGGGATGTGTTACACTAGCCTTTAGTGCGCCTACCAGTATGCCAAAAGTTGTAAAATAGTAGTGGGCATGAAAAGGAGTGGTAATGGGGAGTCTAGACCCTCTGGTGATGTTATAACAATGGTCTAATTGAATATTTAATAAGCATAAATAATAAAATAATGGTAGACTCCAACTAGTGACCAACCCGTAGTGGAAGTAAACAAATATCTAACAATAACATAATCATATCTAACCAATTTTAGTGGAAATAAATTAAAAATCAAGATTAAAATCCCATTAGGAATTGTTAATTCCATAATAGACTATGTAATTTTTATATAAAAATAATATTATTCTACCCATTTAATTAAAATTTAGGATTATTAGCAGATTAAGATCAAACCATAGAGATATTGATTTAGTTTTATTAGTTTTTTAAAAGATTTAATTTTATTAAATTGGACAAATAGGTGAATAAAGTAGTTTTTAATTGATTTTAATAAAGAAAAATGAATGTGAGGAAGATTAATTGATTGGTTTGCAAAAAAAATTTAAAATGTGCCCAGGGTTTTGTAATTTTAGGGATTGGGTGTAATAAGATTTCAGAAAATATATTGTCTAATGGATGATTGTATTTAGAGTCTATATGAGAAACAACCAATGGTTATGGTATCCGCTCATCGATGTGAAAATTCCGAATTTCCCATGGTCTGGTAATTTAATATTTTATCAAAACACGTTTGTCCCAATACCATTTTTAAACATGATTTCCTCTAATATTGACATTTGTAATTATTTCTTTAGGGTTTTTAGTTGAAAAACTTTATATTTCCTTTTAGATTCAAATATCAATAGTGATTATAAAAGAAATGTAAGGGAGTAAAAATTGAAAAATAAATTACAAAAAACTTAGCATATGAATTATTAAACTGAATCAATCCAATGCACCTTTCCCCTTATATTACATTACAGTAGAAAAATAAATGTTTATCCTTGAATTTACACATTGTATAATATTTGATTTTATAAGTGACTTGAATTTTGGTGAATCTCTTCCAAAAACATATCCTGAATAAACTCACATCATGTAATGTGTTGACACAACATGTAATTGTTCCTCAAAGCATGTAATCTCATAATTAATTGTCTTAAGAAGACACCTTTTATGATAAAGTCACAACGTGTAAATGAATTAAAGAATTTGTAATCATTCTACTCTAGTTTTTTATCTTCTTTTTATCCTAGAAAATCTGGTGTCATGCCACTTAACATCACTCGTGGTGTGCAGTGTATTTTTTCTCATATATTTTCTTCTATTCATTATTTTTCCAAATATTCATTATATCCTTCCATAAAACACAAAACAAGTTAAATCGGTCACTAATTGGAAACAATAATCCATTAAATTTAAAAATAAATACATTAAATACCATTAAATATATTCATGAAATAAACATATCACTCGACATACCATTTGTAGAAACAAAATCAAAGCAAGCAGACATACCAGTTCATAAATTTCAATAATCAGTTGGGTCACCAATGGATAACCACAGTGCATGCATACATATAAGAATGTTTATATAGAAAAAGAAAATATAACAGAAAATATAGCTAAGGTAGGAACCACAAGGCCCCTTACCAACCATCCCATTCCATCTCAACCACTAGGATCCATCTCCAGAACCTAAATCCTTACTTGAATGCAAAAACATAAATTATACACACATCATGAAGGTCCCATGTAGGGAGTGAGAATGAGCCTTTGTAGTTCACCACTGACATGTTTCGACCTTACATTTGTATTCTAGTTGTAGTTTAATGAAAATAATTAAAGGCATAACATGCATTAAATAAACACAAGCATCCCTGGTGCTCAATAACCACTAGGAGGCAATTGCCTACCATGACCAATGACAGAATAACAAAGCAGAGAGGGCTCATGGTTCATAGACTAATGCAACCCCATATATTCCTAGGTGAAACCATAGGTTACACCTCCGAATGTCATCCACAACCTCATGCCATCAACCAAGTAACTGATGTCCTGAAGGAACACCCAATCAATAAATCTGGTCACTCAAGCCCCTTATCGATTGCACGCATCAAATCAATAATCGACATTGAAAGGAACAATGATATCTTAGCTCAAGTAATATCTTTTCCATCTCAATGTATGATTTCTTAAGGAACAAAAACTCCAATCCTTTGAAACATTTATCATCCCCATGGCCTCACGCACGGCAAGCCTCAACCCCAAACTGACTGCCTCAACACATTCATATAATGGATCATTACAATGATCAAGGCTTTCTACAATATGACCCCCCATCCATTAACCTAGTCCACAACTAATCAGTGCCTTTACCCAAATAAATGTTCAATAACACCTCATCATCTAAGTGTACTTGTGTGTACATAACTCTAAATGATGATTTTCCAAAACTGGTGAGAAACAATAACTAATTAGAACTTAAATCACATCAACCAGAACCTCATGTCCCTGTGACCATTACACTCAAATATGGTTCCCATGTAATCCAAAATATTCCTGTCTATGCATACAACCTAAATGTAGAGCCTCTAAAATTGATTATTAGATCTTCCAACCTATGATCAACATCATCGAGAAAACATATATATTGTGCTAGACCTAGTATGACGATAAAATTTCTTCGAAACAAATAGTCATTTCTATCTCAATCCTCAGGCCAAGAATGTCACATTCCCTTGGATGTTAGTAGATCATAACATGTATTTCATAAATATTTATACATAACTTATCTAAAATTAATCAAAACAATTCAATTTGAAATTGAAATACACCCTGAAAAAGACGTACCAATGTTCCAAAGCCTCTCACATGGTTCAATCCATTTGTAGTCTGATGAAAGCATTTATATTAGAATATCAAAAATAAAAATTATTTTATTTATGACAATAGTATATGTTATGGGGACTCTCTCGGTCAACACAACAGTGATCTGGAATATGTCCCCCCAAAAGAATCACCAAATCACAAGGAAAAGTATGAACCACCTACATCCTAGTCGAAAATGTAGGAACATCCTATTATAGCCTCTAAGTCTAGTTGATTTAAGAGAAATATATTTCTTATATGAACACCTTGAAAATAAGGGAAAATGACTCAAAAATATTTAACAGTCCATTAGGCATGAAAAAGAGATGTTGAAGTAAGATAGAGGAGATAATTATTGTTATGTATCCAACCATGGAAAAGGCATGGAGAATAGATCTTAGTTGGAGGTTTCTCAACTCCATGGGAAGGAGGTGAAGGAGGGTTATCCCCTTCTATATGTGACCCACTGTGGAAGAAGAAGAGAAAAATTAGGTTTATAGGAGGAGGGGAAATGGTTGTTTCATACCTTCAATGATCTGCATGGATTTCAAAACTATAGGGAAATTGTAAGGATCCTGCTTCTTAGGAGCCACACTTTGAATGGATAGCCTGTATGATTAGTCCTAACATTGCACAAACTGTGTGTGCTGCATTGCGTGGGTACTACTTAAATGTAACAAATCATGCAGCTTGCACTTGTTTTTCCCTAACTAGGCACAAACCCTATGGGTCCCTATGATAAACACTCTATTGATCTATGCATGGTAGTACACCTACTATTTCTTTGTTTACCAAAACATTCTTAGTGTAAAAAACAGGGAACATAGTCAACAAATGGAGGCCACATAGTTAGATCTAACTATGCGCCTCATCATGTACATATCCAAAACAGGTCCTTCAGACCTTCGATGCACCGAAAACCCATCCAAACAACTAATGCATTAGCCAAACCATTAAACCCATCTAAAAACAAGGTGTAAGGTAAATGTAAAACCCAAATTAGGTTCTTATAATTGTAAAATACGTTGGTATAACCACTAAACTCCAAAGAAATCAAAATGGGTTAAGAGTTTGACTGTATCTAAATACACGGGATATTAAAATCCCCCAACCTTAACATATCTCATCCCCTAGCTACAATCAATTTCCTAAAGATTATACTAGACATACCCATCTTGATAAAATACACACTAAATACCCTGATAAAATGGGATAGTTCAACTATCTAAAGTGGTCTCCCCACCTTAGGAGTTACCTACCCCTGTCTCAGCCTAACCAAAAATCAAGTAAAACTAATTGTCCATTAACCATCCCTGGACTCATAGTCATCATGTGATGCATCTTCACTCACACACCTCATCATGTTCTCATGTTTCATTATTGGCACCAAACATAATTATTCACCTCATTGATTACCACCTCCTGCCCATGTTGTACATGGCACAAACAAAGTCTTATATGTCAACATTTTCCCAAATGCCTTAGTGCCTCACACATTAGTGATGTACCACATCCTAATGATTCCCATATGCCAACCCACCTCAAGTTTCATGCATGTCCATGATGACTTGATGCCAACACACCATAAAAATCATATATACAATGATGCTCACATATAAGTCCATGTTCCACAAAACTCGCGTATGTATATATATGCCACATCCAAAATGATTCCAAGCTATTAACCAGAATCTGGTTAATCGATGAATACATCATGGTCACCTCACTCTCCCAAAACATAAATTCCTATAAAAAGGAAATGCCAAAATAGATTAAAAGTACATGTTTATGCCCATGAAGTACATATGAACTTCATCAGCTCACTGGCCTGCTTTGGACCTGGAAGCTATATGGAATACACCTTACCTAAATCCCAACTTCCTAAAGCCTTACCTCCCGACAGTTCTGCACCATCCACTGGCCAATGGTTCCACTACTGGGTCTAGATCTCTATACCATGACCTTTGCGGGATGAAGAAGCTCGACTACCATCACCAGGTACCACTACTGATCTAATCTCAGAAAACTAAGTCTACCCTGGTCCCTGAATTCCAGCTATCTAAGAAGGATTACTGCATAATCTCTCAGGATGAATTACCATCCCACAAGCTTGGAACTCCTTTAGAGGTTGTTCTCACTAATTCCAGACATTTACTAGGTTCCAACACTGAAAGAATACCATTTATAACCCACTAAGAGGTGGTCTACCAGATTCCTTACCCTAATGAACCTAGTATAAACCGTCTCTGCCTTTCTTATTTCTATCCTATTCTTCTCCAATAAAATCACCTAGGTGCTTGACCTAGCTTGATAATACCAATCTGTTAATTTTACCTCATCCATGAGTGCTTGATTCACCACCTATGAGAATGAGTCCAAACAAAAGATGTTCATTTTCACCTAAATTGGGTTCCATAAACCATCCTTGTAACACATGACCCTTAAGGGGTTGTCACTCACAGTTACGAGTTCGAGGGAATACAACTCAATGATGGTCACTGCATTGTCCAAGATTGGAATGTCACCCAACTAAATGATCAAGAAATATTATCCTCTCTCTACCCTGAACAACTTTGGGAAGAATTCCTAAAAGAACCTAGCCTCAAAGTCATTCCAAGCTAGTCCTTCGAGTCTACCCTCCTGAACTTTCAAATCCCACCGGTGCTTTTATGGTACTCTATTCATGCAGGTATCCATTTTCACCAACAAATAGATAGGCATACATACCTGCATGAAAGTAATATTATTATACTCGATCTATTTCATAGAAACCACAGGAAAAAACTCTACCTAAAACAATGGTGGGTAATATGAAAGGAACTCCCGCATCAGATATTCCATTAAAGGATATGCTCCAGGGGCTCCCCTGTCATTAACCTAGATGACACGTACTGGGATCGCTCTTTGTTTATAATGAAGAAACAACCCAAAAGCATCCAAATTTGGTGGTTTCTTCACCTGCATTGAAGCATTTACTAGATCCTATACTAGTGTCACATTCTCTACCTAACCCTTAGGGATCTCAACATGTTCCTTCTCTAGTGGCACCCAGTCACCACTAACCCGATGTTCCATCTGAAGCCATCATGCTGTAAACAAACTAAATACCATTAAATGGCCAGAAAACCTAGATAATATAATTATATATATATAAGAGATATATAATGTAGTGATAGGGAGTGTCTACTCACTACCCACACCATTCCGCACTGCATCCATGCCATATGACATCCTTACACGATGGACTCCTTACTAGCCCAAAATAGAGGCAAGTATCACATATACCTTGAGCCACACCCACTATAAAAAACCACATCAACTCAATTCAAATACCACATCGCACAACCTGGTGATCAATATCACCCAGTATCATCATACCTTCATGTTGCTATAAGATCCAGGCCCATATATACGAGTATCAAACATCATATATAACAAAATAATATATATCAATGCACATGAATGTATAAATAATTATAATAGACACCTAATCATAATCGCAAACATGAATAATAAAAAAACCTTGCCTTAATGATCCAAGGGTCCAATAACTACTTTCTTTCTATACCAATATGAGGATAAAATATCACAAAAAGTAACAATTATACTTCCAAGTACACCTCTCGTGGTAGAGATAAAATGAATTGTAAAATGAGAAAAATAGAACAGAATGTCCCACATTTGGAAACATGGTCCTCCCCCCATGAATGGGGACACATGCATCTAAAAAATGTTATATACCAAGTTCAAACAATTTGTTAATCTCCCGTCTATCGTAAGGTAAATAGTAAGACCAAGAAAGTGGTTAAATCTTATTACTTTAATACTATTTGTAGTTGTAATTTTTTTTCTAAAACATCCTAGTCAGGAACTCCTTTGATTCAATTTGTTTCACTAAACATAATTATCCAACCGATCAATGATTCCAGGCCGAGTTCCATTGGTGTTAGGCACACCTCCCCATATTCCAAAGGCGACCGACTAGAAGAAAGGGTGTAAAAGAGTGATGGTAGGGAGACTACACCCTCTATTTCTATTATTATAATTGTCTAATTAAATTTATAATAACTATGGTAAAGGGATGAATGATAGACTCGATCTAGTAACCTTCCTTTGGTGGAAGCACAAAAATATCGAAAATAACAGAAGCATACTGAACCAACAATAGGGGAAATAAATAAACAAGCAATACATGTCATCTTTAGAAATTAAAAGAGAGTATGAATACTTATTAGTTCATAAATGTAAATAATATAGTTGTTTTCGCATGACTGGACATAGAAAATACATACATACAAGTATGATCATATAGAAAAACAAAACAAAATCGAAAATTGAGCTCAAGTAAGAATCTTAAGGCCCCTTTCCATCCATCCCAATCTAAATCAACCACTTGGATCCAACTCCAAAGCATGAACCCTTACATGAATGAAAAATAATATTGTCTACATGCATCACAATGGTCCGGTATAGGGTGTGGGAAGGTGTCTTCGATGGTCACCACCAACATGTTCCTACATTAGATTTTTGATCTAGTAGGTGTGTAATGAAAATAAAAAATAGAATCACATTAATTAAGTAAACACAAGCTTCCATGGTTCTTAATATCCACAAGGAAGCAACCACATACCTTTTCCAATGTTGTAATGCAAAAATGGAGACAACCCTTGGATCATATCCCAAGGAGTCCCCTGATTTCATATAGAACCTGGTGATCCCCCAGGTTTAACCTAGTCATTTCACATATAACCTCATATCATCATCCAAGTAAACAACATCTCAAAGGCACACCCAACCAAAGAATTCAATCCCTCAGACCCCTTCTCGAAGGAACCCATTGAATCAATGCTCGACATATAGAGGAAGAAAATATATGTAATCAAGTAATATATCTGTTGTCCCAATGTATTATGTCCTAAGGAACAAATATTACTATCCTCACCAACAACTCACAACCCAATGGCCTCCTGCACGGGGAGTCTCATCCCCAAGTAGAATGACTTAATGCTTTCATCCTTTTCCTTTTAACCATTACCCTGTATTTCTGTGGAAAGCACACCATCCATTTATCTATGTCTTAAATACTCGGGGACTCTACCCACATGAGTTGGAAATAACACCTCATCACCCAAGTCAACCCATGTGTACACAACTCCAATTCGTACTTTGTCCAACATAGGTGAGTGACAATAAATAATTAGAAATTAATGCACATAAAATAGTAACTATTTGGTGTTAAAACCCATGAGGGGTATAAAGGTAAATTCACATTTATATAGAACATGGACAAGCTAAATGGTTTGGTTGTAAAATCTATCTGACCATGTTATAATTGTGTGAAAACCCTTTTCATAAAGGGAGGAGGCTGCATGGCATCCTAGGGTTAATAACATGGTCATGTTGGTAACCGTTCAGGCTAGAAAAATATTATTTATAGTCCGCGTGATTTTTAGGTAGATGGATACTGATTTCCCCAAGCTGTGGGACAATGTTGTGCCAACATAAAACCTCCAAAAATCTATAAATTTCTAGGGGAAAACTAACTGAGAAAAAAGAGATAAAACTTGTTCTCAAAAGAAAAAAATAGTGTATTATCAGGTCAAGGTGTGATACTAGGAGGTGTTATTCACAATTCATTTCTTTGAATTCTGTTATGATGTTTATTTGTATAATGAATGTGATTTTCATCACTATCATGGTTTAGGGATACACTATAAGTGGCCCTAACAATTGGGTGGTGATAGTGATCATTGGTTTGGGGCTCGACATACATCCCATGAATTAGTAGTAAAGCTATTGAAATGGGGAAATAATTAGAAATTAGTATTTTTTGATTAATGACTCCCTAATAATTTCATGTGTTCTATTTTACTTTTACATTACTCACTCTGTCCATATATATAAACGTGGGTGTGAAATTCGGACACCACTAGTGAATTCCTATTGAGTTTAATACGAATCAACCAACGTAGGCCATTTAAAATGTGTGAAGATTTTATGTAATGTTTATTAGGTTATAGAAAAGGCTTGGATTTTGGTGTTCATTAGATGAATGTGTGATAGATGAACCGGTAGCTGGTTTCATGATGATATTATGATGATAAATCGGGTTCATTTTGGGGTCTTCATGATTTTTACTTCATCTTATTCATGTTGTTTTTTATAAATATTTTACTCGAAGAATAATGATCTGATTCTTCTATTTAACTTGTAAGACTTTCAATATAAGGTTTTTTTAGAGCATGTGATATGTTTGGTTTTTCATATTTTTATTTATTATTTATTGATATGTATCGTTTCTAATTTTTTTTTACTTTTACTCTTATGGGTATACTCTCCCCCAACAACCTCTTAGACCAACACCACGAGTAGCAGATCTCTTTAATAAATGGAGACCTACCTAAAATCTTTGGAACCCTAATATTAAAATCAATTATACTGTTTGGGTTGACAAATACTATAAAGTGGCATCTGTGTAAGGTTAACAAAATATGATTCGAATAATGGTGTTATCCTTGTTGTTTGGGAAAATCCACTGAAATAATTTTGTGAAAATATGTAAATCCAGATAAATAAAATGGAAAAATTATTATAAAACAATATAGAGATCAATTAACACATAATCATGGAATAATAATGACAGAGATGTAGAAGTATAACTGAATGAATGGAAAGTGAGTTAAAACTCAATTACAACATGAAATATTTCATGTAAAATCCACTTAGATGAAATAATTTAATTTTTTAACATAAAACAACAAAATATAAGATATATCCATAATATAAAATTAAAGAGGGCTACTATATAATCCTTATAAAAAATTTGATGCATAATATTGAAATATTCCTTAATAAAGAGAAATTGAGACAAAAATTTTTACCTTGAGTCCATACATTACAAGTATGCCATTTATATATATAAATTATTTTATTTCTAAATAGTTATATATAGGTTAAATTAATTATCATTAAACCATTTATTTAATTTTTAATGGAATATTTAATTACTTAATCGATTATTTCCACATCGAGCGTTTTAAGGATGTTTAGTAATGAATTTCAAAATAGATTTGATATGTTGAAATTGGTCTAAGGGGTAATTGTACCATTATATATAAAATAATAATAATTAAATAATTACAATTTTTATAAAAAAAATATATATTTAAAACAAACCATTAATTATGGTTATGAAAAATGAACTATTTTTCTATCATAGAGAAAGTTGGTCATATGTACACATCAATAACATTTCAATTTTTCAACAATCATGAAGAAAAGTAGGTAAGTATTATTTAATTTGTACATATTATAATTATATCATAAATATAATATTATTTCCTAAAATACACTTATATATACAATCCATGTGATTCGGTGATGACGAACAGATCACATCTCTTAGAGGAGGTGGTAACCCATACGTACACACGAATAATATTATCATTTTTAAAGGATGGAATGGTAAGAAAGAACATGATATATTATCATTATAGAATTATAATTATTTTTTGAATATAATATATATACATTAAATCCATCATTATTATCATTAGTTAGAGGCATGGATGGAAAAAGAGTTACATCAGTTTGTGAGGCAGTAATCCACTGTACACTCAAACGACTATTTAGTTTCCCATTTGATAAAATCGGATATGAATATAGGATATTAAATTAACATGACAACATATAAGTATATGAATGGTAATTGGGTTATTATTTCATTATTTTTGAATAATATTTTATGGATGAAGAAGAAGAAAAAAAATAAAACATTTAGTTAAAGGTAAAATCTCTTCTTCGGAAAACCTTATTTAATTGACACCTTAATCACTTTGAGGTTGTAATTATTCCCAAAATAATATAAATAGAATTTGTATAGGATTATTGTTTTGTGATTTGGAATGATATTGTGTAAATATTGTTTATTTATGTGAAAAGAATAGAATAGAGGGGGTTCCATTTATATGAGAGGGAAGGGACATTCTTTGAATCTTTAAAAAAAATTTAATATAAATAATTTTCATTTTTAAATATGTATAAATTGACATAATTAGAATATAAGAAAGTTATTCATCAAAATAATCTCATAAAATATAATATTTACATGTTTATGTGATGTTTTCACATTAATATTTTTTTCTTTACCCCAACCCTTTTGACAGTTCATGTGATGTCAGTGTTTTTTACACTAAAGGAGACAAAAAAGTTGTTATAAATGGAAAAGTGACCCATAAATGGTCCACGGTTGATATTTTAAACCAAATTTAATTTATATGCCTCCTCAAGCATTGATAAGGCAATGCATAAACATTATTTCGTCCCTTAATATTAAAAATAAATTACCTTAAAAAAATTCAACTATCTTTAAAATAAACTTTTATAACAAAAAATAAGATGCTTTTGTCCCTATCAATACATATTATATATATTAATGGCATAACAGTGGAATTTCGAAATTATATTTACATAAAATATTGTATGTCATTTGAAAATATAAATAGAACAATTTTTTTTTAAATTTTCAAATTTGATGGTAAAGGTCAAAAAACTCATAAAATAGATTAAAATAAATTTTTATGTATATTTTTTATCATTTGAATATTATTTTTAACCTTAATCAGCTAATATACCCTTACTGAGGTGACAAATATATACTACTATTACTATTCATATTTGCTGAAAATAAAAAGTGACTTATTTACAAAATTTATACAGTATGATTCCAAATATGGAATCTATTTTTAATATTTAATTTCTATAATTGGATGAAATTAAAATAATATGAAAACATGAAACCCAATGATTTTTTTTAAATGTAATTTTTTTCA
This sequence comes from Viscum album, assembly GCA_963277665.1. NCBI lineage: Eukaryota > Viridiplantae > Streptophyta > Magnoliopsida > Santalales > Viscaceae > Viscum > Viscum album. Next base: position 1,365,334,977 of record OY728145.1, on the reverse strand, counting down.
AAAAAAATGTACTAATACCAAAAATCATGTAGAAATATGATTCCTATGTAATTAATTAGATTAATTATAAATAAATGAGTATTGTATAAATTTTAAATAAAAATAAAAATATAATTTGAATTTATTATGAAAATAAATTATAATTTAAAAAAAATATAAATTTTCACTATTCATTAAAAAATCAACCCTTTCAGAAAAATCTAAATATATCACCATAAGCCAATTTTTACATGATTATTTAATAAATTATGTCTTTTTTATAAAATATAATTTAAAAAAGTGGATGAAATTAATTATATTATCTAAAAAAATTAATAAAAAATATTTTCAATGAAAACATATTTTTGAAGCGTAAAATTTCATTAATGAAAATTTATTTCTTATTTATTAAGTATTAATCAATACATTTGGATTATATAAAAAACATTTTAAATATTTTCTAAAATAGGATTATTCATATTCATACATGGAAAATTAGCGACAATGATATAATAATTACATTTAAATAATATTATTTTACTGTTCATTTAATATTTGCGTTTCAAGTTGTAAATGTTATTGAATATAATAATCCTTTTTATATAGGATGATATTAGAACATCTAACACTTTAATAAATTTATTCCTTAAAATTAAAACATGATCATGATAAAAATTATTTTTCATTTGAAAACACCTTTGTCAAAAACCCACATCATAAAGGGGAAATATAAAATATTATCCTCAAAATAGGGAATGAGAAATACAAAGGCCATCTGGATGAACACATATCTATGTTTCCAAATAAGAGAAATTTATATTGACGTGAAAATACGAACATGAAGGAAAGAAATAATGTCAAAATAATTATTGGGAGTAACAAAGATCATTGATCACAAGAAATTGAATGATCATCAGAATATTAATGAAAGAAAAAATATAAACCAAATAGGTATGAAAAATATCATTGATTGGCAAAAAATGAAGGTAAGAGGATAATATTTCTTTTTCAAGATCCTATTCTTAGATTTGGGAAATTCATTTACCAGAAATGTTAAGAATATAATAAACTATTTTTACTTTTCAAGTGTAATTTAACCCTCTAATAAATTTCCAACACAATGTCATATTTTTTTCCTAATGATGAGTATTCATGATCAACTTTTCATTCATGAAACACTAAAATAAACATCTAAAATATCACATAATCCATAAAAGTACAACAATGTATTCATCCTATCTTTAGAAATTATTAAAAAAAATTATTTTCATAATATAAGATAATTTTTAAAATTTATGAAATCTAATATGAAGAAATAATATATAAATCTCAAAAAATACAATAATATCACCAAAGGATAAACATATATCATTCCATAAATAAATAACCCTATATCCCCAAATTGATTTTATATTTTTTCGTATACATCCTCAAAAATTTAATAGCATTCTTCCACAATAACCCCTCACATTAAACATACAGTTTACATGTACCTTCACCCAGTAAAACTAATCCCAAAATATTATCAATCACCTTGATAAATAACTATAAACTCCTATAATTTAGTGAACCTCAGTAAATATAATAAACCAAGTTTATATACAAACATGAAAGTGAATCCTTTTCATGAGAATATATATTTGAAAATAAATCCTTATAAATGAATCTCTTTTCAAAGACCAAGATTATCTATATCACACAATTTAATAAGAAATAATTCAATAAACATTAAATCATAAACTCACAAAATGTGTTATTTGAACCTCGATGGATAAGTCTTCCCAAAACAAATAAAAGTTTCAAATCACCTCAAATTCCACAAAATGGGTGTATATGCCTTTAAATTTATGATAAACCTTAAACATATAAAATCATGATGGTGTATATAACTCTAAAGTCACACTCAAATGAAAACACCAAAATATACATTTTTATCTAATCCATTATATGATATAAACTATAATAGACCTGAACCCACACTCCCATATCCATTGTTAAAAACATCAACTTTAAATTTTGGGATTTCATGAATACAAAAATGACCAAATTTTTTACATCTAATATACATATCATGAAACTAAAATATTGGATTACTTACATACCCATAAGCATTATTTCATTTAGATTATTATATAATTAGTAAAATCTCTTAAATAAAAACTTGTATAAAAAATCAACAGGTTCATAAAAATAAATTTTATCTTTGAGTAAGATCATTGCATATTTTACCCTTAATGGGGAAAACATAATTAAAACCATTCTTCACCATCTAATGAAAAGGAAACATAAGAAGGGTGAGCTCAAATGCTCCATTAAGGAAAACATAAACATTAAAAATTGAACGAAATTAGAGAATGTAATATGGGAATAAGGGTGTGATGAGATAATGAAACAACATGATCATAACACATGAGAACAAATTACCCACCAAACCAATATCATTATACACTGATGTTGAATAATGATTTAAAAATTGAATGAATCGTTGGAATTAACAATAACGATCTATGTAAAAAATAACTAGACAAAAGTTAAATCAATAATAGAGAACTCCCTGACTAAATCCCACATAATTTTTATTTTGATACCTTTAAAATTCAAAAATTCAAAAAATATTCAAAAAATATATTCTTTTTTAAATAAAAAATGTAATACTAAAAAGGAACATTAAAAAATGATAATTACTGTGGGTAAATCCTTTCATTATAAAATGTTGAAAACATTCTTTTCAAAAAAAAATTAAATAGTGTCAATATATGTTTAAAAAAAACCTTGTATAAGAAGGTAAAATGTCATTTAAAATAACATTAGTAAATCATCAATTTTATTACGAATACATTCTTGAATTAATTTTCAAAAATATGGTTTAGGATGTGAATGATTACAAATATAATATAAGATACAACATCAGTATCACTTACAAACAACATTCATGATGTTCCTTTTATAAATAACTGAAGAAATAGAATAAAAACATATAAAAAAATAAATAACCATATGAGATGAAAATGGATATTTTTATGAAAATAAGACATAATTATTTACGTCAAATGATGTTTGAACATAGACAATATTGAAATGAAATGATATTATAACATGAAGCCTTAACTACATTAATAGATTTAAAATGAAAGTCTTTACAATAAATTTTATGATATGGGTATGTAAATTAAATTAATTTGACAAAGAAATATATAAAAACATATTCATGGTTTATTAATTTTACCTTACAAGGAAATGATGGTGCATGACATGACACATGTCTCAAGAAAATGGGATTGAGACATAAAAATCCCTTCAAAATATCATAGCTTTTGAATTGATAATTAATTAATGGGGGATTTTTTTCACATATTTAGAAGAAAATAAATAATGTTTAAATATAAAATAAAATAATTTACATGTCAATTAACTCATGATCATGTGAAAACTATGTCAATTATGTATAAGTATATCCCAATGTATGGAATTTATTTAAGAAAACATTTCCACATGGTAACTCTAATGTCAAATCCAATTTGATGAATTAATTAGAACTAAAAGATAAAATATATTAAATTATGATGTATTCATGATATAAAATGTAAATTGTTCACTAAATACACATTATAAATGAAATTATGTGCATAACATTAAAATAAGCTTCGATGAAGAGAAATTGAGACAGAATCTCTTACCTCAAGTCTAGGATTTCATTTTATATCCTATATATCTATTAAAATAAACTTATATTTGTTATTTTATTGATTAATAACCATTTATAGGATTAATACCTTATAATTAATCAATTTATTTCAGTGGAATATTTAATTACATAATCAATTATGTCCACATCGTGTGTTTTTAGGATGATCTTTTTTGTAATATTAAATTATCTTCTGTATATTAATTGTGGTAAAATGGGTTATAATTCCATAATAAATAGAATAATAATCATGAAATATTTATTATATTTGTAGTTCAATTGTAATTTTAAAACCATCAATGAATTATGGTTATGAAAAAGGAACTATGTTAAAATAATTGAGAGGGTAGTCAGTAAATATATATGATTAATATTCAATTTTCCAATGATCATGATGGAATGAATTTAAGAAATATTTAATCTGTAAATAATGAAAATTTTATAATTAATATCATATTTTTTATTAAAATAAACTTATATATAAAATCCATGTGTTCTAGTGATGGAAAATAACTCAAATCGCTTTGTGGAGGTGGTAATCCACATGTACGCACAAAAAAACATAATCATTTCTAAAGGGATGGAATGGTAAGAAAAAAGATAATATATTTTCTTTCTAAAAAAATTATTTAATTAATAATATATATAAATATACATTAAATAGTTCATTATATTCATCATTGAGAGGTGATGATGGAAAAAGAAATACATCAGTTCTTAGGGTGATATTCCGCTTTTTGCACGAATGAAGGTTTCAATTCCCATTTGATAGAAGAGGATATGGATATATAATATGGAAATAAAATAACAACAACTAAGTATATTTATGATACTATTTTTATTATTTCATCATGTTTAAATAGTATTTAAGGGATGTATGAGATAAAATAAAACTAAAACAATTGGTTAAAATCTACACCTCTTCTTCAGAAAACCTATTTTGTATAACCTCTTAAGCCCTCTATGGTTGTAATTATTCCCAAAATGAGATAACTATAATGTGGGTAGGGTTTTTTTAATTTATTTGGTCAATTATTTTCTATACCAAGTGGTTTAGGATGTTTCAATTAAAGTGGAGAAGAGGATCCCTTTAATAAGTGAGGGAAGAAGCATTCTTGGTTTGTTTTTAAAATATTAAATTCATATAAATTAAATTTAATGTTAAAGTGGATAAAAATTAATTTTGTTAATATAATATTATTAATAGTAAAAATAATTTCAAAAAATAATAATTTTACAATTTTGTATTGTTTTTACCATTATATTTTAGTTTAACACAAATTAACCATAACAAAAATTACCATGATGTCAATGTTTTCTACACTAAAGGACCCAAAAATGTTACAATAAAAGGGAATTTAAACCATAAATGGATTATGATTGATATTTTAAAGAATTTCCCATTCACATAGACAAAATTAATATTTTTCAAAATTTTGAATAATATAATTTAAAAAAATTCTATAAAATATTATTACTATAATGTTTTCGAAATAAATGTACAATTATAACATAATAAGTTTCTATCTCTTGTAAAATGGATAAAAATAATATGTTTTTAAAGGAATATGAAATATGTTAATAATTTAATCAAAAAATAAAATTTAAACATGTTTGGATATAATTTAAAACCTTATCTTTTGGATTGACCTCTTCGTTAATTTTTTTATCCTTAACTACATTATTTATTTTTTTCATTATTAAAGGGTTATAATTTTAATTATAAGTTGAAAATTTGATCATAAATTTCCATGTTATGATATTTTCACCCCTTTATAATCTTAATTGTCATATTAAAATAATTTTTGGACTTTTAGAAAATCTAATAAATATTTTTTTGACATAAAATATAACTAATCTCATTTTGACACTATTCCTTAAGTTTACATTAAAAAAATGAGCACAAGGTAATTAGAATATAAAAATCCTAAAATACATAAAATGATACGTTTATTTATAAAAAAAATTGGGAACCTATAACTCGCAATAAATGAATTTAATTGTTTTTAAATTTATTTACTTGACTATTCTATTTCATTCACAAGCATTGCGTCCACTTTGCGGAAACATTGTTTATGTGGTAAAAATTTAAAAAATACATTGATAAAAAATAATTAATAATTAAAATAAAAAATAATATTTATTATAATTTTTTATCCCATTAACCAAATATTATTAATATTAACTGCATAGGAGTGACATTTTTTAGATTTTATTTACTTAAAATAATATTTAAATCATTTTAATAGAAAAATGGAAAAACATTTCCATAAATTCAAATCCTATATGATGATATAAGAGTAAAAGTCATATAATATATTAAATAACTATTTTGGGTCATTTTTAGTATTTATTATCTTAGTTTTAAACTTAATTATTTGATTTACCCTTACCACTGTGAAAAATATCTACTACGATTACTTTTCATATTGACATAAAATAAAAGGCACCTATTTACAAAATATGGATATCCTAATTAAAAGTATTATTTTTTAAATATTATCTTTATATAAGATGGATAAATTAATTTATTATTAAAACACAAATGTAATAAAATTCAATTTTTAGAAAAATGCATTTGAAACCAAAAAATTATCTTATTCTAAAAGTCATGTATAATGTTTCTTCCAATGTAATTAATTAGATTAATTATAAATAAATGATGATTCCTGTAATTTAATAAAAATAATAAGAATAATGATACTTTTAAATCATATTAAATAACTATTTTACCTAAATCATAAATTTTCTCTATTCATAGAATAATCAATATTTGAAAAAATATATTTCACCCTATGAAAATTTTCATATGATTATTTTAAAATTTTAATAATTTTTTTAAAAAAAATTTATTAATGTGGTAGAAATTAAATATATTATATTCACACAAAAGTAATAAAAATAGTTTTTAATGAAAACCTAATTTTTTGCACAAAATGACTTTATTGAAAATGGAGAATATATTTTTTATGCATGAATCAATACATTTGGATTATTTAAAAGCTTTATTGATATTTTTCAAAACCTAGGAATTCCTATTAATTATTAAAAGGTTAACACCATGTATATAATGTGTACATTAAAATAATATTATTTCTTATTTCATTTAAGTTGAGTGTTGAGTGTTTCATATGTTATCAATCATAGTGTTGTTTTTAAAATATCAGGATATGAAAAAACATATCATGTATGTTATATAAAAATAACACTTTTTATCAAGGTAAAATAGTATTCCTAAAATCAATATCATAACAGTGCGTGAATACAACCATTTTCTTTCAAACCCCATACCAATGAAATTATACACTCTAGTGATTCCATACGAGATAACATAACACCTGATACTTTAAGTCACACCCCCAATTTAGAGGAACATTAACCAAACCCAACCATAATTCAACCAAATAATATCAATTGTATAATTGTACGATGCATAAATTATGTTAATATATCCATACATGTCAGGGAATTACTCTTAAAAAAACTAATACATGATCACACATTACTCATATTTCATTCACATCATTCAAATAATCTAACAATTCTTACCATCTAGAAGAAATCTATATGCATGGGATCACCAATATCTCTTGGGATACCCAAATATATCACATTGCTTCCTAAGTATAAATAAAAAATACTCCCCACTAGGTTTCTAATACTCAAATCAATACTATATTGAGTTAAAACGTATCGTCACTAGTCTCTTATATCACATCCGTAGACAATTTCCACCATAAGTCATGTATGATGACGTAAATCCTATGATTTGGCCTCAAATAAATCATGGAATCTCATATTTCATTAACCTTATAAAGTATCACATCAATATTAGGTATCGAAATACCTAACATACCCTTTATATGATAAAATTAATCGTCAAAACCATTAACATATAGATGATAATTATCTATAACGCTCTATATCCATAAAATCATAATAAAAATGACATAGTTTTGAAGAGTACCATAAATATTTTATTTAGTTAAATGTTGAATAAGTATTCGTAACACCTTAAAAAACCAAAACCTATTTTATTTTTTAAAATTAATTTATCTTTGAAACAAAATCATCCACATTTCATGAAATCCAATCTGACAAAGATGATATATATACAATCACACTACATTGTCGTAACATCCCATCCTAACACCACCTCTCTATTTAAACATCACTTGAGAAATACTAGAGTGTATCCACAGATTAGTTTCATACCTCACATAAAAAGTTTTCAAATAAATAACAAGGGTATAGAAAATACCCTTTGGTAGAAGGTTTAACCCCATATAAATCAAACCCCTTATGCCAAGTTTTATAAAACCTTTTCCCAGAGGTATCCAAATATCAGACATTCCCAACCTATAGACAAAGAAGAAAATTATATAGAAACTATAATTGAGATCTAATATGATAAATTAATGAAATAACATTATACCATGTTTTATAGATAGGAAAACATATAATTTATAATAAAAAATAACCAAAAATATATACCGACAATACTATAGTTGAAAATCCCCACAACGGAGCCCAAATTATTTCTCAAGTACACCACATCTCCACGAGTCATCCCTTCAGTTATAACTCCAAAAAAATGGCTAAAAACGAAAAATAAAAAATGAAATTTCTTCCATTTAGCTATTTCCATTAATATACAGTCTACGCATCCACCATGTTTGATGGGGGAGGTGGTGAAAACTAGAACTCAAAGGATTTATCCAATGCTCTCCATGCATGTCATCTGTGTAAAGGCACATTAGGGTTCTAATGTGTTTTATAAAATATTCCCACTCACTAATGTATTATAAAATATTTAAAAAGAAAAAGTAACAATTATATCGTATAAACTATATCCCTATCAATCAATACAAAATTATTAAAATGTAGTACTCACACCCATTCTATCAAGTAAAACATAATGGAATCCATTATAGAATGAGTAACCATATAGACTTTGGGTATCCAACACTAAAGAGAGGACAAATTACCCCTCAACCTCAAATTTTCAAAAACAATATGATCTACACACATATATATGAGGTTAATAAATCCACACATTATTGTGACCAATTAGATCCCCCACTAAAGTGGGAGTTCAATAACATATGTACAATACTTTATACAAACAAAAACCATAATTACACCCATAAACCAAAAAAACAACCATGTATGCAAAAATATCCACAATAACACACATCGCGATAAAAATGTAGGAAACACAATGCCACTAAAACCCCAAAAATAATCTAACCCATTTAACATTAATTTCTACAAAAAAATGCACCCAAAAAAACAATTCATTTCATTATTTAGAATTACCCACAGAAAAAACCATTGAGTTTTATAACACAAATTTACATTTACCTTAAATAATTTCAAAAACATAAAATCATTATAGGAAACACATCCCATAATGTATAGCACAAACTATTGTAAAAGTAAATTCACCTACCAAAAAATAGAGATTCCTAAAAATTACAACACTAATATCAAGATCCATGGCCTCTCTATCCTTATAAAAAAACTAGAACCAAATGTTCAAAAAACATATCAGTGAAAGACCTATTATTTCACAAACATTAAATTATTAGAGGTTTATCACGAGAAAACCAAGAATAGAGAAGAGATGGGAGGATATGAGTGACATACCTTTAATGAAGAACCTTGAACCTCAAATATCAAATAACAATGAAATAAATCACCCCAAAATCTCCTCACAAGTCACCATATTTTTATAGATCTGATTGAATGTAATGAAATGAGAATGATGTTATCAGAATCAGAACAAATACGAGGTATATATATATTTTAAGTGGTTGATTGACCTGACTTCACAGGCATTGGTGACTATGTGTTACCCAATAAAATTACACTATACACCCTAATATAAGCTAGCATGGTTCAAATGAATTGTATCATTTGGTTTAATATTGATCGTGTAAACTTTACTTCCTCCAGAAAATATATTAAACAATTTTATAGAAAATTATTTGGGTTCTTAAGATTGTGTATCAAACATAAACCCATTGAAATACTTCAAAAAATTCCTATTTTTACTACCAAAACTCCCGAAATTCTTTCTATATATCCACACAACTTCCCAACACCACTAATCACTCTAAAACATGTCATAAGTATAACCATTAATGGTATGACTTGACCAGATCCAAGAATTTTTATTTTCATCCAACACACAAGATTTATAATTGTACACTCTTAAAACATTTTTCATCATTACTAAACAAAGTATAATAAGATTCAATAAAAAATTACAAAATTTAAGTATTAAAACTATCCCTACCATCATGCTTTTCATGCTCAGAAGTCAAATGATCACAGTGAGAAAACTACTGGTTTTAGGTGAATAAAAATTATTAATATGTTCCCCAAAATTAAGAATATTAACTGGTGTACTAACGTGAGTATTATGGTGAGTTAATTTGGGTTACATAATTTATTAATTATGAGTTCTTAATCTCTATTGAGGTATTAGGGGTCTAAATATATGTTCAGAGTTGAGGATGGGAAATGAAAACATGTTTGGGTGGAATAATTTACTATATCATTAAAAATAACTGAAAATTCATTTTTTTGATTTTTAAAAAAAACTTTTTGGTTAAGTGAGAACCCGCCATTACAAATCACATTGAGGCTATGTGAGAACCAGCATGCCATCATAAGAAACAAAAGATTGGATGAGAAGAGAACCCTCTCTTGTACCAGACCAACCCAAAAAAACACCCAGAAAACATGCATGACCATCACTTGTGGGTAAGTGAGTACCAAAACAAACCACCCATGAAAAAAGCAGCCAAAAACCAGAAACCAAAACCACAAGCACGCATCATGTCGATCATCGAATTTGGAGAGAACTGGGAGGGGACTCTTTAAGCCCGAGCATTCTTGAAGTCGCCCTCTGCAACCTCATAATGACCCAGGTAGGAGACGATGACCCTTCCATGATCCAACACCGGAGACCAGTGCAGACCAACCATCATGCATAACCAACAATGGACCAAGATCCTACCACTGTCACTGGAACCACTAACACCATCCCAAATCACCGAGCCAAAATTGGAAAGCAGATAAAAGCAACAAAACCAAAACAGAAATCGAACGGATTGTTGACAGAGATCCGGCTACAGGACCTGTAACCAAACTGAAACACCGCATGACAATAATACCATTTAATCAATTCAATCATTAAAATATGTTGAAATAGATTAAAATTCCTTTAAATAATAATTAAAAGCATTTATTGGAAAATAATGAAAAAATCCTTTTATACAAATTCATTAAAAATATAAATATTCCAAATATATTGAGGAATTGATTTTTTTTAAATAAAAAATGTAAAAATATAAAGTAATATTCAATGAAAATAATGATCATGATAGTGGTAAAATCAAATCATATATTAAATTCTAAAATTAAAAATTGTTTTCAAAATTTTGTAAATAGAGTCAAAAGTGTACTGGGGGGAAAATTATGAAATTTAATTTTAAAACATTTTAAAATATTGTCAAAGATTATGTATAAAAAGTTTAATATATATTGTATTTTTATAAAAGGACATTATTTAAGGTATTATGAAAATATGTATTTGGAAGTGAAAGATTCCCGATTTAAAAAGATACATGTTCTGAATCACTTACAAAAAACTATCCTGATGTTTATTTAATCAATTACGAACAAAATGGAAAATATAACTATAAATACCATTAATTACAACATGAGAATAAAGTATAAATGATTCATGAAAGTATGGACAAATTATTTTCCCTAAAGGACCATTGAAAAAAAGAAATATTGAAATGAAATGATATTGTAAGATAAATGCTTTACTACTTTGGTAACATTAAAATCCATTATAATTGTATGCTGGAGTGTGATATTTATATGTAAATACAATTATATTAATTATCTAATATTTCAAAATTCAGTCACAATGTATTATGTACACCGTACAATGAAATTATGGTGCATAATGTGATAGATGTCTCTATAAAATAAAAATAAGACAATGAAAACCCTTATAATGATCATAACTTTTATAGTGATAATTAACCAAAGAAGTTTTATTGTGAATATACATGATGAAAAATAAATAAATTTTAAATAAATTAAAAATCACTCTTATTATAACACCCCATTAACCATTTTGACAATTATCATGGTGATAAAGTTGTTACACTAATGGTTCCAAGAAAGTAACTATAATAGAAAAAACAAACCTTAAATTGAACATGGATGAAATTTAAAACCACATAACATTAAATGTTATAAATAAAATATTTTTAAGATTTTATTATCATTTCATTAAATTTTGTTTATTATAAAATATCACAAATTCCATTTTGGAAAATTAGTGTACTATTATAATATAATATTTGTTTATCTCCTATCAAATCAATCTCAAATGACATATATAAAAGATATGGTTATAATTTTATCATAAAATAAAATTTATATAGGTTTAGAAATCATTTTAATCCTTATCTTCATGATTAATCCTTGATTAATTTTTTTTGAACTTAATAGCAGTAATGAATTTACCAATTTTAAAGGGTTGTAATTTTACATAAAAGGTAAAATTTGGATCATAGAAGTCCAATATATTAAAATTATTTTACCATTTACAATCATAATTGTACCCTTTGACGATTTTTATGATTTTTAGATAATTTAATTAAATATTATTTAACATAAAATATTATCAATGCCATTTTGACACTATTCATTTAACTTGAATTTTAAAACAAAATGATAAAAGAGGTATTAAAATATTACCATAAAAATCCCTTATATGAAATATTTATATTTAAAAACAATGTGACACTATAATTCATCCAAAAAATTACTTTTATAGCTTCTAAAATTATTTACTTGATATTTCTAATCCTTGTATAATCCCCAAGTCAGCATTGGGTAAGCATTATTTCCTCACTAAAAACTAAAAATAAAATTACATAATAAAAAATTATCTTTCAAAAACACATTTATAACTGAATAAATATTTATTTTACTCCCATAAAAAATAATATTGAGATCAATAACAAGATAATGACATTTTCGGCATTATATTTACTAAAAATAATATACAAGTCATTTTAAAAAAAGCACATCATTTTCCAAAATTAAAATATTGGATGAGTATTATTGAACCAACATCATAAAATAGATTAAAGGAAAGTGGTAGGATTATTTTTAGTCCTTATCTGATTATTTTAAACCTTAATTACCTGATTTATGTTACCATGGTGACAAATATTTCTTACGGTTACTATTCATATCGACCATGAATAAAAGGTATCTATTTACCAATTTCATTCCACCTAATTACTGATATGGAATCAATTTATGAAAATTCAATTTATAAAAGTGGAATAAATTTATATAAAATTACAAGGAAAAACACAATAAAAACAATATTTAGAAAAATGTGTTTTGAATAAAAAATAGAACATATGCCAAAAATCAAATATAAAGTTGATTCCTTTATTATTATTTAGATTAATTATATCTAAATAAGTATTGTTTTAATTTAATATAAAATTCAAATCAAAATGGTAATTTCTAAGGAAATATAATAACAATTTAAAAAAATCAATAGATTTCACTATTCTCTAAAAATTCTTTATTTTCTAAAAAATACCAAAGTTCTACCCTAATTTAATTTTTATATGATTATTTGAAAGTTGATATTGTTTTTTTATTAAATACCATTTCTAAAAGAGGTATATATTATTTATATTATCCGTATACAGAACGAAATAAAAATAACTTTAATAAAACATATTTTTGAAAAAAAAATGACATTAATGAAAATTGATCAATTATTTATTTTTCATGAATTAATACATTTTTATTATTTTAATATTTTAGTTGTTTTAAAAAAATATGATTTTTTCTATTCACACTTTAACAATTAACAGTTGTGTAATAACAATCAATTTTATATAATAATATGTCATTTTTATTTAACCTCACTGTTTCATTTTGTATATGTTATTAGATATAGTTTTATTTTTATTATATTTTAATATTACAACAAATATGAAATATTTTAGGTAATAATATCTCTTTATTTTCATTGTAATAGAGTACCCAAAAAAGGTTCATAGTGTTTTATGAATACAACCATTTTGTATTAAACTATATACCCACGTAAGATTACACTATAGTTCCCCCTTCCATATAAATAAACTTATGATACTTTATGCTATATAAAACCATTACTAGAATCATGATCCTAATACAATGATAATTCAATGGAAGAATATAAATCAATTCATTGAACGAAATATCTTTTATGATAACATATCCATATACCTCTTGAAATCCCTCATGAATAAACTAATACATGATCACATGGCACACATTTTTTATTCATATAATATGAATCATATACCATTTATTAACACATAGAAGGATTCAATGTCCATGGGTTCACATTTATCTTCATGGATACCATCATATATATATTTTTATCCTAGGTATAAGTAGGAAAAAAATCCCCACAAAATTGATAATACATAACTCAACACTATTATGATATAAAACTCAACATCATTAGGATACTATACTAAGTCTCTAAATGATATCACACATAAGTAACATATTATTGAGTGAATCATATCCTTTAGTTTCAAATAACTAAGGGAAACTCATGTTCCATCACCCTTCCAAGGGCTCATCTCACATACAAAAAATACCCTTTCATGGATAAATTTCATCCTTATAACCATAAATTTCTTATTGATATTTTCCATTAATTATCTATATCTAGAAAATTGAAACCAAAATGGATTAGTCTAGTGGAACACCACCAATGATTTATTTATTAAAATATTGAATATGTAATTTTAACACATAAGAAATAATCTTATATTCTTTTTTGAAACCAGTAAAATATTTATACACAAGAATGCATCTTACATGTACTTCAATGTACAAAATATGATACATGAAATCACACCTCTAGGCTATAATATCCTAAACAGGCCCGCTATCTCTCAATATCACTTAATCCATATTAGATTTCTACATGAGATTTGGTTAATCCCCCAAATATGTTTTTTATGAAGAAATACATAGGTGTTAGAGAATAAAATTTGATGTATGGTCTTTCCTCATATAAATCAAACCCCTAATTCCATGTGTAACTAATATTTTAGCATGAGATATCTATATTCCATACATTCCAAACATGTAGAAAATGGAGAAACTATTTTGAAAAACTATCATTAATATATAATATAATTCATGAAAAAATAACTTTAAACCAAGTTAGATGTTAATAAAAAAACCAAAAATTCATAAGAAAATACATCCCTAAATATAAGACCATAAGATTTCATATGATAACCATCACAATGGACTGTGGATGACTTCTTATAGACACCATAACACCTTAAGTAATCCCATCAATTTTAAATCCACATAAATGAAAGAAAAGACAAATAATAATAGGAATATCATTTATTTACATATTTCCTATAACATATATTCTACAAATCCACCATGTTGGATGAGCAGTGTGTTAAATCTAGAGAGGGTATGATTTCCCCAAACCCCCCATGCATGTCATGTTTATAAAAATCCATCAGGCTTCTAATGTGTTTTATACAATATTCTGACTCTTAATTTTTTGTGACTATAAATAACATAAACAATTATAATAAACACAATAAATAAATAATATCAATCCCAGTGTAAACATAATTACTAAAATAAAATACATGAACCCATTGGATTAGCTAAAACCTAAAATAATCACATAGAAAATGAGTAATCATATGGAATTTGGGTATCAAATAATCATAAGAGGACTACTTTCCTTAATGCTCACATTATTCATGACAATATGGTGTGTACACACATATATATGTTTACTAAAACCTAAACTAATTTTTGAATGATGAGGTCCCCACAACCAAGAGGCAGTTTACAAACTCATGTATAATCCTTCATACAAACTAGAATCTCAATTCCACCATTAAACAAAAAAATCCAAGTATTTAATGATATCCACATAATACTAGACCTTGATAAAAAACTAGAAACTCAATGACACTAAAAACCCAAAAAAAATATCCCATACACCACTAATTTCTATAAAATACTCACACACCCAAAAACAAAAGTATTCATGTCTTTCAATCCCTTATACCAAAACCCCGTGGTTTGAAAAAGCAATCAAAAAATTTACCTCAAATCATGTTAAGAACACATTCATTATAAGAAAAACCTCCCCAAGAGCATAATATTGTCGCATAAACTAGTGTGTAAGTGATTCCAACTACCTTTATATTATGATTCCTCATAACCGCTCAACTAAACTCCAGATACATGGTATCCTAGGCCATCTCAAAATACTTTAATAGAAATTATCAAAACATATCAACCAATCCTCTGTCCATTCCAAAACCATTATTTTTTAGGGTTTTGTCAAAAAATGGATATGACATGGAAAGATACATGTAACTTACATTTAGTTAAATACCATAGCACTCTAAGATCCAATATAAGTGATGTAAATTACTCCATAATATCCTCCCAAGTAACCATAGGTTGAGATATCCAAGTGAAAGGGGTGAAATGGGAATGAAATTATCATAATAAAAACAAAATAAGGAGATTTTGATCCATTTTAATTGATTGGTGAACATTCTTTCACAATATTAAGGGATTATTTATCAACCATAAAAATTAAAATATCCAGCTACTTCTAATTATTCTTTTTTAATGAATTGTATTAGGTGATTGTGAATTGATCATGTAAATACCTATACCCCCAAAATACCACTTACACAATTTTATTTCATATTTTTTATTGTTTCTTGATAATGTGTTGACCATAAACCCTTTAATATAATTCCAAAAAATCCAAATTTTGATCCCCAACCACACCCAATACTTCAGTAACCTAGAAAACACGTCTCAATACCACTAAAACCCACAAGAAACATCATAATTACTTCTACCAATTGTATGATATGATCAAATCCAAGTATTTTAAATTTAATCCAAAACCTATGCCTTATCTTCTATGCACCTAATTTTTTTCATCATCAAAACACCCCACAAAAGATAATTCCTAAATACCATAAAAATTATGGTATGATAACTCTCCCCACTATTACGCTTTTCATTATTAAAAATATAGTTATCATATTAAGTAATTTATTACTTTTATATGAATAAAATTTTTTAAAATTCTCCCCAAAATTAAAAATGTTAACTGGTGTAACAACTTGAGTATTAAATTGAGGTAATTTGGGACATAAAATATGTTACATTAGTTAATTTAAACCCTACCTAGGTATTGGGGGTATTAGTATAGATTGGGATTCATGTATTGGGAAGTTAGCTCATTCTTAGGAATAATATTTTATGCTTGGTGGAAAACCATACCAAAATGTAAGGGAATTGATTCACAGTATGAAATTATGTCATCTTTAATTAGGGATAATGATATTTATCATGTTTGATCCTTGCGAATTAATTAATATGGGTAACAAAACCATATTAAAATGTTTAGGCATGTCAGAAATAATTCCACATGCAAGGGATTTCCATATTAGTGGGTTTCCTATATGAATAAATGTCTCTCTCATAATATTAAAATTATTGTCTGGAATTGGATCAAGCCCCAACAAATATGGTTTCACCCTGATGAGGATTATAGTGAGATTTACTTTTCCATGAAAGGAAAGACCACACCATCAGGATGGTAGTTTTTTTGTTTTTCTTGGGTGAGTATCATTATGTTTTTATGGGGTGGTTCATGATGGAATGTGACCTATGGCCTTGATATTTCAACATTATCACATTGTAAATGAATCAATGAACATTCTAGGCTTATTTTTAATTTAATTAGTTATTTGAATTAGTTAGATAAATGAGGAGTTGTCCTCATTTGAATCTATTCCCATAAGATAGTTTCAATAGCCTCTCTCTCTTCCTTTGTATTATTCTACAAAATAAGAAATTTGAGATTATTCTTATAAATTTTTATTATATATTTTATAATAAGTCTATAAAAGCATCTTACGGAATTCTTCAATTTCATTTCTAGTTTGGTAATCGATACAATGCGTTTCAACTAAAATATTAATTTTTTGAGTATTTATTGTTTTTTAGATTATAAAATTTTTGAGATATAAAATATTTATATATGTATGTGCATCATGTGATTATGGATATGGGTTGGGTTTTGAGAGTTACTATGAATCTGGACTGGCTTTGGTGTTCTATGTTTAGGGGAGCAGAATTAGGGAACACTAGTGTGAAATTTCGAAATCTTTTTTGTTTTTTTGTATGACATTGAAATTCATGGGATTATGTGTTGGGGGTTCATGTGTATCATTGGGATGAATAATTAGTTTTAAATTAGTGTTATATTGTACATAGTCGTGGTGTGGGAAGCTGATTGATTATGTAGGGTGATTTTGATCACCTGTGATCATTGTGGAGATAGAGGTTCACTGGGTCTTGTTCGTAGGGTATTAGTGATGCCAAATATCATGGGTTTGAGACCATTAGAGGTCTTGTGGACATATGAAACAACCTATGATATTTTTTATAAAAAATATTTTATTAGGATTATACTTTATGTTTAGTTTTATAGGAAGGTAATCTTGATCATTAAGATGGTTGAAAAATACACCATTGGAGGCCATGGGTGTTTGGTTGTGATTGGGATCAATAGTTGGGGGAATGATAGACTCTAAATGAATAAGTATTAAGACTATTGGTACGGGAACTAGAAATGGATATTGATATGTTTTTATTAATGTCTCTCGAACCAATTCATGTTCTATAGTTTACTTTTACATTATTCCAGGCATCCGCATATATGATTGTGGGTGTTAACTTGGGAAAACAATTTGTAGAGGCCTATTAAGTTTTATACTCACCAACCAATATAGGCCCTTTGAGATGTATGCTGATTTTATATCTTTTGTTTTACATAGGGTAAAATGATTGTATTTTGGAGCACATTGGATAGATGTGTGGTGGATTCCTAGGTAACTGGTTTAATGTTGATATTTTGAACATGGGCCAGGTGGATTTGGGTACATTTTGATTTCTGATTCATTTCTATAATTTTTGTTTATGTAAATATTTTATTGGCCCATGGGTGATCTGGTTCTCTATTTTAACTAGTATGACCTTGTATATATGCATTTTTCAGTGAATATTGTTTATTTGGTGTAACATTTTTTTGAATATTATTTATTGTTATTGAACATTACTTTTTTTTGTTATTTAGTTTTATTTATCATCTTATAGTTTCCTCAAAATCACTTCATAGTACCATGTCACTAGTAGGATACCTCTTTTATATATAGAGTCACACCTGACACTTGTGGATTATGGATTTAGTCTTGGATTAGTATGTTTGGGTAGATGAAAGGTAGAATATGGTATCAAAGTGAGTATTTGATAATTTTGATACGAATAAGTCTACTATCCATGTTATTTTGGAATTATAGTTATAGGTTTATGATGGAAAATACAAAGAATTATATTTATTTAGTTTCATGGCTAACAACTATATGTATAATTTCCAAATTTTCTAGGTTTGGTAAATTCATTTGGTTTTCAATGTAAATTTTTTTTATTTTCTAATACTATTCTGTATTTTATGGTTATGTGATTTACATTAATACACATGGAATATAAAGTTAAGAGATAACATGTTTTATTCATTATTTTAGGCTTATAGGGTTCAGATGATATGCATGTGCCTATGTGTGTATATTTTACTATTTTAGGAAATTATGGGTTATACTGTTTAAATTGAAAATAATCAGCTATAATTATTTTTCTATATACTCTCCTATTAGAATCTTACTCAGATAAGATAAAGAAAATATATGTTCTGGTACTATTGGTTGTGTGGATACTACATGTGTACATGATACCTAACACTATTTTGGGTAGGTGGGGTCATGAAGCTGGATGGTGAGAGATTTGGCATGTTAGAAGGGCGTGTATATCCTAGTGGGTCACATTTTCAATTATTTTATTCCCAATAAATGATATCGGAATCAAGATATATATGCTAAGTAAGGTAGTTTACATTCATTGATGCTCAACCTCTGTAGACACCCTTGGAGAACCAAGATGGAGGATATGGGAATTCATCGATTCATTGTCCATTCTAGGCCCCTTGTAATGGGACGATCATACACCATATATAGAGGTTTGAGGCATCCATGGAGGCTATAACTAGTAGTGGAGATGGGGAAGTTGTTCAATAACCAACTTAAGGATATATTAGTTTATGCTTTATAAATAATACACCAAAGGACTTTGGGATTTGAGTAATTTATATTGTGTACCTAACCAAAGAGTTCAAGTGACAACATTCAGCCTTATTCTTGAGAGTTGGAGGACCCCATAAAGTGGAGTAACATATTATGTAAAAATTGATTATATTTGATTACATCAAGATTTTTCTTAGCAATATGGTGTTTCAAGAAATGTATATGTTTACAGGACCAATGAAATAATTTTTTGATATTTAGTTTTAGGTAATCTGAAATAAGGGTATGAAATGGAAGGATTATTAGGTGATTCTCTTTGATAACTACTTTTAAAGGAAATGAGGGTGCATAGAGCCTAGGAATTTATACACCTGATGTAAGGGGATGTTTCAATTATAGACTATACAAATATTTTCAAAGAAGTATATTCTTTGTATAAATTTTTTGACAGTATAATTTATCTAAAGTATGATGTTTTGATTATTTCCATCAACATGGAATACTTTTTACAAGTTAATATATTCATGTTTACATCATTATCCATGCTTATACAAAAGATATTGATATTATAGAAGAGCTAATGTGATGGGATGCACCTAGACATGCTATGTCTAGTGGATTAGGTTAGATAGCTTTGTATAACTGAAATTATGGGGGTGAGGAGACCTAGTGGGGTGGTAATAACAGTGGGTTGATGTTTCCACAACACATTGTATTGGAAAGTAATTGTTTTCAATATCAAAAATCATGTTTTATTAATTATCAGTGTGAATGATTATTTAATGATTGTTGTGAGTGTATATATATGAAACATATAGATAAGTTCTATAGGGAATCATCACATGTAGATAGAGGATGAGGTTGGGTTATACATAAGTATATAAGTTAGGATAAAGAGAAATACATCTAATTAGTATAAGTACATCATCTATTCCCACAAGTCTTGGTAGTAGGAAAGGAGATCCCAATTGGTGTAAGTGGATGACACAATGTATGAAAACATAGGGTATTCAAGAATCACCAGTTTCAGGTTTGGGCCGATTACAAGTAATTGACTTAAACTTTTTAGAGTAGGCTAATGAAACAATGATAGTAAATGGTATGTTATGAATTCATGGTTTTATTTTATTTATGATGGATGTTGGGGATAAATGTGTGTTCTATGTGAAATTGATTTTTTAAGTGTTGACTGAAGTTCACACATCAATTAATATGTTGGAAGATGATGTTTGGTGGTTGTAATGTGTGAAATCTATGGTGATTTTTGGTATAGTAAAATTATTGCACAAGTTAGCTAGCATGGGACATGAATAGGTGTGTGGTTCCTATAGTGGGGATTTCCAAGAAGGAATTAGTCTGATTGATTTTTTAGCTATGGAAATTGAGAAAAGATGGAAGCATTTATATTTTTCTGGATATTTTAGGTTTGAGGTGAGTGGGATTTTTGAGTTTTGGTCATATAGAATTAGTGTTTTATAATGATATAACCTGAGGATGCACTGTCATATGGTGGAGAGTTTGTAATTTATTGGGTATTTGGATGAGGTAATGATGTTTGATCTCAAATGCTCCATGTGTTTTTGGAACCAATTGAGGTGTTGAGCATATCCGAGTAGTCTAGTAGTTGAGTCTCAAGAATTTATCATAGGCCCAGTGGAAGATTCTATAATAAGGAGAAAACCATGATGAAATGTTTGGATATTGTAGTGTGGTGAGTGTTTTAGTCGTATTGAATTACTTTTTCAGTCTATAATGACTTTGGTTTTCTTTTCATATACCCTTGAATATTTCCAGGTATATATCTAGATTTATCCTCATAGTTAGAGTGGTGTTTTGGTGGACCAGGGCCCCAGAATTAATATTTTAAAAATATTAATATATTTGAATGAAGGTGCATACATCATTTCAGGGTTTCATGGTTTTACCATTTCTGAAGACATTTTATGTAAAAACCCGAGACCATAGTTTTTCCTGGAACATGGGTTTCACCTTAAGAGTTACCTAAGGTTAGTCATAGTGAGACGTTCTGAGGAAATAATCTATTGTTAGGTGTGTTTAATTTAAATAAATAAATAATTAATCTATTCTATATTAAATGATATAAATTTAATTATTTATAAATAACTAATTATATCAAAACTATAGGGTAAGCTGTATAACCCTAGGTGGATTTTAGGGGAGGATTAGGTTTTCATTGTTGGCTGATCACTTTATAGGATAAAAGATGATTAGATTGTGGTGGAATGAGAGGCCACAAACCTAGATGGTTTTCTTCATTAACTATGAATATATTTTTCAATGACGATCAATCCAAATCAAGGTAGGGATCACCAATTTTTATTTCCACACTTTTTGATTAAAAATTGTGCATCAATTTAATTATCTGATTCTTAATAGGAAATTATTTATTTAGTCACATCTATCAAACTATCTGTCATTTTCTTGATCTGATTGAACTCTGCATTGCACATTCTATCATCATAGATATTACATTTTTATGGTCTTTCACAATGATTAATTTTACAATGATGAGTTCACATTTTTTATTATTCTTTTCCCCCATATGTTCTTCATGTTCTTCATCGTTTGACTATGGGGTCAGAATTCAACATTATCAGGAAAGGTTTGAACATGTTTGAACCCCATGTATTCGTGGTCATTTTTCATGATGATTAGATTTGATATTTTTAGATACATTCTTATATATCATCTAATATGGATAATCTCTTTGTGGATCTGGAATCCACAGTAGAAAACAAAGTCTTTAAGAGCTTTGGGAAGTGATTCAGGATTCACCCAGATGATTAGAACCGAGTTTTTTTTTATCATAGGCTTGGAATTGACATTCGTGGGTGATCCCATTCAATTTTAGTTTTTCAAGATGTGGTATTTGTGGTGAAATATAGTTATTGGGAAACCATGTTAGTGTCATGAATATCGATGAAAAAATTGATTATATTTAGTGTAGTGTAGAATAATACACTGCATGTTATATGGATTTCATGGTGGCTTGGTTTTGCTTCTGAGTTAAGGTCCACATACCATGTGACTAGGTCCTCACACTATGTAAAACTTCATAGTTAGCAATGCCATGTTCCATTAATAAATTCATCAGAACCCCATGTGGACATACAATGTGTGTACCATGTGGACACACTGTGTGTGTGTACATGGCTAGTTGAGCCATATTCTAGGTGTATACACTCAAGAACTTGGTTAGATAGATATGTTTTGTACTAAATGTAAACACCATATTTTATGAAAAAGATTTACAATCCATGCACAATAAAAAACATGAATAGGTAGCAAGGAAGGGCCACATGCCATGTGGAACACAATATACGTCGTGTATTCCCCCATTAACTTCTTCCTCCCACATATCCTTCTTTGGAACTCAAATTTTGGCCCATGTGTAGCCTATATTTATTTTTTTTCTTTATATAACATGATTCAAATATTCATTTTATCATATAATACATGATATTATGTGTTATAAGCATGATTATACTTTAGTCAATACCTAATGATGATTGTGATGAGGTAAGTATCATTTAATAGATGTCAGGGTTTACAACCCCACTGTCACACCAGTGCATAGAATCCCTATATACCTCTATATGTATTAAGAGGTACCACTTTAAGCACTTGGGGACCATTCATGTATTTACTGGGAGGTACCCCCGAGGGATCAGGGTGAGGATCCTCTAATTAGTGGGTGAAACCCCAATTGTACTAGGGAATATTTCATCTATTCACTTAGTGGTACCCTATATAATACTATGGGATGGGTCATCCGTTAACTGAGTGGAACCCATCTTCCAAACTAGGTCATGTGTCCTTTATCTATTGAGTGGAAACCCCTTATCATACTATAGTGATATTCCTCTATAAAAGATT
Source organism: Viscum album (assembly GCA_963277665.1). Taxonomy (NCBI): domain Eukaryota; kingdom Viridiplantae; phylum Streptophyta; class Magnoliopsida; order Santalales; family Viscaceae; genus Viscum; species Viscum album. The sequence continues at coordinate 1,365,311,139 of OY728145.1, read as the reverse complement.
ATTCCCCCTCAGTTTGTGGATCATTAGTGATGTATTGGTCCTCCACATGGCTTTCTTCGACCAACACATGAGATGTTGGCCATCCATGATGGATCTTTGGGGTAGTAAGGAGTATCATCCTTACATGGTGTGATATGAGATATTGATCAACTTTATATCATATATTGGTTTCTTTGTATATATATATATGAGGGGTTTAATTTCTATATTTTTTGGGTTAGTATGACCATTTTCATATAATTTTATTTTTACATTTGTTGTTTTTTTCAAGGAATCTTATTGGGTATGTATATACTCACCCCAACATGGGATTTCCGACAAATGTTTTATCTAATGAGAAAGACAGAGAGTTTTATGGTGACATTGGTGGATCATTGTTATACCTTGGTGTATTGAATATTTATGGTGGTAAAACTTGGAGATCATGGGATAAGATCTCTCAGTTTTCCATTATCCTATTTGTTATAAGTCTATGAATTCATTTATGGATGACCATGTATTTCATCCATTTTCTCTTTCATTGTTTACTATATATTTTACTATATTTTATTATTCCTCTGAATTGTTTCATTAAAATGGATTTGTGTGTGTGTATAGGTTAATTATGAAAAGGACACCAATTTTATATTATTTTTTCATGATTCATGTCACTAGACTCTAGCCAATTGGTGGTGGGCATGGGGTTATTACGTCATAGCCTGCCACCAGCCAGGTGTTCACTAGTGGGTCGGGTCATTACAAAGTGGCATCAGAGAAGGTCCTTCCTTGGGACAATGTTTGGATTTCCCCATATAAGGATAGGTTGGGACATAGTGAAATAGTGTTTAAGTGTCTCGAGTATGGATTTTAGGCTAATTAATCCAGTGTTGTTGTAGTGGTAGACATTTCCATACATAAGGACTCTAACAACTAGTTTTTCAACCCAGTATACATGGAAATTTGTGGTAGGGATCAATAGTTTATGTATCTTATAGAATTGTGTCATTTTCTTGTACTTTTTGATTCAACAGCCTATATATATATACTCTCATCTTACCGTGGTACATCTTGATATCTTTTTGGTGTATCTATAGAGAGAGCTAACAAATGTATTGATTTAGGGTCATTAGGATGATCCGTTAAGTGATGAAGCCTCAGTTCTGTGGCTATCTCATGAGGTGTTCCCTCTAAGCAGGTAGGGAGCAACACACTCACCTATCAATAAAAATATCGAACCAGTAGGGTAATCTTAGTATGTGCATAGGATTAGTACACTACATGAGTTCCAGTATCATAGACCATTGAGGTTCCCCAACGTTCCTATTACTTATGCATTGGAAGATTTTATTGAGTTAGTGATTTGAGTATTCAGGCTCGTTTAGACCGTGTCTAATCTAATGGTCACATTGACAGCAAATTTTTTCCATGGAGAATTAATGAGCTAGTGGAGTCTATTCATGCATAATCATGATTATATGACTCCCTCATGGTTTGAAATAAAATAGTTATTTCTTGAGAATTATTTCCCCTCATTCTTGTTCTTAGTTCATATCTAGGCACTACTTGAGGAGTAGTAATGTAGTATGAATGTTGTTGAGAGTTTTTTGAGGTTCACTAACCTTTACTGGTACTACCTTAGCATGATTTAGGATGGTTTCTTCTTGGATAAAAAGTTTTAGTAGGGTTTCTGTAGATACATCCATGCCATTGTGGTCCTCTTATTCATTTCAACCTATGTTGGAGTGCTTGAGAAGGCTCTAGTGATAGATATATTCCTATCATAGAGATTCCTAGTAGCTGGAGATAGTAAGGACCGTCATGGGATTAATTTTTCTACAATAGATAATATACCCATATCGATAGTGTCACCACATAAGTGGACTTATATTGGGAAGACTCAGTCAGATTGACATACAAAACAGGGTTGACATATAGTTTATGATCAACCCAGATAGGGGATTTTTTATGCTTATGACGGGTGAGGTCACATGGAAAATGATTTCTATACCTATCATGTTAATAAAGGCTTCATTCCAGGCATGATATGGACTATCATGATAGATTCATCACCATTATTAGTGTTCTCTTAAGCATTTATAGCCCCCCCCCCCCCCCCCCCCCCGCCCGAGAGGTGGTTCTAGACGATGAGAAAGTGTTTCTCAATGTGGGGGAGATGTTGTTGGGGCATGAGGCTATGAGCTACGACCACCGCCTCCACCACCACCACCAGCAATAGGTATCCCACTGTAGCCTTTAGGAGTTGTAGGTTGGGGATGCATGCAGTTTCTAGCTATGGAGGTCACTGATCAAGTTGTATATGAGATGATTGAAGGTATGATCTATGATTATTTTACTATAAATAGTGTTTTGATAGGTGTGAGTCATTCCTTCTTCTCTATATACCTAGTTCAAGATATGGGGTTTTCGATTGAGTAGTTATCACAAGATCATTAGCTATAGGTTTCTACAAGGAACTTTTCTTCAATATTTCTTATCTAATTGTTGTTTGAACTAGCATTCGATCAGTATATTTTCTCATGGGGGACTGTTGGTCCTAATGGTGACACCTTATGATGTTATCTTTGGTATGTACATGTCTTTCACAGTTTATTCTGTGATATAGTTTCATTTCAGGTGAGTTATATAAAATTGGAAATATTGTATAGGTTTTCCCTTTATGGGAATGGGAAATATCATTGATGAGGAAGTGGGTCTTACAAGTAGGAAGGAACATTGCATCACCAATATATTGGAAATAATAGCTCTTCGTCCAGGGGAAATTTTAGGCATATAGATTCCTTTAATAGTTGAGTAATTTATAAAAGTATTTCATAAGTACATTATAGGATTACATATGAGGTGAGTTTTAGTCTTTTTCATAGACCTACACTGTCTATTGCTGCACAGTTTTGGAAAACCATGCAGGCTCAATAACAAAATTTATTTTAAGCATGATGCCCAAATTTTTCATACTATTTTAGGGCTCAGGTATTCGAATGATCCCTAGACACACCTGAGATCCCATTGGAATTATTAATCATCATATGAAGAGATATTTATAGTAATTAAAAAAAATTTAGTACCTTAGAAAAACCTAGGATGTCGCAACCTCCCCTTCTTAAGATAAATAATTCTAGATTATCCCATCTGAGGGTGGTATAATTTCATTATAAATGGTTTTTCCCACTCTACACATACATCACCTTCCTTCTCCCAAGTGTTCTCATGTTTGTATCCTTTCATTCATAGCACCTAGACTAGAGGAACTGGCCTTCCTCAGAGAACCTTCATGCTATGATCAATGATACATATTGGATGCTCCTCAAAGGATACATATTCCTATAGATCAATATCATTAGGGTTGAATTAATGATATGGGTCAGAATGATATAGTATATATTGAGATACATGGAATATATTGTGAAAGACACATTGACTCTGAGGTAACAACAACAGATAGACTTTCTTCCCAACTCCGTCAACTATCTCGAATGACCAACCATATCTAAGACATAAGTTTCCCTATCTCCCAATTAATATTTGACAAAATCATGGTGATACATTCCTAAAGACCCGATTCCCCCACCACAAACTGCAGAGGTATGTGGAGACTCTCAATATAAGACTTCTTCTTATACTGAGATGTATCCAAATGATTTTGTATTAGTCGGACATGAACTAATGTTTCCAATATATGATGAGGACCCAATTGAGGTACCTCACATACCTTTCTCCATCATAGAGGTGAACAAAATGTTCTTCAACAGAGGTCCTCATACAAATCCATTTAAATCGTATCCCAGAAATGTTTGTTGTATGAAAACTAGACAAGAGGTATATGCTTCTCTTAATAACCTCAAAAAACAAGGATATAGAGTTGTACACTATCCATTAACACCAGTATTGTCTTCTAAAACTCATAATTATTATGAGGGTGATATTTAGTAATTACTATTACCTATGAAAAATGTTCCTTCTAAAACCATTTCCAAAAACATGATGTAAACATGACATCATGTACTGATTTTATAGAATGGGGTACACCATATTGCCTCACAATATTCTAGATATGTATACTTCCTATATAATAAACATAGAATCTTTAATGGATTGGAAGGTAGTGTGATACTTTGGTCAACCATTCAATGATCACACATACTATACCACTACTTCGTTGAGATCTAATAAAACAATCACAAAATCCATGGTGACATCTTTCCATTTCATATTTATGAAGGGACAGAGGCTGTAGAAGTCTAGTAGGTCACAAGTGATTTTACTTCAACTACTCATATTTGGATCACTGAGTGATGAATCATGTTATATGTCTCTCCATACCTAGCAACCAATGCTGATGATTCATATCTCTTCACATCTTGGTAAGCCTGAAATGAACTACCCAAACAGTGCATGAGATTCCCTCATCAGATATTCTAATATATTTGAAGTCATAATCACACTCCTATAAAAGAGAAAGGTCTCACTACCATAAAAACCCAATAGCTAGGTGGGTAATCTCATATGATTCTCTCCCTAAAAATAATTCCCTTGTATTTAGACAACTTCCTCATTACAACCCACTCTATAAAGGAGGATTCATAGCTAGATCTATTAGAATTTGGATTCTCAATATTTTTATGGACCTCTATATGAATATCATTGAACAAATTCAACAATTTACACACAATTTTTTCCTCCATGATATCTTGCATCTGAGTTTTTCAGCTTAAGGAATCTGCGACTGTATTAACCTTTTTTGGGTTTTCAGGCCAACACAAAGTCAAAAGAATGTAGGTATTCAACCCACCTATGCTAGCTTAGTTTGAAGTCTCGCTTTAGGGAGATATATTTGAGACTTTTATGATCTTTGTAAATGATGAACCACTCACAAAATAAGAAGTTCCTACAACAACATTGATAATAAACCCAACTACTAGATCGAGGTTGAGCGTATGATTGTTCTAATCATGAGACCTCATTTGGTGGGATCTATATTACACAACGTGATCAAATTGCTTCCTTATATAAATGATACCTGAAGAATAAATATAGATTGTATTACTTATTCCTAGCTCTGGAAGAATCATAAGTGGATTTGATGTGAGTCTTCATTTTAACTTCTAATAATTTATCTCACAAGATTTATTCCAGTCAAAATTCACACCTTTCATGGTCAAGACCATAAGTTACACTGCCAGGTTTTAGAATTCCAGGATGAATCTCCTATAAGAGCCAGATATCCCTAAGAAGATGTATATATCAAACTCATTCTTTTCCTATTCCCAAGAATCCATGGTGCTCACCTCCTTCTGGTTAACTAATAAACACAATTTAAATATTATATATCCCAAGAAGTTAAAATTGTGTATCAAAAAGGGTCATTGACTGAGCTTTGCATATAGATAGTTTTCTCGTAGTGTACTCAGAATGACCTCAAGGTGATTGGCATGGTCATGTCTTGTGCACTAATACACTATGTTTCATATAGGAGGACTACCACAAAAGAATTAGGATACAGGTGGAAGACCCAATTCATTACAGCTATGAAGACTTTCAGTGCATTCAATAGACTGAATGACATAAATAGATAATCGTACAGAACATACATACTCCAGAATGTTGTAAATGGTACGTTGAATGACCTCAAACAAACCAGATGCTATCTTGACACCAAATCAGTCATAGTTAAAATAGTTTATCCTCAGAGATGGTAAAAGTGGTCATCTATACGATGTAGTGGATACATATTTTTCACCGTAAGCGGGTTCAATTCTTAGTAATCCATGAATAATCAAAGGGTACCATCCGCTTTTTTTGTGAAAGGGATAGGTGAGCCCCATGGTGATGTGAATGGTTTGATAAAACTCTCAGCCACTATGTCTTGAAGCTGACTTTGGAATTGTAGGAGCTATGTGGGTGACATCGTATATAGAGGAATAGACACTAGTAACACACATGGCATGAGCCCAATAGTGAACTCCATTTATCTCTTAAGGGTTAAGTTAAAAAAAATCATCAATGAATAAATCCTTGAAATGATCGACGATAGGTGGGAATTTAACAACATATAATACCTAGTCTCTCATGAAGAGACAGTCTATATGAGATATCATTCCACCCAGGCCAGTACGCTTAAGTCCATCTCGAATGGCCTAAAGATCACATTCTCCCTTATGTGTATAAATTTATCCATTTAGTGATGTGATTGAACCTTGGTGGTGATATCAATACACATGGGCTCTATAAGGTACAATACATTCCATACTAAGAATGACATCAAATCCAGTCATCTTGAGAGCGAATAAACTCCACAAAAACTATAGCCATCTATTTTAAGGGGTAAATCCTTGCACTAACATATACCCCTTTTAGAAATCCTAATAGTGTTTCATGCTTCCTAACACCACATGAGTACTCTATTAGTCAGTGAAGTCTTCCCATGGTTGGAACATATAGAAAAGAGTGTGATGCACCTTTTTCCAATAAGGCATATACTAAAGTTGAGGATACTTTAATAGTAACTCTAATTATAGATGGCCTTAAACTCTTATACTCCATCGTAGGCTAAAAATAATAGATATGGCATAAATCATGGCTCTGAGACACTGTCTGGTTATCCTGGGCATGTCCACTCTGCTGGCCATGGAACTCTGAATCCTAGATGCATTAGCTACGACACCCTACTTTTTCTAAACAAATTATAGATTTCCATTTTCATACCTATTTATGTGTCACTAATCCTTCACCTGAAGAATTTTTTTTTCATAGATCCCTTTTCAATCAGAATTGATGAAAAGGATCGATAGATGTGTTTTATATGACCCATACCGTGGCACACCCGATAATAGATCGAGTTCCGCTCAAAATGGTATTTTTATGGCCTAACCTACTACACTGGTGAAAAACTATATTAGTGTTAGTGTGTGCCATGTGTCTGGTACTACACTTTCATTTACCATTGAATCGCTTATTATTTCAACCAGATAATCTACTTCTTTTCGAAGAAGTTGAACTTCTCTTCTTCACGTCACCATATTCTCTTAGGATCCGCACAATGATGAGGTCCTAGTTCACAATCAATGAAATTTTGGTCATCTAAAATATGTTCTCCTATGAGAATATGCAGTATGAAATCCTATCCTTGAGGCGCCTCATAGTAGTAAGCTCATCACAAGTTTGGGTAAGTTCAAAACACTTCAGTTTGATGAAGCGAGATAAATATTCCATTACTGACATGTCACATTGCTAAAGTAACCTGAATTCCAAAATATGATCAGTTAATAAGGTTTATGGGAATAAATATTCAATTTATAATATATATATGTATTTATAAAGAATACCCTGATGTTGACTGACATGAGTCAAAACATTCCACCAATATTTGGTAGAATCCCACAACAATAAGGTCATGAGATTGACCCTCAAATATGGAGGTGTATATATATTCTTGAAGATTGTAAACATATTCTATAAACAAGACACAACAACCTCAGACCCGCATTCCCCCATGATAGTGAGAAGATCCAACATCTCAAACTCACAGGTCATCTCTACCATAGACAGGGCATGTTAAGGTGCACCCTAAAATAATTTAATTAACCATAGGAAGCTATTAATAAATTTGGCATCGACACCTAGTGGAGGATCTAGAAGAGATGCATTATGTGGGACAATAGGTGGAATCAAAATTTTCATAGTGTCCACCACCATTGCAATATGCCCATCTCCACTTTCTTGTGGTACAAAACAAGGGAATTTTCATGTAATAAATCTAAAATTTCATTCACACACCTCAAAAAAGAGTTATAAGAAATAAGGAAAGCTCTAAATACGGCCAGGTAAAAATCATGCCTACAAGCACACTACAAACTTTAGCCTACTCTATTATTTAGGTATGGGTGGTTTGACAATTCATCGAAGGAACATAGCCAACAGAACCTATTTCTCACTATTAAGTTAGGAAAAGTCTCATATCACATATAAGAAACCATCTCATTTTAAGAATCAATTAATTTTAATTGATTTACATTCATAATTATTTAATTGGATATTATAATCAAGATCTAGTTATCTACACCCCCAATCCCATTTCATAAGGTCCCATACCCCTTAGGAATTGAAATATTTCCATCAACTAACTGGTTCTTGACCTTTACACTAGAAAATGGGTTTAATAGGCCATAACTATGGTTTGATCAGAAGAGCTACCATTGGAACTCACCAATAAAACCTAATGTGGCATTATCATTCAATTGAACCAATTATGCCATCTCTGAAAAAAATTATCACACAACAAATCATAAATGAAAAGTAATATATAACAATCATTTGAAAAATATGAAATGCGTGAAAAAATGATGATTTAGAATGGCACAATGTATAGTATTTTATGTCTTATTGTTCCTCATATAATGCATGATTCTTATATTACCTCATATCATCGGTCCAAATCATAAATATCCGACCAATATATTAACAATTCAATGTAAGTGAGTCAACCAATGTTGAAATACCTGAAACTCTAATCACGGAATAAACAACAATATTTCCCAAACATAAGAAATTTGGGATCCCCTGTACGTGGGGTAGCTACTCCCAGCCATATAATCACTACCAAATTCAAATTTACTAGTTTTCTCTATAAATAAAAAATAATACGAATGGAAAATTAATCTTTCATACCAATTTTTATCATCCTACCCCAAATGCCACCAACTGGTGCTTTGAGAAAGTTGACTTCAAGACCTCATGTATGCTTCACCGAACTCTAAAGGCTATCAAATAATAGCGAGGGCCTAGGATATGTCCATAGTGTATCTATTACCTCATTAATATAGGTAGAGAAAAACCATAGATATATAATAATATTAAAAAATAGAAATAGTAGAAGAGAAAATGATAATCAAATTTCAACATAATCAGTTATAAATAAGCATTCAACTAGATAAAAATTTAACATAAGATAAATAATAATAATAGAAACATTAGATGATGGTATGCCATGTTATTTACCAAAATGACTAAGCAAGGGGTAATTTGATAAGAAAAATATACTAAATACAAAAAAACAAACAAAAAGGACAAAAAAATAGTATGTCTTGCATCGTGAGTATAGGCTTCTTCTAATGCGCCCAAAACTCTATCATAGAAAAGAATGTTAATAATGCATTGAAAGCTGGATGCTTCCCTTTTTTTATACCTGTAACTTTAAACTATACTCGGGTACCAAAGGTGCCCCAGAAGGGTTTGAGATACAATCTTAGTAGGTCGACACCCACTATGTGAAGCCCAATCCCTAATGTGAACTATGAAATAAGTAGCGTGGGATAATAATTTAAATGCATGAAAAAAAATAAGTAAATGAATTTGGTTAGGTTCCACTTGGACACCCGTCCAGTTTACTGGATTCAGCCTAAGTCGATGAGTATGATATATGTGAACATTAATGGTGAATTAGGTAAGATAATTATAAGATGGTTGACTGTCCCCAAAAATTTGATTGGGATTGAAGGAGACGTCCCTCTGTTTTTAATTCAACAGAAATAGTTCTTATTTAAAAACTTTTAGTCAATTTTTATTTAATTCAATTGAAAACAACTTTATAAAACATTATGAGACACACTGGGCCCATCCATGGAAACCATAATGACTTACCATGTATCTCTCGTGGTAACCTCATGTGGACAATGCGACGATATCTACATGTGGTCTCCCAAGGATGACGCCCCATGTGTCACTCTATGCCTGGTGAGAAAAGATAAGTATGAGCCTCTAAGTTCGTACGAATTATCACACATAGGGACCCAAATCTCTCTCACGGAAAGGTTCACCCTATCATTCCAACAAGCCTATCTAGGGGGTCTCTTATAGGGAATCATTATCACTCATCTAGAGGTAAAAATATATAATGCTCGGTGACCCCATCTTAGGAATAACTGATATCACCCATGGTGTGTTTACATTCAATTTAAAATTCCAACAGAAATGCACGAGAGTCCTTACAAGGGGTCCTCATGTCAAAACCCCTCATTTCACCATCATCTCTAAGATGAAGAAATAAACATGCATTTAATTTATAATAATTTTAATTTAACTAACATTACATTTCAACTCATGAATTTTTATGGTGTTAAGCGAAAAGGCCAATGATTTTTATTAGATTAATCCATTTAATTCATAAGGTATATATCTATTAGCACATTTCTAATTCATTCAATTACAAAACATTATTTTGTTTATTGGTGTGTAGGGAATACGAAATTTATCACCACCAAAATGAAACCAATTAATCTATTTGAGGTGATAGTCATGTAATGAAACACCCAAGGATATTTATCTAATTATAAGAAAAGTGGATATTAGGACAAATGGGTTGAACACACTCATTGGGATGGTCAAGAAATATGGAATCAACATCAGGGTTGATGAAAAACTATTTAGGAACACAACACACTTACAAAACCACTTGGACAATTTTAATTTACCTTTTCGAGGAATCGCCAGATTAGCCTGATGAGGATCAAAACAACACAGAAAATATATAATTAAATGAAATGATAGTAAAAATCCTAGCCCATATACATATTCTTCGAAGATATTCATTCATCCAGTGTCTACCATTTATTTGATCTAGTTTTGAAGAAAATTGAGAATCCTTCAAATTCCATAAAAATAGGGAAAATGTGCTTACACCCAAATTGATTAATAGATGGAAGAATCACTTGAAATAGATTAGAAAGGATTCAAGATAAAAACCTATAGCTTCTTGTTGGATCTGGACATGAATGAATTTTAGATCGAATAATGGATTTTTATCAAAACCTATGAACTAAGTAGGGAGCTTCGAACTTCTGGAATGTGAGATTAACAGCTAGAGAAATTAGGAGGAATAATAATAATGGATTAAAATCATTTCAGAAGGTTAAAATGGTGAATTCACCCAAAAACCCCACTATAAATTGTTTGGCCACATGGATTCCAAACCATGTATCAAATTCATGACCTTATTTTCTTCAAAGGGGAACATCTCATGGTTAGGCACATAATTTGACAAACCGTTCAAAAACCATGAAAAATCACTCTATCAAGAAACCTACAGTACCGAACAATCATGCTACCTTGGTCTCAAGGTAGTAAACAAACCTTGAGGCCCCTAAAACATCACTACATGCAGACACACTACTTAGGTAACCAATGCAACCTGGGATACACTATTTATTCTAACCAAGTGGCCCATTATTTTCTTCCCATTTCGGGGATTTGGGCTCCAAACAAGTCCCGACCGCATCTGAGATCTCCTTGGCCAGTTCATACATTATATAAAGGGATATTTAAATAAATTGGAACAAAATTTTAATTTTATATAACTTATAGAAAATATGGGATGTAACATTAATGTTAGGAAGAAATAGTTCTTGAAGTGAAAAGAAAAGAGGTGAATATCTTTCCGTTTATAACTGAGGGAAGGGCCATTATTCAAATTTCATATATTATTAAATTAATATAAATTAATTCTCATTTATAAATGGATAAAAATATATATAATTAGAATATTATATGGGTATGTGTCTCATGGATCAAATAAAATAAAATTTGGACATGTTTATGTGATGTTTTTACCATTATATATTTGATTAAACCCTTATTAACCCTTTTTAGAATTATCACGGTGTCAATGATTTTTACACTAAAGGATCCAAGAATATTACTATAAAAGGAATAGTCACCCATAAATGGACCATGATTAATATTTTAAACAATATACTCTTAAATTTTATGCATAGACTATTTATTTAATATTATATTTTTTAATAATATTTTGTCCATTATAAAATATGATTAATGTTTGTTTCGGAAATACATGAAATATTTTAAAATATTATATATCTAACTATATAAAATTGTTAAAAATGGAATTTATTCAATGATAATGAGGATATGGTTTTAATATAATAACCTAATCAAATTTAGATAGGGTCAGATGTCATTTTATACATTATCTTTTGGATTAACCCCTTGGTTAACCAATTTGAAGACTAACCAAGGGAATAACATTTTGAAAAATAAAGAGTTATAATTTTACTTATAAGGTAAAAAATTGATCAGTAATGGAAATGTGATGACAGTTTTTATCATTTAAAATTTTAAATTTCCTATTAATATATATTTATTGTTTTTATCTAATTTATTAAAATTTTATTTAACATAATGCACTATTAATGTCAATTATGACGCAATTAATTTAATTTTACTTTAAAAATAACATCATAGAAAAGTAAATCAAATATAACCCATAAATAATAACTGATATGTTATATTTATTTATAATATTTTTAAACTCTATAATTCAAAAAATTATTACTTCTAATATCATTTAATTGATTTCTTTTACAATTTTCAGAAGCACTTAGTCAGTGTTGTGTAATACTTATTTCATCACTAAAAATAAAAAATAAATTTCAATGATAAAAAATATCATTAATATTCAAAATAAACATAAATAATCAAATTTATGTTTTTTATCAACATCTAAATATATTTTTGATACTAATAACAAGAGAGTTATGTTTGGACTTTATTTTTACACAAAATAATATGTAGGTCATTTTCAATGAAAAACTGTAAACCAATTTCTATAAATTATGTTATTGGACTAAAAAGGTAAAAAAAGAAATAAAATATATTAAATTAATGTTTTATAGTTTTTTATCCCTTATCATATTTTCATTAACCATAACTACCTGATTTTTCCTTAACATGGTAACAAATAATTGCTTTGGTTACTAGTCATATCCACTAAAAATTTAGGTAACCTATTTACCAAATCTGGAAATCATTAATAAAAATATGGAATTAAATTTTCAAGATTCAATTTATAGAAGTGGTATTAATTAAATCATGATTGAAATTAAAAATTAAACAACTTTTTTTTGAAAATGTGTTTTTATGCCCAAAAATGATCTTATGCTAAAAATAAATTACAAATTAAATTATTATGTAATTAATTTTATTAATTTTAAATGATTGATTATTTCCTAAATTTATTTTCAAATTAAAATCAGAACTGAAAATTTTAATGATATTAAATTACCATTGTAGAAAAATAAGTACTTTTTTCAATTCACTAAAAAGTCAATATTTTCAAAAAAAAATCAAAACTTTCAACATAAGTTAATTTAAAAGTTATGATTTAATAAAATATAATATTAAAAATTAATGTTCTAAAAGTGGATTGAATTAATTATATTATCTATGCATAAAAAAATAATTATAATTTTTGATGAAAACATATTTTTTTACCCTAAAATGAATTTTCTAAAAATTGAGTTCTTATTTATTATAAATTATGAAATAAATAGTAATTATATAAAAAATTTAAATATTTTCCAAAATATGATTATTTCTATTCATAATTCAAAAATCAATGACCATGATATAATTGTAACATTTAAATAATATTATTTTGTTATTCATTTTAGCTCAGTGTTTTGTGTTGTGTAAGTTATCAGACATAGTTTTCTTTTAAAATTATTAGTATATTAATTTCTACCCCAGTTTAATAAATTTCATCATTGAAATTATATATTGATCATGGTAATCAATGGTTTAAAATTTGAAATTACATTTGTTGATAACCCACAATGATAAAAGGGTAAGATAAAATTTCAATATAAAAAGAAGAAAAGGGAAATACAACGGTCATCTAGAATAACACAGAACTAGGATTCCAAATTGGAAACCATTAGTGGGAATTGAAAACATGGATACATACGAAAAATGTGATTTCTAAATAACGATAAAGAGTGATGAAGATCATTAATCACAAAAAAGTCAATGTTTGTGAGAAATTTATTGAGTAGAAGACCGTAAACCAAAGAGGTTTGAAAATGATCATTGATTCTTATAAAATAAAGAAAATAGAGTTTAAGAAGATCTTTGCCTTATGAAAAAAAATACTTTTTCTGAAAATCATTTTCGTTGTGTTCAGTAATACATTTGTCATCCAATATAAGAATATAAGGATATATACTTACATGAAAATTTTAATTTCTTCTTTTAATAAATTTACCCCATAATATCATCCTTTTCTCCAATGGATATGTATTCAAGTCTAATTTTTCAAATATTAAGAATAAAAATAAACTACTAACTAATCAAACAATACACAAAAAGATAAAAATAAATTACAAATATCTTTAGTCATTAATAAAAATGGATATAAAATTATATGATAATATCAATAATGTATGATAAATATTATTAAGAAATAATACATCAATCTTAAAAATTACATAATAACACAAACAGTTTAACATAGATCATTCAATAAATAAATTAACCAATATCCTCAAATTTATTCTCTAACCTGTCATCATAATTATCCTTAAAATAAGTAATATTATTCCAAATTAATCTTCCATGTTAATCATATGGTTTATATATACATTAACTGAATAAAACACATCCCAAAAATATCATTAATGATTATAATAAATCATTATATAATTATAATTTTTTTAAATTAACTAAAATAAATGGAATCACATTTAAATACTAACCAAAAAGGTAATCCTTAGAATAAATATAAATATATTTATAAATCATCGTCTCAATGAATCAGTTCTCAACCATAAATGTTTTCTATATGACACTATCAAATAACCCATAATTAACATAAAATAAAATAACACAATCACAAAAAGGGTAATTTAAACATGAATATGATATTCTTATTAATCCCAATAAAATTTTAATTCACCTCAATATCCTCAAAAGGGGTACAAATGATTTGAATTTATTATCAAAATTAAACTTATAAAAACATGATGGTATATTTAACTATTAATTTAACCTAAAATGAAAAAATAATCCAAATGTAAATTTTTCTAAACCATTATTTGATATTATATATATTAGTCTTGAAGCCCCGCTTTCAGATAATATTCAAACAAACATCATATTTATATTTCTACATTTTATATAATAAACTAGCCGATTTTTTTCCATAAAATAATATAACATAAATTTGAAATATTAGATCACATCAATCCCAAATAACCATTTTAGGTTTAGAGTTTTAAATAATTAGGACCTAATCATACATAACATATTGGTTATATAGAATTTTTTTAATAAAATATATTTCATCAACCACTATGTTCTTCACATCTTGAAATATTCATAGGAATAATATACTGAAAACCATTATTCAAAAAACTATAAAAAGAAACATAATAAAAGTGAGATCAAATTATTGTTATGGGTAAATAATAACATTAACAACTGAATTACATATATGAGAATAACATACGTATAAGGGTATAACCAAATAATCAATGTACATGAGTATATAATAAGAGAATTCATATCCATCAAACTCTAGATAATTAAATATATTGTAATAAATTATGAGTTAATAAAGGAAAGATTCAATGTAATCAATAATAATGGGCCATTTGATGTCAATATGGATTGAAGGAATATTAAAAACTCATATAAAGAATAAATAAATGTTGTTGGTATCTTGGAACATTACCCTAAAAACCTATAATAGCTCACATAAAAATAACTTGAGATTATTTAAATCCATATGGAAAAACTCCCCGAATAACTCCCTCTTATTACCTTTGAAGACAATGAACATTAGCCAATGCATTGAAGCTTTATATTAGGATCACCCTGTCATATATACTGTATTGGGATCACCTATCATATAGCATGTTTTAGGATCACCCATTATATATTCTCTATTAGGGTAACATTTTATCATAAATAATTTACAAGTAATGCATATGAATATAAAACATAGAATCTATAATATCATCACACTACATTAAATAGTTGAATGAATTCCATTACAACTATATTTACTTATGGAAAGAAAACATGTTTCATAGTAATATCATTAAAAAAATTGATGTAATCCATATATAGAAATAATATGGATGATATAAACATACTATAATCTTATTTAGGTAAATAAATCATTAAAGGATGTTGAAATAGATGAAAATACCTTTAAATTAACAATTAATAACATTTTACTGAAAATAGGAAAAAATACCATTTTTATAACTTTAAAATCTAAAAATTCAAAAAATACTAAATAAAGTATTTTCTTTTAAAATAAAAATATAATACTATAAATTAAAATTTAATGAATTATAATAATGAGGGTGGGAAAATCCTTTCATGTTATGAATGTTAAAAATAAACATTCTCTTCAAAAAAATGTAATGGGAGTAAAAAGTTACCAATATGAAAAATGTTTAGAAATTTATATCTAAATTTTTTTAAATGAACATCAATGATCATGTAAAATAACTATATAAAATCATCTATTTTTATAAAAGTAAAATTTTCAAATCATTTTAGAAAATAAGTATTTGGAAGAGAATGATTCTCATTCTAAAAAAAGACAAAAGTTAAATATCACTTACAAACAACTTTATTGATGCTTACATTATCAATAAGTTAAGAAATAAAATATTTAATTATAAACCGAATTCATAACCATATGAGAATAAAAGAGATATGCTTCCTGAAAATAAGATATAATTATTTCCCCCAAATTATTTTAAAACATAGAAAATATCTTAATTAAATGATATTGTGATATAAATTGTTTACATCTTTTGTATCTTTCAAATCAAAAGTCAATGAAATAAAGATTACAATAGTGATGTATAGGTAACATGAAATTAATTAAGTTATATTTAAAAACTAATTCATGCAGTATTAAGCACACCATATAATGAAATCATTGTATAAGACATTGAACATGTCTTAATAGAACGAGATTGAGAGAAAATAATTGCAAAGACCATAACTAATGAATTGATAATTAATCCATAAAGGGGTTATGTGAACATTTTTAAATACAAATAATAAAGGGTATATATAGAATAAATAAATTTATAGGATTGTTAACATATAATCATGGAAATGAAAAAAATCAATGAAGTATAAGTATAACCCAATGAATGGAAACTGAGCTAAGAAACCCTTACCAAATGATAACTCTCCCATCAAATCAACATAGATGAGTTAATTTAAATTTAAACATAAAATATAATAAATTATGAATGATTCATGATATAAAATGTATAATTATCACTAAATACATGTTATAAACGAAATTAATAGCATAAAATTAAAATATGTCTCAGTAAAGAAAAATAGAGAGGAAATACCTTACCTTGAGTCCAGACATGCCATGTGTGTCCTTTATATCATATAATATAAAATTTTATAAATTATTCTAATTCTCAGCAACCATTTATGAATTTAATTAATCATCTTTAAATAATTTATTTCAATTAATTTTAAGACATATTTAATTACTTAATTGATTATGTCCATGTCAGGTGTTTTGAGGATGAATGGTTCACAATTTTTAAAAAAATTCACTATGCCGACCAGGGTAAAAGGGGTCAGTCTTAAATCATCTATAGATTAATAATAATTAAATAGTTGTAATTTATAGATAAATTATACAGTCAAAACTATCCATGAATGATGGTTATGAAAAGTGAACTATGCTAAAATCTTAGACACGGTAGGTCATATATACACATGAGTAATGTTCCAAATTTTCACAGATCATGATAGAAAGAAGTCAAGACTTATTTTATATTTAAATAATTAAAAATATATCATAAATATCATATTATTTCTTTAAATACAAATATATATAAAATACATGTGATTTGGGGATGATTAATGAATCACATTGCTTTGTAGAGGTGGTAATTCACATGTATGCACAAACACCATTATCATTTCTCAATGGATGGAATGGAATGAGAAAACATGATATTTTCTCTTTATAAAAAAAATAATTATGTCAGTAATATAATGTATATAAATTCAATCCATCATTATAACCATCATTTAGAGTCAATGATGGAAAATGAAATACATTAGTTCATAAGGCGATATTTTATTGTACACATGAACAAAGGATTTGTTCCCAATTTTATAGAAGAGGAAGTGGATATTGATCATGAAAATAAAATAACCACAATTAAATCCCTCTATTATCTGGTTTATTTCTAGAAATAATATGTCCCTCCTTCAGTGCTTTGAAATGTGGATTATCAGATGGGGGGATATCAATTTCTAGGATTCCAATTCGGTTAGCAGCAAATAAGGATTTTCTGGCATGCCAAAAATATAACATTTCTTTTAAGGAGGCATGTGAATATCCTGATTCTATTTAGGTTATTATTAATGAAGACCATCAAAAACTATTTAATCTAATCCAGTAGAAAAGTGTCTGGATAAAATATTTTTTCATGGGAGTGACTACTAGGGCTTTCTCTACCACGGCGTACTTTATGTTACACCATGAAAATAATTACATGAAAGATTGGGTACAGTAAAATTTGTGTGGAGAGATCCCATTCAAAAAAATTTCCTCCTATGGTGTACATGCAATCAAATACTTCTCAAATATGTGGATATGTTGAGAAAATTAATCAAAATTGATTCCAAGTGTTTTTACTACTATAACAAAAAACAAGAATTTTCATTTCATATATTCTTCATAGGAGAGTGAGACTATATTATATGTAAGTCTATTTGAGATTTTATAAGAGTGTTGAATAAGGAATCTAGTTGTGAAGGTTTTTTTATGGAATGATTTCATGGTGAATGGAATAACCCCAAGAAAATTAATTATAGGGTTATTCTCCGATCAACTAGGTGTTGGTGTATTTGGAATCCTAGGAATATATCCAACATCCAAGGTTGGTTACCCTAAAGTTTATTATTGGATTCTATGCATATGTGAATGGTGATGGAACTTATTACCCTAATAATGTGATGGAATCTAGCTCCCTCTATTAGAATCATTACATTGAAACCTGCTTCCAATATGCCTAATCATTGACCCCTTTCTCATGGATGTTGGGTTCGATGGAATGCACCATCATGGGGATTCAAATTGATTGATCAAACATCATGTGATTCAGGTTTGATGTGGGGTGGAAGTATCATTTTCGATTGTGAAGGTTCAATTATCCTTCCTTTATCAGCCTAATTTAGGTGGGGATACTCCCTCATAATGGAGGAATGGGCTATGATGAAGGGTCTTGAGATTTGTATCAAGAAGGATGTTGAGTTGGAGGTTGTTCAAACAGGATCAAAAATAAAATATGAGAACCTGGCTGGCCAAACTCCAATTCATTGGAGTATTATTAACCACATCAATCGGTGCATGTGTCTTATCTTAGATATGATTGAAGTTCTCCACAAGTAACATAAATGGAATTATGCAGTATATTTTATAACATCTTAGATAGATCAGGATCATGATTCTTACTCCTTTGATGGTATGGGATCCCTTCCCTATGAGTGTGTAAATATAATTAGTGGGGATTCCCTCATCCTGTACTAATTTAAACTATTGTGACTATTTTCTTGTCATTCTTCTGTTATTTTTCCAACTTGATAATAAAAAAATTATTTCGATGTAAATTAATTTGAGATGATATTTTTATTAGTTTATCATGTTTTATAAATATTTTAGTGATTTTGAATAATAAATAAAACTAAAACATTCAGTTAAAATCTACACCTCTACTATAAAAACCAACTTTTCTTGAAACTTAATCCCTCCAAGGTTGAAATTATTAGCAAAATAAATCCATTTATAATATAGGGAGGTGTTTTTTGAGTGTATTTGGTCTGGTATTTTCTACCCCAAATTATTCATGATATTTTATGAAAAATGGAGGGGATCTACCCATTCATAATTGATAGGAGGGGAACTCTTAGAATTTATTAAAGTTTTAAAATAATATAAATTAGTTTTCAAGTTCATGTTTCCCAAAAAAGATTTAATTTTATTATAAAATGATCATTATTCAAGCTATTCTCATAGAATAAAATGTGGAAAATTTTAGGTGATATTTTTATAATTATATTTTTGTTTCCCCCCCCCCCCATTAACCCTTTTGACAATTACCATAATATCAATTTCCATTACACTAAAGGACTCATGAAAGTTACAAAAAAGGTAAAGTTACCCAAAATGGATGATGGTTGATATATTAAACCATATAACATTTACTGGTCTAAATATAATATTTTTCTTAATATTAAATCAATTAATAAAATATTCTCCATTATTGATTATTTTTTTCATCATTATTGAAAAAATATATATTATTATATTATAATATGTGTGTAACTGATCTAAAATTGTTCAAAAATGAAATTTATTGGATTAAAAATATGATATGGTCATAATTTTAAAAAATAAAATTTATATAGGTTTGGATTTCATTTTAACCTTTTACTTTTGGAATAATCCATAGTTTACCAGTTTTAACATTAACCATAGTAATGAATGTTTCAATATTAATGTGTTACAATTTTACTTATAAGATAACAATTGGATAAAAATTTGGTAAAATATGAAACTTTTAACCCCTTATAATCTTAATAGACAATTTGAAAGATCTTTATATTTTTTAAATAATTTAATGAGATATTATAAAACATAGAATGTCAGCAATGTCATTTTTAAAACTATTAATTTAATATGTAAATGAAAATACATGAGTAGAATGTAATTATAATATAAACAATTAAAAATATCTAATATGGTTTGTTTATTTAAAAACATTTTGGACACAATAACACTCCCAAAAAAATATTTTATTTTGTAATAATTATTTACACTATTTTTCTACCATTTAACAAGAACATAGTAGATATTGCATAAACAATATTTCATCACTGAAGAAAATTAACTTGGTAAAAATATAAAATATACTTCAAATTACCATTTATATCTTAAATATTTTACTTTATCCCTATCAGAAAATATCATAGATATTAATAGTTATAGAGTGAAATTTTTAACTTTTTCTTTACTTAAAAAATGTATAAGTCATATTTGATGAAAAATGGATCAGAATTTCGATAAATTCTAAAATTAGATGAGGATAGTTAAGGTACACTTCTAGAATAAATTTATAAAAAATTATGGCTATTTTTAGTCTTTATCTTATTATTCTTACACTTAATTACCCGCTTAACCATTATCGAGGAGAAAAAATATTTACTACAATTACTAATCATATCAACCAAAAAAATGGACCGATTTACCAAATATATGCATCTAGATTAAAAAATGGAATCAATTTGATAATGTTAACTTTATATAAGTGGAAAATTTAAATTTAATATTAAAACACAAAATAAATTGAAAATAGTTTTAGGAAAAAGGAATTTTAAGATAAAAAATGAACTCATGCCAAAAATCATGTATAAAGATGATTTATATGAAATTAATTAGAATAATTATAAATACATAAAGATAATAATAATTTAATATAAAAATTATATACATAATGGTTCTTTTTAATGAAATTAAATGTTAATTTTATAATAATTGTAATTTTTTTCTATTCACTGAAAAATCAATCATTTCAAAAAAACCCAATTCTTTATCCAAAGGTAATTTTGATATGATTATTTTAAAAATGATATAATTTTTTAAAAATAAAATTTATACAATTCGTATAAATTAATGATTTTATCCACCCAAAAAAATTAATAAAAATTATTTTTAATGAAACCACATTTTTAAGCATAAATGACTTTATTGAAAATTAATAAGATATTTAATATGAATCGGTTAGTACTTTTAGATCATATACAAAATTTAAACATATTTTTCTTAATGTATTTATTCATATTGATATTTTTCAAATTAATTATTGGGTTATAATGATCACATTTAAATAACAATATTTTGTTGTTCGTTTAGGCTCAGTGTTGTGTCTTGTATACGTAATAAAACATAGTGTTATTTTTAAAATCATAGGGCTTTATAACACATACCATTTATGTGAAATAAAGATAAGTATTTATTCTCATGTTTCATTTATATCCCTGAAATAACTCCCATAATGGTTCATGAATACAACTATTATCTATAAAACCATATACCCATGAATGTATACAACCTAGTGCTACCAAACCAGATTACTCTACACAAGCTACATTAATTGAAATGATCCAATTCGAATGCCCTTATACCTAATACAATGATTTTTCATCCAAATAATGTGAAAAATATCATCACACAATGAATTAATTATGAAAATATATCATTACATCTGAAGGAATCCTTCATTACTAAACAAATACATGATCACACAATGCTCATGTTTCATTCAAATCAAACGAATCATCTAACCATTATTAGTATCTATACTAAATCCATCTGCTTGGGATCTCCTATATATCTTTGTATTCCCACATATATCATAGCCCATCCGAGGTATAAATTTGAGATAACACAATATATACCTAATACTCAACTCAGTACAATACTGAGTTAAAACTCATTATAACTAGGCTCTTATATTGGTTTGATAGAGAATATCAAACATATTTCACATACCATGTAGAAAATACTATTCATTGGTCTCAAATAACATTGAGAAACTCATATTCCTTCATCCTTACAAAGTCTCACATCAAGATAGATTATCCGTATAGACAAATTACCATTTATATGGTAAAATTCATCATTAAAACCATATACAAATCTATTATATTTTCCTCCAATGCTATGTATCTTGAGAATCATAACCAAACCCGTATAGTATAGAAGAACACCATCAATATTCTATTTATGAAAATGTAGAATATGTATTGTTAACACCATAAAAAACATAATCTTGTTCAGTATTTGAAAGCCATTTTATCATTAACACACAATATTGAATTTGACATGTAATTTAATATTCCAAACCTCATAAATGCAGTTACACCTCTTGGATGTAACATCCCAGCCTAAAAATATTTCTCTAAACCTTAATAAATCTATATTATAGTGCTACTATGGCTTAGTTTCACCCTCCAAATAACAAAAATGTGGTAATAAATACCAATGGTTTAGAAAAAACAATTTAGTGTATTGTTTACCACCATATAAATAAAATCCCTCATTCTTAGTCTTATATAAATTTTAGCATGAGGTATCTATATATCATTCATTCCAATTCTATAGATAAATGATAAATTATATGAAAAACTATAACTGATATGAAATAATATGCATGAAAAAAAAACTTTATTCCAAGATAAATAGCTACTAAACCTCATAATTGATAAGAAAAATTCAACCCAAAATATATATCAATAATAATTCATATTATAATCCCTGTAATGGACCCCAAATTAATTATCCAGGACACCATAACCCCAAGATTCATCACATTAGTTGGAACTATGGATAAATTACTAAAACCCACAAATAAAAACTGGAATATATTTCATTTACCTATTTCATATAATATATATTTTACACATCCATCTTTTGGATGAGGAGGGAGTCTAGAGATGATATGATCTCTTCAATTATCCCTATGCATGTGATGTGAATATAAATTCACTAGGTTTATAATGTATTTCATCAAATATACCAACTCCTAATAAAATTTATAATATGCCTATAAACAATATAAACATTAAAAATAAAATCACCCAAAAAAAATAACTATCGCATTCAAAAATAAATTACTAAATGATAATATATTCCCCCATTTGATCAACTAAAACCTGAAGTAATCCAATAGGTAATGAGTAACCAAATCATCTTTGGGTACCCAACACTCATTAGGGGATTACTTTCCCATAAAACTCACATTTTACATAAAAAAAGTTCCAAACATATATATGTTCGAGTTTACTAAAACCACACAACATTATGACTGATGAGGTCCCCACACCCGAGTTGGCATTTACTAACTAATGTATATTCCTTTATATGACCCAAAATATCAATTCCACCCTTAAAAAAATGTATGTTAAAGTATCCAAAAAAACATTAACATTGATGAACAAAAACTAGAAACTCAATGCCACTAAAACACCACTAAAATAATCTAATCCCTTAAAAATTAATTTCTGAAAAACAAACATACAGAAAAAAAACAATAGTTGTAATTTTGTAAAATTACATAGACCAAAAACCATTGAGTTGATAATATAATATTAAAATTTACCTCATTTTTTTAAAAGAATAATATAAATATAATAAATATCACCCCAAATCCTTAAAATTTTATTAGAAAATAGTGTTTAATATAATCCACCTCTCTTAATCGAGGAATTACTTAAAGTCACAAAACTAAACAAGAGATCCATTGTCTTAGCTGTATTCTAAACCATTTATAGAAAAGAGTCTAAAACAGATAATCCAAAACCCATTTTTTCCTAAAACATATTTTATTTGGGATTTATCAAAAGAAAAGCATTAATAAAGAAGAGAGGGGATGATATGAGTGAATTACTATTAATAAAGCACCCTGAAATTGAAATATTTAAAATCAATAAATTTTATACACCCAAAATCTCCTCACAAGTCACCATAGGTTGGAATATATATTTTCAAGGAGATAAATAAGTTTAAATTTATCATAATCAGAGCAAAATAGGGGTTTGAGTACTATTTTTAATTGTTTTTTGGACCTAACATCCTAGAATCGGTTGATTGTCTATTTACCATGAGAATTACACTATCCACCAAATTATAATCTACCACGATTTGAATAAATATTATCTTCTGGTTATTCATTGATCAAGTAAACCACTCTACCTCCTTAAAACCTACTACACAGTTTTATGAAAAATTATTAATGGTTATTAAGATTATTTATTCTCTACGAACCCTTGGAAATTATTCCAAATATTCATATTTCAACTTACAAAAATACCCTAATGATTCTTATACATCCAAAACACATCCAAATACCACATAACACAACAAAAAACATAATAAGTATACCCACCAATGGTATAACATGACAAAATCCACGTTGTTTACTTCTTTTCAAAAACCCATGACATATAATTCTAAACTCTTAAAAATTCACCATTAAAAAAATTTGTATAATAAAATTCATTTCAAACCCATTGAAAATTCCAGCATGAAGAATATTGCCTCGAACATGATTTTCACCCTTAAAAATCCATTGATCACATTGATATAAAAACTAATTTCATGAGAATAATTTTTTTTAATGTGCACCCCAAAATAAAGAATATTCACTAGTGTACTGAATCATGTATTCTAGTAAGGAATTTTTGTATGATATTTTATTCAATATTGGTATTTAAACACTTTTGAGGTATTAGGGGTCTTAACATAGTCTAGTAGTAGAGTATTGTGATATTAGAACATGATTTTTGGGAATATATTATAGTAAGTGGATGAAAACTTGATAATATAAGGTAATTACCGCATGGGTAGTGTTAGTGTCATATTAAATTATGGTCAAGCCCATTGGTCATGTTTCATGAAAATAAAATTTTAAATGATGGTTAACCAAATAAGATTAAAATATTTTTATTATCAATTACTCCACTATATCCCAGATATTTGATGCCTGATGGGTGTCCTATTGGAATACATGTGTTTGAAATTAGATTAAAATTATGGTTTGGTGGTTGATCTTGCCTATACATAGAGGGTTAAACCATGATTAATGCCATAGTGAGATTGAATCTTCCATGATGGGAATTTACACACTATGGATAGAGAAGTTTAGTTTATTGGTTCTTCCTAGATAAGTGTCATTATGTTGTGACGTGGTGGTTAATGCAGCAACCTGATTGGATGAATGTGGGTTTTAAATCATTTTAGTCAAATATCACAATACATTTTTCATAATGTATATATATATATTACTCTCCTAGGTAATTAATTTCAAGTGATTCTCTTTATTTGTTCATTATATTTTTTATAAGCGGTCTCCACAACCCTATTATGGTATTCATTGATTTCTATTTTTTCTTTTGTCACCTATATGATGAGTTTCAAATAAAATATTAATTTGTCATATTTTCTATATTTTTTTGGATTCAATCCCTTGGTATATCACAACCATTTATAAATTTATCTTCATTGTGTGATTTAGGGTGTGTGTAGGGTTTTGATAGTGACTAGAAAATTGTTTAGGCTCTACTATTTGATGTATAGGGAGCGAATTAGGGTAGTCTTGGGTGAAATTTCAATATGATTATAGATTATTTTTTAAGAAATTGATATATGAGGGTTAATTTGTTAGTGGTTCATATGTATGATTTGGAATAATCTTCAATAAGAATGTGTTTTATGTGGGACATGTTAATGAATTCGGTAGCTTATGGATCTTTTAGGGTGATTTTGATCATTTGTGAACATATTGGAGGTTAAATTTAACTAGTTTGTGGAAAAAATTTGTTGGTGATGCTTCTTATCAAGTAGATGTGACAGTTTGGGTTCATGTGTATATATAAACTAGCCTATATGCAATGAAATAATTGGGTCTCCCTTAAAATATGAACCCAAGTCAATTTTTGATAATGACTGAAAGGTATTCTTGATCCTCATGGTCTAGAAAAAAGTTTCAAACATCAAAAAACACATTTGGGAATAATTTAGATCCTGAAATATTAATAAATAAATAAAAATAGAAAAAAACAAAGACTGATATCAGAAAATTAAAACTAAAACTAGAAATACCCTAATGCAACCCCATAGGTCACCACCAACCACATAACCTAGCATGCTTTATGAGCTATATAATCCATGCTCAAACTAAAACTAAACAAATAATATAGTTGTGATAATAGAGATTCTTAAAAGGTATTACTAATTGAAAAAAACACCATATTCCTCACCTTTAAAGAGGAATTCAAATAATTATAGTTTTAGATTTATAAATATAGAAAATATGGTTCTATAGGCCTTTTGAAAACATATGTCAAGTTTCCATTTTAAGGAAAATAAATATAACATCACATTTTCAAAATATTTAGGAAACAAGAAATATATTTTAATAAACGCCTTAGAAATGATAACTTGTACAAAAACAAGTATCTCAATAATAAAATAACATCTTAAATGTCACATTATATAGATACTAAGAAACCTAGAAAGGTGGAACATACGTAAAATGGGTGTCATGGGATCTCAGGTGCTAGTTGAGAGATCCTAAGACTCTACTATAACTACTCACTTCCTCAAAATATATTGTATTTGATTATCCTCAATAACTTCATAGTCGATAACACCCTCCCTACTTTTTCTATGAGGCACATCCCATTGGAATTGAGGTTATCCACTCCGGGCCACTAGTTAGTTCATAATATCAATAAGTGAAACATATCTACCAAGGGCACAAACCTAACTACATAAGAGTTACTATGAAAAATAAATATTATTTCTTTTAATCAATATATCATATTAATATTGATCACATTACTTACACAAACTACTATCTACCTTCCCACCTTTGGTCTCCCACATTAATCAAAACCCCTATCTATTTCATAAAAATAAAGCACAATCCTCTTCACCAAAAAAATATCACTATCTCTTATTATTCATAACCATCACATTTAAAATCCATTGGGCATGATTTAATAAGAGTTTTTCATCTATATAAATCATTTCAAAGTTCCAACCAGATCTCATCAAATTAAAAGAAACATTTTCACTTTAGAAACAAAATTGCAAATACATTAGCTTGTAGAACCACATTTCAATCTTACACCACATACACCTTGTTATATATATAATAACCCTTTATCCCAGTGCATAAGTTCAACTTACAATGAGTTTATATGTATAAATATAGAACTTATATATATACCTATATATTTATATATATGTAATAATTTTCAAAAAATACAAAATATTAGAAATCCCTTAATGGGTTCCATGAAAAATGAAATCCATGCCTTTGGGCCTTTTATGAGATTGGACCAAAAGACTAAATCACTATTTCTTACCCTTGTTTTTCCTAATTTAAATAACTTGGGAGACCAATTTAACATTTAAAAACATTACATTGAACAAAAATATTGACAACAAAGCCTAAACCAAGGTAAACCATATTTAAATCGTATGAAGAATATGCAAGGTAAGTGAATAACAATTTCCAAGATCCAAAACTTCTTACATATCATTTAAATTTCATATAAAAGGAAATAAACCCTTTTAAGCCCAATAAAATCATAGATTTCAAATTAATGTCTTGGAAATTCCATCACTACCTCAAACCATGTCAACATTGATTAAGACAACTCATATCCACCTCAAAGAGGACTAAAGAAGAAAGAGAGACAATAATGAAATCTTGAAATCCAAAAACCCCCAATTTAGAAATAAAGGATTATGATCCCTAGGTCACCAGAAAAATGGTCAATTCAGAACTCAAGAGAAAAAAATTGGAGAATAGGAAGAAGAATGGGGAACTTACCTTGATGAATCACATCAAAACCATGAATAATAACCATGATTACACCATGGAGAGAGGAGAAACCAATAGATAAATAGGGAAAAAGTCCCCTAGAGGTCACATGATACTAATGAGGGGAAAAGGGTGGGGAGACTTGGGGTTAAAAATTATAGTGGAATAATGGTAAATTCACATTTGTGAAGAACCTAGAATGTGTATATGGTCTACCAAACTTTTCACCAAAAATGAAGTAGCCTCTAACCCATAGGAAGGAAGCCTCGTGGTCCCCTAAGTGAGGCCATATGATTGTGAAATATACTTTGTGGTCAATACATAAATTTTTTATTGTATGCATGGTTTATATGAAGATTATGGATGTTTTAAATGTGTTCTACCTTCCTAGCTCATGAAATATCTAAATTATTGGGGAAGAACCACTCTAGAAGAAGGAGACAAAATAAGAACTAAAATAAAATTAAAATAATAGAGTTGGCTTGAGTTAGGATCTGATAATTATTCCCACTGTGGCACTTTATACACTCATAAAATTCAAAATATTTGGTATGTTGAGACAAAAATTATGGGAAAATTTTTACCTAGAAAAAACCTCTACCACCAATGACCAAAAACTAAAATCTTACATTCCATCAAAAACCTAAAAATCCATAATCTAAAATAAGCTAGCATGACCATCCTAAAGGAACCAAATACACTTTCCCAAAACAACTTATGCAACCAAGATAATCGAGTCATAAAAAGAACTATAAAGAGAATCACATATCCAAAAAACAAATTAAAATTGGAGAAACCTAAACCCCTAACATAGAAATCACCAAGGAATATCCTTATATTTTGTATTGGATATCCACAAGAATCCATCACATGAACCACTATCTTGGAAAATAAAATTGCATGACATTGTTTTTTTATATGGGGAATAAATGATAGCCCATATAAGGGAGCATAAAAACTAGATTCACCACAAGCCCCTTTAATGATGTCTTGTCCACCAGATTGGGACTCTAGTTACTTCTATATTTAATAGTCCAAAACAACTAATGGATCCAGCACCACACCACTTTATATAAATTCCTTGAGAAAACCACTATAAATGACTAAAAATCTATATTTATGATCCATATTTGGTGAATCTAGACAAAATGATTTCTTATTATATATCATTTCAAATTAAAGTTACTCACCGATTCTACTCTCAAATGATAATGGATAGAATAAACACAATGACCATTTCATTCCACTTCCCAGAAAACTAGATACAAATTTCTTCCCTTTACTATTATCAAAACCACCTCCTCACTCGTAGTAATGGGACTGACATCAACCACCTCTGTATCTCTTGAAAAAATAACTTTAGCCAGAACATCTTTCTTTACTATTTCATCGCAAGTGCTAGGAAATGTATACGACTCTAGGAAAAGACATAGATATAGGAATTTCATAAATAATAAATACTTTATGGATTAAACTCCAAAATGTTTTAGAGGATATAATATCATATCCTAGAAATTCATATAATGCTATAAAAATATTGAATCACTTTTCTCTTAGATGGTACAATTAAAATTCATTTGGTACCTTCATGGATTTAGATAAATACTATCCGATAAATAAGTCCTTGAGAATCTCTCATAAAAAAGAATTAAATTTTTGAACTAAAATGTAAACATCCACAACTTCTATCCTAGATATTCTTGCTTATTTTCTCTAATGTTTATCCTAAGACACTTGATAATCTCATGAAAGACAAAGTTAAACTGAATTATGCACAATCAATCCTTAGATTTCCCTAGTTCTTACTATCTGCAAAAATGGGGATGGTTTCACTCTCAGAAACTATGGATTAATTTCTGATAATGAGGAAAACTAAGATCCATATCTAGAAAAAAAGAACCAAATTACTGAGATGTGGATCATTCAATAAAAAAATTTAGTGTAAGGTCCACCTATTAATTCCCTTAAATACTCCTCAGTGTTTAGTGGGGCATACTATAAAAAACATGAAATTTTGTCACAATTAATAATAATTCAAAATTACCTATCTCGAACACATATAAAAAACCCAAACTCATAACAAGAATCAAAACAATTCCAACATAATAGTGACCAATATATCAGAAATGAAACATCAAACTACTCTCCCTTATCAAGTCATCGCATCTCTTATTCCAAAATATTTTAAAATTGATAACAAATCATAAGAGATTGGTTATATGATAATAATATTTCCACGAAGCCTCAAATATATATATATATATATATATTAAGACTCATAGAAATACCAAGGCTAAAATAAAATAAACTAGAACACCTTTCAAAAAACTCTTGAAATTCCACAACTAATTATTAAACAACCTATAAAACTAAAACAAAACATTTCCAAATTCCCAATTTACCCCTTACTCAATATTTCAACAAATGTTTCAAAATACAGAAAAACATTCTTCTATTTTAAAAACAACAAATATTTTTCTTTTTTGAAATGCAATTTTCTCTTCATAACACAAAAATATATTAAAAATCTAGGGAAAACACCAAATAATAAAAACTAATATAAATAAAATTAACGAAAATCAAAACACAATGGTTAGAAATACAAAATACTGGGAAAAAATGAAAAATATGATATAGATACTTGGTTTGTAAGGCTATGCATCAACCTTGTGATCCCACTTGAGGTCAATAAATAAAATGAATGGCCTTCACATGATTTTCCGGACCATGTATATTAATCATTCACCCTCTAAAAATCTACAAAAAACTCACTCCGTGATTTGAAGATTTCCACAACAACACATTAATTCACAAAAGAAATCATAAACACTCAATTAAAAACAAAAAACCTATAAAAAAATCTATGTTCAAATCTCATATTTCTATTAAAATCTATACTAAACGTCCCTGGAAACTCAAGCATCCCTATGAATAGGTGGTGATTGAGAACCCACATTCAACTGACTACATGAATTCTGAGAATCCTAGTTTCTAACTATTAATCATCCCACAATAAAAAGGTCCACAATGGCTTTGATACTTTTTTTTCACAATCCAACTAGGGTCTTCCTTGGATAAGGCACACGAACAAATACACGAGATGTCTCCAAAGATATTCATGTTTCTCCCATGACACAAACTACTATCAGGCATCCAAAAAACACATTTGAGAATTATTTATCCTATAATATAAATAAATAAATTGAAAAAATAGTAACATAAAAAGTAATACAATAAAAAAACTAGACATACCTCTATATGGCCACACATGTCACCACCAATCAGAAAACAAAGAACGCTCCACGGGAGATGTAAAACAAGATCAACCTGAAAATGAAAAAATAAGCTAGATAACCTATATGATTAGTAAGGATTCCCATAGGGAGTAAAAACCCTCTTAATTTCCTTTAAATATAAATCCAATGAATATTAAATTGAAATATATACTTATAGAATAGAAAAATTTCCATTCCTTTTAAGAACAATTAGTAAGTATGTATTTTAATAATAATGAATTTATATCATGTTGTCAAAAATGTATTAAAACATGAAAGAAATTTACATAAACTCTATATTATATTGTACGAGTGATAAAATAGGTATATTGATATGAAAATAAACATAGATATTTAACCTTGTACATAATATAGGAAACATAGGAAATAAGAATCCATGTTAAATAGGTGTCATGGTATCTTTGGTTCTATTCAAGATGACATAAAAATCCACTATAAATAATAACATCATTAATCACTACTGAAGAAAGTAATTGACAATCACTTCCTATGAAAACAAAGACACCCTACTTGGATTGACATATGGGGACATCCTATGGGCATTAAGACTATCCACTCCGGGCCACTGGTCAGTGTGTAATCTCAAGTAATGTAGCTTGGGTACCTAGGTCTCCCACATAAGTACAAAATAATTCCATTGATGAATTAATATAACTGATTTTAGAAAAAATATATCATATTAATAAACATCACAATCTTTAAAAAAAATTATATTTGCCTTTCCACCTATGATATCCCACCATAGGCACAGTCCGATTCCATGTCACAAAAACCTAGTATAAACCTCTTCACCAAGATAATATCATAAATTAAGAATTTAAATATACATCAAATTTTAAATTTATGTATAATTCCTTAATATTAGATTTCAATTTCTATAAAATATTTTGAAGTTCCAACCATGCTTTATCACATGAAAAGATGAACTTTCCCAATAGAAAACAATTTTTCCAATATTTTAGGTTCTAAAACCACATTTCACTCTTAGAATGTATAATTATATATTTATATACAAGATTCCTTTATCCCAAAGAAAATATTCAACTTTATACGAGTGCATAAGCGAAAAAAAGAGAACTTATACATAAACCTATATGTATTGTTTGTAATCCATGTCCACCAAGTTGAATGATTTGGAATCACCTTAAGGGTAACGAGAATAATTGATCCATGTTATTAGTATTTTCATGAAAATGGTTTAAATGACCAAATCACCTATGGAAATCATAGTTTTTCATCATATAAATCATTTGAAAAAACCAATTGAACATTTAATATTTTTACAATGAAAATAATCTTGAAGAAATTCTTAAATCAAGGAAACCCATGTCAAAAGCCTATGAAGAACACAAAAAGGAAGTGACAAACAAATTGCAAGAACTGAAAACATTTACATAGAATATAAAATTCATATAAAAATTGAAAAACATTTTATAAACACCAAATAATCATAGATTGAAAATTAATGGTTTTAACATAGTCACCCTACCTCAAAGCATATTGAATATGATGAAATCAATGTGAATCTTCCTCAAAGAGGTCCAATGAGGAAAGATAGATCAAGAAGAATCCTTGAAAAATAGAAGCCACAATTGATAAGTTAGGATATATGATCCCTAGGTAATTGGAACCACAATGAAATGAGATATAATGATAAATTTTAAGGACGAAAAATAGGTATAAGGAGTCTATTTCCTGGAAAAATCACACCAAAAGCTTGAAGATCCAAAAATATTTTACCATATTGGCTGTAGAAAACAAGGAATGAATAATAGAGGAACCCTATAGAGGTCACATGAGTCAAATTGTAGAATAATGTCAATGTTTTGGTGTTAAAAATAATGATAAAAAAATGTAAAATTTCTTTTTTTATAGAATGTGGATAGGCTTCTTGGTATTCTTTTATGACCTACTAGACCATGTTCCAATTGTGTGATAATTTTATTTAAAAAAATAGACAACCATGACTGGACTTATGGAGGAGGAAACATGGTAATTTAGATAATAGTACATACTAGACTAATCTTAGGATTTGGAAACACAGTTTTTAGGTGGACGGTGCATGATTTACCCAAACTGTGGGCCAACTATGCATCAACTTACAACCTCCCAAATGATCTAAATTTTATGGGAAAAGAACATGAAAAAATGGTTATAAATCACCGAATAAAAAATAAACAAAAAAAGAGAGTAGTGTCATGTTAGAGTGTGACAATAGAAAGTGTTTTTGAACACTAATTTCATGGAAGTGTTTTTCATTTTTATTTTTTATAAAGAATGCGATTTTGATCAGTAGGATGGTTTAGGGATACACTATTGATGGTCATAGGAATTGAGTAGTGATAGTGATCACTAGTTTGGTTCTAGATAGAATCTCTATTATTAAGTATCAATTTTGTTGAGTTGGAAACAATAAAGTAGATCTTTGTAGTTTTTTATTAATATATGAGGAATTAATTCATGTGATCTATTTTACTTTTATATAATTCATTATGTCTACATTTATACATGTGAGTGTTAACATGGGACACCACTAATGAATTCTTGATGAGTTTTATACATATCACTCTACATAGGCCATTTATGACGTGTGAAGATATTATTAATTGTGTATTATGGAAGGTAAAATGCATTGATTTTGGATTTAATTGGCTGAGGTGTGGTTGTTTCAGTAGTACATTATTTAAAGATGATATTATGCAGATAAATACAGTGAAATATAGGTTCTTTCTGATTTCTAATTCTGTTTATTGATTTTGTTTTATGTAAATATTTGACAATAACATGGGTGATATGATTCAACAATATAACTTATATGAACTTCTATATATTCTTTTTTGGGGAATTTTGTATGTTTGGTTGTACATATTATTATATATTATTTTTTTATGTATAATTTCTTATGTTGTTGTTTAGTTTTATTTTTTTGGTTATATTCTACTCACAATCCAATCATAGTCCCTCACAATTATTAAGATTCCCATTTAATAATGGGAGGCAAACCTGATGTCCATGGAGTCCTAATTTCTTCATGAATTAGGATGATCTGGTTGAAAAATTCTATAAAGTTGTATCAGAGTGAGGTTTCCGAAATGTGGTACCAAAAAGGTTTTTATCCTGGTTATTTGGAAAAATACACGATATAAATAACGTGGTCATATGTAAATCCAAATAAATAATTTGTAAATATAGTACAAAACAATTTATAGATCCATTCATATATAATCCTGGAATAACAATTTCAATGAAGTATATGTATAATCCAATGAATGTCAATTGAGATAAAACACCCTTACCACTTGATAATATTCAAGTCAAATACACTTTGATGAAATTTTATATATTGAAACAAAAAATAAAAATATATTATTTATTCATGATTTAAAATTTATAATGGTTAGTATATACACTATAAAAAATGGTGTGTAACATTTAAATATTCATCAATGAAGAGAAATTGAGACGAAATCACTTACCTTGAGTCCAAACATTCCAAGCATGTCCTTTATTTTATACAAATTATATTATTTATGAATAAATTTTTATAATATTAATTAATTGTCCTTAAACCATTTATTTTATTAATTTTAATTGAATATTTAATTAGTCAATCAATTTTATCCACATAAGATGTTTTCATGATGTTCGGTTAATAATTTGAAGACGAATTTGATATGTTGACAGTGGTCAAAGGGGTCATTGATACATATTATATAAAATAATAATAATGAAATAATTATAAAATATATATATATTATTCTTTGAAACCAATCGTTAAATATGGTTTTTAAAAATGATCTATATTTCAATCATTTTGACAATAAGGTGTATGTATGCCTAAGTAATGTTTCAATTTTTCAATGATCATGATTGAAATAAAGTATGTATTAATTTGTATATAAATAATTATAATTATATGATAAATATAATATAGTTTCTTTATATAAACTTATATATACTATCGATTTGATGTAGTGATGACAAGAAGATCACATTTGTTTGTTTATGTGGTAATCCATACGTACTCACGAATGTAGTTATCATTTTTAATTAATTAAATGGTAAGAAAAATTGATATATTATATTTTTATAATTATAATTATTTTTTAAAATAATATATATACCATAAGTCTATTATTATTAAAATCAATGATATGTAGTGATGGAAAATGAGTTACATCAGTTTGTGAGGCGTTAATCCATTGTACACTCAAACGTCGGGTTAGTTTCCCATTTAATGGAAGAAGAGATGAATATGGGTTATCAAATTTGCATAAAAACAAAATATTATTTGAAATACTCTTTATTTATTATTTAGAAAAGTTTTAAAAATATTTTATGGATGTATAATAAGAAGAAAAAACAAAAAACTTTTGTTAGAAGCAATACAACTTCTTCAGCAAAACCTCATTTAAGTGATAACTAAAGCCCGTCAAGGAAGGAATTATTCCAAAAAAATGAATAGAATGTGAGGAGGAATATTTGGAAGTTATTTTTCATTGTATTATAAATAAATAATTATAATTAAAGTGAAATGAAAAGAGGATAGGAGGATCCCTTTTAAAAGTGATGGGCGAGGTATTCTTGGATTTTTTTAATGTATAAAATTGATATAAATTATGTTTCATGCACAAATGAATCAAAATTGATGTAATAAGAATAAACTAAAATTATGAGTCGATGTAATCTCATAAAATAAATTTTTTACATGATTATGTGATGTTATCACATTTAACATTTCTTATTTACTCTCGTAAACCGTCTTAGTAATTCTAGTGATTTTAATGTTTTTACACCAAAGGAGCCAAGAAAGATACTATAAAAGAAAAAAAGGTCTGATAAATGAATGATGGTTGGTATTTTAAACCAGATTAAATTCAACTATATAAAGATAATATAATTATTAATTTTAAATCATTTTATAAAATAATGTTTATTATAAAATATAATTAATTTCTTTTTATGAAATTCATGAAATATTATCATTTAAAATATGTATAAATCATGTAAAATGGACCAAAAATGACATTAATTATAATATAAGTAGTATATAGAATTATTTTAAAAATAAAACATAATTTAGGTAGGTCTAGGTATCAGTTTAGAAATTAGTGTTTGGATTGACCCCTAGGTAACCTAATTTTAACATTTTCCTCAGTAATGAAATTTTCAATATTAAAGGATTATAATTTTAATAATAAAGAGAATATTAGAACATAAATGAGAATGGGATGAAATATTTGATCATTTATAATCACAGTTATCCTATTTAAATATTTTTATGATTTTTTAATAATTTAATAAAATATTATTTAACATAAAATGTCATTAATGTCATTTTGAATAAATCAATTTAATTTGACTTTGAAAAACCCATGATAGAAATAGAATTCTAATAAAAGATTTATAAAATCAATAATATATTATATTTATGTATTAAATTCATGTGACACTATTTTTCAGCCAAAATTTGTTTTTATTGTTTTTATAATCATTATTTGATATTTCTACTACTCGTACAAGCCCCATGTCGGTGTTGCGTAAGCATTATTTCATCCCTAAATATTAAAAATAGTTCGCCATGACAATAATCATGTGTCTCTAAAATAAAAATTTATAACAAAATTTTTTATCTATATAAAAAATATTAATGATATTAATAATATAATAATGATATCTTTGACTTCATATTCACTTTTAATAATGTAGGTCATTTTCCTAAAAAACAAACAAAAATGCCATAAATTTGAATATTTGTTGATGAATGTTAAAAAACTCATAAAATAGATTAAACTAATTTTTAGGTTAATTATTAATCCTTATAATATTATTTTTAACCTTAATATCCCAATTTACACTTATCTAGGTGACACATATTTAATATAGTTACAATTCATATTGACCAGAAATAAAAAGGGGCTTATTTACCAAATTTTTACCTTATGATTATAAATATCAAATAAATTTTTATATTTAAATTCTATAATTGTATGAAATTATTTTAATATTAAAACACAAAACCCAATGAAAAAATATTTTTTAGAGAAACACGTTTTATGAAAAAAAAAAATGAAATTATGCCAAAAATCAATTCTAAATATGATTCATATGTAATTAATTTGATTAATTTTAAATAAATGAGTATTATGTTGATTTAAAATAAAATTTAAAATATAATGGGACGTTATTACTTGAAAAATAAGTTATAATTTTTTAAAAATAGGTATTTTTATTAATCACAGAAAATTTTTCTTTTACGAAAAGTCGTGAAATTTCACCATAACCTAAATTTTACACGATGGTTTCAAAAATGATATCATTTTTAGAGAATAAAATTTATAAAAGTGGATGAAATTAATTATATTATCAACACCCAAAGATAAATTAAAATTAATTTTAAAGAAAATATAATTTTGAAGCATAAAATGACAATACTAGAAAACATGTTCTTAATTATTAATAAATAATTAAAAAAATTATTATGTAATACATTTATAAATATTTTCCAAAATATTTTTATTACTATTAAATCATTTAAAATTATGTACTTTGTTATAGTAGTCGCATTTAAATAAAATTATTTCATTGTCCATTTAATCTCTATGTTGTATGTTATATATGTTATGGAATATAATTCTCTTTTTAAAATATTATGATATTAAATTTTCCTCCATTTTAAAAAATTTATTCCTTGAAATTAAAACATGGTATCATCAAAAAATGATTTGAAAAATGAAAAAACGTTTGTTGAAAACCCAAAACATAAAGAGGATTGGAAAAACATTATTTGTAAATAGGAATCGAGAAATTCAATGACCATCAGGAATAAAAAATAATCATGTTTCCAAATAGGATGAAATTATTGGGAAGAGAAAATATTGATATGGGTGAAGAAAATAATTTCTATATAATTATGGAGTGAAATAAAGATCACTAATCCTAATAAAGTAAGTGATCGTTGGAAAGTCAATGACCAAAAAACTGCAAAACAATGTGGTTTGAAAAATATTATTGATTTGACCAAAATGAAGGCAATAGGATAATATTTAGTTTTCATGATCCTTTTAGTAGATTTATATAATTCCTTTACCATAAATACTATGAATATAAGGAAGTATACTAACATGAAAAATATAATTTAATACTCCGAAAAATTCCTGCCACAATATTATCTTTTTCTCCAAATGATAAGTATTCAAGATGAAATTTTCAGGAATGATGAAATAAAATCAATATCCACCCTATCACATAAACCATAAAAGGATAACTAGTTATTCCTCATATCATCAGACAATAATAAGGAATAAAAATTATTAGCTTAACATAACACAATATCCAAAATGTATGAACCCTTATATGAAGAACTAATAAATGAATCTCAAAAATTCATCAATAAAACCAATGGTTCATCATGGATAATTCCATAAATAAATATATTTCCTTAAATTTTGTCTCATACGATTCATTATTCATCCCCAAAATATGTAATAGTTTTCCTCCAAAATGTCCCTTCACATTAAACCAAATGTATACATATACCTTAGCCCAAATAAAACATCTCCCAAAATATAATTAATCACCATGATAAATTACTATATAATACCATGATTGAGTGAACCTAACTCAAATATGATAAATAATGTTCAGAAACTAACCTTAAAATTAATACTTAGTTTGATCATAGATATATTTGACAATATTTCTTTATTAGTGAATCACTTTTCTAATATCTATATTATATATATATATATATATCACACTGTCCAAAAAACCATAGTTCACTTAACATGAAATCATTTAATCATCCAATGGGTCATTTAATCCTCATTGGACTGTTCATCCCAAAATAAATAAAAGTTTCAAATCAATTTGAAATACAAAAATTTTTTGTTTATGCATTTGAATTTATGATCCACCATAAAAATATAAACTCATGATGGCGTCTATAACTCTTATGATAACCTCAAATTAAATCATAAGAATCTACAATGTTGTCTAAACCATAATCTGATATACACTATTACAACCCCAAACCCGCACTCATGGATCAATTTCTAAAAACATCATATTTTAATTTTTGGATTTGTTACCAATAAACTAGACCCAAATTTTTTCATCCAAAATACATATTATGAAACTAAAATATTGGATCATATAAATACCCATATACCTTTTTTAGGTTTATAATTTAAGATAATTAGAAAAATATTTTAAAAACATCTTGCATAAATAAATAATTGGTTCATAAAAATCTATGTTATCTACCACTAATATCATTAAATATACTCGCCTTCATAGGAATAACATAATTAAAACCAGTCTCCACCACCGAAGTAAATGTAAACATATTAAGGGTGAGATCAAATTCTCAGCAACGGTAAACAGAAGCACTAAAAATTGAATGAAATCATTGTGAATAATTTAAGAATAACGGTATGATGACATAATAAAAGTACATGATCATAATATAAGTTAATTAATATCCCTAAAAACATATATCTTTGAACATCTGATGTGGTATAATT
The DNA here is from genome assembly GCA_963277665.1 of Viscum album. NCBI lineage: Eukaryota > Viridiplantae > Streptophyta > Magnoliopsida > Santalales > Viscaceae > Viscum > Viscum album. The sequence continues at coordinate 1,365,271,077 of OY728145.1, read as the reverse complement.
TTATAGTAATGTAAAGATTCATAGGAATCAACAATGATGAGACATGTAATGTCAATCATGATCAAAGAATCCTATATAAACTCATAACAAGAATAAATAAAAACGTGTTTGTATCTTGGAATATTATATTAATAACCCATTTTAACTCATGTCAAAATTAACTAAAGAATAGTTAAATCCAAAGTATAAACCTCTCTGATTTTCACCATCCTTATTTGTTTTAATGATAAATAACATTATCAAATTCATTGAAGATCGATATCCAGCTCGACCATTGTATAAGTTGTATTAGGATCACATTTCATATATGATGTTTCAAGATCACCCAACATATATGTTTTATTAGGACCACCTATCGTTACAAATAATTCCTTAGTATCGTTTATAGATACAACATGTGGAGTATTTTATTTTTATGATCGGAATTTTAACAACGACATGTATTCCTTTATAGATCGATTTACCCATATCAAAGAAAAATATTTCATAATTATATTCTCAATATAGTCAATGTATTCTATCAAGAGAAATATTTTTGATGGTATTATAACATCACAACCCTAGTGAAATTTTGGATTCATTGGATGATATTGACATAGCTAAAATACATAAAAAGAACATTTAAAAACATTTATTTAAAATAGGGAACAAATTATTTTTATTTTGAAACATTTCAAATATAAAAAATCAAAAAAAATTCAAGAAAAAGATTTTAATTTAAAATAAAAAATATAAAACATTAATATAAAATTTTAAAAAAATAACGACTATAATAGTGTGAAAATCCTTTCATTTCATGAATGTTATAAATAAAAATTCTTTTCAAATGTTTTTAACGATAGTAAATAAATTTACATTTAAAATATTTTTGAATAAGTTAAAAGATCATGTAAACTAACTTTATAAAATAATTTATTTTAATAAAATTATATTCTCGAAATAATTTTGTAAAATATGGATTATGAAGTGATAGATTCCAAATCTAGAAGGAGATAAAATATCAGTATCACTTAAAAACACTTTTCTGGATGTTTCTTTTATCAATATGTGAGTAATTGGAAAGTAATCCTATAGAAAAATCATAACAATAAGAGAATAAAAAAGATATGGCTCATGAAAATTAGAGATAATTATTTCCCTCAAAGTTTCCTTGAACATAGATAATCTAAAAATTAAAGGATATTGTAACCTAAAGAATTAACCGCTTTTGTAAAATTCTAATCAAATTTTATTGAAAGAATGTGTATGATATGGGCTTATGAGTACCATTAATCTGATGATGTAATATGTAAGAAAATCATGGCGTGTTATGTATAATATACACGGAAATAATTGTGTAAGACATGAAACATGTCTCATGAAAATGAGAATGAGTCATAGAAAAACCTTATAAATATCATTACTTTTGAATTGAAAATTAATCCATGAAGGGATTGTTTTCAGATATATAAATAAAAATAAATGAAGCTAAAATTTTAAATAAAATAATTTATAGGTAAATTAACACACATTCATGTTAAAATGAAGTCAAAAAAGTAGAAGTATGATATAATGAATGAAAATTGTGTTAATAAACACTTACCACATGGTAACTTTGAATTCAAATAAAACAAGATGATGTATTATCAATTGAAACATAAAATACTATAAATTCATAACTATTCATGTTATAATATGTAATTGCATCACAAAATACACTTTATAAATTAAATTAGGTTCGTAACATTAAAATATGCCCCAATGAAGAGTAATTGAGATGAAATCTCTTACATGGAGTCTAGGAATTCTTTGTACATAATTTATATCATATATAAAAGTCTTATATTAATTATTTTATTTCATAAGAACCTTCTAATAGTTTAATAACTTATCCTTAAACAAATTTATTTCATTTATTCCAATGGTATATTTAATTACCTAATCAATTATGTCTTCGTTAGGTGTTTTGAGGATATTTGAATAAAAATATCAAAATGGATTTGATATGTTTACCATGTTAAAAGGGGTAATTATTCCACAATTTCGATAATAATAATCATGAAATAATTATAATTTTTTATAGTTCAATTTTACTTTCAAAACCATCCATGAATTATTGTTCAGAAAAATGAACTATGTTACAATCATTGAGACTGTAGGTCATACATATATACATGTAATGATTCCATTTTTAAATGATCATGTTTCAAAGAAATAAATAATTATATTATTCATGAATAATTAATTATATATCATAAAAACCATATTATTTCTTTAAAGTCACTTATATATAAAATCCATGTGATTCAGAGATGACAAACGAATCATATTGTTTCATGGATGTGGTAATCCATATATACATAGAAACAACATTATCATTTCTAAACAGATGGAATGGAATGGAAAAAGATGATATATATTATTTATGAAAATAAAATCATTTAATTAATAACATATATATACTTATTTTTATCTATCATTATAAAAATCATTGAGAGGCGGTGATTGGTAATGAAATGCATTAGTTCACGATATGATATTCCACTTTTCATATGAATGATAGATTCATTTCCCATTTGATTGATGAGGATGTGGATATTGGTAATAATGATTAAATAATGAATTATATGTGTATTTATGATACTATTTTCATTATTTCATCATCTTTTAAGATGATTTATGGGAGGTATAATAAGAAATAAAAATAAACCATTCAGTTAAAAGATATATCTCTTCTTCAGAAAACCACTTTTGTTTGACATATTAAGCCCTCTATAGTTAGAATTATTCCCTAATTAAGACCATAAGAATGTGGGAAGGGATTTTTTAATGGATTTGGTTAGGTAATTTCCTCACCAAATGGTCAATTATGTATTATGAAAATAGGATGGGTGACTCCATTTTATTAGTGAGGGAATGAGAATTAATGGAATTTCTTAAACGAATAAATTAATATAAATTAATTTTCAGGATTAGGTGCGTCAAAACCCTTTTTTTATATAAAATGATTATTATTCAATATAGTTTCACAAAATAATATTTTTAGAATTTTAGGTGATGTTTTTTCTTTTATCTTTATGTTTTAACACCCATTAACCCCAATGACAATTACATTTATTTCAATGTTTTTAATGTTGAGTCAATAAGGTTTTCCTTATAAATTTCTATTCCTTCATTCATTGGGGAGATTGTTAAGTCAATAAGGTATCCTTATGACTTTACCATTATTTCTTGTTTTGAAAATCACAAACACCTTATTTCAAGGAAAAACTCTTTTTACCCCTTTTTTTACTTCCTTAAGGAAAATATCCTTCCATATGTAAATTTACCCTTACCTAGATTTCGTTATTCATATCAATATTTTTCTTAAGTATAAAATTCGGATTGTAACCAAAACCTTGGAATCCTATATTTACCTAGATATGAAGCATTCTGTTTTTGGATCTGAATTATCAGAATTCTCGTTACAAACTGTTCTGCATTCTGACTCTGAATTCTGAATCAGAAATCTGGTTACGAACATCATGGTGTTCTAACTCCGAATTCTGAATATGAATTTTGGATAAGAACATCACTGAGTTCTAACTCTAAATTCGAAATATGAATTCTGGATACGAATTTCACTGAGTTCTAACTTCGATTTCTGAATATGAATTCTGGATACAAACTTTGTTGAGTTCTGACTCCGAATTCTGAATAAGAATTATGGATATGAACTTCACTGAGTTCTGACTCCAGATTCTGAATAAAATACTGGATCTAAACTTCTATGAGTTCTGACTCCGAATTATCATGAGCTCTGACTCCGAAAATTGTATGTTCTGGTTCCGAATTCTGGTGAATCTAGACTCTGAATTTCATTGAAATTCAGACTTTAGAATTCTATAGAATTCACGTTCTGAATTCCTCGAATAAAAAATCCAAATATACTTGTATTATAGACTCCGAATTCATTTTTGGTTAGACTCCGAACTTTCATTCGATTACATTCTGAATATCATATTTTGGTTGTGCTTACACCTGTTTAGTTATAGAAGGATGTCACGCTTTCAGTTACTCACAAACCATTGTTTGAGTGACACATGTACAGGTCCCTCCTAAATTCAAGGAAAAATATGACCGTTGGAGGAGGGAGATGACCGTTGGAACCGTGCCTATAAATAGGATCTCATTTGAAAGAGCAGAAGACTTTTTTGGAACTTCAGCTTCGACTTTGGACAAAGTTCTGGTGAAGTGATTTCTAGATAGAGAGGCTCTTATAAACTCTCAAGCTTTGTGCAAAAAGTTTTGAACTGGTTGTTCAAACTTTGCTTCGTGCAGATTTTCTTAGTGAAGAGGATCGATTTCCTTGAAATCAGAGACTTCATGTTGTGATGTCAGAGGTGCCGATTTCCTTTCAAATCGAGGGATAGTATGGATAGTAAGATAGATGCCGATGTTCGGATTGAGGGCTTACTGGGTTTGGGTAAGACGGACTATCTTGAAAGTATAAATCAAGGGACCTTTTATCCAGGGTTGTTGGAAACCCTCCTCTTTGGGTTAAAAGAGTTATTACTTGTTACTTGTAGTTTTTTCCACCGTGTATTTTAGTTTTTATGGTAAGTATAACTTTCATATACTTCCTTAAACTTGTACTCTGATTTTATTTGATTCTATACGCTTTAAGGTAGAATCTTAGTTGGTGTAAACTTTTGTTAAGTTTCATTTTCGGAATCAATTTTCCAGAATCCAGCAAGATAATAGAGCTTAGAGGTGTTGTGAATTTTTGTTACGCATAATTTCCTTAGGGATTTTTAAAGTATACAATTCACTCCCCCTCTTTTATTTGAGAATATCATGTTTATATATTCGATCTTACATTTTTTATTATAGAGTATATCATACTCACTTACCATCTCACAATTGGTATCAAAGTAGGTTACCTCTGAATTAGTCTCACGATTATATTCAGAAGAGAATTCTCAAAATTGAACTTCTGGGTTCACACTTTTTCAAAATTCGTTTTTCAGACTCATATAGTTTGGATTCATATTTGCTTAGAAATAATTTTGTTCTATTTTTTTCTTACTTAGGAATATTCTACTTGTTTATAAACCTTTTTTATTAACATGTTTTGTGTTGGAGGATTTTTCTATAAGATGGAAGGAATCAATGTTGGTTCCATAGACAATCTAAATCCTACTAGACCACCTATCTTTGATGGAAATGATTATGAATATTGGAGAGATCGCATGAAGACTTTCATTATCAATACTGGAGTACATAATTTTGTTATTCTTACAGGAGAATATAAAATTCCTGAAAAAGAAGTTAGTACCTTTACCAGTCCGGAAAAGTATGAATATCAACTGAATTTTTATGTATGCAATACATTGCATTTCTCCATGACTAGAAATATATATAGCCAAATTTCTTCTTGTGAAGAAGAAAATTATATATGGAAGAAACTCAAAATTACTCACTTTGGAACTTCCAAAGTCATTGAAACAAGAAGAGCCATGCTTAGAGTTGAATATCATGGTTTCAGCTTTCATTATGGAGAACCCATTTGTAAAGTGAAACAAAGATTCATGACTATTGTGAATAGATTACAATCTATGGGAGAAAAATGTTTGGATGAGGAGGCTCTTATAGACAAGATCATATATATCATTCAAAATTAATGGGAGTCCAAGAGGACAGATATTGATGAGAACAGGAAAGTTACTCATATTTCCTCAGATGAGTTGTTTGGAACTCTTCTTCAGCATGAAACCCAAATGAAAAGAGATGATGAAAATGTTAAGATGAAGAATGGGAATGGAGGTGTTTCTTTTACCAAAAATTCTAAACTTATGAACTCCAAGACCCCAGAAAGAGTAACTAGATCAAATACAAATAAAGTCATTATTCAGTCAGAATCTAGTGACACAGAAAAGTCTAAGAATTAATTAGCTTATCTTGCTCTGAGAATGAACAAGATTATAGCTCAGAAGAACCATCATATTAAGTATAAGAATAAAGACTACATAGATGAGAAATATGGAGAAGTTACGTGTCATGAATGTAGAAGAACAGGTCATATCATACCTGGTCGTCCTTTGTTGAAGAATAAGGAAAAGAAGGAAAGGAATAAAAAAAGGAGCAAGGAGAAATTATATAAATAAATGCACAAGAAAAGCCTTAAAGCTAATGATACTTGGGGTGCTAGTTGTTGAGACTCTTCAAAAAGTGAATCTTTTAAATATGATTCATCAACACAAAAGAATATGAGATTCATTGCTACCACTTCTTCCTATAATACATGTCATATGGCCAAGGTACGCTCTGCCGAGGCTTTAACAAATTTATCTCTTGATAAGAATTACTATTCCAAATATAGTACTTCTAATAAATATAATTCATCCTCATAAAATGAATAAATACCTTCATATGAAGATGTTTCTAGATTTTCCAAGTTACTTGATGCAAGAAATTGTAAAATTTCTATGAAATTAGTCAACTAAAATACTTGGGAAGAAAGTCTTACAAAAGAGATTTTAGATCTTTCTAGAGATCTTAGAGATAAAGTTGATCTTTCAGAATAACTTTCTAAAGACCTTAATAAAGAAGATTCTGTTAAAGAAGAACTTCCTAAAGATCTTAAGAATTCTATTTTAGAGATAAAAGTTTTTGAGTAAAAATCTAACTCTAAGGAAATGATTTATCAGGATAAGAATTTATTTATCAGACTAAAATATGAAATATTTTCTCCTAAGAAGCTTCTTTCTAACTTTACCTCTGGAAATGAAAATTTTTACAAGATGTATTCAAAAATTAAACCTCAATGAAACACTACTGGAGTAGGTTATACTCACCACAATCCGGTTTTCAAAAACTATTATTTTGTTCCTTCTAGATCCCCTTTTTGCACTAAATGTCAAAGTGGTGGGCATTGGAAGAAAGATTGATCCTTAATAACGTTTAATCTCTTGGGTTTCATATAGCTTATTTTTCTAAACAATTGTGGATACCCAAAATTTCTTTGTTTAACAATTCTAGATCCAAAAAATTTTGGATTCCGAAAGTCTAACTCTTTTGTTTTTAGGAAAATTGAGAAGGTACCAAAAGCAATATGTGGTACATAGATAATGGGTGTTACAAGAATATGACTGGTAACAAAAACTATTTTGAAATGATTATCAAGACGAAAGGAGGAAAAGTAACTTTCAGAGATAATGCTTAGGGAGAAATTATTGGTATAGGTAACATCGTTCTTCTTGGAAAAACTTTGATTTCAAATGGTTTATTTGTTAAGGGTATTAAGAAAAACCTCATTAACATAGTTAATTTATGTAATGAAGGTTACCTTGTGAATTTTTAGAATGATTAGTGCTTAGTACACAATTCCAAGGAATACTTTATTCTTTCTTCCAATAGGCAAGAGAATGTTTACACACTAAACGTAGAAGGCCTTATAATCCATGTTCTACCTTGCCTTAGTGAAATGGAAGATTATTCATGGTTATGTCATAGAAGGTTAGGACACTGTAACCTTAGGAACATATGTAAACTTTATATGAAAGGACTAGTTAAGGATCTACTAGAGCGTATATTTGACTCTTCAAAAGTTTGTGATCCTTGTCAATATATAAATCAACAGAAATAAAGTTTTAAATCAGTTGATGAAGTCTCAACTACTGATTCATTATATTTATTGCAAATGGATCTCTTTGGTCCTACACAAACTAAAAGAATTAGGGGAAAATATTATATATTTTTCTTGGTTGATGACTACATTAGATTTATGTGGGTGTATTTTCTATCAAAGAAGTCTAAAGATTTATCGTATTTCAAATGTTTTAGAGCCCAAGTTAAAAATTAAAAAAATATTCCATTGAAAACTATTCATAGTTATCATGGTGGAGAATTTCAAAATTCTGATTTGGAATCTCTTTATAGTAGAAAAGGCATTTCTCATAACTTTTCAAAACCCAACACACCTCCACAAAATGGTGTTGTTGAAATAAAAAATATAATTCTTCAGGATATAACTAGGACCTTGTTGAGTGAGTATTCTGTAGCCAAACATTTTTGGGCTGAAGTTGTAATTACTGCTTGTTATACTATAAATAGAGTCTTGATTATACATTTTCTTAACAAACCTCCTTATGAATTGTAGAAAACCTAGACTTTCATACTTTAAGGTTTTGGGTTGCAAGGTATTCATTCTGAATGCTAAAGATAATCTTCCTAAATTCCCACCAAAATATCATGAAGGAATTTTCTTAGGATACTCCACAACTTCTATGGCATATAGAGTTTTTAACAAAACCACTTGTACTGTTTAAGAGACAGTACATGTTACATTTGATGAAATTGATCCTTTTGTTTTTAAACAACCCCAACCAACATCCTTGGATGTGTTTTAAAAAACTGATTATCAACCTATGATAGAAGATCCTTATGATAAGAAAGATGTACAAGAAGATACTTCTAAAACATTTACCCAATAATATTTCCTACCCTATGTTGATGAACATGTTTTAAAAAACCCAAATCAGTTGTTTCTAAAGAATCACCCCAGTGATAGTATCATTGGTGATGTGAATCAACCTATAAAGACTACAGGTTCCTTAATAAATTAAGTATAACATCTAGCATTCCATTCCTAATTAGAACCAAAAAGAAAAGATGATGCTTTCGGTGATGATGATTGGATAAAATCCATGCAAGATGAACTAAATAAATTTGAAAGGAATAAAGTCTGGACCTTGGTTGAAAGACCTATGTAAACATCTATTATTGGAGTAAAATGGTTCTTCGAAAATAACTGTGATGAAAATGGAATCATGGTTAAAAATAATTCTAGATTAGTTGCTAAAGTCTATAATCAACAATAAGAAATAGGCTATGAAGAAACCTATGCTCCAGTATCTAGACTTGAATCTATTCGTATTTTACTTTCCTTTGCAAAATCCTTCAACTTCAAACTTTTTCAAATGGATATGAAATGTGCTTTCCATAATGGTTATGTTCAAGAAGAAGTTTTCGTTGAAAAACCTCCTAGATTTGAAGATACAAAACATCCTGATCATGTTTTTAGACTTACCAAAGCTCTGTATGGACTTAAACAAGCCCCTCATGCTTGGTATGATAGACTTATAGGATTTTTGCTTCAAAATAACTATATTAAGGGAAATTCATATCAAACCTTTTTTATAAATAAAGATAATAAAAATGTTTTGATTGTTCAAATTTATGTTTATGAAATTATATTTGGTTCATCTCAGCAATATGTAACTGATTCCTTTGCAGATTTAATGAAATCTGAGTTTGAAATGAGTATGATGGGTGAGTTAACATTTTTCCTTGGTTTTAAAATTTCTCAAAAACCAGAAGAGATCTATATATCCCAATATAAGTATATTAACGATCTCCTGAAAAATTATGGATATGACAACACTAAGAGTATAAGTACTCTCATTGGTACCTCAAACACACTTGATCTTGAGGAAGCTGGGAAACCAATAGATCAAACATTCTTTAGAGGTATGATAGGAAGTCTACTTTACTTGATAGCTAGTCATTTGGATTTAATGTTTTCAGTAAGCTTATGTGTAAGATATCAATCAAATCCTAAGGAATCTCACTTAATGGAAATGAAAATAATTTTTGCTACATAAAGGGAACCATGGATTTAGGACTATTTTATACATCTTGAAATGATTTTGTTTTAAAAACCTTTTTTTGATTTTGATTTTGGGGGGTGTAGAATGGATAGAAAGAGTACATGCAGAACAAGTCATTTCTTAGGAGATTCATTAGTTTCTTGGTCTTGCAAGAAGCAACACTTAGGAGCACTTTCCACTACTGAAGCTGAATATATAGCAACTGGAAGTTGCTATGCTCAAGTGTTGTGGATGCAACACAAACTCATAGAGCATGGCTTGAGTTTTACCAAAACATAAATTTTGTGTGATAATACATGTTCCATTTCCCTTAGCAAAAACCCTGCACATCACTCTCATGAAAAGAACATAGATATTAAGCATCACTTCCTTATGGGTCACACACAAAAAGGAAATTTTATTCTTCAATTTATCGGAACGCAAGATCAACATGCAGATATTTTCACAAAATATTTACCCTCCGATAGATTTGAATACATTAAAGAGAAGTTAGGAATGATAACTGAAAGGTAATATTCCTCGGTTAAATTCATGTTCAACCAATCCCCTTACAGTAATAAACTCCATTTCATAGGGGGAGTACATCTGTTATTTTAGTTTTTCATATTTTTCGTAATTATGTTTTTTATATTTTTCGTAATGATGTTTTTCATATTTTTCGTAATGATGTTTTTGATATTTTTCATAATGAAGTTTTTCATAATTATCGTAATGAAGTTTTTCATATTTTCCCTAATGAAGTTTTTCATATTTTTCATAATGAAGTATGTCATATTTTTCGTTAAGAAGATTTTGATATTTTTCGTAATGAATTTTTTCAGATTTTTCATAATGATGTTTTTTATATTTTTCGTAATGAAGTTTGTCATATTTTTCGTAATAAAGTTTTTCATATTTTTTGTAATGATGTTTTTTATATTTCTTCGGAATGAAGTTTTTCAAGTTTTTCGTATTATATTCTTTCAGGTATTTCGTAATGGAAATTCTCGTACTTGAAATTTTTATAATGGAATTTTTTGTACTTGAAATTTTTGTAATGGAAATTCTCATACTGAAAATTTTCGTAATGGAAACTTTCGTACTTAAAATTTTTGTAATGGAAATTCTCGTACTTGAAATTATCATAATCAAAATTTCCGTACTTGAAATTTTCATAATGAAATTGTTCGTAATGGAGATCTGTGTAATCAATTTTTTTTCGTTTTCATGTTTTGTTTTTGGAATCTATAGTTCTTTAAGAAGAAGTTTCTTCAATACGAATAATTCTACTGAAAATCATAAAGGAATGATTCTTTATTAAGTTTTTGTAATTAACTATTACTTTCTAGAAGTTTATTTTGTTTTTAAAATTTCTCGGATTCTAGTTTCTTTAAATCCGATTTTTTTTTTAAAAAACCTCAAAAGATCGGATTCTACCAAATTTTCTATGCAGTTATTATTTAAACCATTAGATCAAATCAAAAGAATTATCAACCATTGGATTGAAATGGGAAGATGAATCATCACTTAAACACCTATAAGATGGTGACCCCAATGGTTGTCCCACATCGGTTTTCAATGAATTTGAAGGTCTAATATCTACCCAACATCAAAATCCCATTCTGGATTTTCAAATTCTTCTTGTTTGAATGTCTGCTGAAATTTTTTCTCCGGAAATGTCTTCTATTAAACCAATTTCAGAGTGGAAAATTTACAAGGGTAGGTTGTTAAATCTGAATTTCTTTAATAAGTATGACTCTATTATTTCAAATAATGTCAAACTTAATGGATGGGAGAGTGTATCCATTTCAAAGACAGGAGCTCAGGATGTAGTGTATCCGGATTTGCTGATAGAGTTTTATGAGTCAGCTAGTTTCTTTATGGAAGATAATAGGGAAAATATTTCCATTAAAAGTTATGGAAAGACTTATGGACTCTCTTACACCAAGGACGCCAGCTTGGTGGGGCTGTCCTATGAAGGGGAAGTCGAGTCCTGTTCACACAAACTGCTAGAGGTCCATGGATGTTTTGTTAAGGCAAAGGTTGTGGAATGCCTTGGGCTTAAAGATGTCAAGACCACAATGATTTCCCATCTTTCAACCAATAATCAGTTCCTACAGCTACGGGTTTAGGTACTTATCGTACAGAGAAATGATGATAAGGACACTCTTAAGAAATGTTACATATATATATATTAGATTTTTTGGTAAACCTAAGGAAGGTCAACCTCTTAAAGCATGTTCTCATTAAGATAGAGACCATCAAGAATGGGATTATGAGAGCTCATAATATTATGTATCCTACCCTACTCTCCAAAATGATAGTTTGGTGACTCGAATATTTTTAGATCCCCTGTAGTTCCAAGCCGAGGAATTTCAAGGTTATGCTTATCAGTGATGATACCCTCAAGGGAATATAGGTTGCTTTCTCTAAGGAGTCAGGTGAGTTTTATGATCTACCTGAAGATCAGGCAAAAGTAGTTCCAAAAAATGTTGAAGAAGCTGAACCATCAAAGAAAGTTGGAAAGAAGAGGAAATTAAAAGAAGTGGATGCAATAGAGAAAACCCCTAAAGCTAATAAAGCTCAATCCACGCCTCCAAATCCCAATAAACATAAAGTCTATCCAGATGAGGTGGTAGAAAAATGGAGGGAGGATAAGAAAAACAAGAAAAAAGGGGAGCCATAGTTTGGCTTGGAACCTGAAGAGGCTAATGAAATGAAAGAAAAGGCAGCTGATGAACTAGAAAAGCATTCCAAAGAGAAGAAGACCATGAAAAAAATTCTAAGTAAGAGATTGTGAAATCTCTTTTAAAGGATACTGAAGTAGCATCCTAGAATATCCAGGTGCTGATGTATTTTCTAGTGGAACCATTACTTGAGACACCGAGTAAGAGGTTTATGACTATGAAAAAACCACAAGAGAATATTGTGGAAGAGAACAAAGTAGTAGAAGAAGTACAAAAAGCTAAGACTAGTGGTGGCTCTGATGATGTGATTAAGCAAGTAGAAGACATTCATGAAAAGGAAAGTGCTTCGGAAAAGTTTTCACTCCGGACTTCACAAGCCGGATCTTCGAAACTTGATACTCCTGAAATGGATGATAAGGATGAAGAGAAAGTGAAAAAATTGACTGAGGAAGAGAGTTTTAATCATCACTTCATTATTCTAGAATATATTGAGGCCAGAGCTGAAAAAGAGAAAATTGATGAAGAAAACATTGTACAGTTATCCAGAAAGGAGCATGAGTCTCCCGATAAAGAGTCTATTCCGAAAATCTACAATGACAAACAAGTGGTGGTAGATACTCTAACCAAAGATATTCTATGGACGAAGGAAGCTGGAGGATCCTCTAAGAGGAAGATGGTAGAGCTAGAGGAAGAACCATCTCTAAGAAAAATGTTTGATTCATAGTCATCAGCTTTAGGATACGATTTTGTTGTTCAGTCCCTGAAGAAGCTTGTGGATACCATTCTGATCATTCCAACAATTGATTCTAGATGACAAATGGTTCAGTACAACATGAGTCAGAAATCAGACTCCATATCCATGGTGATGGATAGGTGTGTTAATTTTGAGGCTGAACAAAAGAATTTCCTTGTCAATTTTGAAGCCCACGGAAAATCTTGCAAGGAAATGACCAGATGGTCTAAGAAAATTGTTGAGGATTTGGAAAAGCTAGATCAATTTCAAGAAGATTTCAAGGAATATTTTGATACGAAAGAAACCAAAATAAAGAATCTTACAAACATATTTCAGGAAAAGCTAAATCTTGAATAAAATTATCATATTCAGGATGTCATATATCTGAATGGGAAGTTGAATTTTATTGTGCAATGTTGGAAAACGGAGAGGGATCTCAAGATCGAGATGGAAGAAAAGCTTGTAAGGCAAGATGACATGATAAAGGCTCAGGCAGAGGCCCTAAAGGCTTAAGAGGATAGGATCACAGCCCTAGAAAAGCAATCAGAGGAGGATCACAAAAAGCTAAAAAAGCTGAAGACAATTGTGAAGAAGCTGATGCCCAAGGAAAAAAGAAACAAAATAGGCCCAAATCCGATCTTTTTGTTTTATTTTTTCCTTTTACTAATTCTTCCAATCGTAATGAAATTAGGTTTTCTTGTTTTTTTGGATGTCTATACTAATATTTCAGGTACCATATTTTTTTTCCATTCCCTGATACTCTTTTCTAAAATCACAAAGTGGGAGAAGGAAAAAGAATTCTAAAGGGGAGAAGGAAAAAGATTTATAAGTATAGAAGAAATATCCCTATGTAAGGGGGAGTTTATCTAAGGGGGAGTTCTAATTACAAAAACTGTCATACCCAAGATGATGAAAAGCCCATTCCGGAAATCATGAATATGATCCTTAGTGTTCCAATTCCTAAGGGGGAAGTTAGTCATATTTATCTTTTCACATGTGAAAAGAGAGATAAGGTTTTTTTCAAAGTCTAGAAATTTTTACCAAGTCCTTATATTCTATTTCGTAAGGATGTTTGTGCTTTCTAAAAGGGGTAGATTGTGGAGTCAATATGGTTTTCTTTATGGATTTTCCATTCCTTCATACATTGGGGAGATTGTTAAGTCAATAAGGTATCCTTATGACTTTACCATTATTTATTGTTTTGAAAATCAAAAACACCTTATTTTAAGGTAAACCTCTTTTTACCCCTTGTTTTACTTCCTTAAGGAAAATTTCCTTCCCCGAGGAAATTTACCCTTACCTTGATTTCATTGTTCATATCAATATTTCTCTAAAGTGTAAAATTTGGATTATAACCAAAACCTCAGAATCCTATATTTACCTAGATATGAAGCATTCTGTTTTAGGATCTGAATTCTTAGAATTATCGTTACGAACTATTCTGAGTTCTGACTCCGAATTCTGAATCATAATTCTGGTTACAAACTTCACTGAGTTCTAACTCCGAATTCTGAATACGAATTCTGGATACAAACTTCATTGAGTTCTAACTCTGAATTCTGAATATGAATTTGGGATACGAAATTCACTGAGTTCTAACTCTGAATTTTGAATATGAATTCTAGATACAAACTTCGCTAAGTTCTGACTCCGAAATATGAATATGAATTATGGATATGAAATTCACTACGTTCTAACTCCGAATTCTGAATACAAATTCTGGATACGAACTTCTCTAAGTTCTAACGTAGAATCCTCATGAACTCTGACTCCGAACATTGTAAGTTATGGTTCTAAATTCTGGTGAATCCAGACTCTGAATTTCCTTGAAATTCAGACTTCGTAATTCTAAAGAATTCATGTTCTGAATTCCTAGAATAGAGAAATGGAATATTATTGTATTAAAGACTCAGAATTTATTTTTGTTTAGACTCCGAACTTTCATATTCTTACATTCTGAATATCATATTTTTGTTATTCTTATACCTATTTAGTTGTAAAATGATTTCGTTCTTTCAGTTACTCACAAACCGTTTTTTAAGTGACACGTGTACAGGTCCCTCTGAAATTCAAGGAAAAATATGACTGTTGGAGGAGGGAGCGGACTGTCGGAACTATGCCTATAAATATGAGCTCATTTGAAAGAGCACAAGACTTTTTGGAACTTCAGCTTTGACTTTTGACAAAGTGCTGGTAAAGTGATTTCTAGAGAGAGAGGATCTTATAAAATCATAGGCTTCGTGCAGAATGTTTTGAACTGCTTGTTCAAATTTTCCTTCATGCAAATTTTCTTAGTGTAGAGGGTCGATTTCCCAGAAATCAGAGACTTCGGGTTGTGAAGTCACAGGTGCAGATTTCATTACAAATAGAGGGATTTCAGGGATAGAAAGACAGATGTCGATCATCTGATTGAGAGATTACCTAGGATTGGGTAAGACAGACTTTCATGAATGTGTAAATCAAGGGACCTTTTATCCAGGGTTGTTAGATTCCCTCTTCTTTGAGTTAAAAGAGTTATTACTTGTTACATGTAATATTTTTTTTTATGCTGTCTATTTTAATTGTTGAGGTAAGTTTAACTTTCATATACTTCCTTAAACTTGTACTCTTATATTATAGGATTCTATATGCTTTAAGGTAGAATCTTAGTTGGACTAAACTTTTCTTAAGTTTCATTTATGGAATCACTTTTTCGGAATCAAGAAAGATAATAGAACTTAGAGGTGTTGTGAATTTTGGTTATGAAAAATTTCCATAGGGATTTTTAAAGTATAAAATTCACCCCCTCTTGTATTTGAGCATCTCATGTTTATATATTCGATCCTACATTTGGTATTATGGAGTATATCATACTCACATACCATCTCACATTTAACACTAAAGTACTCAGGAAAGTTACTATAAAAGACAATGTGACCCATAAATGTGTGATGGTTTATATTTGAAACGACATTAGACTAAGTTATAAAAATACTATATTTTTATGGATCTAAAATAATTTAATAAATAATAGTTTGTCATAAAATATTATTAATTATAGTTTTGGAAATACATGTACAATTATAATATAATACGTGCCTAGCTCATGTTAAATAGTTAAAAATGACATGTGTTTTAAGAAAAATAATATATGGTTATAATTTAATCATAAATTAAAATTTATTTGTGTTTAGATATCATTATAAAAAATATCTATTAGATTTTACCGTTGGTTAAATTTTTTTATCCTTAATCACATTAACCAATTTTTTACTATTAAAGGGATATAATTGTACTTATAAACTAAAAATTGGATCATAAATGAGAATGGTATGAAGTTTTAGACCATTTAAAATCATAATTTTCATATTGATGTATTTTAATGATTTTAAAATAATTTAGTAAAAAATTATTTAACATAAAATATCATAATTTCATTTTGATAATATACTTTTAACTTGACATTGAAAAACAATGAGAAGAAAGTTATTAGAATATAATACTCCAAAACCCCCTAAAATGTTATGCTTATTTAAAAACATCCAGATCCTATAAATAATTAAAGAAATAATTTTTAATTTTTAATTGAATTTTCTGGATTTTTCTATTTCTTGCGCTAGTACTGAGTAGGCATTGTATAAATATTTTGTCATGACTAAAAATAAAACAAATTACATTGGTAAAACATAATTTATCATTAAAATAACCAGAAATGAATAATATAAGTTTTTTTTATCCCTGTCACAAAATATTATATACAATTATAGTAAGGGGTTTCATTTTAGATTTTTTATTTACATAAAATAATGTATAAATAATTTTCAAATAGTAATGGTAAAAAATTTACAAAAATTGATTTAATAGATGGATGTAACACCCCAACCCCAGTTACCCAGAGTCGGTGCATTATTACATAACATTTGCATGATCACAAAAGATCATGTCTCAAAAGGCAGATTAGTTTAGTAGCCTTGGAATCACTAGATACATTCCTAAATGTTACATTACATCATAAAGTGAAAATTAAAACAACATAGTTTCCATAGGCCACACTCATATCCCCTCATACTGTCCCTAAAGGTCATTCATAAAATAATTTTTCACATCCTGGGAAAAAATAAAACATAGAAAGGGGTGAGCTTAGATGCCCAGTAAGGATAACAATATAGTGGAAATTTTTTAAATAAGCATAAACATTTAAGGCAATGTATAACTAAAACAAAATCCTTTTAAACATGATCTTAAGAATAAAATGGCAAAAATAAAATGAAATAATGTCATTTACATATTCACATAGATATTCTACTAGTCGAATAATCACATGCAATATCAATAACCACTATCATAATGATGGAATGCATAATGTCAGGCTATCATAACCACATAGTCAAGGCCTTCTAAAAAGGCTACAAATATGATTTTGTCAAGGCCATATGCCAAGACAGTAGTTTGTCTCATGAGACCTACCAATGCATTTAGGAGCTGTAGCGGGCTCCACCCGTCACTTACTAAGTCCAATGCATTCCTCATATGAATAAGTTTAAACATAACATATTCATTCGTATTAAAACTAACATACGAAATGTCAATACTATCTCCATAAATGATGAATGGTATAAAAATAACACATCGATAGTCAAACATATCTCAAAACCTATAATACAATTTGAATGTTTTGTATCATAATAAATCAATGTCAAATAAGCTTAAAATCCATAAAAGGATGTTGAAATAGATGAAATCAAAACTATTTGAGAGAAATATCTCATTTTTTTAAATCATTTAAAAGTCCAATAATTATAAAATAAAACATTTACTATGATAATATTCTTATAAGCTTGTTAGGGAAGCTTAGACAATTGTATAACGGCAGAAAATATCTGCACATGCCGTATAATTAAAAAACATATTCTTACCTTAATTCCGTCAAAAAGGTTAAGAAGGACCTTTTTTGGAAAATTACAGAAATATTCCTTTATAAACATCTTATAAAAATTCAGAAAGGGTATAACTGACTTTAACCCATACTCATTAAATAGTAATAATGAATTGAAATACATTTTTAAGAGACATGGATGTGGATGATAAAGATGTCCCAATAGATAATTACGTATAAACAACCTCAGATAATGAAGAGATTCAGAAATAAACCCTTACCTTGTAATTTTCATGGGTTGAGGGTAGGTTAACCTCATGTATAATTGTAAAATAATTGTTATTAAATTATACAAGAATCATATACATTAATATAATATCATATATGTTCTTTTAACATTGCTTTGTTAATAATATCTTAGTACTATTGTCGTTTCAGGAGTTAACTTACTCGTTTTCTTTTATATGTTTCATTACATAAGTCATGTTTCTTATGGATATGTTGTATTTTATTCATATACAAAATGATATCAAGTCCTTAAACATTATTTTTAATCATTAAAATAGAATAAGACTTTCATGGATACAATGGGGAATGAATCTCATCGCATTCATGGAGAGGGTAGTCCGTACGTACGCACGAGAGACAATACCATTTTTTTGATACTAAAATAATTTATAATTGTTTTTCATATCAAATAAAAATAATTATTATCATGGTATATTTATTATTTATATCAATTACACATCATTATCATAACCATCCAAATAATAACGTTTTGAATAACAATTACACCACGACGTGGAGACGGTAAGTCGTACGTACGCACGTATGGTGAAATTTAATTAAAAGGATGGATAGAATACTAAATATGGTTGTACCATATTTATAATAACATCACAATATATAAAATATACTGAAGTTATTATTTTAGAATGGAAATAACAAAGAAAGAAGAAGTTGAAGAAGAAAGGAACTTGAAAGAGGGTGGTGAAACCATTACCTCTTCTTCAGGTTCTTTCTTTTGATTTGATCAAAAGGGATCCTTAGGATTGCTTTCTGATCACACAAAGGCCTATAGGTTGAATTGAGGTAAGTTGACAAAATAGTTTCACAGGGTATGGCCGATCCAAAAGGCTTTGAAGGTGTGAATTAGAGAGAAGGGTGGAGTGCACTTTTATAAGACGGGTGAGGGGCACCATAGGAAAATCTAGAAATATTATTTTATAATAAATTCAAATTCGGATTATAATGGATCCAAAGTGTATTATTTAAAGATTAAGGTGGTGATAGGTCAAAAACCACTCAACCAATAGGTTTTATACTGGTTTGGATCACTATATTAACTTTATTTTTTTGATTTAACTCTTAGTTAAATTGTTTGACATTTACCATGTTTTTATGTATTCTTACTCTATATAGTTAATAAACATACTCTAAACATCCAAGAGAACCTCAAGTGGCTCATTAATGAGATATATAATATTATTTAATCCCTTTGTCTGAACCTTACATTTTTAGAAATTTTATATCAACCAATAATATAGTATTTGTTTAAAATATTAATTTATGTCAATTTTGACACTATTTGATATTTTGTTTTGGTGAAAGTCATCACAAGTTTATAACATCGAAAAAGATACATTGAATCATCCCTATCATGTCATGTTCACGTATAAAATTCGTGGATTTCATAAAAAATTTGATATTATATTGATTTTAATATTTATAATACCATTTATTTTATTATTTCATAAATAATGTAATTACTGCATCATTATTGTGTCATAAATAAATTTATTTATTTAATGTCTAAAACTTATATATATAATACCATTATGTAGGAAATATTTTTATCTTTATAATTAATATTTATAATCGAATTTATCTTATGTATAACCCTATATTAAAAATGTTTTAGTTTTCAAACTTTGATTTTAACTCTTTTAACTCTTCCTTTAATTAAATAATAATAAATGTCCAAATCTAATCCAAGTGGAACTAAATGATAATATTTTATTCCTAAGGTTGTTTTTGGTCGAGAAACACTTGTCCTATAGAATTAGGACTTGTCTTAGGGTAATATTAATATCATTTTTACCCTTAATTACCCTATTTACTTTTAACCGTGGTAAATAAAAGTAAAAAGTTACTATTCACCAAAAATTATTTTTATCTTATTGAACCAAATTTTAATCCTTGATATTAACCGTGTCTCTAGGATTTTTGAATTTCACTCACAGAAGTGGTAAAAGTATTTTTTATGTGAATATTTCCAAATTCTTCTATGAGGTGGGTAAAAGACGGTGAAAAGTTCCATAAATTTTTTATATATCTAAAATTATTCTAAACTAACTCTAATGAATTACATTGAAATTATATAGGTATTATGTATCTATTATAACCTTAATTAAATTTAAATAAAATAAATAATTATTGAAAGAAAAATTCGGTTTTGAATTATAACTCGGTGTTTTTCACTATTTATCAAAAATTGAATGTTTTCAGAAAAATACCAAAACTTCACCCTAAGCTATTTTCGATATTCCAAATAAAAAAATGAAGTCCAATTTGAAAGATAAAATTTATAAAATTTTAAAAATTGGGTATTACTATTCATAACGGCTAGTTTGATTGGTTGTGGTGTGTGTTAGAACTCGAAGTTGCGTACAACACATGCTACTGTATTGTTCAAAGAGAAGCAGACCCTGGAAGTTTGGGGTGTCACATTCTCTCCTCCAAATAAATTTTTCCTCAAAATTTCTAGAATACTATCACATGAAAAGACTCAGGTGATTCTTCATTATAAGTTCCTCGGGTTCCCACGTTTCCTCTTCCATTTTATAGTTTCTCCATAGAAATTTTATTAGACGAGTCATCCGGTTTCTCAGAACTTGTTCTCTTGTATCAAAAATCCTGACGGGATCTTCGTAATAAGACAGATCGGGTTCCAGTTCAAATTCCTAATAAATAAGTACATTCGTTGGGTCTGGGATGTATTTTCTCAACAGTGATACATGGAACACATCATGAACTTTGGAGAGACTTGGCGGCATTGCCAATCTGTAAGCTACAGTCGCAATTCATTCTAGAATTTCAAAAGGTCCTATGTACCTTGGAGTCAATTTACCTTTCTTACCGAAATGTATAACTCCCTTCCATGGGGATACCTTCAAGAAAACATTATCTCCAACCTGAAATTCCAAATTCTTCATTCGGTTGTCAGCATAGCTCTTCGGCTTACTTTGAGCTGCTTTGAGGTGGTTTTGGATTACCTTTACCATCTCCATAAGTTCCTCCACCAGTTCTGGGCCTACGATTTTTATTTCCCCAACAAGTTGGTGTGCGATATCTATTTCCATATAACGCTTCATATGGTGTCATCTGAATACTATAATGGAAGCTATTGTTATAAGAAAATTCTATCAGAGGTAAATATTGATCCCACAAACCTTGAAAGTCAAATGAGCAGGATCTCAACATGTCTCTTAAGGTTTGAATAGTCTGTTCTGATTGTCTATCTATTTGAGGGTGGTAGGTAGTGCTCAGTATCCATGGCCATCTTAAGACTCTTCCAGAATCATGAAGTAAAATAGGGATCATGATCAGAAAAAATCGATAGGGGTACTCCACAAAGTCTCACAACTTCATTAATATATAGTCTTGCTAGACGTTCAAGTGGTAGATCTTCTCTTAGGGCAAGAAAATGTACTGACTTGGTAAGATGATCAACAATGTCCTATATTGCATTGTTCCTTCTAGGAGTCTTTGGTAGTCCCATAACAAGGTCCATCGTGATGTTATCCCATTTCCACTTAGGTGTGGGAAGAGCATGCATAACTCCTCCAAGCTATTTTCTTCCAACTTTCACTTGTTGACAGACCATACATCTTGACACAAAATCAGAAATCACCCTCATCATGTTGTCCCCAAAAAAATGTTCGTTTAAATCTCTATACATTTTGGTGCCCCTAGGGTGTATAGAGAAATTGGAACTATAAGTATCATCCAACAATTCCCTTTTTAGATCAGGTATATTGGGAACACAAAGTCTCTTCCCATATTTCAAAATTCCATCTTTATACACAAAGTCACTCAATATCCCATCATTGAAATTTTTAATCCTCTTTTCAACTCTTCATCCTCGGTCTAAGAACTCTTTATCCTTTCTAGTTAATAGGGTTTGGAAACCATTTGAAAAAGCATTGATGTTTCACCTTCCATGGTGACTCCCATATCCATCTATACTAGATCTATGTATATAGGATCCTTTTCAACTCTCATCTTGTTCAAAACACTATGATCCTTTCTACTCAAAGCATCTGCCACCTTATTTTCCTTCCCCGGGTGGTAGTTTATCGTGCTATCATAATCCTTGAGTAGTTTAAGCCATCTCCTTTTCCTCATGTAGAGTTCTTTCTATGATAAAATATACTTCAAACTGTTGTGATCAGTATAAATATCACCTTTTTCACCATAGAGATAATTTCTCTATATCTTCAAAGCAAAGATTACCGCAGCTAACTCAAGATCATGTGTAGGATAGTTTTTCTCATAAAGTTTCAGCTGTTGTGATGCATAGGCAATAACTCTATCATTCTGCATAAGGACACAACCGAGTCCTTTCTTCGATGCATCACAATAAATAATGAACACATCATTCCCCGATGGTAGAGTCAATATAAGAGAATTGACTAATATTCTCTTCAGTTCTTCAAAACATTCTTCACAATCTTTTTTCCAAACAAATTTAACCCCTTTACATGTGAGCATTGTTAATGGGTTAGCCAATCCGGCAAAATTCTGCACGAAACACCGATAATAACCTACTAAACCAATAAAACTACATACCTCAGTTATACTCGTCGGTGCTAGCCATTCTTGGATTGGTCTTGTCATAGAAGGATCAATAGAGATTCCATCTTTGGAGACATTATGGCCAAGAAAAGAGATCTCTTGAAACCAGAATTCACACTTGCTAAACTTACCATATAATTCATGTCTTCTAAGAGTCTTCAGGATAATGCGCAAGTGATTTTCATGGACTTCGTAGATTTTGTAATATACCAAGATATCATCAATAAATACCACTAAAAAATCATTGAGATATTCTTGAAAACTCTGTTCATTAGATCCATGAAAATAGAGGGTGCATTAGTCAACCCAAAAGACATTACTGTAAACTCATAATGCACATACCTAGTTTGAAATGATATTTTTGGAATGTATTTCTTCTTCATACACAACTGATGGTTTCCAGATCAAAGGTCAATCAATGAAAAGTATTGATCTCCATGCATTTGGTCAAATAAATCATCAATGTCGGGTAGGGGATACTTGTTCTTTATTGTTATAGCATTGATCTCCCTGTAGTCGATACATAACCTCATATATCCATCATTCTTCTTAACCAAATCGACAGGGGATCCCCATGGAGAAACACTAGGGTGAATAAATCACCTATTACTAAATTCCACTAGTTGTTTCTTTAGTTCCACTAATTCCAAAGTGTCCATTCTATAAGGGGTCTACGATATGGGCATTGATCTAGGAATTATTTCAATGGAAAACTAAATTTCTTGTTCTGGATGATGTCCAAGTAAATCTTCTGGAAACACATCAACATATTCTCTCACAATAGAGACATCCTCTATTTGAACATTCCTTTCCTTACCCATTGTTATTTCACTCTCTTCCACCCCAATAATTGAATTTAGTTGAGCTTTTGGGGGTGGATCTAGGTAAGAATCAGGTGGTGAAGATTCTGCTCTTAATATAAGGTGTTCTTTATCATCATCATCAAAAATTGTAACATCCTTCTTCTTACAATAAATCGTCGCATCATGGTCTAAAATAAAATCCATACTGAATATTGTATCAAACTCAATCATAGGTATGACGTTGAGACCAGCAGATAAAGAAAAATTATGTGCTCTAATGGGGACTGATACACAAAACATTTTTGCAATGATACTTCCCTTAATAGTTTTAACAAACAACTCCCTTGTTTAATCAAATTGGAAATATTTAATTTTCTTAGCAAACTAGGAAGATATGAAACAATACAATGATCTAGAATCAAATAATGCATTTTCTAAAATGAGGAAACCATTAAATTACCTGCCACCACGTCTTTCGGAGCTTCTACCTCAGCAGTAGTGATAGAATAAGCTTTTCCTTGATCCCTTGGCCTTTTCTTTGGTAAGTTCCCTTGACACTTAGGACATTCATTTGCATAATTTCCCATCTCCCAGTAGTTGTAGCATTGAACATTGGTAACTTCTTTCTTCCCCATGCAATCACGATCTTGGTGGCCTTTTCCCCCACACTTGTAACAGACTCCCATTCCTTTCAAGAATGTATTGGGGTTCTTCTTACCACATTTATTGCAGAATAGATAATCATCTTTTCCTTTCTTCCCTATATTTCCATTTCTAGAGTGATAAGCATATCTCTTCTTCTCTTGATTTTCTTCAACGCCATAGGACTCAGCGAATTCTTTACTTATCTTATTCACACATTATACTATTTCTTCGTATGTTGAGAATACATGGGAGACTATTTCTCTTCAAAATGTTGTCTTAATACGTTGAAAGATATGATCCTTCTTACACTTTGGATCATACGTATTGTTGGAGTTCACATTCCTTCTACTGGGTGCCATTTCTATACAATGGAATAAACTAGGTCAGTTTATGAATTTCAACGAATAATTCCAAACTTGTAAAATACCTAACGTAAATTGAACGGGTTATGGATATAATCCATAGTCATAAAGATGTTTTCATTGAGGAACTATAAACTCATAAACCCTTAATTATGATTTTTAAGGAAAATGAGAATTATCCTAATCATATCCCCAAGGAGTGTCGTAACCAAGAGTGCAACAAGGCCCGTTGTCGTTCACCAGTTCCCGTTCGAGTCTAGCTCAAAGCGGTGTTTTCGGGTTTTACCCCTAGGTACATTTGTGTCAGAGCCGCCTCTACCTGCTCGTATCCAGAAAGGTATGTATTCCTAGAAAAACTCACAAAATATCTACAATACCAAAATTCTTGCATGTTATTCTATACTAATCATCAAATTACTTCATAGATCTATGTGATCTAATCAGTGTTTATCTGAATCTGGATTTCACGGTTTGTACTAAACATCCTCTGATACCAACTGTAACGCATCGATCCCAATTACCTAGATTTGGTGTATTATTACATAAAATTGGCAGGATCACAAAAGATCAAGTCTCGAATGACCGATTAGTTGAGTAGCCTTGGAATCACTAGATACATTCATAAAGGTTATATTACATCATAAAGTGAAAATACAACAACATAGTCTCCATATTCCACACTCATATCTCCTTATACTATCCCAGCAGGTCATTCATAAAATACTTTTTCACATCCTGGGATAAATAAAACATAGAATGGGGTGAGCTCAGATTCCTAGTAAGGATAACAATATAGCAGAAACCTTCTTAAATAAGCATAAACATTTAAGGCAATGTATAACGAAAATAAAATCTGTTTAAACATGAACTTTATCATAATATGGTAGAAATAAATTGTAATAATACCATTTACTTATTCACATGGATATTCTACTAGTCGAATAATCACATGCAATATCAATAACCACTTTCATAATGATGGAATGTTTAATGCCAGACTATCATAACCACATAGTCAAGGCCTTGTGCCAAGGCTACAAATATGATTTTTTCTGGGCTGTGTGCCAAGACAGTAATTTGTCTTATGAGACCTACTAATGCATCGAGGAGCTGTAGCGGGCTCCACCTGTCACTTACTATGTCCAATGCATTCCTCATATGAATAGGTTTGAACATAACATAATCATTCGTATTAAAACTAACATTGGAAATGTCAATAATTTCTCCATAAACGATGAATGGTATAAAGATAACACATCCATAGTCAAACATATCACAAAACATTCAATATAATATGTATGTTTTGTATCATAATAAATCAATGTCAAATAATCTTAAAATCTATCAAAGGATGTTGAAATAGTTGAAATCAAAACTATTTGAGTGAAATATCTCATTTTTTGAAATCATTTAAAATTAAAATAATTATAAAATAAAACATTTAATTTGAAAATATTCTTATAAGATTTTAAGGGAAGCTTCGACGATTTTATAACGACGGAAAATATATGCACACGCTGTATAAGTTAAAAAATATATTGTTACCTTAATTCTGTCAAAAAGGTTAAAAAGGATCTTGTTTGAAAAATGAAGGAAAGATTCCTTTATAAACATCTTATAAAAATTCAAAAAGAGTATAAATGACTTTAAACCACACTCTGTAAAATAGTAAGAATGAATTGAAATACATTTTTAAGATACATGGATGTGGATGATAAAGAGGTCCCAGTAGATAATTACGTATAAACAACCTCGGATAATGGAGAGATTGTGAAATAAACCGTTACCTTGTATTTTATTTCATTGAGGGTAGGTTAAACTCATGTATAATTGTGAAATAATTGTTATTAAATTATACAAGAATCATATACATTAATATGATATCATATATGATCTTTTAACATTGATTTGTTAATAATATCTTAGTATTATCATCATTTTGGGTGTTAACTTACCCATATTCTTTTATATATTTTGTTTCATAAGTCATGTTTTTTATGGATAGGTTGTATCTTATTCATATATAGAATTATATCAAGTACTTTAAATTTATTTTTAATCATTAAAAGAGAATTATACTTGCATTGATACTATGGGGAATGAATCTCATCGCGTTCTTGGAGACGGAAGTCCGTCCGTACGCATGAGCGACAATATCATTTTTTTGATACTAAAATAATATATAATTGGTTGGTATATCATATATACATAATCATTATCATGGTATATTTATTATTTATATCAATTACACATCATTATCATAACCTTCCAAATAATAATGTTTTGAATAACAATTACACCAACTACCACAAAACTGGGCAAGGCATGCGCCTGCCTTTATCAGCGCTAACGGAAAAGCGCTGATAAAGGGTCGAACCTTTATCAGTGATTTTTTAGCGCTGATAAAGGCCTTCCACTGTATCAGCGCTAGAAAAGTGCTGATAAAGGGTACCCCTTTATCAGTGCTTTTCTAGTGCTGATAAAGGCTATATTTATCAGTGCTTTTCATTTTAGCGCTGATAAATACACCCTTTATCAGCGCTTTTTACTAGCGCTGATAAAGGGTCCCGCGGATTTATTAAAAACCCGCGGGTCCTCTTCCTCCTCCCCGCACACAATCAAGCTCTCGCGGAAGACCTCGTCTGCGCCGCTGCCGCCGCTGCTGCCGCTGCCGCCACCTCCTTCTCCTCTGCCGCGGCCGCCGAAACCCCTCCCCCTTTTCTCCTTCTCTCTCCCTGCGGCCCCCCTCCTCTGCGTAGCAGCCCAGCCGAAGCGCTCCCCCTCCGGCGCACTGCCCCTCCGGCGTGTTCCCCCTCCGGTGCTGCTCCCCCTGCGGTGCCGCTCCCTCGCGCGACCTCCTCCGGACCCCGCTGCTCCCGCATCCCCTTCACCGCGCCGTCGGTCCCTGCGCGGCTCCCTCGGCGATCACGGTTCCCTCTGTCGCTCCCCGGCCCAGCAGACGCCCTCCCAGCTTGTTCCCTCCATCGCGCGATGCCGCCTCCGTCGCTGCCCTCCCACAGGATTCCGGCTGCCGCACCTTCACATCAGGTTATCAATATATTTTACAAGTATTTATATTAAGATCATTGTGTAATATGTTTCTAGGATGGTCATGATCTAGGTCCCAAATTCCTATTTTCCAAATGCAAGAACCCTATCACCAACATCGTGATGATGAATATGCTATGATTAAAGTGGGAGGACATGAGGTTG
The DNA here is from genome assembly GCA_963277665.1 of Viscum album. Classification (NCBI taxonomy): domain Eukaryota; kingdom Viridiplantae; phylum Streptophyta; class Magnoliopsida; order Santalales; family Viscaceae; genus Viscum; species Viscum album. Next base: position 1,365,243,314 of record OY728145.1, on the reverse strand, counting down.
AAATGTATCTCTCTATATATATTTTCTTCTTTGGTTCCCTATAATAGAATTAATAAATGTCTATAGATCCTATTTCTAATTTCATATACCTATGAAATTGTTTAATTTCTATATATTTTTCTTTAGGGTGTGATAGCCATTCATTCAGAGAGGATAATTGTGTTAGGAATTGGGCATCAAGAAAATGCTTCTATATTTCTCATGCCAGTCCATGATGTTGTCATATATTCAACACATAATAGAATGATGAGTCTATAATTGGACGTCATAGAATAATTTATTCTCCTTCTTCATATTAGGATATGAAATTTTCTTATTATAATCAAAAAAGGCATCCTCTTCTTATCACCTAATTTATATTAGGTGCCCCATATAAAGCATAATATACCCATCACCTATGGAATGATGGGTTTTGAGCCATTGGTATAGTGGGGAATCTAACTCTCATCACATATTCTATTATATTATCATCACGTAAAAGATATAAAATTTTAGAGTCTAATGAGGATACTCATTGTTTAAATTCATATGTTGAGGCCCACTTTTTAGAGTCATGTGTGTGAACTTTATGTATAAGGATTCATAGGTAGGATCCATCAGAAACGGTGTACTCCTCCTCCACTGATGCCTCCTCCTCCTCCGCCGGTGCCGCCAGTGCCTCCACGTCTCCTCCTCCTCTGCGCGCTGCGGTCACGCCGCGGTCACGCCGCGGTCACGCCGCGGTCACGCCGGTTCCTCCGCGGCCGCCGCCTCCTCCTATTACGCCGCGGCCGCCGCCTCCTCCTCTGCTCCTGTTCCTCCTCCTCCTCCTCCACCGGCCTCATCCTCCTCCTCCTCTGCTGCCTCCGCTGCCTCCGCCCTGCCTCCACCCTGCCTCTGCGCTGCCGCAGGTGCCTCCTCCTCCACTGCGGCCTCCTCCTCCTCCGCCGATGCCTCCTCCTCCTCTGCCGATGCTGCTGGTGCCTCCGCGGCCGCCTCCTCCTCTGCGGTCACGCCGCGGTCACACCGGTGCCTCTGCGGCCGCCGCCGCCTCCTCTGCTCCTGCTCCTCCTCCCCTCCACCGGCCTCATCCTCCTCCTCCTCCGCTGCCTTCGCTGCCTCTGCCCTCCCTCTGCCCTGCCTCCGGTGCCTCCGGTGCTTCCTCCTCCACCGCGGCCTCCTCCTCCTCTGCTGATGCCTCCTCCTCCTCCGCTGGTGCCGCCAGTGCCTCCACGTCTCCTCCTCCTCCGCGCGCTGCGGTCACGCCGCGGTCACGTCGCGGTCACTCCGCGGTCACGCGGCGGTCACGCCGCGGTCACGCCACGGTCACGTCGGTGCCTCCTCCTCTACCGCGGCCTCCTCCTCCTCCACCGCGGCCTCCTCCTCCTCCTTCGCTGCCTCCGCTGCCTCCTCCTCCTCCGCGGCCGCCTCCTCCTCCTCTGCTCCTCCTCCTCCTCCTCCTCCTCCACCGGCCTCATCCTCCTCCTCCTCCGCTGCCTCCGCTGCCTCCGCCCTGCCTCCGCCCTGCCTCTGCGCTGCAGCCGGTGCCTCCTCCTCCACTGCGGCCTCCTCCTCCTCCGCTGATGCCTCCTCCTCCTCCGCCGGTGCTGCCGGTGCCTCCGCGGCCGCCTCCTCCTCTGCGGTCACGCCGCGGTCACGCCTGTGCCTCTGCGGCCGCCTCCTCCTCCTCTGCTCATGCTCCTCCTCCCCTCCACCGGCCTCATCCTCCTCCTCCTCCGTCGCCTTCGCTGCCTCCGCCTTGCCTCTGCGCTGCCGCCGGTGCCTCCGGTGCTTCCTCCTCCACCGCGGCCTCCTACTCCTCCACCGATGCCTCCTCCTCCTCCGTCGGTGCCGCCAGTGCCTCCACGTCTCCTCCTCCTCCGCGCGCCGCGGTCACGCCGCGGTCACGCCGCGGTCACGCCGCGGTCACGCCGCGGTCACGCCGCGTTCACGCCGCGGTCACGCCGCGGTCACAACGCGGTCACGCCGCGGTCACGCCGGTGCCTCCTCCTCCACCGCGGCCTCCTCCTCCTCCTTCGCTGCCTCCGCTGCCTCCTCCGCCGCTGCGGCCTCCTCCTCCTCCTCTACTCCTGCTCCTCCTCCTCCTCCTCCACCGGCCTCATCCTCCTCCTCCTCCGCTGCCTCCGCTGCCTCCGCCCTGCCTCCGCCCTGCCTCTGCACTGTAGCTGGTGCCTCCTCCTCCACCGCGGCCTCCTCCTCCTCCGCTGATGCCTCCTCCTCCTCCGCCGGTGCCGCCGGTGCCTCCGCGGACACCTCCTCCTCTGTGGTCACGCTGCGGTCACGCCGTGGTCACGCCGGTGCCTCTGCGGCCTCCTCCTCCTCCTCTTCTCCTGCTCCTCCTCCCCTCCACCGGCCTCATCATCCTCCTCCTCCACTGCCTTCGCTGCCTCCGCCCTGCCTCCGCGCTGCCGCCGGTGCCTCCGGTGCTTCCTCCTCCACCGCAGCCTCCTCCTCCTCCGTCGATGCCTCCCCCTCCTCCGTCGGTGCCGCCAGTGCCTCCACGTCTCCTCCTCCTCAGCGCGCTGCGGTCACGCCGCGGTCCCGCCGCGGTCACGCCGCGGTCACGCCGGTGCCTCCTCCTCCACCGTGGCCTCCTCCTCCTCCACCGCGGCCTTCCTCCTCCTCCTTCGCTGCCTCTGCTGCCTCGTCCTCCGCCGCGACCGCCGCCTCCTCTTCTGCTCCTGCTCCTCCTCCCCTCCACCAGCCTCATCCTCCTCCTCCTCCGCTGCCTCCGCCTCCTCCTCCTCCTCTTCTCCTCCTCCTCCTCCTCCTCCTCCTTCTCCTCCACTGCAGCCGCGTCCTCCTCCTCCTCCACCGGCGCTTCCTCCTCCTCCTCCTAGTCCGCTGCCTCATCCTCCTCCTCCACTAGCGCATGGTGGTATCATATCCTTACGAGGCTTGGGGATTGTAGTGTTTCCCAATATATTTTTTATTTTGTTTTTTATTTATTCCTTTATTTCCTTGAAGTATCTTGTTTTTTATCTAAATTATACGCATATTCCTTCTCATTTAACCTATATACTTATCCTATGGATTTTAAATAGGATGAATATAAATAAAGAATGGATGAATGCCAATCGGTTGACAAAAGAGTATGAAGAAGGCGTGAAAGAATTTATCAAGTTTGCAATAGATCATGCATGTGACTCTTCTCAAATCCTTTGTCCGTGTTTACACTGTTGTTATTCAAAACAAATTAGTCCAGATGAGTTGGAAGAACACTTGATCTATCACGGAATAGATCAAAGTTATACATGTTGGAATAAACACGGGGAAACAACAAATGTAGGTACTGACTGGGGTGACACTGCGTTTTATGGATCATCTGATATGATTACAAACATGAACAATGGAGATGACCATATGGAGGATGTGATTACAGATGTGAATGATGATGAAGATCGTATTGAGAAAATGACAAGGACCTTCGAAGATGAACTTCGTGATTGCCCAAAATTGTTTGAGATAAACTTTGGAAAACAACACCAATGACATATGCCAAACTGAGAAAACGCGTTCGAATTGTTTTGATACTTTAGTACAATGATCCACGAGTCATTTGTGACGCGTACGAATCGACCGCACTTTAATCTGACGCACGGTGTGACCGGTATGGATAAAAGTGTCTAATATCAGTTTCAAATTGAGATAAACTTTGGAAAACAACACCAATGACATAAGCCAAACTGAGCAAACGCCTTCGGATTGTTTTGATACTTTAGGACAACGATCCACGAGTCATTTGTGACGCGTACGAATCGACCGCACCTCAATCCGACGCACGGTGTGACCGGTATAGCTAAAATTGTCTGATATCAGTTTGAAAATGACATGATCTTTGGAAAACAACACCAATGACATACGACAAACCGAGAAAACGTGTTCGGATTGTTTTGATACTTTAGGACAACGATCCACGAGTCATTTGTGATGCGTAAGAATCGACCGCACCTCAATCCGATGCACGGTGTGACCGGTTTGGCTAAAAGTGTCTGATATCAGTTTGAAAATGAGATGAACTTTGGAAAACAACACCAATGACATACGCCAAACCAAGAAAACGCATTCGGATTGTTTTGATACTTTAGGAAAACGATCCACGAGTCATTTGTGACGCGTAAGAATTGACTACACCTCAATCCGACGCACGGTGTGACCGGTATGGCTAAAAGGGTCTGATATCAGTTTGAAAATGAGATGAACTTTGGAAAACAACACCAATGACATACGCCAAACCGAGCAAATGCCTTAGGATTGTTTTGATACTTTAGTACAATGATACATGAGTCATTTTTGATGCGTATAAATCGACCGCACCTCAATCCGACGCACGGTGTGACCGGTATGGCTAAAAGTGTCTGATATCAGTTTCAAATTGAGATCAACTTTGGAAAACAACACCAATGACATACGCCAAACCGAGAAAACGCATTCGAATTGTTTTGATACTTTAGGAAAACGATCCATGAGTCATTTGTGACACGTAAGAATCGACCGCACCTCAATCAGACGCACGGTGTGACCGGTATGGCTAAAAGTGTCTGATATCAGTTTCAAATTGAGATAAACTTTGGAAAACAACACCAATGACATATGCCAAACTGAGCAAACACATTCAGATTGTTTTGATACTTTAGGAAAACGATCCACGAGTCATTTGTGATGCGTACGAATCGACCACACCTCAATCCGACGCACGGTGTGACCGGTATGGCTAAAAGTGTCTGATATCAGTTTCAAATTGAGATAAACTTTGGAAAACAACACCAATGACATACGCCAAACCGAGCAAACGCCTTCGGATTGTTTTGATACTTTAGGACAACGATCCAAGAGTCATTTTTGATGTGTACGAATCAACCGCACCTCAATCCGACGCACGGTGTGACCGGTATGGCTAAAATTGTCTGATATCAGTTTGAAAATGACATGAACTTTGGAAAACAACACCAATGACATACGCCAAACCGAGAAAACGCGTTCGGATTGTTTTGATACTTTAGGACAATGATCCACGAGTCATTTTTGATGCGTACGAATTGACCGTACCTCAATCCGACGCACGGTGTGACCGGTATGGCTAAAAGTGTCTGATATCAGTTTGAAAATGAGATGAACTTTGGAAAAAAACACCAATGACATACGCCAAACCGAGCAAACGCCTTCGGATTGTTTTGATACTTTAGGAAAATGATCCAAGAGTCATTTGTGACACATATGAATCGACCACACCTCAATCCGACGCACGGTGTGACCGGTATAGCTAAAAGTGTCTGATATCAGTTCCAAATTGAGATCAACTTTGGAAAACAACACCAATGACATACACCAAACCAAGAAAACGCCTTCGGACTGTTTTGATACTTTAGTACAACGATCCACGAGTCATTTGTGACGTGTACGAATTGACCGCACCTCAATCTGACGCACGGTGTGACCGTTATGGCTAAAATTGTCTGGTATCAGTTTGAAAATGACATGATCTTTGGAAAACAACACCAATGACATACGCCAAACCGAGAAAATGCGTTCGGATTGTTTTGATACTTTAGTACAATGATCCACGAGTCATTTGTGACGCGTACGAATTGACCTCACCTCAATCCGACGCACGGTGTGACCGGTATGGCTAAAAGTGTCTGATATCAGTTTGAAAATGAGTTGAACTTTGGAAAACAACACCAATGACATACGCCAAACCGAGCAAACGCCTTCGGATTGTTTTGATACTTTAGGACAACGATCCACGAGTCATTTGGGATGCTTATGAATCGACCGCACCTCAATCCGACGCACGGTGTGACCGGAATGGCTAAAAGTGTCTGATATCAGTTTCAAATTGAGATCAACTTTAGAAAACAACACCAATGACATACGCCAAATCGAGAAAACGCCTTCGGATTGTTTTGATACTTTAGGACAACGATCCACGAGTCATTTGTGACGTGTACGAATCGACCGCACCTCAATCTGACGCACGGTGTGACCGGTAAAGCTTTTCATTAGATAAAGAATCAGTATTTATTAAATTAGATAAATCAATCAAAAACATATTGATTTTACATTATTCCCTTTCATTGTTATGAAGATGAAAACTTTTGAGTTTAAAATTTAATATTTTAGTTTCACATTTCCATATTAATGTATTCTTTCATATTCTGTTTTAATTTAATTCATTATTGCATTACTAACATAATATTTGTTTTCTTATATCGGTGATTTTTTTCCTTGAGTTCAGATGCTTTGTTCGGCAACAAATACCATCGAGAGCGGATCACGGATATCAAAGGATAAAACGTGAATGTTTATAACTGTTTTTGAATAATTGTAAATGTAACCATGTAAAACAATTTTTGAAATGTATATAGCAATGTGTTTTTTTTTGTATTCATGATGTTAAGTAAATGTATATACCGTTGTCAGTCAAAATATTGGGTGTGGGTGCTATGGTGTGCAGGTGTGCATGTGCTACTTTGTGCAGGTATTCTGGTGTGCATGTGTGCGGGTACTGTTTTTTAGGTGCAGGCGCTGGGCCCTTTATCAGCGCTTTTTTAGCGCTGATAAAGGAAACCTTTAACAGCGCTAAAGGAGCGCTGATAAAAGAACCTGTATCAGCGCTCCGAGAAGCGCTGATATAGTTGACCTTTATCAGCGCTCCACCGCACGCTGATAAAGGACCCCTTTATCAGCGCTCCTAGAAGCGCTGATATAGGGGACCCCCCCTTTATATACGCCGGAATTAACAGCGCTGATAAAGGCGCAGGTTGTAGTAGTGACCACGACGTGGAGACGGTAAGTCGTACGTACGCACGCATGGTGGCATGTCATTAAAAGTATGGATAGAATACTGAATGTGGTTGTACAATATTTATAATAACATCAAAATATATCAAATATACTGGAGTTATTATTTTATAATGGAAATAACAAAGAAATAAGAAGTTGAAGAAGAAAGGAACTTGAAAGAGGGTGGTGAAAACATCACCTCTTCTTCGGGTTCTTCCTTTTGATTTGATCAACAGGGCTCCATAGGATGGCTTTCTGATCAAACTAAGGACTCTAGGATGAAGTGAGGGAAGTTTATAGAATATTAGGGAAGGGGTTGGCCGAGATTAAAGGCTTTGAAGGTGTGAATTAGAGAGAAGGGTGAGTGACCTATTATAAGAGGGGTGAGGGGCACCTTTGGAAAAGCTAGAAATATTATTTCATAATAAATTAATATTCAGTTTATAATGGTTCAAAAGTGTATTATTTAAAGGTTATGGTGGGTATAGGTCAAAAACAACTCAAAAAATATGTTTTAGACAGGTTTGGGTTAGTATATTAACTTTATCTTTTTGATTTAACTCTTAGTTAAATAGTTTGACATTTACCATGTCTTCTTGTACTCATAATCTATATGGATAATAAACATACTATAAACATCCAAGAGAACCTCAAGTGGCTCATTAATGAAATATATAATATTATTTAAGCCCTTTGGGTGATCCTTACATTTTTTGAAATATTATATCAATCTATAATATGGTATTTGTTTTAAATATTAATTTATGTCAATTTTGACACTATTTGGTATTTTGTTTTTTTAAAAGTCATGACAACTCGATAACTTTGAACAAGATACATTTAATCATTCCTATCATGTCATACTAACCTATAAAATTCGTGGATTTCATAAAAACTTTGAAATTATATTTATTTTAATATTTATAATACCATTTATTTGATTCTTTCATAAATAATGTAATTACTGCATCATCATTGTGTCATAAACAAATAAATTTATTTAATGTATAAAAATTATAAATAAAATACCATTATGTAGGAAATAGTTTTATGTTTCTAATGAATATTTATAATCAAATTTATCTTATCTATAACCTAATATTAAAAATTTTTAGTTATTAAACGTTGATTTTAACTCTTTTAACTCTTCTTTGAATTAAATAATAATAAATGTCATAATCAAATCCAAGTGGGCCTAAATGATAATATTTTATTCCTAAGGTTGTTTTTCGTCGAGATACACTTGTCCAATAGAATTAGAACATGTTTTAGGGTAATATTAATATCATTTTTACCCTTAATTACCCTATTTATTTTTAACCGTGGTAAATAAAAGTAAAAAGTTACTATTCACCAAAAAATTATTTTTATCTTATTGAACTGCATTTTACTCCTTGATATTAACCGTTTCTCTCGGATTTTCAAAATTCTACTCACAGAAGCGGTAAAATTATGTTTTATGTGAATTTCCAAATTCTTTTAGGAGGTGGGTAAAAGACGGTGAAAAGTTCCATAAAATTTTTATATATGTAAAATTATTCTAAACTAACTACAATGAATTACATTGAGCTTATATGGGTATTATGTATCTATTTTGACCTTAATTAAATTTAAATAAAATAAATAATTATTTAAATAAAAATTTGGTTTTCAACTATAACTCATTGTTTTTTCACTATTCATCAAAAATTGAATGTTTTCAGAAAAATACCAAAAATTCACCCTATGTTAATTTAGATATTCCGAATCCAAAAATGAAGTCCATTTTGAAAGATAAAATTTATAAAATTCAAAAATTGGTTATTAATATTTATAATGCCTAGTCTGATTGGTTGTGGTGTGTGTTAGAACTCGAAGTTGTGTACAACACATGATACTATATTATTCAAAGGGAAACGGACCGTGGAAGCATGGGGTGTTACATTCTCTCCTCCTTCTAATAATTTCATCCTCAAAATTTCTAGAATACTACCGCATGAAAAGACTCATGTGATTCTTCATTATAAGTTCCTCAGGTTCCCGTGTTGCCTCTTCCATTTTATGTTTTCTCCATAGAACTTTTACCAGACATGTTGTCCGGTTTCTCAGCACTTGGTCTCTTTTATCAAGAATCCTAACCAGCTCTTCACAATAAGACAGATCGGGTTATAGATCTAATTCCACATAAGTAAGTACATGCATTGGTTCAGGCATGTATTTTTTCAACAATGACACATGGAACACATCATGAACTTTCAGGAGACTTGGTGGCATTTCCAAACGGTAAGCTATAGCCCCACTTCGTTCTAGAATTTCGAATGGTAATATGTACTTGGGACTCTAGTTACCTTTCTTACTGAAATGTATAACTCCATTCCATGGAGATAACTTCAAGAAAACATGATCTCCTACATGAAATTCAAAATCCTTGCTTCGGTTGTCAACACAACTCTTTTACCTACTTTTAGCTGCTTTAATGTGGTTTTCGATTACCATTACCATTTCCATCATTTCCTCCACCAGTTCTGGGACTACGAGTTTCATTTTCCCAACATCATCCCAATAGGTTAGTGTGCGACATCTCTTTCTGTATAACGCTTCATATGGTGCTATCTGAATACTTGAATGGAAGCTATCGTTATAGGAAAATTCTACCAGAGGTAAATATTGATCCCACCAACTCTGAAAGTCCAGTGAGCAGGATCTCAACATGTCTTCTAAGGTTTGAATAGTCCATTCTTATTGCACATCTATTTGAGGGTGGTAGGCAGTGCTCAAACGATGTTCAGTATCCAAGGCCTTCTTAAGACTCGTCCATAATGTTGAATTAAAACGGGGATCACGATCAGAAACAATCTATAGGGGTACTCCATGAAGTCTCACAACTTCATTAATATATAGTCTTGTTGGACGTTAAAGTGGTAGATCTTCTCTTATAGAAAGAAGATGTGCTGAATTGGTAAGACGATCAACAATTACTTATATTGAATATTTCCTTCTAGGAGTCTTTGGTAGTCCCATGAAAAATTCTATCGTGATATTATCCCATTTCCACTCAGGTATGGGAAGAGGTTGCATGACTCCTCCAGGCTGTTTCCTTTCAGTTTTCACTTGTTGAAAAACCATACATCTTGACAAAAAATCATAAATCCCCATCTTCATGTTGTCAACCAAAAAATTTTCTTTAAATCTCTATACATTTTGGTGCTCCCAGGGTGTATGGAGAAATTGGAACTATGAGCATCGTCCAACAATTCCCTTTTTAGATCAGGTATATTGGGAACACAAAGTCTCTTCCCAAATTTCAAAATTCCATCTTCATACACAAACTCACTCAATATCCCATCATTGACAACTTTAATCATATTTTTAAACTCTTCATCATAGGTCTAAGAACTCTTTATACTTTCCAGTAAAGTTGGTTTAGATACCATTCGAAAAATCATTGATGTTTCACCTTCCATGGTGATTCCCGTATCCATAATTACTAGATACATGTATATAGGTTCTTTTTCAACTCTCATCATGTTCAAAAATCCATGATCCTTTCTACTCAAAGCATCTTCCACCTTATTTTCCTTCCTCAAGTGGTAGTGTATCGTGCAATCATAATCCCTGAGTAGTTCAAGACATCTCCTTTGCCTCATGTTGAGTTCTTTTTGTGAGAAAATAAACTTCAAACCCTTTTTATCAGTATAAATATTACATTTTTCACCATAGAGATAATGTCTCCATATCATCAAATCAAAGATTACAACAGCTAACTAAAGATCATGAGTAGGATAGTTTTGCTCATGAATTTTCAACTGTCGTGACGCATAGGCAATAACTCTATCATTCTGCATAAGGACACAACCAAATCCTTTCTTTGATGCAACACTATAAATAACGAACCCATCATTCCCTGATGGTAGATTTATTATAGGAACATTGACTAATCTTATCTTCATTTCTTCAAAACATTCTTCACAATCTTTTTTCCAAATAAATTTAACCCCTTTACGTGTGAGCTTTGTTAATGGGTTATCCAATTGGGAAAAATTATGGACTAAATGCTGATAATAACCCTCTAAACTAATAAAACTTCATACCTTAGTTATACTTGTCGGTGCTGGCCATTCCTGAATTGTTCTTGTCGTAGAAGGATCAAAATAGATTCCATCTTTGGAGACAATGTGGCCAAGAAAAGAGTTCTCCTGAAACCAGAATTCACACTTGCTAAACTTCCCAGATAATTCATGTCTTCTAAGAGTCTTCAGGATAATGTGCAAGTGATTTTCATAGACTTTGTAGATTTTGGATTATAGCAAGATATCATCAATAAATACAACTACAAAATCATCAAGATATTACTTGAAAACGTTTTTCATTAAATCCATTAAAATAGAGGGTGAATTAGTCTACCCAAAAGGCATTACTGTAAACTCGTAATGCCCATACCTAGTTCAAAATTCTGTTTTCGGAATGTCTTCCTTCTTCAGACACAACTAATAGTATCCAGATCGAAGGTCAATATTTGAAAATTATTGAGCTCCATGAAGTTGGTCAAATAAATCATCAATGCTAGGTAGTGGATACTTGTTCTTTATTTTTATAGCATTGATCTCCTTATAGTCGATACATAACCTCATAGATCCATCTTTATTCATAACAAAAAAGGATAGGGGCTCCCCATGGAGAAACACAAGGGATAATAAATCCTTTATTACTCAATTCCTCCAGTTGTTTCTTTAGTTCCACTAATTCTACAGTGGTCATTTTATAAGGGGCTTCTATATGGGCCTTGTTCCAGGAATTAAATCAATGGAAACCTCAATTTCTTGTTCTGGAGGATGTCCAGGTAAATATTATGGAAACACATCATCATATTCTCTCATAATAGGGACATAATCTATTTGAACATTACTTTCCTTACCCACAGTTATTTCATTCTCTTCCACCCCAATAATTGAATTTAGTTGAGCTACTAGGGGTGGATCTAGGTAAGAATCAGGTGGTGATGATTCTGATCTAAAGATAAGGTGTTCTTTATCATCATCATCAAAAATTGTAACCCCCTTCTTCTTACAATAAATCTTCACATCATGGTCTGAAATCCAATCCATACTGAGGATTATATCTAACTCAATCATATGTATGACGATGATACCGGCAAATAAAGAAAATTTATGTGCTCTAATGGGGACTGATTCACAAAATATTGTTGCAATAATACTTCCCTTAAGAGTATTAACAGACAACTCCCTTGTTAAATCAAATCAGAAATATATAATTTTCTTAGAAAACTAGGAAGATATGAAACAATGCGATGATCTAGAAGGAAATAATGCATTTTCTAAACTTGAGGAAACCATTAAATTACCTTCCACCACGTCTTTTGAAGCTTCTACCTCAGCATTCGTGATATAATAAGCTTAACCTTTATCCCATGGCCTTCTCCGAGGTAACTTCCTTTGACACTTAGGATATTCATTTTCATAATATCCCATCTCCCTGGAGTTTTATCATTGAACATCGGTAACTTCTTTCTTTCCCTTGAAATCATGAGCTTTGTGACCTTTTTCACCACACTTTTAACAGACTCCCATTCCATTGAAGAAAGTACCGGGGTGTTTCTGCACACATTTATTGTAGGATGGATAATCAAATTTTCCCTTCTTCCCTTTATTTCCATTTCCATAGTGATCAGAAGATCTCTTCTTCTCTTGCTTTTCTTCAAAGCCAGAGGACTCAAAGAATTCCTTACTTATCATATTAACACATGATACTATTTCTTCATATGTTGAGAATACATGCGAGACTATTTCCCTTCTAAATGATGGATTAATACTGTGAAAGATATGATCCTTTTAAATATTTGGATTATACGTATTGTTGGACTACACATTCCTTCTACTGGGTCCCATTTCTATACCATGGCATAAACTAGGTCCGTATATGAATTGCAACGAATAATTCCAAACATGTAAAATACCTAACTTAAATTGAACGGTTCATGGATATAATCTATAATCATAAAGATGTTTTCATTGGGGAAGTATAAACTCATAAATCCTTCATTATTATTTATAAAGAAAATTAGAATTATAATAAGCATATCCTCGGGGAGTGTTATAACCAAGAGTGTACCAAGGCCAATTGTCGTGCACTAGTTCCCGTTCGAGTCTAGCTCAAAACGGGGTTTTTGGGTTTTACCCCTAGTTACATCTGTGCTAGAGCCGCCTCTACCTTCTTTTATCTAGATAGGGATGTATTTATCGGAAAACTTACAAAATCTCTACAATACCAAAATTCTAGGATGTTCTTCTATACTAATCATCAAATTCCATCTTAGGTCTATGTGCTCTGATCAGAGTTTATCTAAATCTAGTTTTCAAGGTTTGTACTAAACTTTCTATGATACCAATTGTAACGCCTCGACCCCAGTTACCCAGATTCAGTGCATTATTACATAACATTGGCATGATCACAAAAGATCATGTCTCGAAAGACCGATTAGTTTAGTAGCCTTGGAATCACTAGATACATTCATAAAGGTTATATTACATCATACATGGAACACTACAACAACATTGTCTCCATAGTTCACACTTATATCTCCTCATACTATCCCTGTAGGTAATTCATAAAATACTTTTTCACATCCTGGGAAAAATAAAACATAGAAAGGTGTGATCTGAGATGCCTAGTAAGGATAAGAATATAGAGGAAACATTATTAAATAAGCATAAATATTTAAGGCAATGTATAGGAAAACATCCTTTTAAACTTGATCTTCAGCATAATATGGAAGAAATAAAATGAAATAATTCCATTTACTAATTCACATTGATATTCTACTAGTCGAATAATCACATGCAATATCAATAACCACTTTCATAATGATGGAATGCATAATTCCAGACTATCATAACCACATAGTCAAGGCCTTGTGCCAAGGCTACAAATATGATTTTTTCAAGCCCGTTTTCTAAGACAGTATTTTTTTCTCATGAGACCTACTAATGCATCGAGGAGTTGTAGAGGGCTCCACCTGTCACTTACTAAGTCCAATTCATTCCTCATATGAATAGGTTTCAACATAACATAATCATTCGTATTAAAACTAACATACGAAATCTCAATAATTTCTCCATAAACCTTGAATGGCACAAAAATAACACATCCAAAGTCAAATATATCACAAAAACTTCAATACATTATGGAATTTTGGTATCATAATAAATCAACTTCAAATAAGATTAAAATCTATCAAAGGATGTTGCATAGATGAAATCAAAACTATTTGAGAGAAATATCTCATTTTTCTGAAATCATTTAAAAGTAAAATAATTATAAAATAAAACATTTACTTTGAAAATATTATTATAATATTTTATGTTAAGATTTAATGATTATATAATGGCAGAAAATAGCCACACACGCCGTATAAGTTAAAAAATACATTCTTACCTTAATTCTGTCTAAAGGGTTAAAAAGGACCTTGTTTGGAAAATGATGGAAATATTCCTTTATAAAGATCTTATAAAAAGTAAAAAAGGGTATAAATAAATTTATCCCATAGTCTGTAAAAAAGTAATACTTTTTTGAAATACATTTTTAAGAGACATGGATTGGATGATAAAGAGGTCCCAGTAGATAATTACGTATAAACGACCTCAGATAATGAAGAGATTATGAAATAAACCTTCACCTTGTACTTTTCATTTGTTGAGGGTAGGTTAAACTCATGTATAATGGTGAAATAATTTATATTAAATTATACAAGAATCATATACATTAATATGATATCATATAGATCTTTTAACATTTCTTTGTTAATAATATCTTAGTATTATCGTCGTTTCGGGTGTTAACTTTCTCGTTTTCTTTTATATGTTTTGTTACATAAGTCATGTTTTTATGGATAGGTTGTATCTTATTCATATAAATAATGATATCAAGTCCTTAAAAATTATTTTTAATCATTAAAAGAGAATTACACTTGCATGGATACGATGGGGAATGAATCTCATCGCGTTCGTGGAGACAGTAGTCAGTACGTACACACGAGCGACAATATCATTTTTTGATATAAAAATAGTTTATAATTGGATGTTAGATCATATATACCGAATAATTATCATGTTATATTAATTATTTACATCAATTACACATCATTATCATACCCATCCAAATAATAATGTTTTGAATAACAATTACACCACGATGTGGAGATGGTAAGCCGTACGTACGTATGTATGGTGACATGTCATTAAAAAGATGGATAGAATACTGAATATGGTTGTACCATATTTATAATAACATAAAAATATATAAAATATTCTAGAGTTATTAATTTAAAATTGAAATAACAATAAACGAAGAAGTTGGAGAAGAAAAGAACTTGAAAGAGGGCGGTGAAAACATTACCTCTTCTTCGGGTTCTTCATTTTTATTTGATCAAAAGGGCTCCATAGGATGACTTTATGATCAAACTAAGGCCTCTAGGTTGATGTGAAGGAAGTTGAGAGAATATTTGGGCAGGGGTTTCTAAGCCAAAAGGCTTTGACGGTGTGAATTAGAGAGAAGGGGGAGTTCCCTTTTATAAGAGGGGTTAGGGGCACCTTAGGAAAAGCTAGAAATCTTATTTTATAATAAATTCATATTCTATTTATAATGGCTCCAAAGTGGATTATTTATAGGTTTAGGTGGGTATAGGTTAAAAAACACTCAAAAAATAGGTTTTAGACAGGTTTGGGTCACTATATTAACTTTATTTCTTTGATTTAACTCTTAGTTAAATAGTTTTACATTTACCATGTCTTCTTGTATTCTTACACTATATGGTCATGAAACATACTCTAAACATTCAATAGAACCTCAAGTGTCTAATTAATGACATATATAATATTATTTAAGCCCATTTTCCGAACCATACATTTTTAAGAATATTATATCAATAAATAATATAGAATTTGTTTTAAATATTAATTTATGTCAATTTTGACACTATTTGGTATTTTGTTTTTGTAAAAGTCATCACAACTTGATAAAATCGGACAAAATACATTGAATCATCCCTATTATGTAATATTAACCAAGGAAATTCATTTATTTCATAAAAACTTTGAAATAATATTTATTTTAATTTTTATTATACCATTTATTTGATTCATTCATAAATAAGGTAATTACTGTATCATCATTGTGTAATAAATAAATTTATATATTTAAGGAATAAAATTATAAATAAAAAACCATTATGTAGGAAATATTTTTAGATTTATAATAAATATTTATAATCCAATTTATCTTATGTATTACCCTATATTAAAAATGTTTTTGTCATTAAACTTTGATTTTAACTCTTTTAACTCTTCTTTGAATTAAATAATAATAAATGTCCTAATCTAATCCAAGTGGATCTAAATGATAATATTTTATTTTTAAGGTATTTATTTGTCAAGATACACTTGTTTAATAGAATTAGGACATGTGTTAGGGTAATATTAATATCATTTTTACCCTTAATTACCCTATTTTCTTTTAACCGTGGTAAATAAAAGTAAAAAGTTACTATTCACCAAATATTATTTTTATCTTATTGAACCTCATTTTACTTCATGATATTAATCGTGTATCTCGGATTTTTGAAATTTCACTCACAAAAGTGTTAAAATTATGTTTTATGTGAATTTCCAAATTCTTCTTGGAGGTGGTTAATGACGGTGTAAAGTTCCATAAAATGTTTATATATCTCAAATTATTCTAAACTAACTACAATGAATTACATTGAACTTATATAGGTATTATGTATCTATTTTGACCTTAATTAAATTTATATAAAATAAATAATTATTTAAATAAAAATTCAGTTTTTAACTATAACTCAATGTTTTTCACTATTCATCAAAAAATGATTGTTTCCGAAAAATACCAAAAACTCACCCTAAGCTAATTTCAATATTCCGAATCCAAAAATGAATTCCATTTTGATATATAATAATTATAAAATTTCAAAAAGTGGGTATTACTTTTAATAACGGCTTGTTTGATTGGTTGTGGTGTCTGTTAGAACTCGAAGTTGCGTACAACACACGCTACTGTATTATTCAAACAGAAGCGTACCATGGAAGCTTGGGGCGTTACAATAGAGATGGAAGAGAAAAACTCATATAATAAATTAAATAAAAATTTATTGTTTATTTTTAGTCTTTATCATATTATTTTTTACCTTAATTACCTGATTTCCCCTTAACGATGTGAATAATATTTACTAGGGTTACCATTCATATTGATAAAAATAAAAGGGTCCTATTTACGTAATATGGAAATAATAATTCCAAATTATCAATCCATATTTAAATGATTAATTTATATAAGTTTCATAAATTAATTTAATATTAAAACACATAATGTAATTAAAAACAATTTTTAGAAAAACATTTTTCATATCAATGAAATGAACTTATACCAGAAATCAAGAATAAAGATGATTCATTTGTTATTAATTATATTAATTATAAGTAAAGGGAGATTATATTAATTATACACAAAATTATATTCATAATGATACTTTTTAATGAAATGTAATGATAATTTACTTAAATCGTAATTTTTATCTATTCACTGAAAAATCTATCTTTTAGGAAAAATCTAAAAAAATAACCGTAAGAAAATTATTATTTGATGATTTTTAAAAATATATTTTTTAAAAAATATAATTTCCAAAATTGGTTTAAATTAATTATATTATACAACCTAAAAGCAATAAAAATAATTTCTCCGGATAACATATTTTGAGTCACAAAATAACTTTATTGAAAATTCGGAACTTATTTATTATGCATGAATTAGTAAATTTGGAATATAAAAAACCTTGAAACATATTTTTTAAAATATATATATATATATTCATATTTATAATTGAAAAATTAACACCTAGTTTATAATGGTAACATTAAAATATTAATATTTCTATGTTTGTTTAAGTTGAGTGTTGCATGTTTTATACATTATCAAACATAGTGTTATTTTTAAAATATTAGGATATTACAACACATACCATGTATTATAAGGAAAAATAACTCTTTATTATCAAGGTAAGTGATTATCTATGAAAGACCTCCAATAATGGTGCATGTATTCAATAATTTTCTATTAAACCATATACCCAGGAAAGTACAGACTCTAGTGATACCATACACGATAACACGACACATGCTAATTTAAGTCATATACCCCCAATTAAAAGGCACATGAACCTAATAAAACAATCATTAATCCCAATATTATAAATCATATCATCGTATGAAGCATAAATAATGATTATGTGACAACCGGGTCCCAGTGATAGCACAGACACCCCGCCTTAACAAGACCGTCGGGTCATGGCCTACCAGGTACCACCAGTTGCCCCCAAAGACACGTGGGGCCCACCCCAGGGTCCACCCACATGCCTGAACGGGTTATCTGACTAATGATTTTCCCCACAGGCCAACACATGTCCTTTCCAGTGTGCTTTTTCCTCACTCACACACACCCTGGAAAACTTCCCAAAAGGTTACCCATCCTGATCACTACTACAGGTCAAGCACGCTTAACTATGGCGTTCTAATCAGACAGGCTCCCGAAAAGGAAGGTGCACCTTGTTGACATGAGTCATATCATTTAGTCATTTAACCCTTTATCATTTGGGGGTGTTACAATCACCCCCCCCCCCCCCCCCTTTAGAGAACAACGTCCTCGTTGTGGGCCCTACATCTCAACCCAGGCAGTGCACTGCGCACTTAAGGATGGGTTCCTCCTCTGATACCAATTGTGACAACTGGGTCCTAGTGATAGCACAGCTACCCCGCCTTAATATGGCCGTCGGGTCCTGGCCCACCAGGTACCACCAGTTGCCCCACAGAGACATGGGCCCCACCCTAGGGTCTACCCACGTGCCTAAATGGGTCATCTGACTAATGACTTCCCCACAGGACAACACATGTCCTTTTCTATGTGCTTTGTCCTCACTCACACACACCCTGGGAAACTTCCCAGAGGGTCACCCATCCTGATCACTACTCCAGACCAAGCACGCTTAACTGTGGAGTTATAATCATACAGGCTCCCGAAAAAGAAGGTTCACCTTGTTGACATGAGTCATGTCATTTAGTGGTACCTGGTAGGCCAGGACCTGACGGCCATGTTAAGGTGGGGTGGTTGTGCTGTCACCGGGACCCAGTTGTCACAATTGGTATCAGAGGAGTCCGTTCTACCGCAGAACTTATAACTATGATATTTTCTTTCTGTGAAACAATAGTGTTAAGGGTACCAAGTGTGGTATTTAGTTCAGGGAGTCCAGTGTTGGTGCGGGCGGCCGACGTATCCATACACCAGGTCCCAGATAACTAATTTTCGACATTGTGCATGAAAACACTGATTGTGTGTGTGTTTCCAGAAGTTTATTTAAATGTCATCTCAAACCAGGTCATCTCACCAGGTATAATCATTTGACCATGTCACATTGTTTCTTTCAGGATGCCTTTTCACGGATGACCAGCTAGAGCCCAGAGGGATGTGCGTACTGACAACCTGTCAAACGACGAGGCTTCGATAAATGGATCTCTTGCAGTTGAGGCACCAACGGTACTACCATACATTGGGCCACCGATGCCACCAGCCCCAGTAGTAGGCGATGCATGCCACTTGAACACACTGCACGCCACTTGAACACGCTGCACGAGTTCCAGCGCCAGAGGCCACCCAGGTTCCGGGGAGAGATGGACCCGCAGGCGGCCGAGGATTGGATGGAGGCTGTGGTTAGAGTGTTCAGGCTAGAGGGGACGCCTGTAGACTTCATGGTGATCTTTGCTTCCAGCCTCCTCCAGGTATCAGCAGGAAGGTGGTGGAGCCTCTTGTTCCAGTTTTGCGACAGGATGACCTTCACATGGGAAGACTTCGAGACCTTCTTCAGGGTGGATTTTGTGCCAGTAGCTCTGCACCCAGAGCATGTACCGGAGCTGTTGCCTTTGCCGCAGGATTTTCGATCAGTAGCCAAGTCATCTGTGGGCAGTAGAGAGATGATGCAGAGGTCCAAGAGGGCCAGAGCCAGCCGTACGAGGAGCAGGAAGTGTTATGAATGCAGCGGAAAGGGTCACCTGGCATGTGACTGTCCGACTCCTCGTAGAGTTGATCCGCAGGCTTTGGAGGAGCCACCGAGGCAGAAGCAGCGGCGGGTGCTTGAGCAATAGCTGAGCAGTGGACAAGGCAGTAGAGCTCCGAGAGTAGGTGGACAGGAGCAGAACTAGTGGATATGTCCCTTGTACTTCTAGTTCCATGTTGCTATTTTATTCGTGTCTTTGTACTATGAGATGCAATAATAAAAAGTCACTTATCTTTGTTTTCTTTCTTGTCCATTTCTTTGGTTGATGCTGAGTGGTCCTGGATAAGATTGATGACTTGACCCTTACTTTCGAGATTTCTACTGGAGGAGACCTAGTGACCTCACAGTGATGCCGACAGTTTGACTCAACCCTTGGAGGCAAGAGTGAAAGTTGGATCTCTTGGTAGTTACGTCGAGGCCTTAGGACGTCATCCATGGCATGAATGCATCATTCATTTCTGGATTTATTGTATTAGGAAATGGGTTTGGTTCATCCAGGGGATGAGACTGAGTTTCTCTTTTCAGCAAAAGAGAAATTTTACCAGCTCTTTCAGATCGTAGGCAAAGAAGGTGCAGATCATCCAGGAGCAGATGAAGACTGCACATTGGAGTAAGAAACAGGAAACTGGCACCAATATTAGAGACTCGAGCATGTTAAATATTTCAAGAAGTGGAAGCTTTAAGGAGATATGAGTCTGCGAAGCAGCAGACGTGGAGGCAGATCTAGGGGAGCAGCATGAGGTGGTGTATGTTTTAACATGCTACAATCACCTGCCTTAGTTGTCCCCGCCAGGCTCAGCGAGCTGGAGGGAAGGGGAAGAGGGTAGCTGTATAAGGTCAGGGAGAGTCACCCGATGGCTCTAAGAATGATTCGAGGGACAGTCTGTGTCCACTACTAGATGCCGTAGTGATATACGTTGATACGAATCATTCCTTCCTTCCATGAATCTTTTCCCAGACCTAGAGTTTCCAGTAATCTGTAGACTTGAACTTCATGTCTGGAGATACCTTGGTAGAAGATTCGATAATCACACCTACACCGATAATGTGGTCAGACCCTCAAGGCGATAGTTTCAGTTGGAATCTCTTGGTGGCAGCGTCGAGGCCTTACAACGTTGGTTTGATTATGGACTGGGCAATCACAGTTCATACACAAATTGACGGTATTACGCAAAAAGGTTGTGGTTTAACTACGATGTCGGGATGGGTTTTCCTTGGTCGGTGAAAAGGAAACCCCAGGCAGCACAGGAGGGCGCGACCGATCACTCTTGAGTCGTTCAACCTTACCCTCGTGGCAGCAGTCATTTTGAGTTCCAGTTCTAACAGGAATTGGAGACCTCTAGAGTTCGAGGATGAATATCACATCCTTATACGGGTCTCACCTCGATGAGGTTTACGGAGATGCGGCCAAGGCGGAAAGTTATCTCCGACGTTTAGCGGACCTTCTTAGTTCCTCAGCTGGGTAGGTCAATTGGTTTACCGCTTGACCCATCCACCTCAGTTCTACCAGGTGCACGACGACTTCCACGTATCTCAACTGAGGAGATACGTGTGTGATCCTTCACATATCATCGACTATGGGGAGCTGTACGATGGTGATGGGGTGTCTTTCACGGAGGTTCCAGTGGGGATCAAGGATCGACAGGATCGTGTCCTATGAGGACGGTCGATTCCTCGGGAGTGCTTTCACTAGTAGTACGGTAACCTCCAGGTAAGCACATGGAAGCGGAAGGCTCAGATGCATGCTCAGTACCGCTTTTATAACCCTAGTTTGTGTTAAAGCATTATGAGGACGTAAAGCCCTGAGGTGGGAGTAATGTAAATAACCGTAAAATTCAAGGGAATTTTTAGTTAATTTTTTTGGGATTTTACAAGAATGAAGTTTCTGACGGCGCCTGATTCCGAGGCCCGATGTGCCCGGAATTAATTTCTAACGTTTAGCTCGGGTACGTTCAGTGAACAAATGAGCGGGTTTTTCTAACTTTTGAACCAGTGCTCGGAATCGAATTCCGAGGGCACCGATGAACTCGCAGCGTCGGTAATTGCTTAAGAATACCCCTTTCTGGAGTTGTGTTTTCTCGGGATGAGTTGTTTAAATAAAGTGAGGGATAATAATATAATTGTTTTACAATTATATTTTTATTTTCTTGTTAAGTGGATTAAGTGTTCTGTCACAACACTTTTCCTCTCTCTTATTTGGTTATAACCTATGTAAGGGAGTTAGGGGTGGGACCCACTTGTTGATAACTACCTTTGATAGGATTAAGGTGGGGTGGGGCCCATATGAGCCCAACCCCTCACCTTACCCTAACATCATAACTTTTCCCCTCTTAAATTTTGTAACTCTCAAAAAGAAACCCCCCCCCTTTTTAAATAAAGTCAAATCCTTAATTTTGTAGGTTTTTCAAGTAATTAATTCTTGGATTAGTTTGAATTTTATATGAATTCCTTTGGATTCTGTGTTTATTAAATAAGGCTAAGTCTTATTTCGTGGGAGAATAGTTGATGGTGCGAAAGGATTTGAAGAGAAAGCTCTAAGCTTTGAAGAACTTCTTCCTTCTTGAAGAACGCGAAAAATGCAACTCTCCGACAAAGAACGCTGACACCAAAGAGCGGCATCGTACCCCTTCCTTCCTTCTCCGCGACAAGAGGGGATACGTCTCATCTTGAGTACTCTTGGGAGACGTCGGGCCTTCCAAGACCTTCAACGAAGAATGCTTCCCAGTCTCCCTCAATGGAGGAGACACCGCCGTCGGAAAATCGCAAATGATGACGTCACCTTCCGATGTCAACGAACGATGCTACCTCTTCGCAGATCAGTCGAGGGATCACGTCATGAGGTATGGGTTTTATGCGTTTCTATTTCTTTATTACTACCATTGGTTTCTTCCTTTAAAATTGAACCGCCTTTTATCATAACAACGGGAGGAGGTCGGACTGCATGAACATGGCCGACACTCCTCCCCTTTTTGGTTGTTGATATTGATGCGGCACGAGCAAGGCAACGCGGTGCTGAAGCACCACGCGGAAATTGTTAAAGGAAGGGCGGAGATGTGCGGGGCCATCGCACCATGCCGTTTGAAACAAACAAATCCGCGGCGCCGTCGCACCGTGCCGTAGAAGATGAACAAAGGACGCGGCACCGTTGCGTCGTGCCGGAGGACCTCAGAAGCACCGCAGCCGGAGTAGGGCCGCGGCCAGTTCCGGGCCGCGGCGATCTAGGGGAACCGGCGGCCGGTACCGGGCCACTGGCGTCGAAGCAAGGGGACCGGCCTTGCCGGTCCCGTGGCTGCAAAAGCCGGCCAGCCGAAGCGGGTCGGCCGGGACGTGGAAGAACTGGGGGTCCGAGACCCCAGGCTGGCCAGACGTCAGCGGCCCCATTAAGGGGTCGCGGTTTCCTCATACAGGGGCAGCGCGCCCCCCTCCAGCAGCGCTCGGCCATAACGGCCGAGCCGGTCGCCTGGCCACCCGGCCATCGTCAGCGCGCCGGGCCGACCTGTAGGGCCGGGCCAAGCCGCACAGGCTGGGCCGGGCCGCGCCCAAGCGTGCCGGACCCAAACCCAGTTCGGGTCGACCTGGTTCGGACCGACTCTAGGGGTATCGGGTCGGGTCAGACCGGGCCCGAACCCCTAATTATCGAACCATTTTCGGTCTGTTGCCCATAACTTGAGCTACGGGCCTCCGATCGACGCACCATCCATTGCGATGCGATCCATTGATCGAGATGGTCGTTTCGGTATTTTACACTCAAGGTTTCAGAGAACTTTGGGTTCGGCCGGGTTGGTTCGGATACGAAACCAACCGGGCCCTTAGAGCGGAAACACTTATATCATTAGCTCTGGATGTCCAATTGACGTTCCCTCAACTTTTTTGAATTCATCTTGATGATAGGGAACATTTGGCTTACTCCGCTCGTGGTTTGGACGCCGTCAGAGTGTGGATGGGTTGGTTCTCTCACGAAACCAACCAGGCCCCTAGAACGAAAAAGCCAATAACTCACAGACAGGGCGTCTGATTGACGCACCATCTATCTTGTTGAATTCCTCTTGATGAGACGAAACATTTGGAATACTTCTCCTAAGGTTTGGATGCAGTTGGATAGTGGCCGGGTTGGGTTGCACACGAATCCAATCGGGCCCCTGGAACGAAAAGGCTAGTAACTTTCAGACTGGACGTCTGTTTGACAAACCGTCAACGGCGTTGGTGATCAAATTTAGAAACGGTCCCTATGAGCATACCCTATGAGAGCTCGGGGTATAGTTGAGATACGGACGGGTTGGTTCACACACAAAACTAACCGGGCCCTAGGACAAAAAGGCTAGTAACTCACAGACCGAGCATCTGATTGACGCACCGTCTATTGTGTTGAGACCCCTATGATGAGGCGGTACATTGAGATACTTCTTCATGAGACGTTGAGATACGTGGAGTATCAAAATGTAGCTTGTGGAGAGGACCCTCCCAGAGACGAGCGTGCGTAGTATGGAGACCGTGTAGCCGGCTGAGACCTGACGACTGCTTGACCAACTCGACTTGGAGTGAGTCGACTAGCCCAGTGGATGGAGCACTACTTTGTTTGGGTGCAGACCCATGGCAGACGGAGCACTACCTGTGTGACAGTGCAAACCCGCGGTACTCATCCGTAGAGTACCTCTATAGGCTACTAGGGGGTGTGCACTACTGTGTTTGGGTGGCATACCCTGGAGGGAAGCACTGCTGTGTTTGGGTGGCTGACCCGCGGTACTCGACAGGAGGAGTACCTCAGCAGTCTTAGGTTAGTGAGCAGTACCTCGGAGTCGTGGCAGGACCATTGTACACTCCATAGACGGGGCTCTTTAGCAGTTACAGTTTTGATAATAAAAATCCTAGTTTGAGCTGAGTCTATGACCTTTGTGTTTACCTCTTGATTGAGATAGGTCACTTGATAACTTAGGTATATGTATGGAAATATACCTGGGTAGTGGTTATCTGTTTATTTCATGACATTTGTGTTTACCTCTTGATTGAGATGGGTCACTTGATAACTTAGGTATTTGTAGGGAATATACCTGGGTAGTGGTTATCTGTTGATTTCATAATCTTTGTGTTTCCTCGTGATTGAGATGGGTTATTTGATAACTTAGGTATATGTCTGGTCATATACCTAAGTAGAGGTTATTTGTTGAGATCTTCTTTGTGGTTATCCTTGTTGGTTTTAGTGAGACCTTGAGGGTCTCAGGGTCCCTACTGAGTATCATTATACTCACCCCTGCACGGGCTATGACCGCACCTCGTTGTGTTGGTTGCAGACGACAGGCATTGCTGATGGAGGCCAAGTGATCGAGGACTGGACGGTACCCGGAGGTGGACAACACAACGAGTCAGTACCCGGAGGTGGACCACACGACGAGACGACACACGGAGGAGGTTGACGGGCAAGAGTGTTATATGTACCTACCCTTCATGTAGGATCCGTGGTGGACGATCCAGGAGTTGCACCATCTATACCTACCCTTCATGTAGGATCTGAGGAGGACGACCCAGGAGCCGCTTCCGTTCTTCCAGTTGTTGTCTTTTTCTGTTGTACTTTGTTTAGTTGCAGTTGTACTTTCAGTTGGGTTTGTATTCTAGCCCATTTACCTTTCAACACTTCTCTTTGTTCTTAGTGTTTTACTTCCGCTTGTACTCTGTTGTGTTTTGTTTACTTTTATAAAGGCAATGCCTTCCCAGATATCGGGATTTACGCCTTTGGTGCTAGTCACCAGCCCCTGGCCTATGGAAGGAGGGCTTGGGGTAGTCACGACAGGGGCCCCGAGGATGGGTCGTGATAGATTATATGTCCATATATCTCAAGAAATATCTCCTGTCCAAACTCAAATATGATCACATAATGATCATGTGTCATTTATTTACAAATCATCTAATCATTCAAACCATATAGAAGGAATCTTCATGCATGGGAACATGCATATATCTTGGTATACCAACATATATCACATCACATCCTATGTATAAATAAAAAATACACCCCACTCCATTACTAGTACTCATCTCTACAAAATCTTTACTTGAAACTCATCATCACAAGTCTCTTATATTGAGTATATAGACAGAATTCAATATATGTAACATACAATAATTTAAATCATATGATTTGGTCTTAAATAACTTAAAGAAACTCATGTTTCATTAGCCTTCCAAATACTCACATTAATATCAGGTAACCATGTACCCAAAATATCCTTTCTAGGGTAAAATTCATCTTTAAAACCTTATACATCTTGCTAATATTTCTCTCAAATTCTATGTATTACTAAAATCATTATCAAACTAGCCTAGTTTATAAGAAAAACCTAAATATGTTTTTAGAAAATTACTTAATAATTATTGTTAACACTATAAAAACCTAATCATATTTTTATTTTGGAAACTTGTTTATCATATTTAAATAGTCATCCAAGTTCCATGTAATCTAATGTGCTAAAGATGATATATGAAATTACACTTCATGGTTGTATCATCCCAACCTAACCTTCTATCTCTCAACCACACTTCAGCCATATCAAAGTACAATTAGTGTGTAGGACTGTCACGAACCAAATCTGGTCGCCGCCAAAATCGACACCAAACCAAGCCCGTGACAAGGCCCGAAGGGCGTTCCCGATCCCAACGGGCTGGCACAAGTGCCCGGGTATCATATAATGATAATTGGGAATGATTTACCCGATTCTATAAACATTAAACAACAAAAAAACTCAATAAAACAAATCTGGATTTTTCAACTAAAACCATCTTTTACAAAATTTCAGAACTGAATTACATAAGTTAAAACTACATTTAAAGACCATTACAAAGGTAAAAAAACAAATAAGGACAGCCCAAGAACCCTCATGGCATGGGGCAACTCCCTCAAGCCACCTCCACGACACTCCATCACGATGGACCGCTAAAAACCCAAACCAAAGGCATAAAACCCGTACCCAAACATGTGACATAAAATAAGCAAGTCTACTTACACCCAAAGGTGTAAGTAGGGTGTGAGCGAAAGCCCAGTAGGATACCACCTCTATGAGATTCCATGTGATAAACATTTCATGACAAAAAGCATTGCATGTTTTGTAAATAATAAATGCTAGTTACAATTTTCTAAAGGATGAAATAATAAATGAAAACAGTTTTCATGTGAGATAATTTTAAAGGAAAAACAATTTTAAAATAAATGACAAAGCTACTGAATTTTCCAGCCAACAATACCGTATACCGACGGTAAGTACAAAGGATCTAAAGAGCACAAGTAATAAGAAATAACCCCTAGTCACTAGCTAGCTTTGGGTCCCAGGTACCTCGTATCTCGGTGAGAGTAACCACAAAAAAATATTCATTCTCATGCACGAGCCACTAGTAGGGATCATACCCATAACCTAGTGGTCCCCAATCATCATCATCATTGTTTAGTTAGAGTTTTAAGCGTCAATCTTGCTAAGTGAAACTGAGGCCAAACCCCACGGATTCACTAGCATACTAGTACACGTCCACCCACCTAGATACCCGGGTTTTCCCTTTGTGCTCAAACAAGTTCAACAATCCAAGAAGTATAGTTTTCACATGCAAATATCAATTCCACATCACACATTAACCAAACAGCCCCATGTACATCACACAAGTCACAAATTCCACTATTCATTCAAATGCATTTTGAAATCAATCTCACACCAAAATTCCCTACAACACTTTTCACATTTCTTTAACACTTACACAAATCCTTTAAATGATTTTATAAAACCATTACAAGATATTCAACTCAAAAAAACAGCCCACACACATGTCACATAATACCCTTCTCACCTTCACAATTCATTTTATCAATAAACTCACACGAAACACCCCACACCTGTGTTTCGCACACAAAACACAATTTAGTAAAACATTTCGGCAATTTATAAAACATTCTAAAAATGTTTGACATCTCAAATCACCACTTTACCATTCAAAAACCCACATTAGGTGAACACACTCACCCAAACAGTACATATAAACCCTTTCCCAACTTTGTTTAACAAAATAAAAAATTTGCAATTTTTATAAAACAAACCCAAGAGGTATAACCATTGTTTTCACTCTAAACCCATTTCAAACCCCTCATTCAAAACCAAAATCATAACAATAACAATCCAAAACAGAATTTTCAGCCCTAAAACAATTATTAAAGCACCCCCAAATGTTATAAAAATACATCAAATAATACCACAAAGATACACATGAAAAACACACGTTTTCATAAATCTCCTTCAAAAAGTAAAACACAGTTTTACAACTTAATCTCATTCAAAAAAACTCTTTTCAAGGCCCACATGATAATAAGGGATTAAAAAAAATAATTGGAAGCCCCTTTCAAGACTAATAAATCACTTTCATATGTTATAAACTAAATCCAAACATTACCCCAAGAGTCACACATGAAAAGTACCCAATTTCAAGCTAAAACACAACTAAAAATTAAATGTTTAACCAAATTTATCAAAAACAGTTTTCAAACCACACAAGACAGATTATAAACATACTAAATTAATAAAACAAGAAAGCTAACTCATCATAAAATGGTTACACATGGAATCACCTACCTTTTGAGTCGAAACCCTCAAAATTTGGTGCGAAACCTTAAGCGCACCACCGCCGCACCACAAGGAATATAAATCCAGACCTAGACCACCAAAAATTGACCCAAAAGATACCAAATCAGACCTTAGGATCGAACCCTAACTTCTGGACATTTTAGAATATAATGAAAGAGGGAGGAACCCCTAAGGAGAATGAAAAATTGAAGAGAGAAACACTTACTCAAAACAATCATGAATAAAACGACCCAAAATCCACCAGATTCTGAATCTGAAAACATCCAACCATTCAAGGGATGTTCTAACAAGGATTATGAGACCATGTAGGAATTTGAATGGGGAAAACAGAGTGAGAATTGAAGGATTTATGAAGGAAACAAATTACCTTTATTAATCTGCCCGAAATGTGAGTGCTTCAGAGGATTCGACCTAAACCGCGATGAAACGGAACTTCAAAGAGGGTGGGAGGATATGGGACGCGCGGCTGGGTTCAAGGGGAGTGTTTGGGGCTTGGAATCACCGAAAACGCCTTAATATTGTATATGTTATTAATTAAACAAAATTTATTTTTAAAACTGGAATTGGGCTTTCGGGCAGGCCCAATCCCTTAAATAAAAACCCATATACAACTTGTTTATGGTTTTATAAAGGCTCCAAACTACAATGGTGGTGTTTCTATATCAGGGTAGACCATTTAGGAACTTGAATGGGTGAAAAATATTAAAAATTGAAAAAGTTATAAAAGAAACAAAATTTATTTTTAAATCTGGAATTGGGCTCACGGTTTGGCCCAATTCATGAAAACTCACCCATTCCACCATAAAAGCTTGACAAACCCCAAAAACAAATCATAAATGAAAAATAAATGAAATTTAACTTTAAAATAAGTCATGTATGTGACAATTCTCCCCACCATGAAAACTTTCCGTCCCCGGAAAGTGACCACAAGGCCAGATACCAAAACCATGCACAACTGATAAACTAAGATGTAATTCTTTGCCAAGATTTGCCCCCAAGGGTCAAAACACCTCCAGTGATCAATTAAGGAATGATTAATCTCACAACCCAAACTTACACCACATTACTGAAATGATCAATCACATTCATACATTATCCCAAAATGAAACTCCTCGAACGCTATCCGAACAAGACTCAAGCAATTCACCCAAACGAACAACAACTTCAAACAAGGTTACACATACCTTGCTACAACTAAACCATTGGGCACTCTCCAATCTCAATGGTTACCCAAAGAAGATTTAGGTAGCTTGATAGATCTGAATGAGACTACCTACCAACAATCCTTGACCTTGGATAAGACTAAGTTATTGGTACGGGGAAAAAAAATAGGCTCCCCACCATAAGAACCAACAATCTTAATCGACCAGCATGGGCCGGTACAGAAAGACCCCAAAATATAAAGTGTTGGGACGACCACATGGTGAGTCTTCACGGTTTGGGAAACCATGAACCAACAGTGGAGATTCTTCTATCTACATGGTTTTTTTTTGTTCATGGTTAGAACTAACCATGTGAAAACCGCGTGCTCAACTTTTCAAGCCAAATTTCCAACCATTCTTCAAAGACTCAATGGAAACCAAATGGGGAGGGAATAACATTGTGTGATGACATGGGTACAAAACCCTCCACCTATTTCCACAGAACGGGAACAACAGAAGAAATATGATGACACCATAGGTTTAAACTCTTCCTATCTTTCATACTGAGGATAGGACTTTGTACAAGGGTTTAAATGACACTGGGGTTTCCCCTGACTACGCGCCAGCTTCTCTCCGGGACCTATGGCTGGAGCTCAAAATATTGAAGCATCTTCGGCCACGCAGTTTGGCTGTTGAAACCCCTATGTGGAACTTCTTCTTTCGGTGCCACAAACAACTACACCGCATACCCTGATGGGTTCATAAAGACATAACACACTCCATAACTCACTTTACCAAAACCAGACATTTCACTGAAACAAGGGATCAGAATAAGCACACACATCACACCTTTTTTTCTTTGGCTGAGAAACAACAGAAGGGCAGTACACGTATAAACATTGTCCTCTAAGGTAAAGGATTTGATGTTTTTCCCAAGGGATACATACTCCCAACATAACATAGAACCTAAGAGGATAGTGTGACCTTGACCTTTATAGTCAAAAGAGCACACAACATCACAATGCATCACCGAACATGACCCTTGTGATTGATAGAAACAATACATGGAACATGACCATATTCCAAGTCCCTAAACAACAGACAAGTCCAAAAAGTGGACACAATATCCTATCAGGACCAAAATCTCAAAATTGGTGGTTTAATAATAACTCTTGCTTCAAGGAAACTATGAAGAACCCAGAGGCCCTCTTAGATACCATCATGACACTCATCCACACTAACAACCAAAGAACACTTCCACCATCGATGAATCAAGAAACTTAAGAAACCAAGGCCTATTTCAACCTTCCACAAGAACTATCCCACTACAAGAGGATCTACAAATCAACTAAATGAATGGTTGTAGACTCAATAAACAATGATCTATAAAATATTCCTTATATTGATCAACTGGAGGATTTTCCAATGGAGAAACAATACGGGTTGCACTTCAGTTCTGCACTAACCCTAAATGGGGGCATACCTTATCCAATGGGAGAACCCAAGGAACCAACCAAGATGGTTCATTGGTCAAAATATACCACAAACCAGATCCAAACACATGAAGGGAACCATCATAAAGGCGCCCCAAAACATTTTTCAAAAGAGACCACTAATTGTCCCTATAACACAACTTACTGACCAAACCCAAACCCAAAACACAGTTCAAACAGGAGGGGTTCTTGGACTCAAAACATCCCACAACATCAACATTTTCCAAAAACACATAATATAAACCATTCCATACAATTCATCAAGTCTTCATGTTTCTCTTTAAAAACAGTTCTTTAAAAACAAATGGTTCAGCGGTTAGCACATCCACCAATGGTACCCCATGGGCCTTACACATGCATGTTTCTGTGCCACACTGGGCACCCTCCTCGTATCCATCTCGACACTCATCCAGTCATTTCATCAACCATCCATCATCCCATATAACCCCATGCACGTGGTTGCTCACGAAAATACCAAAGGTTAAAACAAAAATTTGTTCCACTTTTCAAAACCAAAACGGTCAACCAACACATCCTTTTTCCTCAAAACCGCTAACCATGAGATCAAAATCCCAACTCACATCTTAAAAAAATTTCAGAAAGTCACAACCATTTAGAAAATAACTCACTTTCAAGATATTCACGTCAATTTCAAAACATCTCATCCCATTAAAGCACACTCTGATTGTTTAGAAAACTCTATTGGAAACACTTTTCAAAACCAACTTCAATATAGTTCCCGCTTTCAAAGAGGTGTGAGCACACCATTTTATATTTCAAAACAATTCTGAAAATTCAGTTCTGCCATTTCATAAACCCAACCATTCCCTCTTTATTTGAAAATCATTTCATAAAAACTTTACGCTTCTTAAAACCAAGTCACCTTAAAACCAAAATGCCAAGATTTCAAAACTAAAGAACACCAGACAATGCAAGAGGAAACTAGTTTCAGTGGGTGAATTGGAAATATGGTTGGCGGCCATATTCCAATCACTTCACTATCACAGAGAGTGTTCTAGGGAATATCCCCGGCTCCACACGGCTTGCCAGACCCTGCGAGCTCATTGAGACCATTAACCCAACTCTCTTTTCATTTCCCCTAATCATCATCAAACCAAGAAAACCCAAAGACATAGACAAATCCCAACTTCCCCTGGCGACTTGAATCCTGAAATGAGGTGTGGTGATCAAGCACACTACCCATAACTAGAATTCCATGTCCCAACAATCATAAATCTAGTCTATGTTGACTATTTCCCAAATAACATGACTCAAATGGAGCGAACCTCCTTTGATACCATTTTGTCACGAACCAAATCTGGTCGCCGCCAAAATCGACACCAAACCAAGCCCGTGACAAGGCCCGAAGGGAGTTCCCGATCCCAACGGGCTGGCACAAGTGCCCGGGTATCATATAATGATAATTGGGAATGATTTACCCGATTCTATAAACATTAAACAACAAAAAAACTCAATAAAACAAATCTGGATTTTTCAACTAAAACCATCTTTTACAAAATTTCAGAACTGAATTACATAAGTTAAAACTACATTTAAAGACCATTACAAAGGTAAAAAAACAAATAAGGACAGCCCAAGAACCCTCATGGCATGGGGAAACTACCTCAACCCACCTCCACGACACTCCATCACGATGGACCGCTAAAAACCTGAACCAAAGGCATAAAACATGTACCCAAACCTGTGACATAAAATAAGCAAGTCTACTTACACCCAAAGGTGTAAGTAGGGTGTGAGCGAAAGCCCAGTAGGATACCATCTCTATGAGATTCCATGTGATAAACATTTCATGACAAAAAGCATTGCATGTTTTGTAAATAATAAATGCTAGTTACAATTTTCTAAAGGATGAAATAATAAATGAAAACAGTTTTCATGTGAGATAATTTTAAAGGAAAAACAATTTTAAAATAAATGACAAAGCTACTGAATTTTCCAGCCAACAATACCGTATACCGACGGTAAGTACAAAGGATCTAATGAGCACAAGTAATAGGAAATAACCCCTAGGCACTAGCTAGCTGTGGGTCCTAGGTACCTCGTATCTCGGTGAGAGTAACCACAAAAAAATATCCATTCTCGTGCACGAGCCACTAGTAGGGATCATACCCATAACCTAGTGGTCCCCAATCATCATCATCATTGTTTAGTTAGAGTTTTAAGCGTCAATCTTGCTAAGTGAAACTGAGGCCAAACCCCACGGATTCACTAGCATACTAGTACACGTCCACCCACCTAGATACCCGGGTTTTCCCTTTGTGCTCAAACAAGTTCAACAATCCAAGAAGTATAGTTTTCACATGCAAATATCAATTCCACATCACACATTAACCAAACAGCCCCATGTACATCACACAAGTCACAAATTCAACTATTCATTCAAATGCATTTTGAAATCAAACTCACACCAAAATTCCCTACAACACTTTTCACATTTCTTTAACACTTACACAAATCCTTTAAATGATTTTATAAAACCATTACAAGATATTCAACTCAAAAAACAGCCCACACACATGTCACATAATACCCTTCTCACCTTCACAATTCATTTTATCAATAAACTCACACGAAACATCCCACACCCGTGTTTCGCACACAAAACACAATTTAGTAAAACATTTCGGCAATTTATAAAACATTCTAAAAATGTTTGACATCTCAAATCACCATTTTACCATTCAAAAACCCACATTAGGTGAACACACTCACCCAAACAGTACATATAAACCCTTTCCCAACTTTGTTTAACAAAATAAAACATTTGCAATTTTTATAAAACAAACCCAAGAGGTATAACCATTGTTTGCACTCTAAACCCATTTCAAACCCCTCATTCAAAACCAAAATCATAACAATAACAATCCAAAACAGAATTTTTAGCCCTAAAACAATTATTAAATCACCCCCAAATGTTATAAAAATACATCAAATAATACCACAAAGATACACATGAAAAACACACGTTTTCATAAATCTCCTTCAAAAAGTACAACACAGTTTTACAACTTAAACTCATTCAAAAAAACTCTTTTCAAGGCCCACATGATAATAAGGAATTAAAAAAAAAGAATTGGCAGCCCCTTTCAAGACTAATAAATCACTTTCATATGTTATAAACTAAATCCAAACATTACCCCAAGAGTCACACATGAAAAGTACCCAATTTCAAGCTAAAACACAACTAAAAATTAAATGTTTAACCAAATTCATCAAAAACAGTTTTCAAACCACACAAGACAGATTATAAACATACTAAATTAATAAAACAAGCATGCTAACTCATCATAAAATGGTTACACATGGAATCACCTACCTTTTGAGT
Source organism: Viscum album (assembly GCA_963277665.1). NCBI lineage: Eukaryota > Viridiplantae > Streptophyta > Magnoliopsida > Santalales > Viscaceae > Viscum > Viscum album. Next base: position 1,365,208,824 of record OY728145.1, on the reverse strand, counting down.
CGAAACCCTCAAAATTTGGTGCGAAACCTTAAGCGCACCACCGCCGCACCACAAGGAATATAAATCCAGACCCAGACCACCAAAAATTGACCCAAAAGATACCAAATCAGACCTTATGATCGAACCCTAACTTCTGGAAATTTTAGAATATAATGAAAGAGGTAGGAAACCCTAAGGAGAATGAAAAATTGAAGAGAGAAACACTTACTCAAAACAATCATGAATAAAACGACCCAAACTCCACCAGATTCTGAATCTGAAAACATCCTACCATTCAAGGGATGTTCGAAGAAGGATTATGAGACCATTTAGGAATTTGAATGGGGAAAAAAGAGTGAGAATTGAAGGATTTATGAAGGAAACAAATTACCTTTATTAATCTGCCCGAAATGTGAGTGCTTCAGAGGATTCGACCTAAACCGCGATGAAACGGAGCTTCAAAGAGGGTGGGAGGATATGGGACGCGCGGCTGGGTTCAAGGTGAGTGTTTGGGGCTTGGAATCACCGAAAAGCCTTAATATTGTATATTTTATTAATTAAACAAAATTTATTTTTAAAACTGGAATTGGGCTTTCGGGCAGGCCCAATCCCTTAAATAAAAACCCATATACAACTTGTTTATGGTTTTATAAAGGCTCCAAACTACAATGGTGGTGTTGATATATCGGGGTAGACCATTTAGGAACTTGAATGGGTGAAAAATATTAAAAATTGAAAAAGTTATAAAAGAAACAAAAATTATTTTTAAATCTGGAATTGGGCTCACGGTTTGGCCCAATTCATGAAAACTCACCCATTCCACCATAAAAGCTTGACAAACCCCAAAAACAAATCATAAATGAAAAATAAATGAAATTTAACTTTAAAATAAGTCATGTATGTGACAATTCTCCCCACCATGAAAACTTTCCGTCCCCGGAAAGTGACCACAAGGCCAGATACCAAAACCATGCACAACTGATAAACTAAGATGTAATTCTTTGCCAAGCTTTGCCCCCAAGGGTGAAAACACCTCCAGTGATCAATTAAGGAATGATTAATCTCACAACCCAAACTTACACCACATTACTGAAATGATCAATCACATTCATACATTATCCCAAAATGAAACTCCTCGAACGCTATCCGAACAAGACTCAAGCAATTCACCCAAACGAACAACAACTTCAAACAAGGTTACACATACCTTGCTACAACTAAACCATTGGGCACTCTCTAATCTCAATGGTTACCCAAAGAAGATTTAGGTAGCTTGATAGATTTGAATGAGACTACCTACCAACAATCCTTGACCTTGGATAAGACTAAGTTATTGGTACGGGGGAAAAAAATAGGCTCCCCACCATAAGAACCAACAATTTTAATCGACCAGCATGGGCCGGTACAGAAAGACCCCAAAATATAAAATGAACAATTTAATAAATAACCTGATACCATGTTAAATAGAAATGAAAAACAAAAAATTCATAAGAAAAACAACTAGAAATATATACTGATAAGACTACACATTATAATCCCCAAAATGGACAAAAAATAATTTTTTTTTAATAAACCATTATCCCAAGAATATTCCCGTCTATTGGAACTCCTAAAAATAGGATAAAAACTTCAAATAAGAAGAAGCATATCTTCCATTTACCTATATACAATAATATAATGTATATCCATTCAGCAAGTTGGATGAAGAGGGGGTGAAAAATAGACTTGGTAGTATTTCCCCAATGATCCCCATGCATGTCATTTGGGTAAAAATACATTAGGGTTATAATTTCTTTAAAAAAATATTCCCACTCAAAAAAGACTTATATAATAAACACAGAAATTTAAAAAATAACAATAAACACATTCTATAAACCATAACCATCTCAATCAAAATTGTATTTCTAAAATCCAATACATGAACCCTTTCAATCAACTAAAACCAAACATAATCCCTTAGAGAATGAGTATCTAAATAGAATTTGGGTATCTCACACTCATAAGAGGTTTAATTACCCATAAACGTCAAATTTATAATACAAATATTGTACACACACATGTAGGAGTTTACTAAAACCTCAAATAATTTTGACCAATGTGGTCCCCACAACAATGTGGGAGTTTACCAACTTATGTATAATAAATTATACCAACCATCAACTCAATGACACCCTTAAATAACAAAAAAAATTATGAAAGAATATCCACAATAACAGAAATCATGATAAACAAAAATAAAAAACTCGATGAATCTAAAACTACAATAAATACACATTTACCAATAATTTTCAAAAAACATATATTCACCCAAAAAACAACAGCTTCAATTTTATAAAATTACACACAAAAAAATCCCATTGGCTAAACAATCAATATTTACATTTACCAAAAATAATTTTCAAAACATAAAATCATTATAAAAAACACCACCAAAAATCTATAATATTTTATCATAAAAAAGTGTATATGAGAATCCACCCACTATAACATGGTCATTTATCAATGTCACATACCTAATTTTTGGGAGGAATATTTATAAATATATTTAAAACAATAAACACAATCAATAATCATATATAATATGAATGGTATAATAATATAAATAATACCAATTAAGTAGAGGATTCATTAATGGATGTTGAAATAGATTAAAATACCTTTAAAAAACAATTAAAATAATTTCATTGAATATAGGGGAAAATAACCTTTTATTTCTATACCACCAAAAAATAAAAAATCAAAAACTATTTAGATGGTTATTTTTGAAAAATTATGATGTAAAAACTATGAAAGAATTTTGTTACGAAAATATTGATCACGATAGTGTTAAAATATATTCATTTTGTAAATGTTAATAGTACATATTATTTTATAAAAAGTTAAATAGATTCAAATGTGACTTATATAGGAAAAATTAATAAATTTCCTTTTAAAATATTTAAAAAGAAGCTCAACGATCATGTAAAAAAATATAGAAAATAAATTATCTTTATAAAAGGACATACATAAAGGTATTATAGAATATATTTATTTAGAGGAGAATGATTCCCGGTTGATAGAAGATACAATATCTGTATCACATACAAAAAACTATCTAAATGTTTTTTAAATAAAAAAGGGAATTAATGGAAAATAAAAATATAAAAACATAAAAATAGGATAATAAAATATATTTGGTACATGAAAATAAGAATAAATTATTTCCCCCCAAAGATCATCGAACAAAGGCATTCTTGAAAAGAAATGAGATTGGAAGATAAATCATTTAACATATTGGTGACATCCAAATCCAAGGTCATTGAATGAAGGTGTGTAATATGAATATATAAATACAATTTCTTTTATAACAAAATATGTCAAAATTAATTCACAATTTATTAAGTGACCCATACAAGGAAATCATGGTTCATGACACAAAATATATCTCAAGAAAATGAGAAGAAGACAATGGAGACCCTTACACAGATCATATCTTTTCAAATGATAATAAATCCATGAATTGATTATATGAATATATTTAAATCTAAATAATTAGTTTGTAAATAAATAATAAAACATTATAGTGTTAATTCACACATAATAATTCTATATATAATTCAATGAATTAGAAGTATAACCCAGTAAATTGGAGTGGAATCAATAAACCTTGACTATTAGGTAACTCTCAAGTCAAATACACAAGGATGAATTAATTTTAATTTAAAATAAAAATACATAAATTATTAAAGATTCATGATATAACAGGTAACAGTTTTATTATATAAACCTTAGAAAATAAATTTCATGCATAAAAATATGTTTGACTTAATAAATAAAAATTGAGTTGAAATACATTACCTTGAGTTGATACTTTCCATATATTTCCTTTATATCATATTCAATAAACTCATATAAATTATTTGATGCATTAAGAAAAAAATTTATTTTTGATACCTTATTGTTAAAAAATTTATTTCATTTATTTAAATGACATATTTTATTACTTAGTCGGTAATGTCCACATTAGGTGTTTTGAGGATATTCAGTTTAAAATTTCAAAATAACTATGGTATGTTGAATGTGGTGAAAGGAATAATTATTAAATCGTATATAGAGTAAATTTTTGAAATAATTACCATATTTATATATTAATTTTACATTTTAAACCCACAATTAAATATAGTTATGAAAAATGATTTATCTTATAATCATTTAGATGGCAGGCTGTACGTACGCAGAAGTAATGTTTCAATTTTTCACTGATCATGATGAAAAAAAGGAACAACATTGACAAAAATTCAGAAATAGGATAAGGATGGTTAATCCTGAATAATAAAATAGATTAAAGGAATTTGTTAGGGTTATTTGTTTCCATATCATATTATTTTTAACCTTAATTACTCAATTTACCCATACCATGGTGAAAAATATTTACAATAGTTACTATTCATATCAATAGAAATATGGCATATTTTGAAAATATATTCCTCATTATTCTATATATAGAATACATTTTTTATAGTTCCAATTTATTTAAGTGGATGAAATTTAATTATGATTAAAATGAAAAACACGGTAAAAAACATTATTTAGAAAAATGTGTTTTGAAGCCAAAAAACCAACATAGGCCAAAATTAAAATATAAAGTTAATTCCATTGTATTTAATTATATTACATTTTAAAAAACAAGAAAAATCTAAATTTAACATAAAATTAAAAGAATTGTGATACCTTTTAATAAAATGCAATGAAACATTTATAAAATTATGTATTTTTCATTATGCTCTAAAAAATATTTGATTTTAAAAAAATCCCATAATTTCAAAAAAAAAAAATTTAATTTGATTATCTAAAATGGTATATAATTTTTTATTAAATACCATCTAAATGTATTATAAATTTATTATATTATCCACAAATAAAAATAAATAATAATCATTTGAATAATACATAGTTTTAGACCAAAAAAATGATTTTTCAGAAAATAGAGAGAATAGTTATTATTCCTGAATCAATACATTTTGATTAAATAAAAACCATAGAATTTTTTTTTCATAATATGGGTGTATCTATTAATACATTAATAATTAACCTCTATGTTATTACAATCAAATTTAAATAATAATGTCATGGTCCATTTTTTCTTATTGTGTCATATTGTATAAATTATAAGAAATAATGTTTTTTTAAAATATTATTATATTAGAACACATAAAACATATGTAAGGTAAACAGATCTCTTTATTATCAAGGTAAAAGAGTGTCCATGGAATCACTCTCTTAATGGTTCATGAATATAACCATTTTCTTTCATACATTATTCCCATGAATGTTTACAGACTAATACTCCCTTTCCATATAACTTGACAAATGATACATTGAGTCATATCCCACCATTGTGTGGCTCATGACCCTAATACTATGAAAATTAACAAAAATAATATAAATCATATTATTGTATAAAGAATATATTATTATAACATATCAATATATCTCATGGAAACCCTTATGTGCAAACCAATACATGACCACACAACACACATGTGTTATTCATAACATATAAATTATCTAACCATTCTTAAAATATAGAAGTAATCCTAGTTCATGTTCTCAGATTAATCTCATGGGATACGATCATATATCACAACTTATCCTAGGAATAAGTAGGAAAAAATCCCCAATGCAGAGCTATTACTAAACTAAACACTGTCTTAAATCAAAACTAAACACCATTAGGCTGTTATAATTAGTTGACGGACAATATCCCACATAGGTGACATGTCAAAAAAGAAAATCTTATTCTTTGTTTTCAAATAACTAATTGAGAATTCTGTTCCCTTACCCTTCCATGAGATTCTATCTCATACAAAATACCATTTTGTGGGAAAAAATTATTCTTATAACCAATTATATCTTAATGATATTATCCTCTAATGCCCTATATATAGAATATCATAACAAAAATGGATTATTCTAGTGGAACACCACGTTTTTTTTGAAAATATTTAATAAGTATTGTTAAAACCGTAAAAAACTAATCCTATTTTATTTTTAGAAACCTATATATCATTTACATTGAATTGTTCATCTCCCATGTAGTCCAATTTTTCTAAGATGATACATGAAATCACACCTCTTGTCATTAACTTCCTAAACTAACCTGCTATCATTCAATATCACTTCATCCAAATTAGAGTGCTATTTGGGATTTGGTTCCTTGCCCTGATAAAAACTTTTTACAAATAAATTCCAAGAGTTTAGAGATTACAATTTGGATGATTTTTTTACTTATTTATAAATCAATCCCCCCAGGCAATGTTTAACAAAAATTTTATCACGAGGTATTCATATTACAAACATTCCAAAAATGTTGACAAATATAACTTATATTCAGAAAAAATATCTTCGGTATCTAATATGATACTTGAAAAAAATAATATTAACCCAAGTTAAATGCCTAAAACAAACCCAAAATTCAAAATAAAATACTGCACATAATATAAGTCAATATGGTTGAATATAATTATCCCAACAGTAAGATTTAATTAATTCTCATGGACACTATAAAACCATGATTCATCCCGTTAGTTGTGACTCCTCATAAATGCCTAAAAAACACAACTAATATGTAGAATATCTTACATTTACCTATTTTATATAATATACCGTCTACCCATCCACCATGTTTAATGAGGAGTGGGTGAAGACTAGACATGGTAGGATTTCCCAATACTCCCCAATCATTTCATGTATGCAATAATCCCTTAGGCTTCTAATGTGTTTTATAAAATATCCCCACTCACATTTTTTTAAAAACTATAAATTATAATAAAAAATAAAGAAAATCCATGAAACCATATCAATACCAATCAAAAACAAATTATTAGAAGCAAATACATGCACCCATTTGATGAGATAATACCAAAAGTATTCCCATAGAAAATGAGTTACCATGTGGAATTTGGGTATTTTCAACTCATTAGAGGACTAATTACCCCAAAAAATCACATTTTCCATAATAATAATGTTTATAAATTTATATATTATTTTACTAAAACCTCACATCATTTTGAATTATAAGGTACCAACACCCAGGAAGTAGTTTACCAACTAGTTTACAATCCATTATATAAAGTAGAAACACAATTCCACCCTTTAAAGATAACACTATACAATTATTTAAAACATCTTTCATGCCATAATCCATGATAACGAGTTAGAATTTCAATTCCACTAATGGTAAAAAAATTATTTAACCCCCTCACAACTAATTTATAAATAATACACACATACACACCCAAAAAACGTAATGAGGTTTTAAAATCACTAAAAACACCATGGGTTGAAAAAACCAAAATCACATTTATCTCAACTCATTTTATGAACAAAAAAAATTATATGAATCACCACCCCAAACCCCTAATATTTTATCACAAACTAGTTTAAAATAGAATCTACCTACCTTAACATTTTGTTTCCTCAAAACCACACAACTAAATTCTAGATCAATGGTCTCCATATCTTTATCAACATCCTTGAACAAAGGTTAAAAAAAATAACAACAAAACCAATATTCATTCCCAAAACAACCTTTATTAAGGTTCTTTCAAAACAAAATTGAGGATATAAGGGAACATACAAGTAAATTACTTTTAATCAAGCACCCTAATACTCTGATATCCAAGATCCATTATGTACATACCCCCATAATCACTTCAAAATTCACCATAGGTTTAGATATTTAAGTGAAAGTGGTGAAATTGGAATGAATTTGTCACTATACAAAAAACAAATAGTGTTAAGATTAATTTTATGTGGCGTTTAACCTTCTTTAATATTTTTAGGATATTTTTTATCAACCATAAAAATTAAACTATCTATCCAATTCTAATATTTCATTATTTAAATAATTAATATCAAATTATTGTGAATCGATCATGTAAACCACCTAACTCCATAAAACCTCATTGTCAATTTTATTTCAAATTGTGAATGGTTTTTATAATCATGTATCAAACATGAAAACTTTACAATACTTCCAAAAATTCATATTTTCACTCCCAAATATCACCCAATTTCTTAATTTGTCCAAAACACTTCACCATACGACTAAAAACAACAGAATACATAATAGGTACTTCTACCAATGGTTTGAAATGGTCATATCCAAGTATTTTACATTCAATCCAAAACCTAATACTTATATTATATTTTCATTACTAATTTTTCATCATTTAAAGACATTGTATAATAAAATTTATAAAAAAATAGAAAATTCTAGTATAAAATACCTCCCCAATATTATATTTTCGCCCTCGAAAATATAATGATCATATTGAGAAATATAATGCTTTAATAAGAATACAAATTATTCATATGATCCCCAAAATAAAAAATATTTATTGGTGTTAGAACATCATTAATCATCTGAGTTAATATGGGTTATATATTACGATGAATTTCAGAATTTAAACAATGTTGAGGAATCAACGGTATCAACATAGGATGGGAGTCAATTCTTGGGATGTCAGCTCATTCATTGTGGGGATTCTTAGTGGTAGGTGGAAAACATTTTATAATGTAAGGGAATTGATACATATTAATAATTATATCATATCAAATTATTTTGAAGGCCATTTATCAGGTTTTATCTAGGGGAAGTTCAACTGGATGGATGACCACATCAGATTAAAAAAAATAGGATTGTCTAGGACCATGCCATATCAAAAGGTATTTTCTTCATGGTGGGTTTCCTATATGAATAAATATATCTTGAATAATATTTTAATTATGGGTTTTCATGTGATATTTAATCCACACATAGGGGCTATCTATCACAAGGATCATAGTGGGATTCAATCTTCCATGAAGGGAAGGACCACACAGTGAGGTGGGTAGTTATGTTTTTTTTCTTGGTTGAGTACCTTTGGGCTATGATGGGGTGGTTCATACTACAATGTGACACAGGGCTTGTATATTGTTACATTATCCCATGGGAAATTAATTAATTACCCTTATTTTATGTTTTTAATGTTAAACTAATTGTTTTAATTAGTTTGATAAATGAGGAGGTAGCCTCATTAGAATTTATTCTCATAAGAGAGTTTCCCTAAACTCTCTCTCTATATTTACATTATTCTACAAAGTATATAATTTCAATTAATTATTAGACATTTCTCATTATATATATTATAATAGGTCTCTCAAATGCTCTTATGTTATTCTTCTAATTCTATTTTTTCTTTTTTCACTCATATAATGAGTTTTAACGAAAAATTTAATTTTGGTATTTTCTCTAGTTTTTTGGATTATACACTTTTGGATATAATATAACATTATTTGTTTACATAAATAATTTGATTATGGGTGTGGTTATGGGTTATAATGTTATTTGGAATCAATATATGCTTTGGTATACAATATTAAGGGGAGATTAATTAGGGTACTCTAGGGTGAAATTTTCCATAGATTTTTTTTATGAATTTGATATGAATGATATGAGGAGTTTGTGGTTCTTTTGTATCCTTGGGATTAATATATAATTTCAAATGACTATTATGTAGGACATGGTGGTGGTGTGGTCAGATATAAGAACATTTAGTGTGATTTTGATAACCTCTAGATACAGTAGAGATAGAGGTCCACTAGGTTCTCAATGTATGGTGTTGGTGATGCCACTTATCTTGGGGTTGATCCCATTTGGGGTCTTATTTAAATATTAACTACCCCATGTGTCACATACATGAATTATTTTGAAGTTAAATTTCATTTTTTTTCCTTTCATTTTTTGTTTTGGATGGTTTCCAAAGGTTTTATGGAGAAATAGATGAGTTTTCATGAATTGGGCCAAACCGCGAGCCCAATTCCAGATTTAGAAATTAAATTTGTTTCCTTTATAAATTTTTCATTTTTTAATATTTTTCCTTCATTCCAACTCCTAAATGTCCTCCCCTGATATATTAACACCACAATTAAAATTTGGAGCCTTTGAAAATCCATAACCAAGGTTTATGTTGGTTTTTATTTAAGGGATTGGGCCTTCCCGAAATCCCAATTCCAGTTTTAAAAATAATATTTGATTAATTAATAACTCATTCATTTTTAAGTATTGTTCGGTGATTCAAAGCCTCATATGCGCCCCTTAAACCCAGACACGCGCCCAAGCTCTCTCTCCCCTCTTTGGATCTCTTCTTCATCGCGATTTAGTACTGAACTTATTAGGGTTTCAAAAATCGGGCAGATTTGGAGAGGTAAATTGATCCTTTCATAACTCCTTCATTTTTCATCCTTTTTCCCCCATTTCAGTCCCCAAATGACCTAATATGAATCCTTAGAACCTAAATACCAGTTTTGGGTACTTGGTGATTCATTATTTTGTGGATTGGGGCAGATTCCTTCAAGATATTTCAAGTAAGGGAATTCCTTCTTGGTTCCTTCCATCCTCTTTTAGTTTTATTTCCTTTTTCTTGAAGTTCCTCATGTCCAGAAGTTGGGGTTCGATCCTAATGTATGATTTGGTGTCTTTTGGGTAAATATTTGTGGTTTAGGTCTGGATTTGTATTCCTTTTGGTGCAACGGTGGTGCGCTTAAGGTTTCGCACCACGTTTTGAGGGTTTCGACACATTTGGTAGGTGATTCCGTGGGTAACCATTTAATGATGAGTTAGTTTGCTTGATTAAATAATTTTGAATGTTCCTTATGTGCTGTGAATTATGTGAAAACCATTTTTGGTTGCAATAGTAAAGCATTTGTTTTTAGAGTTACATTTTTGCTTGAAGTGTGTATTTTTCAAATGTATTTCATGTGTTATATCTTGTGGTAGTTTTGTAAAATGTGGAAGTGATTTATTAGTTGTTGAAAGGGGCTGACAATTATGGTTAGGTAATGATATAGTTCCATGTGGGCCTAAAAATGGGGTGTATTTGAATGGTTTTATTTGTATAACCTTGTTATACTCCTTGAAAGTGTTTTATGGATTTGTGTGTTCTCATGGGTATCTTTTGTGATATTATTCAACGTGATTATATAACATTTGAATGTGGATTATTTCATGTTTATTGGGCTGCCAATTCTGTTTTGGTAGGGTCTTGGTGTGCTTTTGGTTTAAAAAGAGATTTTTGAATTGGATTTTATGTGCAAGGTTTGGGTATACTCTTTATAATTGTTTTATGAAAGTTTTGAATGCTTTATTGGGTTGTGTAATAGGTGAAACTATATCAGCAAACTGTTTTGGTAGGAGTATATTTTTAAAAGGTACATTTCATTTGTGAAAAGGCTGCTATGTGATATGTATCATCTTGGAAATATTTTATTAAATTGTTTGAAGGAGATATTTTGGAGTGAAAGTGATGTGAAAGTGATGTGGAGTGTTTTGTGTGAGTGTGATGTGAAAAATTGAATTTTTGAATATGAAAGAAGTGTTATATTCCATGTGTGTGGGCTGTTATATGAGTTTAAATATCATATAATTGTTTTATAAAATTGTTTAATGGTTTTGTGGAAGTGTTGAAGAAATGTGAAATGTGTTGTGGGCTATTTTGGTGTGATTCGGATTTCAAAATCATTTTGAATGAAAAATGGATTTTTTGTGACTTGTGTGGTATACATATGGGCTGTTTGGTGAATTTGTGATGTGGAAATGATATTTTCATGTTCAATGTACATTTCATGATGTTTTGAACATGTTTGAGCACAAGGGGAAAACCTGGGTATCTAGGTGGGTGGATGTGTACTAGTATGCTAGTGAATCCGTGGGGTTTGGCCTCCGTTTCACTTAGCAAGATTGACACTTACAACTCTAACTAAACTATGATGATGATGATTGGGGACCACTAGGTTATGGGTATGTTCCCTACTAGTGGCTCGTGCACGAGAATGGATATTTGTGATGGTTACTCTCACCGAGATACGAGGTACCTGGGACCCACAGCTAGCTAGTGCCTAGGTGTTACTTCCTATTTCTTGTGCTCATTGTTTACTTTGTACTTACCGTCGGCATACGGTATAGTTGGCTGGAAAATTCAGTAGTGTTGACATTTTTTTTAAAAGTGTTGATTCTTAATGATAGCCCACTTGAAAACTGTTTTTATTCAAAGTAGCATCTTTTAGAAATTGTAACTAGCTTTTCATGTTTTTGAAAACTTGCATGCTTTTCGTCTTTAAATGTTTATCACATGGAATCTCTTTGTGGTGGTATCCTACTGGGCATTGGCTCACACCCTACTTACACCCTTGGGTGTAAGTAGACATGTTTTTTTTTGTCGCAGGTTGGGTACAATTTTTTTTGTTCTAGTGGTTCGGGTTTCTAGCAGGTCCTTGGTGGTGAAGTCTTGTGGAGGTGGCTTGTGAGAGGTGCCCCTTGCCATGAGGGTTCTTGGGCTGTCCTTATTTGGATTTTTAACTTTGGTATAGACCCTTTTGAGTTGTTTTAAGCCATGTAATTCAGTTCTGAATTTTTGTAAAAGATTGTTTGGTTTGAAAAATCCAGATTTGTTTCATTGGATTCTTTTGTTGTTTTATGTTTATAAACTCGGTTAAATCGTTCCCAATTTTCATTTTATGATACCCGGGCACTTGTGCCAGCCCGTGGGGATCGGGAACGCCCTTCGGGTCTTGCCATGGACCGGGTCGGGTGCCGAGTTTGAAGGCGACCAGATTCGGTTCGTGACAAAATGGTATCAGAGGAGGTTCAGGTTAACTCTTTGGGTCATGTTATTTGGGGAAGAGTCAGGATAGTATGGAGTTAGGATTGTTGGGACATGGAATTATGGTTATGGGTAGTGTGCTTGATCACCACACCTCATTTCAGGATTCAAGTCGCCAGGGGAAGTTGGGATTTGTCTATGTCTTTTGGTTTTCTTGGTTTGATGATGATTAGGGGAAATGAAAAGAGAGTTGGGTTAATGGTCTCAATGAGCTCGCAGGGTCTGGCAAGCCATGTGGAGCTGGGGATATTCCCTAGAACACTCTCTGTGACAGTGAAGTGATTGGAATATGGCCGCCAACCATATGTCCAAGTCACCCACTGAAACTAGTTTCCTCTTGCACTGTTTTGTGCTTAGGTTTTGAAACCTTAGCACTTTGGTTTTAAGAAGTGTAAAGTTTTTGTGAAATGATTTTCAAATAAAGAGGGAATGGTTTGGTTTATGAAATGGCGGAACTTAATTTTCAGAATTATTTTGAAATAGAAAATGGTGTGATTACACCTCTTTTGAAGGCAGAAACTGTATTGAAGGTGGTTTTGAAAAGTGTCTCCAATAGAGTTTTCTAAACAATCAGAATGTGTTTTAATGGGATGAGATGTTTTTAAATTGATGTGAATATCTTGAATGTGAGTTATTTTCTAAATGGTTGTGACTTTCTGAAAATTTTTGTAAGATGTGAGTTGGGATTTTGATCTCGTGGTTAGCGGTTATGAAAAAAAGGGATGCGTTGGTTGACCGTGTTGGTTTTGAAAAGTGGAAAGAATTTTTGTTTTAACATTTGGTATTTCCCTTAGTGACCACATGCATGGGGTTATATGGGATGATGGATGGTTGATGGCATGAATGGATGAGTGCCGGGACAGATATGAGGAGGGTGTCTGGTGTGGCACAAAAATATGCATGTGTGAGGCTCATGGGGTACCATTGGTCGATACTCTTACCGCTGAGCCGCTTGATTTCAAAGAAATGGTTTTAAAGAAAAAAAAAACATGATGTCTTGATGAATATTTTTTGGATGGTTTGTATTATGGGTATTTGAAGATGTTGTTTTTGTGGGATGTTTTTTTAGTCCAATAACCTCTCCTGTTTGAACTGTGTTTTGGGTTTGTGTTTGGTCGGTAAGCTGTGTTGTAGGGACGGTTAGTGGTCTCTTTTGAAAAATGTTTTGGGATGCCTTTACGATAGTTCCCTTCATGTGTTTGGATCTGGTTTATGGCTTGTTTTGACCAATGGACCAGGTTGGTTGGGTCCTTGGGTTCTCCCATTGGATAAGGTACACCCCCATTAAAGGTCAATGCATAACTGAAGCGCAACCCAGATTGTTTCTCCATTGGAAAATCCTCCAGTTGATCAATATAAGGAATCCATTTCTTGAGATTTTTAGATTGAGTATACACCCTTTCCTTTATTGGTTTTGTGTATCCTCTTGTAGTGGGAGATTGATTATGGATGGTTGAAAGTGACTTTAGCCTCTTAAGTTTCCTAATTTTTCGAAGGTGGAAGTGTTCTGGGTTTGTTAGCATGGATGAGTATTTGGATGGTGTCTAAGAGGGCCTCTGGGTTCTTCATAGTTTCCTTGAAGCAAGAGTTATTATTAAACCACCAATTTTGAGATTTTGGTCCTGATAGGATATTGTGTCCACTTTTTGGACTTGTCTGTTGTTTAAGGACTTGGTATATGGTCATGTTCCATGTATTGTTTCTATCAATCACAAAGGTCCTGTATGGTGACGCATTGTGATGTTGTGTGATCTTTTGACTGTAAAGGTCAAGGTCACACAATCCTCTTAGGTTCTCTGTTATGTTGGGAGTATATATCCCTTGGGAAAAACATCAAATCCTCTATCTTAGTGGATGGTGTTTATACGTGTCCTACCCTTCTGTTGTTTCTCACCCAAATAAACAAGGTGCGATGTGTGTGCTTATTCTGATCCCTTGTTTCAGTGAAATGTATGGTTTTGGTAAAGTGAGTTATGGAGTGTGTTATGTCTTGATGAACCCATCAGGGTATGCGGTGTAGTTTTTTGTGGCACTGAAAGAAGAAGTTCCACATAGGGGTTTCAACAGCCAAACTGCGTGGCCGAAGATGCTTCAATATTTTGAGCTCCAGCCATAGGTCCCGGAGAGAAGCTGGCGCGTAGTCAGGGGAAACCCCAGTGTCGTTTAAACCCTTGTAAAAATTCCTATCCTCAGTATGAAAGATATGAAGATTTTAAACCTATGGTGTCATCATATTTCTTCTGTTTTTCCTGTTCGGTGGAAATATGTCATCACACAATGTTATTCCCTCCCCCTTTGGTTTCCATTGAGTCTTTGGAGAATGGTTGGAAATTTGGCTAGACAAGTTGAGCACACGGGTTTCACATGGTTAGTTCTAACCGTGAACAAAAAAAATAACCATGCAGATATAAGGATCCGCATAGTTATCGCACAGTTTCTCAAACTGTGTAGACTAACTGTGTGACCGTCCCAACTCCTTAATTTTGGGGTCTTTTCATGTCGGCCCACGCCGGTCGGTTAAGATGGTTGGTTCTTGTGGTGGGAAGACCCACCATGGGTATCGTGCATATTATTTTGTAAATTTCTAATGGATGTATACCCCTTGTACTAGGGAGTCTGTTTGGGCCTTCCCCTATTACTGTCTTGATTCTGTCTCGGGAAAAAAAAATTAAGTTGTCTCTTATGGTGGGGAGCTCATTTGTGTCTCTTCATACAAGTAACTCATGTTTTTCCTTGGTATTGTATGGGAAGTAGGTAATATCATTTGGATATATCTAACTACTTACATCTTCCTTGGGTAAACTTTGGGACTGGAGAGTGCCCAATGTATTAGTTAAAGTAAGGTAAGTGCAACCTTGTTCGATGTTGTTGTTCGTTTGAGTGAATTGCTTGAGTCTTGTTCTGATAGTGTTTGAGGTGTTTTCCTTTGGGATAAAGCCTGAATGTGATTGATTGTTTCAGGAAATTGGTGTATGATTTTGTTGTAAATTATTCCTTCCTTAATTGATCAATGGAGGTGTTTTGGCCTTTGGGGGGGCGAAACCTGGAAAGGGAGTACATCTTGGTTTATCAGTTCGGTTTGGCTTTCGTATCTGGCCTTTCTGTAGCTTTCCGGGGACGGAAAGTTTTCATGGTGGGGAGAATTGTCACATACATGAATTATTTTGAAGTTAAATTTCATTTTTTTTTCTTTCATTTTTTGTTTTGGATGGTTTCCAAAGGTTTTATGGAGAAATAGATGAGTTTTCATGAATTGGGCCAAACCGCGAGCCCAATTCCAGATTTAGAAATAAAATTTGTTTCCTTTATAAATTTTTCATTTTTTAATATTTTTCCTTCATTCCAACTCCTAAATGTCCTCCCCTGATATATTAACACCACAATTAAAATTTGGAGCCTTTGAAAATCCATAACCAAGGTTTATGTTGGTTTTTATTTAAGGGATTGGGCCTTCCCGAAATCCCAATTCCAGTTTTAAAAATAATATTTGATTAATTAATAACTTATTCATTTTTAAGTATTGTTCGGTGATTCAAAGCCTCATATGCGCCCCTTAAACCCAGACACGCGCCCAAGCTCTCTCTCCCCTCTTTGGATCTCTTCTTCATCGCGATTTAGTACTGAACTTATTAGGGTTTCAAAAATCGGGCAGATTTGGAGAGGTAAATTGATCCTTTCATAACTCCTTCATTTTTCATCCTTTTTCCCCCATTTCAGTCCCCAAATGACCTAATATGAATCCTTAGAACCTAAATACCAGTTTTGGGTACTTGGTGATTCATTATTTTGTGGATTGGGGCCGATTCCTTCAAGATATTTCAAGTAAGGGAATTCCTTCTTGGTTCCTTCCATCCTCTTTTAGTTTTATTTCCTTTTTCTTGAAGTTCCTCATGTCCAGAAGTTGGGGTTCGATCCTAATGTATGATTTGGTGTCTTTTGGGTAAATATTTGTGGTTTAGGTCTGGATTTGTATTCCTTTTGGTGCAACGGTGGTGCGCTTAAGGTTTCGCACCAAGTTTTGAGGGTTTCGACACATTTGGTAGGTGATTCCGTGGGTAACCATTTAATGATGAGTTAGTTTGCTTGATTAAATAATTTTGAATGTTCCTTATGTGCTGTGAATTATGTGAAAACCATTTTTGGTTGCAATAGTAAAGCATTTGTTTTTAGAGTTACATTTTTGCTTGAAGTGTGTATTTTTCAAATGTATTTCATGTGTTATATCTTGTGGTAGTTTTGTAAAATGTGGAAGTGATTTATTAGTTGTTGAAAGGGGCTGACAATTATGGTTAGGTAATGATATAGTTCCATGTGGGCCTAAAAATGGGGTGTATTTGAATGGTTTTATTTGTATAACCTTGTTATACTCCTTGAAAGTGTTTTATGGATTTGTGTGTTCTCATGGGTATCTTTTGTGATATTATTCAACGTGATTATATAACATTTGAATGTGGATTATTTCATGTTTATTGGGCTGCCAATTCTGTTTTGGTAGGGTCTTGGTGTGCTTTTGGTTTAAAAAGAGATTTTTGAAATGGATTTTATGTGCAAGGTTTGGGTATACTCTTTATAATTGTTTTATGAAAGTTTTGAATGCTTTATTGGGTTGTGTAATAGGTGAAACTATATCAGCAAACTGTTTTGGTAGGAGTATATTTTTAAAAGGTACATTTCATTTGTGAAATGGCTGCTATGTGATATATATCATCTTGGAAATATTTTATTAAATTGTTTGAAGGAGATATTTTGGAGTGAAAGTGATGTGAAAGTGATGTGGAGTGTTTTGTGTGAGTGTGATGTGAAAAATTGAATTTTTGAATATGAAAGAAGTGTTATATTCCATGTGTGTGGGCTGTTATATGAGTTTAAATATCATATAATTGTTTTATAAAATTGTTTAATGGTTTTGTGGAAGTGTTGAAGAAATGTGAAATGTGTTGTGGGCTATTTTGGTGTGATTCGGATTTCAAAATCATTTTGAATGAAAAATGGATTTTTTGTGACTTGTGTGGTATACATATGGGCTGTTTGGTGAATTTGTGATGTGGAAATGATATTTTCATGTTCAATGTACATTTCTTGATGTTTTGAACATGTTTGAGCACAAGGGGAAAACCTGGGTATCTAGGTGGGTGGATGTGTACTAGTATGCTAGTGAATCCGTGGGGTTTGGCCTCCGTTTCACTTAGCAAGATTGACACTTACAACTCTAACTAAACTATGATGATGATGATTGGGGACCACTAGGTTATGGGTATGTTCCCTACTAGTGGCTCGTGCACGAGAATGGATATTTGTGATGGTTACTCTCACCGAGATACGAGGTACCTGGGACCCACAGCTAGCTAGTGCCTAGGTGTTACTTCCTATTTCTTGTGCTCATTGTTTACTTTGTACTTACCGTCGGCATACGGTATAGTTGGCTGGAAAATTCAGTAGTGTTGACATTTTTTTTAAAAGTGTTGATTCTTAATGATAGCCCACTTGAAAACTGTTTTTATTCAAAGTAGCATCTTTTAGAAATTGTAACTAGCTTTTCATGTTTTTGAAAACTTGCATGCTTTTCGTCTTTAAATGTTTATCACATGGAATCTCTTTGTGGTGGTATCCTACTGGGCATTGGCTCACACCCTACTTACACCCTTGGGTGTAAGTAGACATGTTTTTTTTTGTCGCAGGTTGGGTACAGTTTTTTTTGTTCTAGTGGTTCGGGTTTCTAGCAGGTCCTTGGTGGTGAAGTCTTGTGGAGGTGGCTTGTGGGAGGTGCCCCTTGCCATGAGGGTTCTTGGGCTGTCCTTATTTGGATTTTTAACTTTGGTATAGACCCTTTTGAGTTGTTTTAAGCCATGTAATTCAGTTCTGAATTTTTGTAAAAGATTGTTTGGTTTGAAAAATCCAGATTTGTTTCATTGGATTCTTTTGTTGTTTTATGTTTATAAACTCGGTTAAATCGTTCCCAATTTTCATTTTATGATACCCGGGCACTTGTGCCAGCCCGTGGGGATCGGGAACGCCCTTCGGGTCTTGCCATGGACCGGGTCGGGTGCCGAGTTTGAAGGCGACCAGATTCGGTTCGTGACACCATGAGATTTTTATAAAAACTCAATTATTTTTATTATCCATTTTAGTTTAGTTTTATTTGAAAGTAATGTTTATCACTAGGATTGTTGATGGATAAATTATAGGAGGTCATGGAATTGGTTATTGATAGTGATCACTGGTTGGGGCATGATAGACTCCCAATGTATAAGTGTTGAGAAAATTATGATGGGATCTAGAATGGGATATTAGGAGGTTTTTAATCATGTCTCAATAATCTATGTGTGTGTTCCATTTTACATGTACATTATCGCATGTGTCCACATATATACTTATACTTGTTAACATGGGAAAACATTAGTTGAGGCCTACTAAGTTTTTTGTTTAGTACCCTATATAATCCCTTTGGGATATATGAATATTTTGTTTCATGTGTTTCAGGTAAGGGAAAATGCTTCTATTTTGGAGCTCAATGGATGGAGGTGTTTTGGATGTATATGTATTAGGTTTCATGTTGATATTATGAAATCAGATTGGTTGTATTTTTGGTGCATTGTGATTTTTGATTCTTTTACATAATATTGGTTTATGTAAATATTTGAGTGTCCCATGGGTGATCCGGTTATCCAATTTAACTATTATGACATTGTAAATATGAATTTTTAAGGAAATATGATTTATTTTATTAAACCTATTGTCATAAATTATTTCTTATAATTTAAAATTACTTTTATGTTGTTTAGTTTTATTTGGGGGGACACTATCCTCCCAATTAGGTCATAGAACTAAATAAATAGTAGGAGACATCTTTTATATAGAGGGGAACACCTGATATATGTGTAACCCTGATTTAGTCTTGGATTAAGATGTTAAAGTTAGCGAATGAAAAAAAGTTGTATAAAATTGAGGTTATTGAAAACGTGATACCATAATGGATAATATCCTTTTTATTTTGGAATGATAGTTAAAGGTTTAAGATGGAAATGACATAAAAAAATATTTATATAATCCAATATATAACCACTATATGTCTAAATTCCATGTTATTTAGGTTTTTTATATTGTTATTTTTTCAAAGTTAACATTTTTTATTTTCTTTACGTGTTGTGTATTTAATTGTTCTGTGATTTACATTATTACTCTTGGACTATAGATTTTATAGATTGTATGCATCAGGATTTTTTTTTGATTTTAGGGATCACATGATATGTGTGTGCATGTGTGTTTTTGGTTAACTAGTCTTTGAAATTTATGGTTTAGTTGTTTAAAAAGTCAATAATACGGTAATCAGTTTTTTCCCACATAGTTTCATGATGGAATGTTACTTAGAAAAGATGAAAAAATAGATGTTCTGGTACTATTGGCTGTGTGGATACTACTTTTGTACGTGATACATATCCTTGTATTGGGTAGGTGGGTCCATGGGGCCAGAAGGTATGAGTCCTGCAAATTTGTAGGGGGTTGCCTAGTGGGTCACATTTCTAGTTATAGTTTTCACTATCTATGATATCTATGTCGTAATATATATGTTGAGTATAGTATATTAATTTTAGTGATATTCCACATCAGTAGACATCGCCAGAGCACCTATAGTTTTGAAATGGGAATTCATCAAGGCATGATCATTTTGGGTCCCAAGCAATGAGAATATCACACATAACATATAGAGTTTTTAGGTCACCATGGAGGACATAATAGGTAGTAGAGTTAGGGAAGTGGTTCAATGAACAACTTAGGGGGTGATTAGTGTATTTTTTATAGATAAAAAACCAATGGACTCAGGTATTTGAGTAATATATTGGGTACCTAACTAGGGAGCTCAAGTCACAACATCCTCTTTTATTCTAGGGAGATGGGGTACCCCAGAATGTGGAGTACTAGATTGAGTAAAAAGAGACTCAATTTTATTAGATGTATATTTCTCAAGGTAATATGGTCCAAATATAAATATATATTTATAGAGTTAAAATTACATAATGGTGGTATATTAAGTTTTAGGTAGTTATAAATTAAGGGATGATGTGGAAGTAATTTGAGTAGTTGTTCATTGATAAGTTATTTGCAAGGAAATTAGGGTTGATAGAGCCTAAGAATTTATGCACCTGACATAAGGGGATGCATGAATTATTGATTATAAAAATATGTTCATATAAGTATACAAGTTTTTATAAATAAGTTTATAGGATAAGGTCTAAATGGTTTTATTTTTTGATGATTTACTTTTACATGAAATAAATGTGTAAGTAAATATATTTATATTAACATCATTTTCCATGGTTATAAACCCAAAATTTATTGTATAGAGGTACGTGTTTTATGGGGGTACTCCTATCCATTACATTTATAGTGGATTAGATTTGGGAGCTTTATGTAGCTATAATTATGGATATAAGGAGAAAAGGTGGGGTGGTCACAACATGGGGTTGATGTTTCCACCATAGAGTGGGATGGAAATGAAAGGTTTTCAATATCACAAGAAATTTAATTTAAACATCAGTTTAAATGAATGTTGAATGAGTGTTATGAGTTCATATAGATGAGAAATCTAAATAAGTTCTATAGGTAATGTTCACGAGTTCATATAGGATGGTATGGGGCTACACATAGGTTTCTATGTTAGGACCAAGAGAAAGACATACAGGTAGTAGATGAAGTTCATCTATTCCCACAAGCCAGGGTGGTACGAAATGTGATCCATAATGGATGGAGGTGAAAAAACAGTGTATGACACCATTGGGTAGTCATGAATCCAGATGTAGAGTTTCAGGAAAATTGCATGTGATTTATTTAACCTTCTTGGAATAGGCTATTTATACAATAATAAGAAAATGTAGGTGATGAATTCTTGGTTTGGATTTTTATATAATGAATATGTGTGTACAATGTTAATTTTCTATGGAATGGATTAATTAGGTACTGGTTGAGTCTCAGGCATTGATTATTATGTGGGATGATGTTGTTTGACGGTTGGAATGTCTGCGTTCTAATGTGATGGATGGTATAGTACAATTATTTCATCAATTAGGTGACCTGGGACATGAATAGGTATTTGGTTCCCAAGATGGGATGTTTAATAGAAGAAATCAGGCAGATTTATTTATTTACCTATAACAATAATAAATAGATGGATGAATGTTTTTAATAACCCTGTTATTTATTACACAATAATTCATGATTTTTTACCTATGATTACACATAATATTAGCCAAATAATTGATATGTCTAGTGTATTTGGGAATTCGGTACATAACATAACATCTTGAAAATGGGATACAATAACATTATTGAAATCTTCCTTAACATGCTTTTAAAATTTCATGTCTTTTAAAACTACATAGGGAAACCTCAGGAAAAACATAATAAAGGGGTGATATATAAAGCATATTAAGGTAATAAAACTATAAAAGATGATATATTTTAGAAAATAGAAATATCAATGGTTCATAAAAACAATAAGAATCACAAACATGAACAATGAGACCTGATATAGCAAGATAATCAGAATATGGGAAATGTCACAAAAAATTAAAACACTACATCATAAACATAGTTCAAGGATAAAATTTGATGACATTATGGTGGAAAACGTCCCATAAAGGAATCATTTTCACTCCCTATACAAACATGAAATATCATGAGACTACACAGTACTAAATGCATTGGAGGGCTAAATAAATTCGGGCACACTCATCACATTCATTTAACATTCACGCTTATGTGTGCCAGATAGATCATAAAATAAAGATTAATTTATCATCATATTTTATTAAATGATAATGGAGTGTGGTATATTTAAATTTAATTTTCAATTCAATGAGTTATAAGTTCATAAATGTGAATACCCTTGATAGGAAATGGGTATGTTATTCACTACTCAATTTATTTTAGAATAGAAAATCGCGGTGATATTTCTTTGGCATGACAACATATCATAAAAATTCATAAAATAAGTCTATGAGAGAGAAATGGGTATCCCATTTATTTTAAATAAATTGGATTGTAAGTGGTATGTATAAAACATGTCTTATTATAAGTAATTGATGACAAAATATATATTTTAAAGAAGATAATTGAATAAATAGGAGAAAGGAAAAGATCTATTACTTGAGCGTGTGACTTCATATGATTGGGAGGGGCTTCTAGAGAGCTTCGGGGTTCCATGGGAGGACTATAAAGAGTATATAGAAGAGTATGGACATGCTTTAATTAGGTTAAGTGATGAAAAATGGGATCTTGTGTGGGTTAATTTTGGAAAATATGGGGATTTATTTATTATTTAGGTTTTGGACTCTAAATACCAAAATAACCGAAAACCACAAACCAAACTGCGGTTTTTACCATGTTTTATAAAACATTGTATTGGTTCTCATAATTTTACAGGGCTTAGGTGAATCTTATTAGTATAATACCCTTTCTTATGTGAAGGTGAGTAATAATCATAATGAAATGGTTTTAAAACCTTAAAATATACTTACAGTTTTGGAGGATGCATAATTGAATTATAAATCTAATTAAATAAATATGAAATCACATTATTTTAAATGTAAACCATATATTTGGTCCTCAATACTATTTATATTATTTATTACATCACTTTTGTTCCATTAAGATTTCATAAAACACAAATTATATTTATACGGTATTGAATTCTTACTTGAAAATTAAAATATCTCAAAATATTATGGAAAATTTACCATTGGATAATTTTTATGTTATGATTCCAAAAATAATTCTGAATTTATTTAAATATTTTTCTAAATATTTGAATTTTCATTTTTAAAATAATAATTGTTATTTTTTGAGAAATGATGTGTTTATTGACAATAACAATTTTCCAATCCAAATAAAAATTACATTAGACTTCCTAAAAATTATATTATAAATTGATATTTAAAAACATTATTTAACAATAATATTTAATTAATATATTATTTATTTTCAAAATCCAATTATTCATATGAATAAATTCTGTAATTGAATTTAAATATTACCCAAACATATTATTCATATTTAATTATATTGAGATAAAAATAATTTATAATGTTATCATAATTGGTTTAAAATATATACATAATTATATAAAAAATAATGAATATAATTATAATTCCTGGGTCTGGATACATATCCCTTTAATACACTAGCAAATCCCCGAAGAGTAAGGTGTCATATGATGAGACTTTTAATAGCTGGTTCAGTGTACATAGTTTGGGTCGTGATGTCGATGAGCTTGAATTTCTACCATAAATGGTTTAACTCGTGATTATGGTATTTGATATTAGATTAGTATGGTTCAATCCCAATTTTTAGGGATTATATGTCCCTCAAAAGCTCCAATAAATGGGATTCATAAGGTACAATCCTACTGGTTGAGGAAATCACTACATTTTTCTAGGTCAAATGGATTTTCTAAAACCCAATATTTATAATAACCCTGTGATCACTATTAAATGACTATATTATCACTGTTAATGATACATTAATTGTATTTTTAAATCCCAAATAAGTGTCTATGTTTTATATTACCATATTACTTAATAATACACTTAATTAAAATCATAAGGGAAATTTTATTTATAATAGTTTGTGTCATTACAATCTTCCACCTTTAATAAATTTCACCACTAAAATTTTAATTCCTATAATAAAACAGGTGAGGATAACTATGCATTATCAAATACTTCATTTCCTATGTCGCTTCTTCAAACACGTGGATTCTTCGTACTACTTTGACAAGGTGAATTGTCTTATTTTGTTGATCTTTATCTCTATGATTTAAGATCTTCACCATATTCCCTTCAAAATAAAGGCCATTATTCAATAGTACCACCTCCAGATTGAGTACATGTGATGGGTTTTGTATGAACTTTCTAAAGAGGGATACATGGAATAAATATTGTACTTTATCTAGGTTGGGAGGGAGTGCAACTTGGAAGGCCACCACTCCAATAAAATCATGAATCTCAAAGGGTCCGATGTATATTGGACTATGTATTCTATTCATCTCAAATATCATCGCCTTTTTCATTGGAGATTTGTAGAGAAATATCACATCTCTAACATCAAATTACAGGTCACATTGATGATTGTTAGAATAAATCTCCTTCCAACTCTGAGAAACCTTGATATGTCGCTGAACAGTATTAAAATTTTCCAGATATTCCCCGATTATTATAGTACCTAATATTTTTCTTTCCCCAAATTCATCCCAATATGAATGTTTTCATCACATATTCACATAAAGGGATTTATAGGGGTTAATTTGGATGCTTTATTGGAAACTATTATTGTATGAGTACTCAACCAGAGATAGATGTTGTTACCATGCCCCTTTGGATTTCATATAAAAAGCTCGCAAAATGTCATCAGATGTGTCAATTTTCCACTCCTATAGGCCATAATTGTGAGGGTGATAAGCCCTACTAAGGATAAATTTAGTGTTTAGATCACAATGAGTAATTTTCAAAAATATGGAGGTGAATCTCATATCTCAATCATAAATAATCCGTAGTGGTAATCCATGCAACCTTACTACTTCTCTAATTAATAGGAATCCAATTTGATTAGGTGAGAAATCCTCTTTAATCAATATAATGTGATATTTCTTTTTTAGTTGATCCACAAAAACCCATAGAGTTTTTTCCCCAAGATGTCTTCAGAAGTCCAGTAAAATTGTACATGGTGATGTTTTCCCATTTCAATGTTGGTATGGGTAATTGTTGCATCATACCCTTAGAAATATACACTTCGTTATTCACTTTTTGACATTACAAGAAAATTGATGTATATTCAGTGATCTCTTTATTTATATTGTACCACCAATTGTGATCTTGGAGATCCCGATACATATTTTTCTTCCCTGGTTAATGTATAATGTCAAACTTTGTGTATCAACCAATAGTTCCTTCTTCAACATAGGATTTGATGGTATAAATACTCATTACCAAATCTCAGAACTCTTTATTTATTAACATTGAACTTCAAGGATTCTATTTCTTTATAGTTTCTACATTATTCATAAATATGACAGCACCTCTTTAATAATCCTTTATATTTTCCAAAATATATGGTTCATAAATCATTTTTGAAAATAATGATGATGTTAATTTCTTTATTATTTCTATTCCATCCTCTCCAAGTCTATGAAGATCCGATCCTTCTCAATTTTCATCTATAATAAAATTTCTATATCCATTATACTTAGAGTATTTGTTACATTATTTTTTCATATGATTGAAGTTAATTGACCAGTCATAGTCCTTGATCAAATATAAACATATTTGTTGGATCATATTCATATCCATTTGTATAAATATATACTTGAGGCTTTTGTGATCCATATATATTTCAAACTTCTCCTCAGTTCGATAATGCCACAAAATTTTAAAAGAGGGTATCACTAAAACTAATTGTAGATCATGCATTGGGTAGTTATGTTCATGAACGTTCAACTACCTTGAAGAAGAGAATATGAATTTTTCATTCTTTATTAACACAAAGCCTAATCCCTTCTTCCAAGCATTACAGAATATATCAAATAGAATTCCACTTATGGGTACTTTTAGAATACGTGTACTGATAATCCAACTTTTCAACTCCTTGAGGATCTATTATCATTCATCATTCCAAATAAACTTGACTCCCTTCTGAGTAATCTTTGTTAGAGGGTTTGGAAATTTATAAAAGTCTCTCAAAAATCATTTATAGTACCATGATAATCCAAGGAATCATTGGATATATGTCATGAATTTGGCCTGAAACATCATTAAATTTCTTATATTTTTTAGGGTTACATTGATATTTGGTTTCATATGATGATATTCCCCAAGAATGAGACTTCTTTGAACCATAACAAACATTTGATATACATTTCCTAATGTTTATGCTTTCACTAGGTCATCCTCATAGTACTATGTACTCGTCATGCTCCTCCTTAGTTTTGGAGAATATTAGAATATCATTTATAAAGTCTACCAAATGTTTTTTGTGGTAATATATAAAGACTATATTCATCTTGTCCATGAAGTGTTTTTGATCATTAGTGAGTCTGAATGGAAGTAATAGAACTCATAGTTCCTATACCTTATACAAAATACAGTCATGGGGGTTTCCTCCTACTTCAACCTAACTTGGTAATAACATAACCGTAGATCTACCTTTGAGTAGTATTTTTACCCATGTATTTGATTTAGCAAGTTATAAATCCATGGTAAAGGATACTTGTTCTTTATGATGATATTGTTTATCTCACAACAATTAATGTAAAGGCGTATTGACCCATCCTTCTTGATGAAGAGTACTAGTGAACTCTATGGTGAAACACATGGATGTATTAACCCTTTATCCGGATTCTTGTGTAGTTGTTTCATTGTCTCAAAAAGTTCCACAATATAAATTCTATAAGGATTCTTAGATAATGGAACCTCCCAAGGTATAATATTAATTGAAAATTCAACATCTTGGATAAGAGGAAGAACATGAATTTCCTATGAAACACATCATAGTATTCCCTCACAATATTCATTTCCTTAAGGACGGTTATTTTCTTATACTTAATCATTTGAGCTGGACATGATTTATTGTAGGGAAATAATATCCATGATTTAGATGTTGGTGCTAAATAAGACTTATCTTCCTCCTTTCACTTGTAAAGAAACACGGGTCATTTCAAAATATAAGGAGTGATTTCATTTATTCTGAAATTTATGTTGGATCTATATAGGGAATACCAATCCATACCGAAAAATGCATCAAATTTCAAATAGGGATGTATGAAAGGGTTCGCAGGGAATTTCATCTGACAAATTTTGATGGGGGAGGAGTTTTATAATTGAGATGGAATAATTTTTCCCATTTTTTTCACTGATAGCTCTACAACCATGATTTGTGAATGTTTTTGAATAGTCCTACTAAAATGTTGAGATATGAAGGAATGTATAGAACCATAATCATGAAATAAGATAACCTTTCATGAATGAATAATGAGAGTACCTGTCACGACTTCATTGTTGGGATCAACCATAGTGGTTTTGATTGAAATATCTCAACCTTGATACTTTAGAGGTTATTGGTTGTCTCTGAATAGTCATGGATTATTTCATTAATTTGCATGGTGCCACGGTTTCATAAAATTGAATTAATGAACAGTATAATGAGGTTCGACTAGATAATTCATTTCCTCTACCATATTAGTGGGTTTCTCCTGTTGTTCATCGCTAGATATGTTCCCTTACATCCCACACCTATGTCATTTCCTCACACCAAATAGAAAATTTCTAGGGTGATTCTTTCCTCAACTTTGACAAGAAGGATGTTGATATTATTCTAAATGATTACCTTCCAAATGGTTGGAATGATCCTAGACGGCATTTAATCCACTTTTTGTATCTACAAAATAGAGAACCAAAATACAGTTTTGAACAAAATAAAATGATATAATATACTTATTTAATTTCATATAATTATTTTTAGATTAAAGTTAAATTACTATTTAATATCACCTAAAATTATTTTTTAATATTTTATTAATAAATATGTTAAATTATTATTTTATTTA
Organism: Viscum album; assembly: GCA_963277665.1. NCBI lineage: Eukaryota > Viridiplantae > Streptophyta > Magnoliopsida > Santalales > Viscaceae > Viscum > Viscum album. Next base: position 1,365,180,570 of record OY728145.1, on the reverse strand, counting down.
TTTTATTTTAGTTAAAACTTTTATTAATTATTCTTCATAATAAAATAATTTATTAAAGATTATTAAAGTTTATATTTTTATATCTTAATAATAGATAATTATTATAATTATTTATGAATTGTTATTAAGATAATTAATTTATAATTATTTATATATTTTAAAAATTATTTTAATTAATTTTTTTAATTTATTTAAATATTTACATAAAATATTGTTAGATTAATTTATTTTAATATATATGTAATTGGTTACATTATTTTATTTTAATAATTAATATTATTTTGTTGTTGATTATTATTATATTTAATTTACATTAATAATTTTTATTTTTAATTATATTGGTTTAATTATATTTATATTTTTTATTAATTTTTTAAAAAATAATATATCCCCCTAATTCCCCTTAGTCACGCAGTAGGGGTGTTCATGGAATCTTCTTTAAGCTTGGGTTGGCTACTTTTGTGTCCTCCCCCTACAACAAAGGTGTCTGCTCCCTCAAGTCAGCCTTGACTCCTTCACCATGGCTCGATGATAGTAGGCCCAGCTTAGCAGTAGCTCACTACTATCCAGTGGTTCGTCCCAATGGAATCTAGATGATGGCATCTTTGGCTTTATCTTCGAACAACATCTCATGGTGAACCCTCCATCCTCCTCCTCCAAATCCCACAGTAGCGGGACTCCAGCCTTGACTTCATCAGATGTTAGTTGCAGAATCGACATTTATGTGGAAGTTGGTGACTCCGAATATACAAGATCTAAAATTAAATTTTATTTTTTGAGTTATCTTGGTCTACTGTAGTTAAAATGAGTTGGCAGTAAGGATTGGGATTCTTGGTTCCTCTGATCTCTTTAGGTCTAGGTGATATTTAATTTTCATTCTATTTATGGTTGTAAAGGGAATTTCATTAGTGGTGGTGTGATGCATTTGACGGCTAGACTGAAGGACACACCAGTGGGGAAGGTAATAGTGAGTCATCAAGATGGAAGCTTGTGTGCTACAATGGTGGCACCTGAGTTACAGTCAAGGCAATAGGTGCGACAGTGAGATAGTGGAGGCTCTGATGGTTCTATGTCACTTTGAATAATGATCAAAATAAAAAGTGGAGGCACTAGTGGAGGCATTAGTAGGACAAGGAATAGTGTGTAGAGAATTAATAGTGACTCTGAGTAATCGATTCCAGGTAGTGCCACATGAGGTGGGTGGAAGGTGTCTCAATGAGACATCGTCAGGTTGGAAGATAATGGAAAAAGTTGAAAATGATAAGACACCATTGGAAATTTTCCAATGGTGACTCGGTTGACAGTAACATGAACCAAGGATGGAAGTGACATATAATAAAATTAAAAAACTAGAAAACTCAAATAGAAAATTCAAATTGGTTAAACAATTATTAACTAAGAAACAATATTTTAAAAAAATTAATTCAAATAATGAAATGTAAATTGAAAAATGAATTAAAAATAAAAATAATTGATTAGTTAGTTATTTTCATAACATAAAACTAGAAACTAAAAATAAAAACATATTTCAGTTAAAACTTGTCTCAATTAAAAAGTACAGTGGTTTAATTATTTTTTTAAGATTAATAAATTGATCCAAAACAATATATTAATTATTTATTTAATAAAATTGAAAATATAGATTGACAATAAAAGATAATTTAAATTAATAATAAAAAAACAAAAGATAAAATCTTAAATTAATGAATAATTTAACTAATTTAGAATTATTTGTTTAATTGATTAATTAATAAACAATTATAAAATTATAATGTGAAAAATAATAGAAATCGAAAAGGTAATTAGAGAATTATTCTACCAGAAAAATATGTAATACATAATTAATAAATTTAAAGGGTAAACATAAAAATTTAATTGTAAAAAAAGATTAAAAATGTATTAAATTATAAAATAACTAAAATTCAATTAATTAAAAAAAGTAAATATTAATTATATAAAAAAGTAAAAAATAACATAAATATGTGGAAAATCAATTGATTTTAAGGCCACATAAAATTCCCCCAAAAATAAACAATGACTATCCTAAATAAATTTTGTGCATTAATATCATTGAAAAAATATGTTTTCAAACAAAAATAACTTAAATAATCATGTGTGAAATTAAAAAACATATGATCATAAACTCTGGAAAATAAATTCGAAATAAAAAATTAATTTTTCCTCGACCAATTTAAAATTCCCACTAGTGATCAAGGGAATAAAAAAATCATCTACAAATGACAATGTCATGACACATATAGGAATTTTATTAAAGAATTACTTCAAATGAAATTTATGTCCTAAATCCAATAGTGATAAAAGGTAAAAAATAAGTGGAATTAAAAACATAAAAAAACTAAATTTATACATTGAATTTCTCAAAGGTTCCCAAAATAAAAAATTAAAATATTTTTTATGTTTTTATCATCTTATTAATACAACATAAATGGTTTAATATATATCAAATGCATTCCTCCTTATACAGTGTTCATTATTCCCCTCACCTTAATGAACATGTTTTTGAAAGCAGACACATTATTGTTTTTTGGGTTTTTTTCCATCCATGTAACATGTGGTAAAAACATTGCATAAGTACTTATTTATTGAACAATATAGGGATTAATCACACACACTATGACTAATGTCTGAGCGGTTCATCATGGGTTCCCAAATTCCAATTCTACTATAGTTAGAAATGATTTATTTGAATACAATTTAAATTATTTCAATAAAGTGATTACTATTTTAATAATTAAAAAGAGATACCCCTAAGAAAATGATCAATAATCTAGTTTCCTAAGGTTATAATCTAAACACTACAAAAATGTATCTTATATCACTCTAAAAAGTATTCCCTAAGAAGAACATTCGTAAAATCAATAAGAAAAATCACTCACAAATCATTCATCCTCACAATTCCCATATTCATGGCCACTCTTAAATATCTTTAAGATATTATACATAGGTAATAAATATTTGATATACAATGTGAATCTTAAATAAACTAAAATTGAGAAAGAATTTTGAAAAAATGGCCATTTTTATAAATAATGTTTTAAAAGGGTTGAGGAATCTGATATGCTAACAATAAACCACAAATTAGATCAAAGTAAGTTTCCCCTCCCCCAAACATAAAACCCAAATTGTTTCTCTAAAGCTTAATTGAAATATAGATAAGATAAATTGATAATTAAATCTCAAAAAAGATTTTTATTAAAGATGATTAGTGATATGTACAAGGGTCAGAGTAAAGTTCAAAATTAAGAGTTTGTCACAAAAATTATTTTACTATAGGATTACATGAATTTTCATTTACGCCAGTGAAAATATTTTTCAATTAAAATAATAAAGTAACATGTAAACAAATTTAACACACAATGAATAGGGAGTAGAATGTTGAAAATTTTTATTCAAACAAATTTTCCTAGAGTAGATAAATTAATGTTAAACCCAAAACCACAAAAGTAGAATCAATAAGAAAATAAAGTCTATACTAAATTTACCCCCTCCCCACACTTAGTTTCACATAGTGAATTTTTATCAGCAAATAAATCCCTATAGAAAATTCTTCCAGGAAATTAGCACATGTAGCAATGTATTCAAGATACAAGAACATGTAGTAATAATTTCCAACAAAATGGCATGTGGTGAAAAAAATTCCATTGGTAGTAGAATATTATTATCAACACCACTCAATGACTAAGCAACACTACCATACAAGTGAGTTACCATTTTGGTGACTCACCATTAGTAGTGGACTAGTGACTCTACTAAAATAGTGAGACAAAGAAACAACTTTGTATAAAGGAACAATGACTTGTTAGTGATTATTTAAAGTGTATTTTAAAAATAATAGGGATAAGGAAATTTTAATGAAAAAATTAAATGAAGGTACTTCCTAAATTAAATTTTGTCCTGAAATGATCCATTAAGGGGATTAATCATTTTTGTGACACAAAAATCAGCAAATTTTTAATCTAGAAATAAGAACCACCAATACCAAGACATAGATCCTATATAAATAGAGATAAAATGGATATAAACATGTAGTATTTTATTCAAAAACAAAAAAAAAGAACAAAATTAATGAAAAACATGGACAATAGGTTGACTCCCAAAAAACACTAAATTCTAAGTTATTAGTTTCAATTTATCAAAATTCTGAAAACAAAAAAAATTATTGAAAGAAGTAAACTCATGGGCTGCCTCCCATGGACTATTAATTTTAGATTCTCTAGTCGGAATCCCCTAGAAACTAACCATAGTCACTAGGTTTGTGTGATTTCTTCCGTAGGAAACAACACATGTGTTTAGGCAAAATATTTTTAATGAATATTTTTATTGGGAACTAAAAAAACTAATGGAAAACATGACTCATATCCCACTAACAAAAATACCTATGAAATACCCATATACATTTAGGAACTTCTCAAGGGATTCATCAAATAGACTAGAAAAAATCATTACCCAAATTCACCTTTTCAGTATTTTTATAGAAATTAAGTTCAGGTTGAATGTATTGACCTCTGTCAGGCTATGCCAATAAGTTTCTAAGCTTAGAAAAATATATGTCGATCTTGTAAGTAGTGATGTTCAATTCTATGATGTATTCATATTTGACAATATTTAAATTTTCATGAAGGGACAGCAGTGAACTAGGTGCATTCAAATGTCTTCCATTATAATCAAAATTCTCAAACTTTTTAAAATTCAAATAAATTACAAGACTATGGGTGTTAGTAGCTGAGTTTTGACAATCATGTTCAAGAACATAGTTAATAATATAGTCATGTGTAGTTTCTAAATTAATACTCAAAAATGGTTTCTTTTCAAAATGACTCTCGGGCTTAAAACATTGTTTTCTACCCAACTCAGTTGAGGTATTGTGTGGAAATCATGGAAGAGTATATTTTTGTTCATCCAAATATTTTGGATTGATAATATTTTAAATATATTACAAAATATCCTCAACTTAAAACAAAAAACCATCAACCACTGCTTCTAAAAATTTGAATCTACTTAATTCAGCATGTGTGTTCAGCCTCTCCTTCAAGATAAAATTAAAAAAGTTAATTTCATAACACAATATCTATTGATTGTTATAGATTTATTTCAGTGTGAAAAATGTTCAGTCCGTCTTCAATAAATTTATAATCCATAATTTTAAAATTAAATAAATTTTCCCCAGGTTGGTAAATACTGTTTTCCATTTCATTACACAATGTTTCAAAAAAATTATCAATCTGAGAAAATTTTAATGAAAACTCATTAGTGATATTTTTATAAAGGGTCATTCTTACACTAACTTCATCTAGTAACATTTCAGAGATTTATGGGTTTAAAATTTCAAAATAGTGAAGATAATTTTTCAACAAAGGTTCATGAATATAAGATTCTATAATTTCAAGTTTAATTTTCTCTTCCAACATGTTCCCAATTTCATGTACAAGATCATTATTAAAAAATTTATAAAAGTTGTGTGAAGGGTTTTTAACATTCATATTCATATTTTAGAGTTTCTCTTCAACCCAATTCATCACATTTTCAATGTTCATATTATAGTGAAGTTTATCCAATCTATAAACCATGTATAGAATATGGCATAATAATTTAATCGGTTTTTGTTTTTTCTTAATATTTTCTAACACAACTCCACTTTTTTTCTTGATGGGTTCATTATAATTTATTTAATAAATATTATATTTGGTTATTTCATAAATTTTTTCTTCTTTAGTATAATATTATTCAAAATGAAAAAGTATGTTTCCTTATTCTAGTAATAATCTGATTCACAATTTCAGTATCAAATCATGAATAAAAACATTCATTATCACTAAATTACTTTTTTTTAATATTTTATTATTAATCCCTTGTTTCATTTTGGAACTTTTCCATGTTGAAATTGTGTTCATCATTAAATTCATGAAATGTTGCTCTGATTTTTGACATTATTTGATCCAGTTTTGAGTTGTCATTGGTTTCAAGTTCTTATTTTTTAATATTTTCATCTCATTTAAGGGAACTTTTTTTACATTATAGACACAATTACAAGAAGTGTGCCCATAGTTTCTACAAGAGACACAACAAAATTCATTTTCATGACCCCAACCTCATTAATTTTCCTTTTTTAGTGAGATCAAAACTATAACTATGATGGTTTCACATAACGTAAATGAAAAAAATACCACCCAACTATATTAGAAATGAAAAACCTTCAAAATATAAAAAAATTATAGAAATTATGATTTTTCTATTCACACACACAAAAATTAAGAAGAAAATGTCTAAAAACAGAAGAAATAGATTTTTTTAGCGGATTTTTTTTTATTTTTTTCATTGTTGATGTTTAAAGAAGTTTCCACCCTAGGACACTCAGCACATGAATTCCCCAAAAATGATGATTAATTTTGATAGGACTGAAGATATAAATAGTAATCAAAATTAAATTTATAATCCTATAATAGTATAGTAGTGATTTTTTAAACCACAAGGAAGATATTTGAATATTTTAAGATATAACTATTCTCTAAACTAATAGAAAAAATAGAAAATTTCTTAAACTGAGAGAGAGGGTACTTAATTTATTAAAGAGGTTTTTAATGTTTTAATGGATTCATTAAATATTGTTAGTTAGTTTGAATAAATAAATTTCTACTGGCTTAAGGAATTCTATCAATTAGCTTTAAAATATATTTGTATTTTCAAAACAATTTATTGAATTTACACTTTTTAAAAAATTGGTTTGAATAAAATCCCTATCTAGGAGATTAAACACACTTGTTAATAAATTATAAGTTCTCTACATCATTAATGATTAATAACAAATATTAATAATGAAATTGACAATGGAAAGAATCTCATTGATTGATTTAGAAGCTTAAGAAAATAGAATTAAAGAAGCACACCAACAACCAAACTCACCGAAGAATCATTGGTCTTTTAGTAAAAGAGAAATAAGTCAAAAAAGATATAAATTGAAATTAGAATCAATTTTTCAAATCCATTCAAATTCCAGGAAACAATTAATACTAAGAATATGTAATAATAAACTCGAAAAAAAGAAATATATGAGTGAAAATTAGTCCAAATTCATGTTTGAATTCATTGAAAATTAAAATAAATAGAACATATTTGATATATAGAAAATAGAGGGATCTAGAGAATAGGATGACAAAACAACTCCTCCGTAAAGAGAAACTTGAACCCCCTAGTCTACATGCTCTCTTACTTGAATACCAAAGCTCTTTGGTCATCAATGGTATATTGCAGAATTTAGGTCTTTCTTCTTCTCCCCCGTCAAGAATTGTAAAATGTATATTCCCTCCTACACTCCTATTGCCTTATCCCCTTAATAATATGATGTCTTACTATCTTTTTCACAACTTCACACACCAATTGATATTTTTTTTCCTTCTATTCCACTGAATTCAAGCATTTTTCTTCTATAAACTGCATGACTTTAACAAAACTTCTTTAATTGATTATCATCCAAATCATTGGAATGAACCGATACTGGATTTGAGCTCTTGCTGGTATCTACAAATGAGAGAACAAAAAATATAGTTTTAAATGTAATAAAAAGTAAAAGATACATATATAATTAATATTGTTTCTGTTTTTAATTAATGTTAAATAAGTATTTAATATTATTTAATATTATTTGTTACTAAATTATAAATAAATATTTAAATTTATTATTAATTTAGCTTATTTTATTTAAAACATTCATTAATTATTATTAATAATTTAATTATTTATTAATGATTATTAAAGTTTATTTTTTTATCTTAATATAAGTCAACTATTTTAATTATTTATGAAATGTTATTAAGATAATTAATTTACAATTAATTATTTAATTTGAATATTTTTGTAAATAAATTTATTAATTTATTTTTTAAGTTATATAAATTATTATTAGATAAATTTATTTTAATATATATCTAATTGGTAATACTATTTTATTTTAATAATTAACTTTATTTTATTATTAATAATTATTAATTTTTAATTATTATTATTGATATTATTATTTATCTATATTGGTTTAATTTTAATTATTTATTATTGTTTTTAAATTTTTTACTTATCTCCCCCTGAATTTCCCTTATCCGCACAACAGGGTGGTTCATGGGCTCTTTTCAAAGCCTCTATCGACTCCACATCTCTCCTCCTACAGTGGTTGAGGTAGTTTCTCCCCTAACTCGGCCTCAGATCCTTTACTGTGGCATGTGAAACAACATCATGGCTTGACAGTGGATCACGGTTGTCCTGCGGCTCATCATTATGGCCACAATGTGATGGTAGATTAAGATTTACCCCTGAACACTGGATTTCGAAGAACCCTCCATCCTCCTCCTCCAAATCCGATTACTATGGGACTTAAGCCTTTAGATCATCATATCTGAGTTGTAGAATTGGAATCTTGGTGGAAGGTGGTGAATCTAGAAATGCTAGATCTAAAATCAAATATGATGTTTTGGGATATCTTAGTCTATTGTGGTTTAAATGAGTACGTCATAAGGGTTTGGATGTTTTGTTCTCATGATATCTTCAGGTCTTTTTGAGTTTCTATTTTGTTTACATTTGTAGTTGTGAATTTCATTTCATAGGTGGCAGTGTGTAGCATTTTATGGTGGTTCACAAGTCTCACTGGTTGGGCCGGTAACATTATGTTGTGAATACGGTAGGTTTTGTACGAAAATGTTGGCACTATAGTTGGAGTGGAGATAATGGGTGTGGTAGTGAGACAATGGAGGCACTGGTGGCTCTGAGTCACAATTGAAGGATTCTGTGAATGAAAAGTGGAGGCACCAGTGGAGGCATCAGTGAGACAAGGAATGGTTTTTTGAGAAGGAACAATGAATCCAACTCTCCTTTTCTAGTAGGTGACACGATAGATGGGTGGATGGTGTCTCAATGAGACACCATTGTTTTTGCAGATGATGGAAAAAATTGAAAAGGAAAAGTTACCGTTGGAAATTTTCCAATGGTGACTCGGTTGACTGTAATATAAACTAAGGCTCGAAGTGACTAATAATTAAATTGAAAATCCAAAAAAAATAATTAACAAATTTAAATAATTAAAACAATTATGAAATAAAAAATTTATATTAAGAAAAAACATAATTCAAAGAATGAATCTTAAAATAAAAAATAAATTATAAATAAAAATTATTGATTGATAAGTTATTTCAATAACATAAAACCAGAATCTAAAAACTAAAATTAAATTAAAATTAAAACTTATCTCAATTAAAAAGTTGAGTGATTTAGTAATTTTATTTAATATTAATAAATCGATTCAAAAGAATATATTAATTATTCATATAATAAAATTGAAATCTTAAATTGAAAACAATAATGAATTAAAAATAAGAATACAAAATAAAAGATAAAAGATTAAATTATTGATTAATTTAGTTAATTGAGAATATTTTTTTTGAATGATTAATTAATAAACAATAATAAAATGATAATGTAAAAATAATGAATAAAAACTAAAAAATAAATAAAATAGTTATTCTATTAGAAAAACAAGTATGACATAATTAATGATTTTAAAGGCTAAAAATTAAAATTTAATTAATAAAATTCTAAATTAGTGAATTTAATTATAAAATTACAAAAATAAAATTCAGTAACAATAATTAAATAAATAAATAAATAAAATATTAATTAAAATATGTAGAAAATTAGTATATTTTAAAGCAAAATCAGTTGGTTATTCATGGGTAGGATTGGCGGAGTTCCTAGAACAAATAATATTGGATTTGTGAAAGGTTAGGTAGAAACATTTTATTTTAGAATGATTCCATTTGGAAAGTGGTAATTATATAGACCATGACCTAGGGGAAATACGTAATTTTTAAGGAGAGTAAACTGCACTTACGGGTAAACTATAACTGCCTTTGTGTGGGCATGATCACTAATTTAGTAACTTGGTAAAATATATGATGTGATGAGACTACTGAGATAATGAGTTATTTTTTTATCACTAGGTACAAGAGTTTATTCCTATTATGTTTAGTGGGAATCGAGGCAGTTCATAGTCACTATTTGTGGTACCAGTTGAATTATTGAATAGTGAGTGGACATATGTGAGATTATGGAAGATTTGTTTTATGAGATACTGGTAGGCATGGTGGAAAAAGTAATTCATTGGGAGTGGAAATATTTCACTTTGGATAAAAATTAATCCATGTGTTATGTGATGTTAGGAGATGACAATAGATTAGTGTGAATCAAGAAGAGCCAGAACCATGTGTTTATGTTATAATACATTGAGATTGTTCTTGAAGAGTGTTATAAAGGAATACAAATGGCGGGGAGTAGACCATCGACTATTAGAGGAAATAACCCTCTTTGATGTTAAGATTTTGGTAGGATCCATGTATTCTATTCCTTTCATCTAGGGACATTTGATATTTTCAATTTCATGATAGTGCTTGATTTTGGGAAGATTGGATATGTCCATTCATGATTTTAATAGTGGAAAAATCATGGTTCACAGAGAGTTATGTTTAGATCCAATGATGTGATGATCAATGTAATCCAGTGGTGGGGTTGTTATATCTATCATGATATTATAACCCTCATGTCAAATCGATCATGGATATTGCAAGACTAGACATTGGATGGTCTTGATGGAATTTTGATGGTTGGGAGTCAAAACATACAAATTTATCTAGATTCCTCGGTGACTAGAAAATTTGTTTTTTAGATATGATGTTGGATTGATCATGGATGTGGAAATTAAAATTGGGATGGACTTTATAGGATCAGAATGAGCTTTAGATATGTGTTTCATCGATTAATACAATATGTTTCAATGATTTTTTTGGGCAAAGGATCTAATCATGGAATTACATTAAGGTACTAGTATATACTTTAATAAGAAAGTTTTTATGATCATGTATTCACTTAATATTAAAATCATTTTGATTAAGTGATTTGATACTGTGTCTATGGGAGATACTAATCATTTCATAAAAAAATATCCAGTGGATATCCGACTGCTATTTTTGTATATAATTAAATGTAGAATGAATGAAACAATATATAAATTGTTGAATTATATATTAATAGAGACCCATGAAGATTTTTTGGGGATTTTAGAGGAAAATATGTAATATTCGGATCGAATACCGTATGATGGAAACTCGTCCGATTCGTTGGATATACATATATTGTTCCAACATAAAATAGTTTTTTATGAATTTTGATTTTTCAAGAAATTGATATTTTTATTCAAATGAGTTTATTTTAACTATTATAGATTTTATCTTCTTATAATTAGTGATATATTTATTTCAAATTAATTTATTTTAAATGAATATATAGTAATAAAATCTATGAGATTTTAGTTACCTTATTTATCTTATGCAGAGAAATTATATTACACGAAAAATGATTATCTTGTTGATTAAAATCCATATTTTAATTAATGATTTTATTTTTTAAAAATTATATTATTGTATAGATTTTGAATTTTATCTTCCAATTAATCTATGTTATGAATATTAGTTAGAAGATTATTTTGAGAAGTCTTTTATATTTTGAAAAAGAACCATCTAAAATGATTATATTATTAGAATCATATAAATCCATGGAAATAAATTACCTTTTTCTAGTGAGAAATTATCTTATGAAGAATAATTATCTTAAAATCATCTGATGAGTTCTATTCGAAAAATTTATCACAGGGAAACAATGAAATTGTGGTTTTCTACAAAATTTAGGATATAATGTGTTTTTATCTATTGATGATTCTAAAATATTTAACTTTTCAGAACTGTTTTATGATATGTTTATCATAAAATGTATAAGAAATTGTATAAATCATCATGATTAATTTTATAAAGTTATCATAATATCTTAATAAGTAATTTTAGTCCTTTAATAAAATAAAAAAATTATTTTTCAGAAAAATAAAAGGTCGATTTTCAAAATGTATCATTTTCAATGAACGGAAAGATTTAAAGAAATATATTTCCATCATTATCATTTACCAAGATTATTCTGTATTTTGAAAAGAAGTAAAAATACATTTAGAACGTATCTTATAATCTTTTAATAGTATTATTCATTATCCATTTTTTATTATCTGTAATTTATAATTATGAATTCAATTTTGAGTTATAAATAGGAATGTAAGTCATTTCATGAAATATATAGATACACTGGTACATATGAACTACATAATAAATAAAAAATGTACATAGAATAAATCTCATAATATTGTAGTGTGTTGTGAATACACATTTATCTATTTCATTTGAATAAACTACTGAGTTTTTCAATGAATAACATTATATTTTTAGGACATTTATTCATATACATTCAGTTACAGCTTGTAACATTATACTGCAATGTTCCTTTATCTTTCTTTCATTTTTTATTTCATCTAGAAGCATTGTAAATAAGTGCATTAATGTCATGTTTAGGTCTTATAATGATATATAATGATTAAAATATCATGGACCATAGTAACAAGTAACATCATTGTGTACTCATCTTGGATCCCCTAAAAATCGAGTTGCCATAGTGAAAATAATAAAACACGTATAATAGAGTATTAGAGAGTTGAATAAATGATTTATCTTCCCCAAACCACTATAAATATCCTATGTTAAATATTTTTATATATATATTTTATATTTATAATACATACTATTGTTAATACAAATATTAGATCCTATATACCTTGAATAGGGATGTTTATGGTAAATAAATTTTTAGGAACAAGATTCACTGCAATGGCCCAGACCCTCCTGGCCCATTACATTGCCAAAATAAGGCTCCACCAAAATAGTGACATCGTGATGATGGCACTGTAAGGGTAACACCGTGACAGTGGCACCGTGTCCTCACCCAGCCCTCAGTTTTCCATTTTCTAGTCCGGCTCCCACAACATAATTTTTGACGTAAATTAATTCTTTTACCCCTTTCAAGGCCATATAAAGACCATAATTAATTCCTAAAAATCCCGAGAAACCTCCTTGTTGGGGGATATTAAATAACAACATAATTATATCATGTGTAACTACCAAACCACGTGGGAAACCACGATATGACTTTCCAGGTGTTCAAAATTCCCATATCTCGTAATAATGGGATCTTTTCAATATATCGCATGAGATGTTCTTTTTCCTATACTTCCCTTGGCTAACTTCATTCATCCCCCTAGTTAACCTGGAGGCCCTATCTTCCCATGGCTTGTGGTGTGCCTCTACTGTATCTTTCTGCACCCCTTGGAGTCCACAGAATTCATCCCCTACAGGCCGTGCATCCTCTATTCTTGGCGCGTGGAGAAAAACTTCGATCCTTGATCAATCAAGTATGGATTTTTTTCCTTCGCCCCTCCTTTATGTGTATCATGTGTGGTGGGTACACTTTTTCCTCTGTGGTAATTAATGAAATCAAACATAATGAAGATAATGAAAGGACCAATAAAGAATGAAGGGGGGGTGATCGATGTTATGTTGTACTCTTCTATGTTGATATGTGTTGTTAATTTTGAGGGACTATGCTCATTGAAAATCATGGTCGTGGGTGGTATTTCCTTGCGCACTAATGAACCATGTCCTCAGTGATGATTCATTGACTTAACATGGAATTTGGTTAATCACTTAAACTTGGCTGGTTAAATGGACATTCAGTAAAACAAGAATCCCTGTGTGATCACCCCAGTTAACAAACAGAGAAAAGAACCTAATGAATGATGTGTTGAGCCAGGATGTTTTCCTCCTATGTTTTTTTAGTAGGCGTTTAGTTTTGTTTGATTTCCTATGGGGTGATGTGAGTGAGGATGGGATCCTCGATTTTGGTATGGATGTTATTTGTTGATATGAAGTTGTTTGGTTGCTCTGCTGTGACACGAACGTGGGTGGGATCCACTATTGTTGGGATATCGTTGGTTCCTGGTTTTGGGTACATGGGGTTGTGCCTCTGGGTTTTCTCTATTTCCAGTACTTCGAGGGATCTCACTTATCCCTTTTTATCTGGTTTTCTATGGTTCTAGTACTTTGAGGGATCTCACCAGTCCCCTTCTTGTTGTTGTAACTTTAAAAGAAAATCGGGTGTGAATGCTTAAATTTTTGTTTGGGTGTTTCTATTTCTTGGATTGTGTGTATGCATTTTATTTTCCCGGTAGTGCATAATTAACCTAAATTGGATCCCTTGAATATGAAAACAAGAATGGTTTGAATGGGGAATTGGTTTTTGGGATGAGTTGTGACTTGGCCGTGAGTGTCGTCACTTCTTTTGTGAATGAATAGTAACAAGGGTGTTGTGCTTACGTTTTGGAACCCATAGGTTGGGATGAGTGTCTATTACCTATACATATATATGTAGTTTTCATGTTTCTTATTCGTGCCCCACAAAAGTTGAGTACTTTAGTGCCGAACACCCCCATTTCATTAGGGAGGGTGTTTTCCCAATACTCCTAGGAGTGGACGGTTATTAGATTTTTTTCTTCTCCCTTTCTCGAGTATCCCATGACTCTTCGGGATTGCTGTGATGGTCTAAAGTCCATTATTATCCCACGAATTTTCGGGCAGGGTCGTTCTAGTGGTTGGCCCATGTGTTTGCAGGCAGGTTGTTTCCCAAGTGTCTTCAGAATGAGGCCCAAGTGTCTTCGGGAGTGGAAGTGGTTGTTTTGAACCAGGTGTTTGCGGGCAGGTTGTTTCCCAAGTCTCTTTGGGATGAGGCCCAGGTGTCATCGGGAATGGCAATAGTTGTTCTAACCCAGGTGTCTGTGGGCAGGGTTTGGCAGTGGGACTGCTGTGAGGTTTTGGCCTAGGTGTCTGCGGGAGGGATTTGGAAATGGGACTACGGTGAGGTTATGGCCCAGGTGTGTTCGGGTGGGGTTTGGCAGTGGGACTGTGGTGAGAATGGAGATATTGGTTCGATGCATAAGAAGTATTCAATAACCAGTGGGATATTGGCGCGTGGTACCCCAAATATCAATGTGCTATTACAATACATTACTTGCCTTGCGTTATTTGGGGAGTGCGTCTTGGTGAGTCTTGGGTGGATAGTTTCCCTTTCTAGGTGTTTGGGTTTTTCTTTTCTCACAGGGCATTATAATGCCTCTCCACTTGTACACGAGAGTCTTTGGTTTTCCCTACTGAGTGTACTTGTATGCTCACCCTACGTATATAAAACTGCTTTCAGGTTTCTAGGGGGACTTTAGGGATTGTGCAGGACCGTACTAGCTCGGACCATTGGGCAGTTGCTGTTGTCGGTTTCCTTTCTCTTGGAAATTTACCTATGGAGTTTATTGATTTTATCATTTACTGTTGAACATGCATATGGGAATGGGTAATTTTTGGCTTTACCATTACTTTCAACTTTGGTATTGTTGGAGTTCCAATCTTATCTCTTGATCTTATAAAAATAAAAAGGGTAATGCCTTCCATTTTGTGTGAGATTCTATACCCTTGTTGTTGCTCTCCAATGTGGGACCTATTAAAGGTGGGTTTTGGGGGGTCATTATCTCTGCTTCAACATAAATAAGGATGGTCCTGGCAATCTGTTGTCCCTTCACTCCTTTTGGTGAAGGCGGGTCGTGACCGAATGGTATTAGAGGAGGTAGAGAGATAGGATGGAGTCTGGAGTTAGGCATAGTGATGATTGCATGGGGTGGTAGGTAAATAGTGTTGGGTGACCTTGGTGCGTGAATTAGTCCAGGGAAGACCAGCTAGGACATAGGATTTTAGCCCCCCCATGATCCGATGCAAGGACTCTGGATCTACCAAACGACCATGTGAGGTTACACTGATTGCAGGGTAGAGACCCTAGGAAGGGTGCATGCATTACAATGACTTGTGTTCATATGTTTCATGGGTGTCTTGGGGATTTAAAATAAATAAAGGTGTTTAAGAAAACATAAGAACAATATTCTACACTACTCGGGCATATGCATTCTTTGGTTACCTTGCAGTTATGCCACCTGGGAGATGACCACGAGTAGTGTAGGCGATTGAGGCCCAAGAGTTTGACTTGGCCAATCGGCAGAGGTCCGGCCGAGAGGAGGAGGAGGATCAGGGGTAGAAGACTCTTAGAGGTTTTTAGTAACAGACCCTCAGGAAGTACGAGGGCAGCTTCTCAGGTATGGAGACGGAGAGCTGGCTCGAGGAACTAGTGATATCATTCAGACTGATTCGGGCTCTGACGGAGTACCAGGTTCCTCTGACCGTCAGCCAGATGCGTGGAGCAGCGTGTCAGTGGTGGACGCTTTATCTTGGAGAGAAGTGGGATTCTGAGGTTGCGTGGGCTGACTTCGAGAAGGAGTTCCCGGAGGAATTCCTCTCTTCCACAATGAAGGCCAAGTAGAGGTAGAAGATACTCTCCCTCCAGCAGGGGAGTATTTTAGTGAGGGATTTTGGGATCAAGTTCAAGGATCTCCTTCACTTTGCCCCGAACCTCTTTCCGGATGAGGAGTCCTGGGCGAGACGTTTAGATGAGGCACTCTGACATTCTCTCCAGTATGCTGTTACTCCCTTCACCTTACCAACATACTTAGAGGTGAAGAATAATGTTGAAGCAGTGGAGAGGATGCACACGCTGGGAGGTGTGTCACAAGAGGGAATCCAGTTGTGCTCGTCAAAGGGGAAGACTGTCAGCAGCATGCCTCCAGCATCAGGGCCCTCTAGGTTCCAACCCGCAGGGAGCAGGCCGTAGCTATTCCAGTTCCAATCTCCCGGTTCTCTCCCATTCCCTTTTGTCCTGAGACTGAGGTTCTTCATCTGTGCCACCCATGGCCACCTTCGAAACTAGTGCCCGGAAAGAGTACAGTATAGTGGGGGTGGGCATGTCCAGCACCCACCTCAGCAGCAACGAGTTCTCGGCTAGTCCCTTTCAGCAGCAGAAGCAGGGGCAGTGGGATCCCGCTCCGCCGAGGGCCGATGTTGTAGGAGGAGGCCGACCTTAGGGTGCTCCTTAGGGACCTTGAATTGGGCGTGGTTGGGGAGTTAGCCGACAACCGATAGGTAGAGGATCTAGGTGTGGGCAGTTTCATGCCGTAGAGGCAGTAGTTCCAACAGGGCCAGAGGTCATTTGAGGTACGATCATCTTGTTGAGTACCTTTGTGTATGCCTCGTTTGATACTGGAGAATTGCACTCCTTTGTTACACACAGTCTGGCCAATGCTCTGGGTTAGACGCTGAGAGACTTCTAGTGCCCAATGTGCTGAGCACACCAGTCGGAGGTCAGACCAACTTGTTGTACATTTTTCGAGGATGAAAACTGATGATAGGGCCACATCAGTAAGTCATGGATCTTCTACTATTGCAGATACAACCATATGATGTCATCCTAGGAAGTGGCTAAATGTTCTCTGTATGTTCCGTCATTGACTTGTTCTGAAGAAGGGTTGTGTGTTCAGACGTGGACGTCCGACGGGTGAATTTCATCGGCGAGCAGAGATTCCAGTGAAGAAACAAGCGATGGGAACCCCTCCTCTTCTTACTGGTTGAGCTATCAGTGGAGTTGGTGGATGAAGAAATGGAGGAAGTCCCAGGAATCGTCAGTGAGTTTATGGACATATTCTCTGAAGTGTTGGAAACTCTGCACCCTCGACGTGATGTTGAGTTCAGATAGACTTGAAACCTGGTGCTCGTCAGATTTCAATGGCTCCCTATCAGATGGCACCTTCTAAGTTGTGGGAGTTGCAGATTCATATTGACGATCTGATGAGGAAGGGTTTTGTTCATCCAAGTGCATCACCATGGGGTGATCTTGTTTTGTTTGCGAAGAAGTCAGATGGTGGACTAAGGCTATGGAAAGACTATAGGAGACTGAATCAGGTGACAGTCAAGAATTGCTATCCTCTCCCGAGGATATATGATCACTTTGACAAGATGAGGGAGCAGGTTGGTTCTCGGAGATCGATCTGTGTTCTGTATATCACCAAGTGAGGGTGAAGTAGGGAGATATCTCAAAGACTGCCTTCAGGTGCAGATATGGGAACAATGAGTTTGTAGTCATGTCGTTTGTTGTTACAAACAAAGCTACTGTGTTCATGGGGCTCATGAACTCCTTATTCCGGGAATATCTGGACCGGTTCGTAGTCGTGTTTATTAATGACATCCTGATCTACTCAAGATCATAGGAGGATCACACTGAGCACTAGAGAATGGTTTTAGATGTCCTCCGATGGAACCAACTCTTTGGGAAGTTGTTCAAGTGAAAGTTCTGGATGAGAGAAGTGAACTTCCTTGGGCACGTGGTGTCCCATCAGGGGATATCAGTGGACCCATCAATGGTTGAGGCAGTTGTTTCTTGGGCATCACCCAAGAACGTGGCAGAGGTTCATAGTTTCCATGGTCTGGTAGGTTACTATCATAGGTTCGTTCCCAACTTCTCCCGAGTTGCGGCACCCTTGACAACCCTGACCAAGAAGGACCAGGATTTCATGTGGGATGAGCAGTGCGAGGCATCCTTCAGCTATCTGAAGGAGAAGATGGTTAGTTTCCAAGTGCTAAGGTTTCCAGAAGATGGGGTAGCATATGAGGTGTTCTATGATGCTTCAGGGCAAGGCCTCGAATGTGTGTTTATGTAGGGGCAAGGGGTGATCTCCTATAGGTCTACGCAGTTACATCCCCATGAGCGTAACTATGCCACCCATGATCTAGACCTTGTGGCGGTTGTGTTCACACTAAAGTTGTGGTGGCACTACCTTGTTGGGGAGAGCTTCATGGTCTTCACGTATCACAAAATCATGAAGTACATATTCTCCCAGCGGGACCTGAACTTATGACAGCGAATGTGGATGGAGTTCCATCAAGACTACAACTTTGAGATTTCCTACACCTTAGGAAAATGTAATGTGGTGGCCGATGCCCTGAGCAGGAAGTCGCAAAGGGATGCAGTTCGAGAGTCGGCACATACCTGGAAGGTGATGGAGGAGTTGGCTGCCCTGCACCAAGATTCTAGGATGGAAGGTGGTAGAAGTTTCCTGTATTATATGACAGTGCAATCTTTTCTGTTGCGGCAGGTAGAGGATTCCCAATGGGGAGACTCAGAAAGAGAAGTGGTGCGTGACCAAGTTGACCCGGGTAATTGTCCGAAAGGGTGGATGGAGGATGGTCAGAACCAGATGCTTTTCTGGGGAAATCTGTTTTTTCTAGAGGTGATGTGTGGCAATGTTCTTTGTGAGTTCCATAACTCACACATAGAGGTTCACCCAGGTGTTTTTAAGATGTACCAGGGTCTGAGGAGATGGTTTTGGTGGCTCGGGATGAAACGTGCAGTAGTAGAGTTCTTAACAAAGTGCCTCATGTGTCAGCAGGTGAAGGCCAAACACCGTTTTCTAGGTGGTCTGTTGTAGTCTCTAGATGTCCCCGAGTGGATTTGGGAGGATATCTCAATGGATTTCTTCACAGGACTACCCAAGGTTCAAGGGAGCTACGATACTATTTGGGTAGTGGTGGACCGGGTGATGAAATTGGCTCACTTTCTGGCGATCAAGGAGTCGGGTGCAGTGGATGCTTTAGCATGAAGGTATGTGGATGAGGTAGTGTGGTTGCATGGAGTTATGAGATCCATAGTCTCAAATAGGGACACATGGTTTACCTCATGAATCTAGAGAGGATTGCAACAAGATTTTGGCATCCATCAACGTCTTAGCACTGCTTTCCATCCCCAGACAGATGGGCAGACAGAGCTCACCATCCAGACCATGGAGGATATGCTCCGGGAATCTGTTTTGGACTCAAGAGGATCGTGGGTGTTACACTTTTCTATGGTAGAGTTTCCCTACAATAATAGCTATCACTCTACCATTGGCATGTCTCCATTCTAATACTTGTACGGTAGGCTATGTCACTCACCCATGTGCTGGACTAAGGATGGGGAAGCAAATGTTCATGGCCCGGAAGAAGTGTAGAGCACGACAGAGAAGGTTCAGCCTATACGGGAATGGATGAAGGCGACACATGACCGAAAAAAATCATATGTCGATAATATGAGGAGACCCTTAGAGTTCAGGGTTGGGGACCATGTGTTCTTAAAGGTCTCCCCTCGGTGTGGACAACAGAGGTTCGGTAGGGGAAGAAAGCTCTCTCCCATATTCATCGGACCCTTAGAAGTGTTGCGGTGGGTCAGTGAAGTGGCTTATCAGCTATCATTACCACCACCGCTATTGAGGATACATGACGTCTTCCATGTGTCCTAGCTTCGTCGGTATCTGCATGAAGATTCACACATCCTCGACTAGGGAGAGATGGATATCGAGGATGACGTGACCCTTATGGAAAGAACAGTGAGGGTCGAGGGTCATGAGGAGAAGGTACTCTGTGGATAGACAATTCCTATGGTTTGTGTGTTGTGGATGAATGGTGGGGTCGAGGAAAGTACCTGGGAACGAGAATTACATATTCATGCCCAGAACATAGAGTTGTTTTGAATTTTTTGTTGTTCTATTTTTTACTTGTTTGTGATAGAACACTTTAACTTGTTGGCTATGAAATATGTGGTTTTCCTTATTCTATGAATGTGTGTGAAAAGTCCTGGCAATGGGGAGGGGAGGACCCGATCCCTAATGAAGACTCATTATGTTGGATGCAATTAAGACCGTGCGGGAGAGTCAGTGCCGCCCAAATCGAATAGTATCTTAAAATGGAGGAAGAGACTCCCCAACACATATGACTGGGCAGTTTGACCCATGTATGTCGCTTGGTTTCTTGAGGGAGAGGTGTTTCTAGATGACGATGAGGTTCACTCTTAAGAGATATCTTTCAAGGTGGTTGTTCGGACCCTCTCATTTATTATGGGTTGTTTTTGATTCTCGAGGGCTAGAATAGTTTGAGAGGTATTTAATGTAATGGACCAAACCCTACTGGCCCATTACGTTGCAAAATAAGGCTACACCAAAATAGTGACACCGTGAAGCTGGCACCGATCACGGTGGCACCGAGACGGTGGTAGAGGGACGGTGGCACCAGTCAGGGTGGCACCGTGACAGTGGCACCGTGTCCTCACCCAGCACTCCATTATTCATTTTCTAGTCCCTCTCCCACAACATAATTTTTGACATAAATTAATTATTTTACCCCTTTCAAGGCCATTTAAAGCCCATAATTAATTCCTAAAAATCCAGAGAAACCTCCCGGATGGGGGATATTAAATAACAACTTAATGCCATCATGCATAACTACTAAACCATGTGGAAAACCACGATCCGACTTTGAAGGCGGTCAAAATTCCCATATCCCATAATAAAGGGATCTTATCTATATATCACATGGGAAGTTCTTTTTCCTCTTCTTACTTTGGCCGGATTCGTTCTTCCCCCTGGTGCACCTGGAGTCCCTTCATCAGGTGTCTTGTGGTGCGCCTATTCTAGAGAATTCTCCACCCCTTAGAGTCCACGGAATTCCTCCCCGGCATGCCGCACATTCCATGTACTTGGTGCGTAGAAAAAAACGTCGATCCTTGATAAATCAGGTAAGGATTTTTCCTTCACCTCTCTTTTTTTTGTATCACGTTGGGTGGGTACTCTTTTTTAACTATGGGAATTGATGAAACCAAACTTAATGAAGATAATGAACGGACCTTTAAAGAGTGAAGGTGGGTGTGATCGATGTTCGGCTGTACTCTTTGATGTTGATATGTGTTGTGAATTGTGTGGGCCTATGCTCACTGAAAATCATGGTCGTTGGTTGTCTTTCCTTTCAAAATAATGAACCATGTCCTCTGTGATGTTTAAATGACTTAACATGGAATTTAGTTAATCACTTAAACTCGGCTAGTTAAATGGATGTTCAGTAAATCAAGAATCCATGTGTGATCACCCCGGTTAACAAACAGAGAAAAGAACCTAATGAATGATGTGTTGACCCTGGATTTTCCCCTCATACGTTTTGGTAGTAGGAGTGTTGTTCTTTTTTATTTCCTATGGGGTGATATGGGTGAGGATGGGATCCTCCGTTGTGTTATAGATGTTGGTTGTGAATCTGAAGTTGTGTGGTTGCTCTGCTGTGAAACGAACTCGGATGGGATCCTCTATTAATTAGAAATCGTTGGTTCCTGGTTTTGGGGACATGGGGCTGTGGCTCGGGGTTTTATTTGTTTCTAGTACATCTAGGTATCTCACTTATCCATTTCTGTGAGGTTTTATCTGGTTCCAGTACTTTGAGGGATCCCACTAATCCCCTTCTTGTTGTTGTAACATTACAAGAAAACCGTGTGTTAATGCATAAATTGATGTTTGGCTATTTCTCATTCCTCGCTTGTGTTTATGCCTGTTAGTTTCCTAGTAGTGCAGAATTCACATAAATGGTATCACTTGAAAATGAAAACAATAATGGTTTAAATGTGGAATTTGTTTTTGGGATGAGTTGTGACTTGGTTGTGAGTGTCGTGGCTTCTTTTGTGAATGAGGAGTAACAAGGGTGTTGTGCTTAAGTTTTGGAATCCCTAGGTTGGGATGAGTGTTTGTTACCTATACATATATCTGTAGTTTTCATGTTTCTTATTCACTCCCCACCCAAGTTGAGAACGTTCGTGCTGAAAACCCCTATTTCATGGGGGAGTGTGTTTTCCCAACACTCATAGGAGTGGTCGGTTATTAGATCCATTTATGATCCCTTTCCTGAGTATCCCGATACTCTTAGTGTAGGCTATGATGGCCTGGAGTCCATTATTATCCCAAGAATCTTCGGGCAGGGCAGTTCTGGTGGTTGGCCCAAGTGTTTGCGGGCAGGTTGTTTCCCAAGTGTCTTCGGGATGAGGCCCAGGTGTTTTTGGGCATGGCAGTGGTTGTTCTGACCCAGGTGTTTATGGGCAGGTTGTCTCCCAAGTGTCTTAGGGATGCGGCCCAGGTCTCTTCGGGAAAGGTAGTAGTTGTTCTGAACCAGGTGTCTGCAGGCGGGGTTTGGCAGTGGGACTACGGTGAGGTTATGGCCCAGGTGTCTGCAGGCGGGGTTTGGCAGTGGGACTGCGGTGAGGTTATGTCCCAAGTGTCTCCGGGCGGGGTTTGGCAGTGGGACTGTGGTGAGAATGGTGGGATTGGTTCGACGCGTAGGATGTCTTCAATAACCAGTGGGAAAGTGCCCCGAGGTACCCAAATATCGATGTGTTATTACTATACTTTACTTGCCTTCCATTATTTTGGGAGTGTGCCTTGGTGAGGCTTGGCTGGATATTTTCCCTTGCTAGGTGTTTGGGTTTTTCTTTTCCCACAGGACATTTGAATGCCTCTCCACTTGTGCACAAGAGACTTTGGTTTTCCCTATCGAGTGTAATTGTATTCTCACCCTACATATATAAAACTGCTTTCAGGTTTCCATGAGGACTTCAGGGATCATGCCGGACTGTACTAGCTTAGACCTTGGGGTAGTTGCAATTGACATTTTCCTTTTTCTTGGTAATTTACCT
This sequence comes from Viscum album, assembly GCA_963277665.1. Taxonomy (NCBI): domain Eukaryota; kingdom Viridiplantae; phylum Streptophyta; class Magnoliopsida; order Santalales; family Viscaceae; genus Viscum; species Viscum album. Next base: position 1,365,157,188 of record OY728145.1, on the reverse strand, counting down.
TTGGAGTTTTGTGGCATGAATCATTTACTATTGAACATGCATATGGGAATGGGTTATTTTTGGATTTACCATTACTTTCAACTTTGGTATTGTTTAGGTTTCTATCTTATCTCTCGATCTTATAAAAATAAAAATGGTAATTCCTTCCATTTTGAGTGAGATTCTATACCCTTGGTGTTGGTCGCCACTTCGGGACCTATTGAAGGTGGGTTTTGGGGGTCATTATCCCACCTTCAACTTAAAGAAGGAAGGCCCTGGTAATCTTATATCCCTTCCCTCCTTTTGGTGAAGGCGGGTTGTGACATTAACCACCTCATTATTTTTTAGTTATCTATTTTTTGTGACAACAATAGGTATCAGTGCTCATTAATCTTGAGTTCATAACTATCAATGGTTGAGGTCCAAATACCTTCTTTCAAATGGCTATTATGGCTAATAACAGAGATGTTATGTCTATGGTAAGAGATATCTATTTTAGTAAGGTAAACAAAGGATGTTGGAAAGAGAGAACGACTATATAATTAATAAACCTTGGATTTAAGGTGTATCTTAATTCAGTAAAGCCCTATGAAATTCCAAAACCCTACCATAAACAGGGTATACTAATACTGAATCATGTTATGACTTTAATTACAAATAAATGAATGCAATTATATGTGTACTATGTCTATATGAGTTTAACATAGTTTCATAATGTCAAACAACCCATGAAATATGGATGTCTATAGACGTTTCATATAAGGGTACATATAATGTGAAGGATCTTAGGTATTGTACTATGAAACTTAAATTTGATAATTTCCAAATGGTTTAAGGGGAGCACATTACATGGTTTAACTAAAGACCCATTAATATTATGAAAAATGTTTCTTCTCTTAGAAAACCAATTAACTTTCCTGAGAAGGACTTGATGGTTTCCAAATTTTTACCACCTTAATGGAGTGGAATTTCATCTACTATCAGGTGATAAATATAGGTTAATAATTTCAAAATAAATGATCTTCTTGGAACTCCTATGATTTATGAGGAATAAATTGAAACAAAATTGGATAATATAAATTAGGTAAGAAAGAAAGAAAATGTTATATGGAGGTTTTCCATGTATAAATATTACCAAAAGTGCTTGGTTATACCGATCTATGAATAATTTGAAGAAGAATATTCCTCATAATATTATGGATCAGATAATGGAATTCAACAAATTGATTTAAAATTAAAACATTTCTACTATAAGAGATACAGTTTTATAAGACCATTCGTCTTGTAAAATATTCATGGTGGAAATTTCAATTTAGTGGGATGATGAGAGTGAAAAAATCATGGACACATCAAGAAAAAAATTCCTCAATTACAGGAAAATAAAAATATTGATTTGTTTTCAAGAAGGGAAAATATAAGAATAAATCCAAAAATGATATTAAATATATAGGGATTTCAACTGAAAACTCCTATTATTATTATTTATATTTACAATAATAGGGTGATATATCTAATAAAAAATGTCAATATGTGTTTCATGAAAATATTTTATAAGGTAAACTCTTACAATTATTCTTGGAGTGAGTTTGAGTATAAAAATTAAAATTTATTCTATGAAGAATTAAATAATTATTGTTCTGTGTTAGAAAATAAAAATGAATTTTAAAAAATGAAAAATAATTCTCTCACAAAAACATTAAAAATTTATGTAAGAGATGGATAGAAATAAGAAAATTTTATAACAGATAAATCCGTTGGAAAGTTATACAACATCATGTACTGAATAAATTAACATAATTGAGAACCATTAAAAATAATTTCAAAATATTAAAGATGAGGTAAGGTTTTTTAATTAGGGAAGGATTCACTAAATAAAATTCTTGGTCAAAAATATCTTATATAAGAAAACTTTGGAATTGTAAGTCAATGTGAATAGACCAAGTTTTATAAAATCAATTTTCTGAGTAGTTATAAAAACACAAATCTTCCCAAAGTTACTTTCTTACAATAGAGAAGTAGAAAATTATGCCAATATATGTAATATGAAAATTTTAGAACTCTATGTAATCAAATATTACTTTCCAACATATTGGTTTTCAATGTTCAATATTACATTTTTCGGACAACCTAAATAGATTTGAATTCCAAATTATTTTGGAACTAATATTTATATACCCAAGACTATTTAGGGAGTAAAAAATATTTATTTTTAAATTTTTATTCTTGAATACTAGAGACATGAAAAAATGAAAAATGGTTCATATATAATCTATGTTCAAGAAATATGAGTGGATATATACATAATTTTCACTCACTATCTATTATTTATTAAGGACAAGTTATATATTGTGAAAATGATAAAGGAAAGATAGTTGTAATTAGATCTTTTGGAAATACTGAATATATCATTACCAACAAAGAACATTATAACTATGGATTTAGTAAAACTATAATATTTATTTCTTAACTTTTTATTCTAGTTATTTATTTGCATTTTCTAATAACACATACTTTTTTTAAAGAATAATCTCTCATGTTTATGGTACCAGGGAAAATTAATGTTTATAAATTGGACCATAATTATTGTGTATAAAAATTGGAATTTTTTAAGGATGATTTAAATGAATCATGGATTTGCAATACAAGTAATTGGCTTTTAAAAGTTTTTTTTCTTTGAAAAAGGTATAAAATAGAAAAAAATCGAATTTTTCGAATCATAAATTGGATTAAAAAGATACTATGTGATTCTTGTTAAATGGTAATTAAAAAATACATATTTCAAAAAAATTAAACTGAATTTCACTTATAGGCCACTATATCATGTCAATAAGAATCTGTTCATTCCTACTATAATAGAATAATTTAAAAGAAAATATTTTGTTAATGTTTTGGTAAAATATTTTTCATGATTTACCTATGTTTATTTCTAGAAATTTAAGACTAAATAATGTTATTAATTTCTTAATCATGTGTTAAATTAAATGGTTCTCATAATTATGTCATTGTGAATTGATAATAGAGGAGGATCTGAGAATAATGAATTTAATTAATTCTGCTCAAAATAGTATATCAATGAAACATTTTCTAACCCTAGGAAAACTCAACAGAGTCTTTATTTTTAAAGGAGTAATATGACATTGGAAGAAATTTATAGAATAATGTAATGTAAAGAAAACACTACAACATACTTTTTTTATGTAGTGGTAAACAAGACATATTATGTCATTAATAGAGTTATAATATGGATTATATTAAATAAAACACCCTATGAGTAATGGACTAATGGAAATCCAAATGTATAATAATTCAAAGTGTTTGGATATAAAGTTTATATTCTAACCACAAAACAATTCTTGGTCAATTGGATCTAAAAGATGAATAATGTATCTTTCTAGATTATTCTACCACTTCCAAATATTTTAGAATTTTGAATAAAAAGTCACGTCTTGTTAATGTTTCAAATAATGTGATTTGTGATAAAAGTGACCATTTTGATCAAAAAAAAATGTAACTGATGATTTGTGTAATTTTTTTGGGACATGATAGCTGAACCTATATTTTAATATTAAAAGGATGATGATTTGAATTTTATTTCTATTAAAATAAATCCAATAATGGTTGATACTAGTGAACAATAAAGTGTGTAACATAGTCGACCTAGAAACCATAAGGACCATCCTATAGAAACATTAATTAGAACATTAAATGAAGGATATAGGATCAAAACAAATTTAAGAAAGCATGTGTAATTATCTATTTCTTATCCAAGTAACAAACTAGAATAATATAATATGATATAATTTATGAGAGTTGGGTTTTAGAAATAAAATGAGAATTAAAAAATCAAGAATAATAAGGTTATCAAATTTGATGGTTGAACCACTGACCATCCTATTTTTGGAAATAAATTGTTATTTATGAACAAATAGTATGATCATTGTTTGATCACATTAAATAAATATAGATTAGTTACAAAAGTTTATAATCACAAATAATGGATAGATTATGAAGTGTTATTTTTTATCTATATCTTAGTTAGACGAAAACTAGCATATTCATCTTATATGATTAGTAAATTATATCATATTGATGTAAAATATTCATTTTCTAATTGATTTTTAATTAAGTAAGATAATGTTAAAGAACTTCCTTGTTTTAAAGAGCCACATTTTCATAATTCAATTTTCAGACTTACCAAATCTCACTATTGAATTAAACAAGCAATTAGATGATAGAATAAATGATTAAGAATATTTATTTATCAAATGGTTTTAATATGGGTTTGGATGAAACCTATTGTTTCTAGAAAACATCATTAGAAGAAACTTTTTTTAAATATACGTTTCAGAGGTAATTTTTATACAAACAATCCAAAAATCATGTAATTATTTCACAGTGCATATGAAGAATGAATTTTAGATGATTGTGATGGGTGTTTTAAATTATTTAATTATAATTTAAATTTATTAAAATGAATAGGGAAATGTTTGATACCTATGAAAAAATATTTTTTATTTACGTAATTTTTTTAGTTGAAAATATTAAGAAATTATTTAATCATATGAGTTATAATCTTAAATGCGGCTTGGATGATACATGAAAAATAGTTGAAACAAGTTATATAGATGAATTATTAGTGGTTTAATTTATGTTAAATCATATAGTATAGAAATTATGTTCTTAGTATGACTTTTTAAAATGTTTCAATCAAATCTAAATGGTTCAAATTTATGTTATTCTAAAATATTTTCAGATATTTAAAATGAATTTTTTCCATTTCAAATTTTTTTTATAAAAACCTATGATTTTTAATTTAAATCCATATTTGGATGCTGATTTTGGTGGGTTTAGAGTATACTGGAATATCACCTCTATAATCTCTCACTTTCCTAGTAAATCATTAGTATCATTGTCTAGTAAGAAACAACACTCTATAGGAATGTCTATTACTAAAGCTAAATATATTGTAGTTGGTAGTTTTTGTGAATATGTTCAGTAGATGAAAAAAACGAATGGTTTTTTTTGGAATCTATTTTAATCATATTCCAATAATATATAATAAAATAAGTTATATAAATATTTCAAAAAAATCTGTTAAACCATTCTTCATTGAAGGATATTGATTTAAGGAATCATTTCATAAGAGATAAGGTATAAAAGGTGAAATATCATTATACTTTGTTTGCATAGAAAATGAATTATAGGAAATTTTTACAAAAAAATTTCTTGTTTATAGATTTTATTTTATAAAATCTAAATTATGATTATTTAATTTTAATTAGTTTTATTTATTCATTAAAGAATTTACACAATAAAAAATTGTTAAGTAAATATTTTATTTTATTTATTACATATTAGATTTAGAACCTCATTTTTATTAATTATTCGAATCTTAATAGGGTATGTAGGTTAGTATGTCATGATTATCCTTGATGTTACTCTGAGAGAACCTTCAGTTACCTTGTAATAAAAAAAAGTAAGTTAGTTTTTCATGTTAAACCCTTGATAACATCTAAATATTATTCTTGTTACCATATAAAACGTTTTTCAATAATCCATTGATATTTAGAACCTCCTATCATAATGGTGAAATATAATTTAATAGATAGAGATACTGATAGTAGAGCCATGATCTCAAGGATCATAATAAACTTATTTAGTGTAAGAGTAATCGACATTTGCTGGTGAAAGGGTAAAAATATATTTCTTAAGAATTTTTTAAACCATAAAATATTAGAGATTGTATTTGAGGATATGGGAAAAAATATTTTATATTAAATGGATTCATGTGAGTTCTACAAAATGGATTTATTTAATTTTGGTGAAAATTAGGATTAGGTTAGAACAATAGTGAAAACAAATTTCTTGATATCATCTTCATTAATAGAAATGCATTCTAATTCCCTTATGAAGGACATTATAATATTCACACATAATTACAAAAAATATTTGATGTAGGTCCATTAATAATAATGATGAATAATTTTTGGAAATCTTGATGTGGAAACCAAACCTTTAAACGGCCCAGAATGGGAGGGAATGGTTCTCGTGTAGTTCATTCAGTCAGCTATTTCTCAAAGAAATAGTGAGTTAGAGAAAATTCTTTTTCCAGATGTTATAACATTGTATTTTTTTATGATATAGATTACCATGAATTTTTAATGATTTATTATTAATTACATGTGTCATATTCAGAACAAAACAATAAATTTATATCATTTTAGATGAATGTTATCCTTTGTTTTTAGTAAAGATTATGTATGTTTGGATGAAACCACTAATAACATAGTCATATATATACAATTTTAAGTCATATCATGTCAAATTGAATTGAATTATTAATGAATAATCCATAAATAAGATATATCTAGTTATTTTAGAAGAATATGTTAAGATAAACATTACTGCTACTTTTTGGTTTATTCTCATATGGTTGCTGTCGATGATGTTTCTTATCAAGTTCCAACTCCCATAGAATATCCAGTTAGATGTATGGATTTAAGAGATTATTTGGACAATTAAACTATTGGAAATAGGTGAATAAGTGTTTGGTTTTGTTGTTTCTGAAGACATTAGATTTCGGGATGTGGTTGTCCTAGATATGTGTTCAGAATCATGTCAAGTAGTTGATGATTCTACTCATGTTATAGCTCAACTACCTATTCGACATTGTAATGGAAAATTTGTTCTGGGGAATTTATAGGATATTTTTAATTATTCATGAAAAAAATATTTTTAATATATTAGGTGGAATACCATTGTTTAAAACATCTCTATCTTGGGAGACTAATAGAAAAGTGTGATGAAAATCAGTAAGTTTTGTTAGGAAAAATGATGGTGATGGTGAAGTGGAAGAAGAAGTAGAGTATGAAAAATGGATTATTACAAATAGAATATTAATATTAGAATCATGATAACCCTATAATATTGAATAAGTATCCAATGTTTATGAAAATAACATAGGTGATGATGATCGTATTTCCCAAGTGCTCCAAGACTTTTTATATTTTATTCACTCGCACCATACTAGTTCTGAAATCCCAAATATTTAATTGGATGATGAACACAAAGAGAAAGAGATTTATATTTAAAGATAATAAATTATGTGGATTAATTTTGGAATCAGTTAGTTGCATAAAAAATATAAATAATGACTATCTGAGTACAAGTTGTGTCGAAAGGTGATATTGATTAGTTGAAGTTGTTGTTACAATTTCTTTTTTTAAAAGTGTTGAGAAATACCTGAAAAAATATTATTTACCAAGATTCTATATAATAAATGATTTAAGGAGTATATATTTCTATAGATATGATTTATTCAACTAAATATTCTCTATAGTGTGGAATTGTCTGTATAGAAATGTTATAAGATCTTCAGATAGATGTGGTTGAAGAAATTAGAAGAAACCCTTAAATTAAAAAATCAATATTTGGAAAACATATCAGCCTTAAAAAATCATATATTTATTTAAGAAGGATAATTTTCAAGATTTACATGTAGTATCAGTGCTTGTAACAAATGATATCGGTTTTATAATTACTAGTTTACAAAAAATAGATGAATTATTGTTCAATAATTATAGAGTTCTAAAAGAGAAATTTTAAAATCTACAATAGTTAGTATAAAATAGTTTGAGATCATATAATAAGTATAATACGATAAATTAGGTGGGAATTTAGAATTTAATGTCTCCTAAAAGATATATAAAGGTATCCCTTGCTACTCATGCTTGTAGTTCAGTTGGTTATAGAGATAACTTGGTTGAATCTTTAAATAAGTTTATTTTCAACATATAAAATAAAGGGGATAATAATTTTTTATTTGAAAATTTATCTTAGAGATTGTAGAGTGGTTTAATCTACTTATTAAAATTATTCAGAAATTATATGGTGTAGTGGCATGATATATTCATAGATTCTTTACACCATCTCAGTAAATGATTCTCTCTTAGACTCATAATATGATATCATCATGTTGGCACCTCCAAAATATTCCATGAAATTTTTTATCCAAATAATATTTAATGAAGGGGAAATATCATTTTTTATAAAAAAAGATTATTTACCTCTACCTGAACCATCTTATATGTTATAATTAATCCCTATAAAACAATTTGATCAAAATGGGCTCATCAAACTACTCTTAAACGTTTTTATAAATCAGTAAGGATCTCAAGAGATGATAAACGTGGACTTGGAGGATCACTAATTTCCCTGATGTTGTTGGAGAAATTGGCAATTCTCCTATGACTACATCTTTTATTACATGTTATCCAAACATAGTCATTTAGGAATATATCTTCCAAACATTTACCAATGCCAAAAAATGATATTATTTTCTTAACTGGGATGTTTGACTGAATGGAATCACTTAATCATTTCTGAGGTTATTTACATATAGTTTTATATAATTCCTTTATTTTAATTATGAATTTTTAATTTTTTATAAGACATTATCTTTGTTATTACATGCCTACTATTATATTTTTTTACTCATCATTATATTCATTGTTTACTAAAAATAATTTTTTAAATTTTTTTTTTAATTATATGTGATTAAATATATATATATATATATATATATTTCTCTAATTATATAAATATTTCAATGTTTTTTGAGTATCCTCTTAATAAATTTGTTCACTCATGTTATTTAAAAAATTTATTCATATGTAGTATGTCATAATTAATTAATTTAAACTCATTCTTGTGTGACATTAATTGTACAATTTTTTCTTATTATTTTTATTATTTTTTATATCAAACAATTTGGGATACGAAAATGGTGAATACAAAAAATTAAATCTCTTTAAACTTTTTCTAAAAATTTTGACTAATATTTAATGGGTTTAGTGATCATCAAAATGGGTGATATTTGGATATACTTATCTATTCCAATATATTGTAGTCATTTATGTGTTTTATTGATTAAAACCCCATATTTTTATTCTAGTGATTTTTTTAGTATTTCGAATTCTAATTTTTTATAAGAATTGATCTGTTTATTTCAATTTAATTTATTTTACTTGAATATAAATTCATCTATTCTGTTAGATATTAGTTTTCCAAAAAAAATTACACTGAAAAATTCTCTTATGTGTAACATGATTATAATATGATGTAAAATCACTATCTTCTCTTGGGATTTTAGACTGTGAAAAATTAAATTATCATATGGATGAATAAATGTATTTTCCATTTAATATATTATAGACAGATCTATCCAAGGAATGTTCAGAGAAGTATTTTTTCTTTCAAAAATGAAAATTCTAAAATGATTATCTTATGAGAAAAAAAAATGAGGCCATTGAAAACAATTATCTTGCACTAGTAAGAAATTATCTTATTAAGAATTATTTTCTTATGACAATCATACTAGTTCCCTCAACAAAAATATACCATATTAAAATAGCGAATTCATGTTATTCTATAATGTGAATGTTATAAATTGTTCTAACTCTTGAGGTTTCAAAAAAATATATTCTATGAGACCAGTCCTATCAGATTCTTATCTTATGAAGTATAATATATTGTGAGGATTTTTATGATTATTTTTATAAAAATGGAATAATAACATTATATTTATTTTCAAGATTTTAAGAATATCAAAAATTTGTGTTTCTAAATAAGGAATGTTCAATTTAGATCAAGCATATTTTTTCTAAGAATGGAATGATATTAATAATAAGATTTCTAAAATAACCACCAAAAAAGATTATTCTATATTTGGAAAATAAGGACACATTCCATTATAAACCTATATTAAAAACAGATCATAGGATTATTCATTCATATATTATGATCATTTATTATTATTAAGTCTAAATCAAAGAAGATATATAAATAGGAAAGTTACCCACTCTACAAAATACAAAGATGCACTTGTACACACAAACACTCTAATAATTCAAGGAAAATATACATTCATATACAATAGGCCATATATAATGCTCATGTTCTATGATTAAAATATTATTTTTTCAGTAAAAAAACCTCTTAAGTTATTCTTTTAAGATCAAAATATTCTTTGTATATGTCTTCATCTACTGTCAGTTACTACTTGTAATTGTGTCATGAAATGATTGTTAAAATTTCACTCATCATTATTTCATTAGAATTTATTGTAAATAATTGTGTTTATTATATAATTAGGTCATATAAAGAGAGATATTGGTTAAATTATCTTGTACCTTTATATCATGTAATAACTACATACACACAGTTGTGAGCCTTATAAAAAGGGATATCATAGTGAAAACCTAAAAATCATTTAATAGAGAATTGGTGTAGTGGAATTAGGGATTTTTGTTCCCTAAACATCTATAAATCTACCTTTTTGATATTTTTAATCTAATATTATATATTTCATCTACATTTTATTTAAGAATAATATTTCATCTTGTATACCTTGTTTAGGGTGGTTTTAATGAAAAGAAATTTTCCATAATTCAGTTCACCCACCACTTGAGTTTCCAGTTTTCCATTTTCTAGGAAATCAAATTTTGATTAAGAAATTGATATAAAGGAAAAATACCATATTTTGATGAATTATTTATGTGTATATCGATGTGGTATGATAGTAACCAATCCAAGGACATCATTGGTTCCCTAGTGTTGTATTTTGATAGCTGATTCATATGATGGGGAGCACCGTGAATCAGAATCAGCTCTTGTGTATTGAGTTCGACGGTAGGGAGTGACACAATCCTTATTTTCAATAGGATGATAAAATATTCATATATCATGATATATGGAAATGATTAATTTCTTTCATGATACTATAGTGATAAAAACAAGTGTTGGATCTTGTGTTGGGGCTTGGTGTTCCTTGTATTTAGAGTTGTGTTGAGGAAGTCTATTGGATGTTCAAGAATGGATAATATATTTTTACTATTGAATTTACGGTTGATGTTGATTGGGATTTATTATTGTATGTACACCATGTATTTTTGAGGATGATAAGTATTATAACATTGAGTTTCTAAAGACCATCATTCCATATTGATCATGAATTCTGGTGGGGAATTGAATTTTATTCCTATTGAGGGGTTGGATATAAAAGTGAAACCCATAAGGTGTTATTAATGTTTTAATATATTTGAAGATTTTTTTTATATTAGTTTTTTGGATTAGGAGAGGACACAGAGGTAGGGGTGATCATTGGAGTAGAGGAGAGAGTGGACAAGCTTCTAAAGATGTCAATGGCTAGCTAGTGGCTTAACATTGGCTCACTAGTGGGATTACACCAACCAGTCTGTGAGACACTAAATGGTTGGTGACACATCCCAGATCACTAGTTGGGGGTCTATAGGGGAAAATGAAAATTATCCCTTAGGTTTGCAGAGGATAATCCTCTAATTCTTCCCTCTCTTAATCATGTTGAGGGGGGGGCTCCCTTACTGGTTCCCGAAACCCCATGGTCAGCAGTGGTGTTTCGATATAATTTTTTGTGGATTTTTGGAAAGTATCTCCTTGTTTTACCCATAATAACTCTTCTCTTACTCCCATTCTTGATTTCTTCATTCTCTTGTTTGTTTTTTAGTTTTAATTCCATAATTAAATGGTATAATAAGTCGTTTCTCATTGGTTTTTTCACTTATCTTTCATAAACTGTTTTTTGTAGAGAATTTTTCCCAATGATTCGAAAGAGGCGTGGAAAGTCACAAAATTTATAAATAATTTTAGTTAAAATTAATTTAATTTTTTATTTTTTAGAAATTGATTTAAATTTTTATTCTCATTATAGGACTAGTTATGTGAATTAGACTCCTTGGGTGGGATTGGTTTTGGTTCTAGCTAGGTGGGAGCACCCATTATGTTTATAGGAATTATAACTCATTGTAGATTAACTAATAATTTAATTATAAATTTTATAATTAATTGTAATCAATTCATTGTATTGAGTTAGGGATTCATGTTAGTTGAAGATGTTCAGTTGATCATGGTTGGGCTTGGTGAGTCTAGGTGGAGCATCTAGGAAGAGAATTTAAAATTAAATGACTTCGTGAATATGGTGTGTGGCCCCTTTAATATTCCCTATGTTTGTTACATTTCTTATTTACAATATGGGATGTTTGGTGTCTGGTATAACAATTTCTAGTAGATAACTGGTTATAATTTAATAATTCTTTTATTTTAAAATTAAATGTAAGGTTTAATTAAATTTAAATCCCGATGTTTCAATTGAACATTTTTCCAAGGTCATAAGGGACCTTCGTAAATGCCTTGATATACCCATTTGTTTAAGAATGTGGACTTTATTGTGATCATGTTACTTTTTAAATATAATTACTCATGATATGTGTGAATTAAATGAGATATAATTTTATGAAATAAACATGTAAGTCTTAAAGGACCTAATGATAAGTTACTGAATGACTTTCCTTGGGAAAAGAGAAGTGAAAAACTAGGATTTGTGGGACATGGATAAAATATTGGGACCTAAGGGATAAATTTATAGACTTGGGATGTGATAGTGTTTAGGATATGATTAGGGACATGTCATGGGATGTTGTTCCCTTATGTGAGGTGCTTGGACCCTTTGACTTGATTTGGACTTTAGGACCACTCATAGGGTGTCTCGGGAAAGACATGTCTTAGGTGGAATTTTTTAATGCCCCATTTTATGTTGACCCTAGATATGGGTAATACATAGGAGGTGGGTATTTATTCTAGTTACCACCTTTGAAACTAATGGATACCAGTGTTAGGCATGACACTGAAATTAATAAAATTTTCAAGTGGAAGATTTAATATTAAATGAAAGTTGTAAGTTGTAAAAATTAATAAAAAGGGAATGGGAAAAATTTATGCGGTTTTAGGAATGATGGATTCACTAAATATAATGTTTTTTAAGGTGTACAGTTCTGATTATAGAGAAATCCCTAGGGGCTATGTTTGTTTTATGTATATGGCCCAATGGAAGTGGATTTATTAGTTTTGTTATATAAATGAAATAGTTAATGATCATGGAGATATCGTGACACAAATGAAACTAAAAACTCTTATAGAGGAGTCATGATACATATTGGATGGTATATGCTAATGTAGTGGTCTTAATACTTTAGGATTTTGTGGTCATGATACTTGGATATGTGGATAGGGGATGCAACCATGAAAATATTTGTGATGCCTTGGGAACACTTACTGGATCCATGGTTATGGTATGTGACCCCCCCCCCAACACACACAGACAGCTTGGGATGCCATATCTATACTCCATAGATTCAAAAGTATGGGATGTGACCATACACATAGAATTGTGTACTATAAAGTACCATGATCATGATTCATCCATTGATCCTTTATACTCAAATGAGTTAAATGATCGTCTTATTACATTATTTGTAAAAATGACATGACATGATTAGATAAGATTTTTTACTAGATGTAGTAGGTATGGTACCATATATTGGTTCTAGGGTAGGACATGGTCCCTGTGTGGTTAATTATGGATGACCCAATTACATTATTTCATCAATGACATTCTGACACTAGAAAAAGTAAGTTCAATTTGATTTAGGTGTCATCTATAAACCGGAGGGACAACTAAATTTATATTGTTATTATATAACAGTCATTAATTTTGATTTTTTAACTTCCACATACCATTGAAATTACATGTTATGTATGAGACAACATTGGTGATTCCATATTGAGTTATGTACTCAATCCCTACACGAGGGTCTGTTACAATTAGGTACTCAAGAATCTATCACTGTTCACAGGTTCAGTTTGGGGGACGACCTAGAGTATGTTGATCAATTATGATAGATTTGATGAGATTAGAGACCTGGATGAGGTGAGGCTTTGAAAAAAGATTGGAGCTTCAACATTTTTATATTTTAACTTTTATTTTTTTATTTGAATTGATTATTGGGATATCATTATTGTGTTATTATATGTTTACATATTTAATTATTTATTATGGTTGACTATTTTTTATTACTTCTTCATAATCAATAGGATGTTGTATTATGCATGTCGTTTAGATATTATATCTATTATAACACACTCTAATATATGGATAACCTCCTAACTATACTACCCTAGACCCCCTCTTATAGTTGGTAGCCTCTAATATACAAGGAGTCACACCTGAGGTTGAGTATCCCTTGTTCTAGTGATTATTTAGAGTCAACAATGTAATGAAATTACACCATTCTTGTCACATATAAAGAAAATAGACTCATGTTTGATGATATCACACATTATAATTGGATTTTACAAAGACATTGTATGTACTCTATATATGTTAAATCTACCATGATATTTTCAACATTTTTTTCATTAATGTCATAATATTAACCTAATAGTTATCCTTTTCTGAGTTATTATCTTCTTGCACAACCTTACACAAAAAATATAGATGTTTTTTTCTTCATGTAGTATTATTTATACTTATAAATGATCCTATATAAATTTTGTTATAATTATGAAATAATTATATTCATTGAAATATAATTTTTTCAATTTACACCTATTCAGTGTAAAAACAATTGCATTTATTGTTTTCTTCAATATATCCTTGAAAACTTCTAAAATATGGGAAAATAGGGTATAACCATTCATGTCCTCACATTTCCTTCAAAACTAATTGAAAATTGAGGTTGATATTATGATGATAAAATTTAAATACATCATCCAAGAGTCACGTGTATGAATTTTTTTACCATCAAGTTCTTCTTGAGGTATCTCTATAGGTTGTTGAGACTCTAACACATGTAATTTTCTTTTTATACTAGTGTAATATGTACATGAACCTAAACTACTATTGGAGATTTGTCACAGTAAGGACGTGTTCTTTGTATAATGTTGATTTTAGTTTTTAAATCATATTAATTTACATTTTATAAAAAAATTGTTTATAGATCAATAATTTTAATTTTATTATTAATTATTATACATTACAGATTTATTAATATTTAATTTAACCCACTATTTAAAAAAATCCCCATATCCCTCTACAAAAAGATTCATAATACATAATATCTTTTGTATTTTAGTTGGATATATCTATAAAACCACACTTTCTATTCAGATAAAGGGAAATAACACTACTTTTAGAGTCTTAAAGTAGGATTTTAGTTGGCTACCAACATTAACCCATCACTCGTTAATCATGTGAGTTGATTCCCATATCATACAATGTGTAAAAATGAATTACTCAACACTTTACACTATAATTACTCCATGTTAGCTGTAGATACTTCTTTGAATCCAATTATAGTTATTCTGATGCACCACTCTGATTAGAACTCCCCAATGGGTGGAGGAACCCTCAACTATGGCTGGTGAGATCCTATTAATGTAGTTTTCTAAAATCTTGAAATGGAGTGAATTAGTGACCTACCATTTTACTTGGATTACTTTTTATATAGATCAATGAATTAGATCCTTTTTAATTAAATATTATTCTTCCATGTGACCTCCCTCACAACATAACCATGCATAAATATAAAACATTTACCGCATGTGTTCAATTTACCTATGCATGCTGGTTTGTTATTTTATACGATTTATTATAAACTCCACAATCATAAAGATAATAAATTATAAATACATACATACATACATATATATAAGATATTATCATGGTACTTATTCTAATAATAGATACATTGAAAATATAATTTACCAACCCAGAACCAATTAGAAACTATTGAGTTTTGTCTGAGTCAAGTCACTGCACCCATCACATCGAACGTGACATAGTCCCATATGGTGCTTTTCTATGTCTCAACATGAACTATATCTACTAGAATCATTTTAATTATACAAAAAAATACTTATACATAGCTAAGAGAGTCTTGGGAAGAATAGATACATGTATAAAAACACTAATAGATTCATATGAGTTTATATATATAATTTGATGAGGAATTACAAACATATACTACATTATTATTTAATTATTAAAATCACCATATATAAAAATAAGTAAATAAAAAAATAATAATTACAACATATACATTAGTTTTTTTAAGTTCATGACCTGACAAAAATTAGAAAACATAAAAAATAAAATAAAATTTTAGATAAATTCTGCTCAATGGAATCAATTATAAGTTAATGTAAATAAATCTAATTTTAAATCACAATTTATTTCTCTCATAGTACCATAATGTTTTTTCATAATAATAAATTATTTTGATATTTTGGATTTTTGGTCTCCTTGGGTATTTTAATCGTACTCTATGTGTTTTAGGCCATAACTGGGTCTGAATGGGAAATGTGGGACTGGCAAAGCCTGAAAAATCCTACTTATGATCTTCCTAACTGGGTTGGGTGCTGGGTTAGTGGTGATGGAAATTTCCCATGTTCATGGAACACAAGATAGGTGGAGTCCAAAAGGAACCACCATGTGATATATATATATATATATTTACATTATTGACCCATAAATAATCCTTTGTGTAATATTCATGGGATACTATTCATTTGCATGTAATATTAAACTATGTAAGGTTAAATATTTTTTAAATTTTTTCTTTTCCATTTTGTTTTTATAAGTATACATGGTATAATATTTTTTTATTTTATTTCATCTATCTTGACATATATGCCTCCCCCAGATTTACTATTCTTTCACAGTTTTCTCACTACTAGTGGCTCGCTATAGGAAATGTGCAACTCATCCACCAAATAATTCTAACATTAATATATATATATATTAATTGTTTTTAAGGGTGATTTTTTCATCTTTTCACGGACATTTATAGGCCTATTTATGTTAGATTGATGCATTGTCAATTCTGTTAGGACCATTATGAATCCTTCTTCTTTAATTCATGTAAAATTAATTTTAATTCAGACATAATTAAACAAACAATAAAATTGATTCCATTTGTTAGTACTAGACATGTACCAGAAGCATAAAATATAGATAAATTTAAACATTTCATGATGTGATAAATGACATAATGTCATCAATAATGATATTACACCATGTTTTCAACCGAACAATATCATTAGATTTAAATAATCAAGAAAATACTAAGTAAACCTATCCATTATTTTTTTTATTGAATGAATGTTTTTCTCACAACTATAGATAATTTTTTAAAAGAACCAAATCCAAAACACTCTAAACATACATACACACATTAAAGCATGGATGGTTCATGGATAATTTATTTTGATTATTGGGGTGGATAACCAACAAACCCTTAAATTTCACATGATTTACACATCATCATTCATTTGGTTTAGGAAGAAGAATTTGGATTGATGTGCGTACATCACCACTTTTACTGTTAATGAATTGGGAGCGAGGTTTGCGGTGTCCAAAAATGTTGGGATTAATATTCCGTAGAATTCTATCCACTCTTGGATAATATTATGAGATTAAAGTTTCAAAATTTTCAATTTGGCCACCAAAAATTACTAAAATTCTAAATACCAACTAAAACATCACCAATAACTCATTAAATTTCTGTTAATGTGGTTAATATTTTATCACTCACTAGTAAGAAGAAAAATAAATTAGATGGTAAACTATGAGTTATTTACTCAATTCTACTCTCCTATAAAACATTTAATGTCCATTGAATAAAAATATTATTCATTCATAAAATTATTTTTCCATTATAATTACCTAAAATTTTTGAAACCCTTGATTTAAAAAAGTTTTAATTATTATTCCAAATTAGAATAATTTGAAATTTAATTATTTATTATGAAAAATCAAAATAAAACATATATTCTCCCCAACATTGGTCGTAACATTTTTCAAATCCTAACTCTTTATATTTGAGATATATTTTTAATACTTATATTATGATCCCCATTAGAAAATTATTTCTATAGTAGTGATTCAAAACCAAAGCTCAAGAGTGGTTTCTAGAAACACATCTTTGCCCATAAAGTGATAACAATTAATCCTGGAAAAAAGCCTATTATTAACATCTATGATGTAATATAATATTCTTATCATACAACTTCTCATAAAGAAAGATGAAAAAATTATTCCCTCATCCTTTATTTAATTATTATTTCACTATCTTACTAGATAGAAACACCTTCCTCTACCATGTTCCTAGATTTAATAAACTTATTACAATCCCGGTTTACTGGGTCTAAGATACCACTTCTATTCATAATAAATAAATATTATCCTGATCATTTAATAAATTTTATATCTACAATGACAGACCCAAAACATGAAACCACACCGTAAACATAAATGTATTGGTTTTTATCTTTCACGAAAGTATGTGATAAAATTTTAGACATTGATAATTATCTAAAGGAGAGAAGATAATACACAATATTATATATAAAAACCAATGAATATTGAAACATATGGAATTCCTTTTTAAAAGGAAAACCCACATGATATTTTTTACTCAAGATAACTATGTTTTAACATCAAAAAATGAGGTATCAAAACATTTAATCACCAACAATGGAGAGTCAAACATCATCTGAGTCTCATCACAATGATTTATTTAGATCATAATACCTAATTTTATGGTTACTTTCATTGAATATCTAGTATATAATTATAGATGGTAATAGCAATAACATAGTAATATGATGGATAATATATATAAATTTCTATGAAAATGGTGTATGTATAAGTATCAACACTATTTTGGGAATAATGAATCTTTTATAAATAACTTGATACATAATACGATAATAAAAAAGAATAGTAGAAGATGTGTTCAAGGAACCACCTTTCATAATATCAATTAGTAGCTAAATAATAGTTCATGTTCTTAGAGAAGATATTCCTCCCCTTGAGATAGAGTGAAAGAGATATGTTTCTCAAGGTTCTATATCTAGTAATGGGGGATGATGATCAACATTGGTTAATTATTTAAAACATTAAGAATTAGTAAAGCATCGAGATTATGTAATGAAATTAATATAAGGTGATATTATTTGATATGTACTTTCCTCATGAAAAATGATATTTTATGGATATAAAATTACTCACATTATGAAAAATGGAGTAGAAAAATGTTTCAGAGTATGAGTATAACTATACATGGTTAGAATACATTACTATTAACTATTAACTCAATTTAAAAAATTATTAAGCACTGCTTTTATGGTGTAATTACAAGACTTATAATGGAACTAGTGTGTCAAGAATTTTCAATACAATAAGAGAAAATTTAAGGTGACATCATAATTTAGAAGGATTTTTATAAGTATTTTTTAATTAAAATCTATAGAATAAAAGGATGGTCGACCACTATGTAGGGGGAACATTGGAAAAAGAGAAGCCATGGAGGGTATAGTTCCTAATTTGTAATAAATAATGGAAGGAATACCATATTTTATTCATCATGGTAAATGGATATTTCTACATGTGTGGAGAAAAATTCAATAAATGTTTTGAATGAATCAACATTAGTGTAATGAACCAAAAGTTTATAAATTTAAATTTTCATCTAAATAAATATACTTGTTCCATATTTAGTAATATAGTATAGAGTTGACACATGAAATAAAAAATAACAACCAATAAAATTATATTTCATCAAATAAGATCATTGCATTTATAGAATAATATTTCTTAAAAAATTTAAAATAGTACAATGAAATAATAAACAAAAAAAATAATGTCACTAGAACTAGAATGTGTGGATCATGTTGATTGGATAGATATAATGGGTGTGGATAATTTTTGTCCAAGTTAAATTATATTTCTATGCCATTGTATTCTCAATTAAAAAATTTTGGCGGAATGATTTTTATCCTCCCCCATACTTTCCTCCGTAGATTTGAATGATGATATACCTCTTTATCTCTCATTAATGCCTCCCATGTACACCCATTACAATGCTGAAATTCTATAAGGAAATTCTCTTGTCTCATTTACTTTTAAGAAATCATTTTGTATTATGACAATAAATTCCTTAACATATGTTAGGACATGTATCTATATGACCCAATTACTTTCCGTTTCATGAAAATATTATTATACACCCTTTTCACTCTCACCAACCATTTTTATAAATTCTTATGTCATGCCTATATGCTGTCGAAATTGCACCATGATTTTCCATGCTAAAGTCATTGTGTAGTGAATACCACGCCCGTTTCTCTATCAAGGGTATCCACATTTATGAACATTTACATAATGATTATAGAGTGTCATGTATTAATTCAACATTCCTTTATTGTGGAATAAATGATAATATTTATTGAATCCATGTTATATGATCCATTTTGCAGAGTTTTATATGAAATTAAAGGATTAAAAAGGGTGTTCCCTAATAGCGATCTATTTCATTGGGATAAGATTTGTATCATGGTACATCTAGTGAAATTATGGTTTACTCATACTAATTCATGTGAAATGTGGGTTTACTCATGTTCCAGGAGAAATGATTCTTGGCTCATGCTAATATCATGTTAAATGTTGTTGCCACATTTCCATTATATGATTATCAAGCTATATCATGTCTGCATGTTCATTTTTCTCTTGTTATCCATTGATATTCCTATTTCCTAACATGTATTATATTCTTCATATTTTCCTTTTTTACTCCATTACTAGGATTTATAACATTCTCCTTTCTTATGAATCTCTTAAGGTTATCCCATGCGATGCTAATTACAAAGGAATGTTGTGGTAATGTAAAAGAAGTTTCAAATAAAGATGTTGTGTTTGATTATTAAAGATGTTATGTAATGTTCCTATGTTACCAAGACAAAGACGGTTCAATCCTCAATGTTTACTTAAGTTCATGTTTATGTAATAAATAATGGTTATGTGTGAAATAAATAGTAGGGTTTATATAGTTAGTATTAGAGGATAGGTTTAGTTTTTTTGGGATTAGGATTAGAAAACAGTAGTGAAAGCATGAGGGATAAGACTAAGTATAATAAAAAATCCCTAAATTCCAGTGAGTGTTGAGTAAGTGGTTTTTCAAGAAAATACATCTATGTCTTGCTACAATCACATGTAGGTGGCTCTGGCATTGTTGTATCTAGGGGTAAAACTTGAAAACACCGCTTTGAGATAGACTTGAAGGGGTTATTGTGTATGATAATGGGCCTTGTTACACTCTTGGTTATGACACTCTTGGAAGATATTCATTGGTAAATTCATAATATTAGTATGAACCATTATTAAGGGAATTAAAATAATGACCCTAAGAATATATGTTGGGAAGTAGTTCATAGATAACATAGATTGAAGCCTGTAAATTTAGTTGTTAAGGAAATAAATGAAATTTATAAGTCATATGTTTTTCCATTGGATTACCATTTTTGTGTTACCACTAACATTCCTTTTATTCCATCCAATTTCCTGTAATATGAGGACTTAGGATATCAACTGATGCAAAGATCAATGTGAGGATTGTTCTAATGAGATGCCCAATCTGATGGGAGCAGGAATCACAAAAATTTCCATGATAATATCTTAGTTAAATAATTTTTTGAATATAAACATAGGTTTGGAAGAATTATCAAGCCCCCCCCCCCCCAAGAAAGAACAAGTCACAATAGAGAGATTTAGGAGACAAAGGCCTCCAACTTTTAATGGATAATATGATCCCTCCATCACCGAATAATGGATCAACTCCATTGAAAAGTTCTTATCCATAATTCAATGTTTGGAAAAAGGGAATGTACATATGGATGCTTATCGTATAGTGGGTGAAGGTAAAAAATAGTGGACCTTGATCAAAAATACGAATCTTGAGGAGATCAAAGAGTTGGAAAGGAAGGATTTTCCAAAAAATGGGTTTCAATAAATATTTTCCTCCCACCCTCTGACTTAAGATGGAATGGGACTTTCTTTTCCTCATTAAAAAAGATGAAGAATCCATCAGATCATATGCAGAAAACTTCACATGACTTCCATGGAATTCCATTGTCATTGTCTTTACCCTGGAATGCAAGGTTGGCTATTTCATTGGTGGGGAAAAACTAGCCTTGAGAAATCCCTAAATATTCGTGTCTTTGAGAGCAATGAGAAAATTGTTAAATGTTCCCTCAATGTTGAATTGGAGATCGACAAATTTCTTGGTTGTCCTAGTGATAAGAAGAATAAAGTGGACTTTAATTTTAGAATTCTGATGGATAAATCCAATGATGTATTGAAAACCCATCATCCCACATTCCAATGGTGCGGAATGAAGCACCCCAAAAATTTCTTGAAGGGGACTAGGATATACTTTTGGTGTGAAAGAGAAGGGCACCTGGCCATTAATTGTTGGAAATAAAAATCTATTGCAGTGATAGAGGATATGAACTCTCTGTTCGACGATCAAAATGTTGTTCATTAATTTAAATACAAAGAACCAAGGCACTTTACAAACTAGTTCCCTAGGACATGGGTTTTCGGAGGTATCCAACAACCTCCAAGGAGTCATGGGTGATCTTTTTCCATCACTACAACCAATGTGAACCCAGACAATAAAGTGAGGACAAGTATGCTATTTATTCTCTCAAGAATAATGAACATACATTTTTTTATTTTGGTTATACACATTCATTTATATTCCAAAATTTTAGTAGAAGAATCCCAACACCAAAAAAAATTAGGTTAGTAGAGATGCTATTGAGAAGGAAAAATGGGGAAATCAGTAAAACCAATGAATATAATGCCTCCCCTATCACAATTTGTTGATTGAACATCCCACCCAACTAACCTAATCATAATTCCTCTTGTGGAATTTGAGGAAATTCATTTCATGGATTGGATTTCCTTATATATATCCAACATAATTTGGCGTGATAGGGAAATAGATCTCTATATGGTGAACCGACCCATGATTCTATACAATTGCAAGGATGAGGATGAATCTTATTTGTCACCATCATCCTAAAAATGAATATTACTACCCTATGAGAATGTGTATCTTTCTCATATGATTAATTATAAGGATGAAACCATCCTTGAAGACCTGCCTATTGTGAGGAAATTCACTAAATTGTTTCCTGAGAAATTGACTGGTCTTCCTCCTAGAAGAGTTGTTGAATTCTCAATTGATCTTATACATGGGGAATTTACAATATCCAATACTCCATATAGAATGGCTGTTGTGGATCTTGAGGAGCTAAAAAATAACTACATGAGAATCTGGATAATCGGTTTATACATCCTAGTGATTCTCTATGGGGTGCACCAGTCCTCTTCATCAAAAATAAGGATAGGTTAATGCGCCTTTGAATTGATTATTGTGAGCTCAACAAAATCACGATAAAGAACAAGAATCCTATTTAAAGAATTGAAGAATTTTACGATCAGCTATGTGGAGTACAATACTTCTCCGAGGAGGAATTATGGTCAAGATATTACATGAAATGGTGATGAAGGTGGATATCCCCTAGATTACTCGTCATAAAAGATACGGGGACTATGAATTCAGAGTAATGATTTTTGGACTTAATAATGCTCCAGAAATCCTCATGGACTTGATGAATAGAGTGTTTAGAGATTACGTCGTCAAATTTGTGGTTATCTTAATATATGATATTCTAATATACTCCAAAAATAAGGAGCTACATGAGGAGAATCTAATCATTGTACTAGAGACCTTCTGAAAAGAGAATTATTATGAAATGTATAGAAAGTGTGAGTTCTTGTAGAAGGAGGTACCATTATTGGGTCATATCATCAGAAGCAATGGGAAATATGTATATCCCTCCAAGACAACTATCATTGAGGGATGACTGAGGCCAACATTGGTGATATATATCTATAGCTTCTTGGGGTTATCTAGATATTATTTTCGATTTTTGAGAAATTTATCACGATTGTCAAAACCACTTACCAAGATTACCTAGAAGGGAGTACATTTTTCTTGGATTGATGAATGAGAAGATAGATTTATGGTGTTGAAAAGGAGGCTTATCTCTACATTCATGATCACACTACCCACAAGTGGAGAAATGTTTTGGGTGTTTTGTGATGTTTCAAAGAAGGAATTGGGTTGTGTGTTGATGAAAAATGAAAAATTAATTGCCTATGATTCATGTAAAAAAGAATTTTCATGAGAAAAAACTATCCAACACATGATCTAGAGTTGGCTGCAATAATCATCACATTGTAAATTTAGCTGCATTACCTCTTTTTGGAGAAGTGTAATATATATATGGATCACCAAAGCCTCAAGTATATATTCACACAGTAATATTTGAACATGTTCCAATGAATATGGTTAGAGCTGATTAGATACTATGTTTTCTCAATCCATTACCACCATGGGAAAGTGAAAAATGTGTAAGATTCTCTAAGTATAAAGGACCCAACAATTCTATCATTGATGAGAATTTAAAAGGATACAATCTTCTTATATTTGATAAAGATTTACTTGGGAATCATAAATAAGGGGAAATCATCAATCCTATCACAAATGATTGCTTAGAAATCACTTTTGGAAATGTTAAATGATGCTCAAAAGTATGATGTGGGAATTTAGAAGAAAGTGGAAGCTACCAAAATAGGGAAATCCTCAAGGTTTAGTGTTAATGAATATGGAACTTTTATGTTTGGGTAAAAAACATGCGTTTCATCAAATTTGGAGTGAATGAATGAACATTTTGATGATGCACATAGTTCAAATTTCTTTATTAACCTAGGAAACACAAAGAATTATTGAGATATATGAGATCATTACTGGTGGGATGACATGAAGAAGGAGATCGTTGAGTATACATCAATGTGCCTATTATGTTAGCAAGTTAAGTCTAAGAGGAAGAAGTCTAACGGTATGATGCAACCATTACCCATAACCACATGGAAATATGAGAACATTACCATGGACTTTGTCACTGGACTTATGAAGAAATCAAAAGGAATAAATGCTATCTAGGTTGTTGTGGATTGTCTTATAAACACATTACACTAAATTTCAATTCGAGAGGATTTCTCATTGGATAAACTAACAAAGATATATATAAATGAAGTTGTAAGGATACATAGAGTACCCCTATCAATTGTATCTGGTTCACATCCAAGATTCACATATATGTTTTAGAAGAGTTTTCAACAAGATCTAAATATTCAGTTGTACTTCAGTATGTATTATCATCCCCTAACTGATGGACAATCTGAGCGGACTATCCAAAACTCAAGGACGTATTGAGATCATGTAAAATAGAATTAAAAGGAGGATGGGATCAATATCCCCCTTTGGTTGAGTTCTCTTACAACAATATTTTCCACTCGAGCATCCAAATGGCTCCTTATGATGCCCTGTATGAGAAGATATGCATAACACTGAATGTTGGGATGATGTTGGGGAGAAAAATATCCTTGGTCCAGAAATTGTCAAAGAAATGGTGGCGAAGGTAAATACCATTCAACAGCACATTAGAGCTGCTTAGAGTCGAAAAAAGAGACATGCTTATAATCATCAATGAGACCTAGAGTATGATTTCGAATAAATGGTATTCCACCCCATATCACTATGGAATATAGTTATGTGATTTCAGAAGAAGGGAAATCTTAGTCCAAGGTACATCTTTCCTTTTGATATCCTTGATTTCATATGAGTAGTTACCTATTGACTAGCACTCCCACTGAACCTATATCAACTACATGATTTATTCCATGTATCACTCTTGAAGAAGTACATACCTGATCTATCATATGTAATAAATCTGGAGGTTATTCCATTGGAGAATGAGCCCACCTATGAAGAGAAGTTGTTGAAGATCTTATATCATGGGGAAAAGTACTATGAAATAAGAACATTCCCTTCATCAAAGTGTAGTGGAGAAACCACATGTTTTATGTGAAAATGTGAGAATCAGAAGAAGTGGTGAAGTAGAGTTACCACATCTATTTTTGTGTCAGAAAAGGAAATTTTTTATGGTGGAATTTTTTAAGGGGGTTAGATTGTAATGACTGAAATTTTTATTAACTTAAATTTATCTTGATCTAATTAAATGTATTATTATTTAAAATGTTTTGGTTTTATTTTTTTGTATTTTAAATTAATCTTAAGAATTTTTACCATTGCAAATATAGTGGTTGAATAGTGAACTCATGATTAGTATAAATATAGAGCTTTAACAAATCCAATTTACTCAGACAAAGGAAGAGTTAGCCTCATCCCGTAGAATTGCTCTGTACAAATCCCATATATCAGATATTTTAATGGATGTAGATTCATTAGGATACACTCTTGACCAAGCCCAAGCTAAGCTTCAACAAATTAATCTTGAGAGGGACCACCTATGAGAGAAGTGTATGTTTGTAGAGATTACCACCCGAGTGATGTTATCTGAGCCACCCCCAAGAGTTTTTCACTATCACACACCTTAACATTAGGTCATATGTGGGTGTTATAAGGGGTAATGTACCAAGACCCTAGCAGTATTATTATGTACATTATTTTTTTTATAAATAATTTACATTCATTTTGTTATTCTTATATTGTAAATAATTTCTTAAATCACTAAGAATTTTTTTAGTTACTTTTCTATTATGAATTATATATTGAAGAATTAATGGATTTTTTAATTAAATAATATTTTAATAATATATTTTTACTAAGTGAAATTTTATTAAATATAAATTATTATAAAATTTTCATGAATACAATTGTGATTTTTATTAACAATTGAAAGTCGTTTTTGTCAACACCCATGAATTTTTTGATAAATGTAAATTTATTTTTTAAAATAAAAAATTCTCATATTTAAAAAATTATTTAGATAAAATTAATCTTATTTTTTGAATCAGGATGTCTAAATTATCCAACAGTGATTTTTTCATAATTTTTTGAGACAACTGAATTTTTGGGTAAAAATTAAACACTCTTTAATTATATAATGTGTTTTATGACATCATATTGACCCAATAGTGATGAAATAAAATATTATAAAATGGGTGTTCAGCAAATATATGTTTTTCCATTTATATAATTTTTATTTTGGTTTGTTTTATTTATCTTACAAAGCATTAGTGAACCCTCCAAAACATATAAAATATTTTAACCTTTTGAAATGATTTCCTTGACAGTGTGACTCACCTCCACATAAGAAATCCTAATTTTTTTAATTTTTTGGCCATTATAATTATAAAGTAATTTTTTGCTTCCAAATTTGGAAGAAACCATTGGAAAAAATTGTGGTATGGGTTTCGTTTTTGATTAGTTTTATTTGTGGTGTCTAAAACCAAAATAATAATGAATTCCATCTCAATTCCTATATAAACCCACAAAATATCCCACATACTCTTCATGAAAAACCTTTGGAGCTCGAAAAACCCCATCCATAATCTCTCTATAATCCTCCCAAGGTGACCCAATCTCCAAATAATCCTCTCTCAAGCCTCTCCCAAGGCTTTGGGATTACGCTTCCAAGTAAGGGATTTCTTCATCTCTCGTTTTTTTCCACGTTCCTTTATATTTAAATACCCCTGTATTTTCAATTAAAAATGTTGGGGTATGACTTTTAACTTACCCCATTCTTCCCTATTTATGTATTAATGAAGAGAGACCCCTTTATCTCTCATTAATGCCTCCCATGTAAACCTGTTACCATGCCGAAATTTGGTAAGGAATTTTACTCTTCTCAATTAAATTCATGAAATTGTTTTGTATTATGAATCTAAATTATAGTAAATATGTTAGGACATGTATATATAAGACCCACATACTGTCCATTTCTTGTTAATATTATGATACACCATTTTATCTATCATCAACCATTTTTATGAATCTTATGTCACACCTTATGCTATCGACATTGCGCCGTGATTTTTCAAGATAATGTCATTGTGTTGTGAATACCATGACCATTTCTATATCAGATTTATTCACCTTTATTCACATTTAATTGTTGATTATTAAGTTTATGTATGAATTCCACATTCTTTTATCATGTAATAGATGATTGTTTTTATTGAATCCATGTTATATGATCCATGTGGCACAATTATGCATGAAATGAAATGATTAAGAAGGGTGCCCCCTGATAGCGATCTAATGCATTGGGTAAAGATTAATATCATGATACATCATGTTCAATGAGGTTTTAATCATACCAATTGAAGTGAAATTAGGTTTTACTCATGCTCCATGTGTAATTATCCGGTTCTCATGCTAATATCATGTTAAATGTGGTTGCAACATTTTTATGTAATGATAATTATGCTATATCATACCTTTATGTTCTTGTTTCTCTTGTGCTCTACTAATATGTATATTTCTTAACATGTACTATATTAGTCATGTTATGACTTTTTTACTCCCTTAATGAATTTTATAGCTCACCCTTTTCTTATTCATGTCCTTAGTGTTGGTCAGAGTGGATACTTAAGTGGGGGGTGAATTGAGTTCCAATTAAAATTTCTGTTAAAAACATTTAAGATTAAAATTCCCCAAATTAAAACAGCCCAGTTAATTAAGGAATTAGAGATATAAATGACTTATTGTTTAACAGGTTTCTCAAATTTTTATTACTCCTCAGTTGAATCAGTATGAGAACTAATTCGAATTTTGAAACAAGTTTACTAAACATATCCGATATTCACACTAACCAGAACTAACTATCAGAGTGAATGTAAAAACAGATTTCTGTCTTTGAAATTATAAGCAACGGATAAATGTAAAACAGATTAAATGAAATATGAACACAAAAATTTAAATAAGAGGTTTATTATTAATTCAAGACCTATTCCTCTCCACTTGGTGATCTCCTTCCACCAAGAAATTTATATTAAAAAGTGATACACATCCTGTATCGGGCTTTACAACAGTTTTCATAAACTGTCCAAGTTTTGCAACCTCTACCATAGTTATACATGGGATAAATAAACTACCAAGCCACACAAGGATTATTCCATAGTTATGTGTGGGAAACAAATGTAAAGAGAGTTTGGTATAGGGATTTTCATTATCCCTCAGTTCAAGCACAAGAGTCAGTGTGTGTAACACATACACACTGCTCTATAAAGTATTTTTACACAGTAGTGATAAAGATAATAGGGATAAGTTTAAAATGATCTGTTTCATTGGTAGATCATCTATGGACTCATTGGAATGAAGGAAATGAAGTTTTTTTCCTTTTCTATAAGTTGACTTCAAAACAGAGTTTTACAACTTCCCGGTTTTGACTTCAAGATGTAGAGATGATCAGCTTCTTGGGTTTAAAGCTCTTTTTATCACACCACTACAACTTGAAAAAGGTTCTTTCAATAGATCTTCATGAAGCTCTGTGTTCTTATAAATGAGTGCTTGAGTGTTCTGTTTATATTCAATATGTCCACACACTTTTTTTTTCTGTCTCTACACATATATATATATATGTACACTTTTCCAGCTGAGATTTTTCTCGTCTGGTTCAGCAGGGGCTGACAAGAGAAATGTTTTAACCACATGTGGTCTTCCTCATACATCGTACTGTCTCCTGATATGCCTGTAAATAACATTAAATAATTCCAGGTGCATTAATTTTTCCAGACATGACCATTGTGATAGTATTAAAAAAATTGGTAAAGAAAAGAATAGAATATCATTAGACCGGTATCATATGCATGTCACACGGTAGACTTCAATGGTAGACTTTCCAACTATGGACTTCATCAGTAGGCTATTAAACTGTGAGCTTCATCGGTAGTCTTCAACAGTAAGATTCTAACTATATCTTTGTAACATCAGACTACATCATCAGTGACCTTTCCAACTGTAGACTATCTCAACAGGTAACTTCATTAGCAGTGGAGTATGTCCATCAGTAGACTTTGAACCATAGTAGACTATCTCGATAGTAGGATTTTTCTAGAGGTATCCTTCTACAAATGGTAGACATGTCCAACTGTAGACTTGTACAGTGAAGTTCTCAACAGAAGACTTGAGAAACAGTCTGATAATGAACTTCTAACAGAAGCCTTGTCACAGCAGTGACCATGTGATGGTGACTCTTTGTCTGTGAGCTTTGATAAGAATATCAACGGTAGAATTGTGAAAGTAAACTTGTTCTAGTAGCCTATATTAGTGAAATTATATCTTCAAAAGTAACCATCTAGGATCAGTGACCTAGAGTAACAGTGAGTTATAATGGTGACTTTGAACATAAGACTCTAACCAGTAGCCTTTAACAGTGAAAAAATATTTAGATAAATGTAACATGTAAGCTGATGCAGAAAATTCATGAGACTAAGAGTATACATTGTTCAGGATAAAATAATTATAAATATAGATTAAAAAGGGTTTACAAATGGCTTAATATATCATGATCAATATTTAAACAATATTTGGGATTATCAAAACAGGCGAGTCCAACAATCTCCCCCTTTTTGATAGTCACAAATTATTCCAGTATGTTTTAAAGATCTATTTCATATATAATACAGTTCTTAAACTAAGATAAAAAATGTCTCAAGTATCAGAGATTAATAAGAGTGTAAAACCAGAACATATTGTTTCATGGTATCAGAGAGAAAGGTTGAAAAGATTCAACATAGGATCATTTTTTCACAGTTCTCCCCAATCACATGATTAGTCGAGAATTAGCACACAGTATTTCTCCCCCTTTGTGATTAGAAAAATTAAATACAAATAGAGAGAACAAAGAAAGCATGTATTAATAAAATGTACATTACATGACCCAAAAAGAATACATAGTCCCTATCAAAAGACAGAAATAGACTCAATCCAAATCATCTGTAGGTAAGTGGTCTTTCCATTTGGAAGAAGAATATAGAGGATGAGCTGGTGGATTCGTAGGATTTGGAATTGCTGCATCAATGACTGGAGGCGAAGTAACAGAAGATCATGTGGGTCTGTAGTGGGTAGCTCGCTGAGGTATTATTGGAGTAAGTCTTCTGATAGCTTCAGCAGGAGACATTGTGGAAAAACCACTGGGTTGAGATGCAGGTAAGGCAGGTGGGATGATGACAGGGGTGCAGTCCACATGGAGAAAGGGGAGAAGAAGGTTTCTGAACTCCATAATAATGATTCCTCCTCTTTCCATAGCAGATAAGAAATATTCTTTATTCTCCAAAAAATTATCCAAAGCTAGGGTCAATTCTCGCAGTTTTGTGACCTTCTCCCTGAATTCCTGGTTCACTAGAGGAAGCATCATATTCTCTATCAAAATCTTGAAGTTGTTGGTCATTTGTTTCTTAGTATACATCTTCTCAAAGTAAGAATATGCCTTATTCTTAATGGCCTCCTAAGTAGTAGTAGCTGTATGAAAGTGTTCACGAACATAACTGTTGACTTCCCTAGTGTTAGTAAGTACCGGTGAATCGGAGGTGCCACTAGTAATAGCCTTAGCATTCTCTTCCTGGATCACAGTTCTGATCTGGTTAATGTTCACAGAGAAGCTAGATGAGGGAAGGGGTTTGAACAAGAAAGCAACTGTCTCTTTGAAAGACCGAGTCAAGTTACCAATCACCTTCTGAACAAGTGCATCTTGACTGTTCATATGTTCTTTTACTGATGTCTTAAAAGCTTCAAAAACATCCACAAACTGATTGACTACCTCTTTGATATATCGAATCTCTGCATTCACTTGGTTTTGAAAACTGATCAAGGTAGTCAATGAAGCAAACTATTGTCACAGTGAAACCACAGGTCATGTCCAGCTTTCAATTTGAGTATGGCACACTTTAACCTCATTCAGAATTTATTTCACAGGACTAGACACAGTACATCCTAGAGATATCTCTAAGGATTTCTCCAAATTCCTCAGCTCTTCAACAAGGATATTCTTCAAATGTGCCACTGATTCTCTCACTACCTTTTTCTTTTCAACCTTTATTGACTCAAGGTCCTCCTTGGTTGCCAAATTATTAGCCATAACTACTGGAATACTTTCAGGTAGGATAACAGAATCCCTTTGAGGCTGGTCTCCCTCATCAGAATCTCCATAATTGAGTCCAAGTACCATGTACCCTGGATCTGATGACCAACCTTCTATTTCATATAGCACAGAATCTAAACCAAGATGCTCCCCCTCACTTAGAGCTCTCTCCTGAGTATTCTCCTCTAATGGTTCTGCTCTAGGAAAATCCACAGCCTCCTCTGCAGCTCCAGCAGATTCGACAACAGTTTTCTCTGTTAGTTCTCCAGTGGGGTGAGTCCCAGCCTTCATTGAGTCATCAATGACTTCCATATGAATGGAAATAGATGCCACTCCTACTTCCTGACCAGACACTATATTTTCTGTATTACCTATCAAAGGGATCAAACTGAGCTCTTCTTCTTCATTGTCCTCATCATCAGCTTCAGTAAAAACCTCCTTACCTTCATCCTTATCACAGGCCTCCTCTGACTCATGAGAAAAATGATCTGACTGGGTAGTATCATCCTCTTCAGAGGTGTCCTTGATAATATTCTGATATGCTTCTTCTTCTTCATTGGTCTCAGTATCACTGTCCTTCTGGACAGTCTCTCTTATTGGCAGTTCTTTTGGAGGTCTAGCTGCTCCTAAAGCTACTGTCCTTATAGGACTGTGAGGAAAATTAGGATCTCTCCCATCATCAATGGGGGTGTTTTCTATTTCAGGGTCCACAACACCTTCATCTTCCTCCTCTTCATTTGAATAATCTGGTTCTAGCTCATCAGGCTTCAGGCATGGATCTATCTTGTCTTTTGGACTAGTTGGATGTGTAGTAGGGTCAAACATTTCATATACCTTTCCTTCATAATTCACCTATTCCTTCTTCCAGGTATTCCAGCTAATTTTATGAATTTGAAAATAACCTTGAAGATATAAACACTTTTCTTGGCCACTATCATCTCTTCTTGATTTCTAGCCACACCCTTTTCCTTTAGCATTACTGGAATAAGCTTGTCATGGAATAGGGCATTGGACTTTGAGATTTCCTTAGTCATGTACTCCAATTGCGCCATCAGGAACCTACATAAGTTAATCTTCTTTCCATGCTTTAGTAAGTACATCAGTAATATGTCCTGATACTTCAGTACTGCAAAGTCTCCTCTCCTGGGACAAATTACATGCTGAATGAATTTGATAAAAGCCTGTGTTCTCCATTCATCTCAGATGAAATGATCTTACTTGATTTTCCTTTTCCTGTCAGTTCTTCCAGATCCTTTTCATTCTCAAAAAACATCACTGTCCGAAAGAGCCACTCCAGAGTAGTAATCATATACTCCTTCATGAGGAACTCTCAAATAGACATCCCACCTTGCAGATGAGAAGCTAACTTCAATCCCATTGACTCTGGATATTAGATTATGCACATCATCTTCCTCATCAAACTTAAGATATTCATAGAATTATTTCACAAGCTTTGGGTAGTATGGTCCATTGTTGTTGAAAAAACATTCGGTCCATCCTTGGAAATTTAGTGCTTCTAGCACTAATGACTTGCTCGACAGTAGCCATTCTTCACTTAACTCATTTTCAGCAAAGATTTCCCTCTTAGTAAGATGCGGGATGACAGGTCCCGTCAGGGTATTACTAGTGCCACTGGATTCAGCTTGAGTCCTCTTTGGCATTACCGCATCCTCATTGACAGTCGGGGGTTTCTTGGTTCTGGCCATGGATATTGAAGGAGGTTAGAGGGTTCAAATGAAGGGTTAGGGTTTAGGAATTTTGAGAGCAAGGTTCGAGATTGAGAGAGGAAGGTGGATTGAGTTATGTTCGTCGCCTTTGGTTTTATCATTTAGGGATTAAAACAAAATAAAATAGAAATAATAAATAGGAATAAAATGGTTCGAATTCCTACAAAAATAAAGAAAAACAGTGAGGTATCCAATAGTGAGATGTACCAGTGAGGTACAACAGTGAGGTGTAACAGTGAGGTCCAACGGTGAGTTCTAACAGTGAGGTCCAACTGTGAGGTCTAACTATGAGGTTCGAATGTGAGGTCTAACTGTGAGGTCCAACTGTGAGGTCTAATTGTGAGGTTCGACTGTGAGGTCTAGCTGTGAGGTCCGACTGTGAGGTCTCCCATGCAAAATTTAATCATACCTAACTCATGTTTGATGTAATTTGACCTCTCATAATTCAATGGATTTGTGAATATATCAGCCAATTGATGTTCAGTGCCAATGAATTCAAGAGTGATATCACCCTTTTGATAATGATCCCTCAAAAAGTGATGTCTCACATCAATATGCTTTGTCCTATCATGAGATATTGGATTTTTGGAAATGTTAATAGTACATTTATTGTAACCCTTTATAGAGACATGTTTGAATTGATATCCATAGTCCAGTAAAGTGTGTTTCATCCACAAAATATGAGCACAACAACTACCAATAGCAATGTACTCAACTTCAGTAGTAGATAATGCAATAGATTTCTGCTTCTTACTACACCAAGATACTAGTGACTTGCCTAAAATGTGACATGTCCCATAGGTGCTTTTTCTATCTAACATGAAACCGGAAAAATCAGCATCAGAATAACTCAACAGCTCAAATGATTGTCCTTTTGGATAAAATACTCCTAAGTTAAGAGTATGTTTTAGATATTTAAAAATCATTTTAACAGTAGTTAAATGAGATTATTTTGGATTTGCTTGAAAGAGAGCACACATGAATACACTAAACATGATACCCGGTCTATTAGATGTATGATAGAGTATACTCAATATCATACCTCTGTAGTTGGTTTGATCCACTGGTTCTCCAGCTTCATCAGCATCAAAATTACTAGTGGTACTCATATGTGTGTCACTACCTTTACTACCGTCCAAAGAAAAACGTTTTAAAAGATCCTTAATATATTTACTTTGATTCAAAACAATGCCATTTTATTTTGGAAGACTTGAAATCCAAGGAAAAATTTGAGTTCTCCCATTAAACTCATTTTAAAAATCATTTTGCATCATTTTTGAAAATCATTACATAATGAATTTTTAGAAGATCCAAAGATAATATCATCCACATAAATTTGTACTATCAAAACATCTTTATAAATCCATTTAATGAAAAGTGTAGGATTAGATATCCCTTTGGTAAAACCTTTTGAAATAAGAAAAGATCTGAGCCTATCATACCATTATCTTGGAGCTTATTTTAATCCATATAAAGCCCTAGATAGTTTAAAAAATTGATTGGACAAATGGGGATTTGTAAAAGCAAGAGGTTGTTCAAAAAATACATCCTGAACTATATGCCGATTTAAAAAAGAACTTTTAACATCAATTTGATAAAGATTGAAATTTAGATGAGCTGCATAAGCAAGTAGTCTAGCTACATGTGAAAGGGACTCCTCATAGTCTTTTCCTTCCTCTTGACTATATCATTGTGCAACTAGTCTAGCTTTATTTCTAACTATATTCCCAGACTAATCTAATTTGTTCCTAAACACCCATTTAGTGCCTATGGTCAAAGTATCCTTAGGTATTTCCACTAATTCCCAAACATTGTTTCTTTAGAACTGATTTAGTTCTTCTTGCATAGCCATTACCCAAAATTCATCATTGATTGCATCATTAATATTCTTGGGTTCAAGCTGTCAAAGAAAAGCTTGATGTTCAAACTGGTTTCTTAGAGAAGCTCTAGTTTGTGTTCCTCTATTCAAATCACCAACAACAACATCTAGAGGATGATTCTTGAGGGTCCTAATATCTCTAGGATGGGGTAAACTAGATTATTCATTGTTGTCTGTTGGTTCAGAATTAGCAGTGCAGATTATGGAAAATTTCCAGAACTGGATAAATTTACAGGGGATTCACTATTCTTATCATTAAAGTTCAGATTAGACAAATCTTCCTCAGGATTTTCAAGAGAGGTTTTAGGCTCATGTAGATCAGTCTCATAGAATTAGACATGAACTGATTCTTCCACACATTTGGTTTTCTTATTGAACACTCTATAGGCTTTACTTGAGATAGAATAACCAAGAAAAATTCCTTCATAACTTTTGGGAGAAAATTTGTCAAGATTATATTTAGTATTAATAATAAATACTTTGAAACAAAAAACTCTAAAGTAATTAACCTTAGGCTTACTATTATTCCAATGTTCACAAGGGGTCCTTTTTAGAACAGTTCTAATTAAAACTCTATTGATAACATAACAAGTTTTATTTACAGCTTCATCCCAAAAATAAATAGGTAAGTCATACTCATTAAGCATAGTCCTTGCAATTTCTTGAAGGGTCCTATTTCGTCTTTCTATAACTCCATTTTGTGGAGGTGTCGTAGGGGCAGAGAAATTGTGAATATATCCATTATGTGAGCAATAAGATTGAAACTCATGATTCTCAAACATACATCCAAGATCACTTCTCAGGGTCTTAATCTTAAGTCCACTAAGGTTTTCTACAGACTTGGAATATTTCACAAAATAGGAACACGCTTAAGTTTTGTGGGCTAGAAAGTATACCCATGTATACCTAGAGAAGTCATCTACAAGAACATAAACATAGTGCTTCCCGTTTAGACTTGAAACTCTTGATGGTCCAAACAAATCCATGTGAACCAACTCATGTAACGACCGGAAATTTTGAATAAATCTTGTTTCCTAATTTTATGTGTAATTTTATTTTATTTTTATACTCAACAAAAATGTTTCATTTGATAACATGATTATAATTAATATGAGACCGTTGGGTTTAGACGGTTATATGACCATTCGTCAATATGACCGCTGAAAACTAAACGTTTTGATTATTGTCTCTAAATACAAATAATCTTGGTTAATTATTATAGAAAGAAGATTCGATGGCGTCACCCAGTAGTCTTGTACCGATCAAAGCCCATCTAACAAAACTTGGGAAGGAGGTAGCACCACTGGGCTTTTCTCTGGACCAAACCCAAGCCGAACTTCATCGTGTAAAGATAGAACGGAATCGCCTTTGCGAGAAGTTCAAACTGATAGAAATTACTACTCGCGCAATGTTAGTCGAGCCTCCCTCAGATTCTCTCACCTAAGCCCACCTTACACTTAGGTCCTATGCTGGTATGATAAGGGGCTATGTAAAGAGACCGTAACTGCCTTGTGTAATCCTTTGTTTTAAATAAAAATTGGGATTTCTTCTTACGATGAAGTTTATGAATTTTTAAATGACCGGATCAATATAGTATGCATATTTTTAATGAATTTTAGAAAAAGGATATTTTAAAAATGTTTATTTAAACCTTAAATAATTAAAAATGTGGAATGATTTTCAAAAAATGGTCCTCTACAATTATGTTCAGTATGAAAATTATAGTCTAATAAGATCAACTTGATTTTTGATGAATAATAAATTGTGAATAGTGATTTTATGATTAGGATTAGTAATGTGTTCAAATGGATTAGTAATCTCACTTAAAGAAAGTATTAATATAATCTAGACACCTTGATTAAGTAATTTGATTCAATAAAATGGTTAAATAACGGTTTCATAAATTATTATTCAAGTATTAGTTTTTTCGAGTCAATAGTGTTTTTTAATTAAAAATTAAATTAAAAGAATTTAAAAAAATTATTTTTATAAAATGGATTTCATTTTTGAACTCAGAGCACCGATATTATCTTATGGCAATTTTTGGGGTTTTTTCTGAAAAAATGAATTTTCGGTGAATAGTGTATTTATTTAAAAAATAAATTAAAAATATTTAGAAATTTATTTTTATAAAATGGAGTTCATTTTTGAAATCATATTATTGATATTTGGTTACAGTAAAATTTTGGGATTATTCTGAGAAAGTTGAATTTTCGATGAATAGTGGAAATACAGTTTTTAAGTTACGGGTGTTTAATGACATCATTAAATGATTTATTAAGTTTGTAATCAATATGGTCGACTTATTAATAGTAAGATAAGGTATGAGGTGTCACAAGTGGCCAATACCATGGGCAAATACCATGGGAAAGCCCATGGTTTTGCCAAAACCACTAATGAAGTGTCCCTTGGCCATTAATGCCTTGTCCCCTCACTTTCCCTATAAATACCAAGCCATCCTCTCATCCATTCGACTCCCCACTCTCCCCCAACGAGGTTCTGGTCTCATTACCTCCCAAGGAGTCCTCCCAAGGTGCCCCCAAGCCCTCAAGGTCCCAACCTTTGAGTTTTAAGAGTTACGTTTTAAGGTAAGGGATCTGATCTCTCTCTTTCTTTTCAAGAAATCACTTTTATGTAATTTCTTTTATGCTCCATGTTCTTATGTTAAGGGGTGTTCTTTTATACTCCTCTTACTGACCTTTTCATGTTAACATAATGACAGATACCCTCTTACTCTAATTATTTTGTTTTATGAAGTTTTAATTGGCGTCGTTAGGCTGCCGAAATTTTTGTAATGGATTCTTTCTCTCTTCTCATTTTTCAAGATCTATTATCATGTAAAGTATTTCAAGTTCCTTTTTATTATGTTGGGTTATGATCTCTAAATTTATCATAATGATCTTTTATGATCATATGATGAGAGACCCCATTTGATCTCTTCAATTCAGTGTTTTGAAGTTTTAAATGGCGTCGTTTGGCTGCCGAATTTTTAAGTGGTTCTTCACCCTTCTCATTTTGAAGTTCTACATTCATGTCAATTCTTTAAAGTTTCTTTTTGTTATGTTGGGGTTTGATATCTATATCTATAATACTGGACTCCTATGTTCATATTATTAGATACCCTATTTGATCTCATCAATTCATTTTTTGTTGAAGTTTAAGTGAAGCCATTAGGCTGCCGAATTTTTAAGGGATTCTTTCACCCTTCTCCTTTTCAAAGTTCTAATTCCATGTCAAGTCTTGCAAGTTACTTTTTATTATGTTGGGGTATGATCTCTATATCTATGATACTTATCTTTTATGTTCATATGATTAGATACCCTATTTGACATCATCAATTCATTTTTGGTTGAAGTTTATGTAACGTTGTTAGGCTGCCGAATTTTCATACGAGAAATCTTATTTTTGTCTTCCTTTCATGTTCTTCATTTCATATGGTATATTTTAAAATTTCATTACCATTTTCTTAAATCCCTTATATTCTGTCCCTCTACTATTTTATGGGTCATTTATCATTTTTTGACCCATGTCCCCTCTCTTTTCAACGTTTTCTAAAACCCTGTAATGTAGTCGTTGTGCTGCAGAATTTTTGTCTCAAAATGCCTCTCTCTTTTTCTCAAAATTACTTCATGTTATTAAGTGAATATTCAAAGATCATATTTCTACAGGGTTATTCACATATATACAAAAATTTTCTATTTTAAATTCATTGATTTACATACATGAACCCCGCTCTCTCCTTCCGTGGGTTTAAAGTGACGTAAATATCATGTCTTTAAAGCAGTGTTTAAATCGTTATGATGATGAAATGAAACCCATTTATTTTTTTTGATATATAGGTTATTTATGAAATTTTTGATGATGATATATGTGTCTCACATGATAATAAAGGAAAATTTAAGGGTGCTCCCTGATAGCGCTCCAATGCATTGGGTAATAATGTAACCACTAGAGATTACAATTTTCACGATACCTTGGTGAATAACGTTGGTAATTTTCAAATGACACCTTGGGGATGGACCTTGGTGATATTTTCATGATTTTCTATGTTAAATGATGTAGCCAAATCTTCAAGTTATGAAACTGTTATTTTTATTATGATATGCCTCATGATTTCATTCTCATGCCTTAAAGTTCTTTTCATGACCTTATTGAAGTATCTCAAGTTCACATGTAAAATGTTTCTCTTGTTTCCCTTACTGGGATTTTTTCTCACCCTTTCTTTTGATGTATTTCCCCAGGTTATGTGATGCAGTAATGAACCTAGGATGAACTTGAGGAGAATCCTTTCAAGTGTTTTAGAAGAATGTTTTATGTTTTCATGTTTAAAGTTCCGGGTTTCCAAGACACTAAACCTTAAAGATCCTCGGTTTTGTAAAATTTAATGAAAGCTTATGTGATAAAAAGGCGGGATGTTATAGTTGGTATCAAAGGATGGTTTAGTTATTTTTGGAAATTAGGATATGAAAACTTTAGGAAGAATCCTATAGAAAAGTTAAAAAATAGTAAATCTTCCTGGTATTTTGGTGAGTATTGATTAAGGGGTTGCCAAGTAAATACATCCCTGTCTGGATACGAGCAGGTAGAGGTGGCTCTGGCACAGATGTACATAGGGGTAAAACCCGAAAACACTTCTTTGAGCTAGACTCGAACGGGAACTGGTACACGACAATGAGCCTTGCTGCACTCTTGGTTACGACACTCTCGGGGGATATGATTTGGTAAATTCATAAACTTAGTATGAACTATTGTTAAAGGAACAAAGATAAAATAAAATAAAGATTCACATAAGAATATATGATCATGGATAACCTAGATTGGAACCTAGGGGATCACAAGTTAGGGTATACTTTTCTTCTACAAGTTATCCTTATATGCTTTCGGTTCCTTTTCATGATTATTGGCTAAGTATTTAAGCCCCTAATTATGGTTCCTTTTCTTAGTTAATGGCGGGAAATGGAAGAACATTTCCCAACAACCAATGTGATAGGAAATGAGACGATTGTCGTATTAATATGATAGGGATGATTAGGGAATTAAAATATGATTATTATTTTGGAAGATGTTCACTATTTTGGGGACCCTATATGATCGAGGTAAATAGATTACTATGGTATTTTCATTGAGAGGTAAGGTTGACTTATATTTCGAAAAATTGATGAATTTAAGGTGGACTTATAGTAATTTAGGTTACTTATGGAAATGATTAACCTATCCTGGGTAAAATATGTTTAGGTTAGCTACTTTTGTTATAAGATGTTAGGAGTGGTTGATGTTGTTTGTATATGAACAATGAAGTTTATTTTGGAAGACCATGTTATCAAATCATTCTTGTATTTGGGTTTCAATATTATCTTGGTTTATTTTGAGGAATCTTAATGACCGTTATTTATGGAATGGTCAATGATGAACTATGGGTAGTACCATGGAACTTTGATGATTTAAAAGTAGTTTCCATTCCTATGAGATTATTTCTTTTTGGAGAGGTGTTTTACCTTAACCTTTCTGTTTTTGGGATAATGTTTAAAGATATAAGAAAAGGATAGTTAATATTTTGTGGATTATGAAGATGATTCTTGTGTTTTGAAGAGACCAAGTAGTTTTGAATGCTCATAGTTTGGAGAAAAGATTATTTTTGGGTAGAAACTTATTAAAGGATGAAACTCTACATTAAGATAGGTATATTTTCTTATGTTTTTGTTTTATGTTGTAAATTAATTACTCAAAATTATAAAAAGGAATGTAAAACAAAAACGTTGTTGGTTTACGTTTCCTACTAGGTAATCAAAGACTGTTTACACACATCATAAGTTTGGGATTTTCTTATGGTCAACTTTCTCCTAATCATGTTCTCTATCACTCTCCCCCAGAACTTGACCCTTTGTTTTTCTTCCATTTCCATGTTTTCCTACATGGAATCCTAGTGTGGGTTAACTCAGGCGACCTTTGTACCTCCCTTTCTTTCTTTTAAAGTAATAATTTTACTGACTCCTTTTCTGATGTGGGACTTTC
The DNA here is from genome assembly GCA_963277665.1 of Viscum album. NCBI lineage: Eukaryota > Viridiplantae > Streptophyta > Magnoliopsida > Santalales > Viscaceae > Viscum > Viscum album. The sequence continues at coordinate 1,365,115,860 of OY728145.1, read as the reverse complement.
AATAAAATTTCAAAACCCAATTTTAAAAATTGCGAGGACACAATTTCTTAAGGGGGGAAGAATGTAACGACCTGAAATTTTGAATAAATCTTGTTTCCTAATTTTATGTGTTATTTTATTTTATTTTAATACTCAACAAAAATGTTTCATTTGATAACATGATTATAATTAAAATGAGACCGTTGGGTTTAGACGGTTATATGACCATTGGTCAATATGACCGCTGGAAACTAAATGTTTTGATTATTGTCTCTAAATACAAGTAATCTTGGTTAATTATTATAGAAAGAAGATTCGATGGCCTCACCCAGTAGTATTGGACCGATCGAAGCCCATCTAACAGAACTTGGGAAGGAGGTACAACCACTGGGCTTTACTCTGGACCAAACCCAAGCCGAACATCATCGTGTGAAGCTAGAACGGAATCGCCTTTGCGAGAAGTTCAAACTGATAGAAATTACTACTTGTGCTATGTTAGCCGTTCCTCCCTCAAATTCTCTCACCTAAGCACACCTTACACTTAGGTCCTATGCTGGTGTGATAAGGGGCTATGTAAGGAGACCACAACTGCCTTGTGTAATCCTTTCTTTTAAATAAAAATTGGGATTTCTTCTTACGATGAAGTTTATGAATTTTTAAATGACCGGATAAATATAGTATGCATATTTTTGATGAATTTTAGAAAAAGGATATTTTAAAAATGTTTATGTAAACCTTAAATAATTAAAAATGTGGAATGATTTTCAAAAAATGGTCTTCTACAATTATGTTCAGTACGAAATTTCGAGTCTAATAAGATCAACATGATTTTTGATGAATAGTAAATTATGAATAGTGATTTTATGATTAGGATTAGTAGTGTGTCCAAATGGATTAGTAATCTCACTTAAATAAAGTATTAATATAATCTAGGCACCTTGATTAAGTAATGTGATTCAATAAAATGGTTAAATAACAGTTTCATAAATTATTATTAAAGTATTAGTTTTTTCAAGTGAATAGTGTTTTTTAATTAAAACTTAAATTAAAAATATGTAAAAAAAATATTTTTATAAAAAAGATTTCATTTTTGAACTCAGAGCACCGATATTATGTTATGGAAAGTTTTGGGTTTTTTTATGAAAAAATGAATTTTTGGTGAATAGTGTATTTATTTAAAAAATAAATTAAAAATACTTAGAAAATTATTTTTATAAAATGGAGTTCATTTTTGAAATCAGAGAATTGATATTTGGTTAAGGTGAAATTTTTGGATTATTCTGAGAAAGTTGAATTTTCGATGAATAGTGAAAATATAGTTTTTAAGTTACGGGTGTTTAATGACATCATTAAATGATGTATTATGTTTTTAATCAATATGTTCGACTTATGAATAGTAATATAAGGTATGAGGTGTCCCAAGTGGCCAATACCATGGGAAAATACCATGGGCAAGCCCATGGTTTTGCCAAAACCACTAATGAGGTGTCCCTTTGCCATTAATGCCTTGTCCCCTCACTTTCCCTATAAATACCAAGCCATCCTCTCATCCATTCGACTCCCCACACTCCCCTAACGAAGTTATGGTCTCATTACCTCCCAATTAGTCCTCCCAAGGTTCCCCCAAGCCCTCAAGGTCCCAACCTTTGAGTTTTAAGAGTTACGTTTTAAGGTAAGGGATATGATCTCTCTCTTTCTTTTCAAGAAATATCTTTTATATAATTTATTTTATGCTCCATGTTCTTATGTTAAAGGATTTTATTTTATACACCTCTTACTGCCCTTTTCATTTTCACATAATGAGAGATCCCCTCTTACTCTCATTATTTTGTTTTATGATGTTTTAAGTGGCGCCGTTAGGCTGCCGAAATTTTTGTAACAGATTCTTTCTCCCTTCTCATTTTTCATGATCTATTATCATGTAAAGTATTTCAAGTTCCTTTTTATTATATTGGGTTATGATCTCTAAATTTATCATACTGATCTTTTATGATCATATTATGAGAGACCCCATTTGATCTCTTCAATTCAGTATTTTGATGTTTTAAATGGCATCGTTAGGCTGCCGAATTTTTAAGTGGTTCTTCACCCTTCTCGTTTTGAAGTTCTACTTTCATGTCAATTATTTCAAGTTACTTTTTGTTATGTTTGGGTATGATATCTATATCTATCATACTGTAATCTTATGTTCATATGATGAGAGACCCTATTTGATCTCATCAATTCATTTTTTGTTAAAGTTTAAGTGACGCCGTTAGAGTACTGAATTTTTAAGGGATTCTTTCACCCTTCTCCTTTTTAAAGTTCTAATTCCATGTCAAGTCTTGAAAGTTCCTTATTATTATGTTTGGGTATGATATCTATATCTATCATACTAATCTTTTATGTTCATATGATGAGAGACCCTATTTGACATCATCAATTCATTTTTGGTTGAAGTTTATGTAACGCTGTTAGGCTGCCGAATTTTCATAAGAGAAATCTTATTTTTGTCTTCCTTTCATGTTCTTCATTTCATATGGTATATTTTCAAATTTCATTACCATGTTCTTAAATCCCTTATATTCTTTCCCTCTACTTTTTTATGGGTCATTTATGATTTTTTGACCCATGTCCCCTCTCTTTTCAACGTTTTCTAAAACCCTGTAACGTAGCCATTGTGCGGCAGAATTTTCGTCTCAAAATGCCTCTCTCTTTTTATCAAAATTACTTCATGTTATTAAGTGAATACTAAAAGTTCTTATTTCTACAGGGTTATTCACATATATAAAAAATGTTCTATTTTAAATTCTGGGATTTACATACATGAAACCCGCTCTCCCCTTCAGTGGGTTTAAAGTGACGTAAAGATCATGCCTCTAAAGCAGTTTTTAAAACATTATGATTATGAAATGAAACCCATTTATGTTTTTTCTATATGGGTTATTTATGAAATTTTTGATGATGATATATGTGTCTCACATGATAATAAAGGCAAATTTAAGGGTGCGCCCTGATAGCACTCCAATGCATTGGGAAATGATGTAACCACTAGAGATTGCAATTTTCATGATACCTTGGTGAATAACCTTGGTAATTTTCAAATGACACCTTGGGGATGGACCTTGGTGATATGTTCATGATTTTCTATGTTAAATGATGTAGCGAAATCTTCAAGTTATGAAAATGTTATTTTTATTATGATATGCCTCATGATTTCATTCTCATTCCTTATAGTTCTTTTCATGACCTTATTAAAGTATCTCAAGTTCACATGTAAAATGATTCTCTTGTTTCCCTTACTGGGATTTTTTCTCACCCTTTCTTTTGATGTATGTCCCCAGGTTATGTGATGTAGTAATGAACCTAGGATGAACATGAGGAGAAGCCTTTCATGTGTTTTAGAATAATGTTTTATGTTTTCATGTTTAAAGTTTCTGGTTTCTAAGACACTAAACCTTAAAGATCCTCGATTTTGTAAAATGTAATGAAAGTTTATGTGATAAAAAGGCAGGATTCTATAACTCAAGTGGTTGAGAAGTTGAAACTTCTTTCTTTGGTTTGAAAGAAACATTGTGTTGTTTTCCCTTTTAATAGGGATTACACACTTTATCAATTGGGAATTCTAATTTAGGTAAGTCTCTAACTAAACATTTCTTAGATAGCTTCCTAAGTCAGTGCACATTATAGGGTCCTAATCTTCTATTCCACAGCCAAGATTCTTTATGAAAATAATTTAAGCAGGAAACATTTTGTTTGGCTGAGGAATTTAAATCAACATCATATACATTCTCATTTCTACATGCAGTGAAAACTAAATCATTTTTTAAATTAAAAACATTGCATGAATGATTTTTAAATTTAACATTAAAGCCATCATCACATAACTAAGATAAGAAAATTAAATTATACTTTAATTCATCAACAAAAAGTACTTTAGAAATTAATATTGTATCAGGGATACCAATCTAGCCTAAGCAGACAATTTTCCTTTTGCATTTTCACCAAAGGTGACATGACTAACATCAACTTTAATTATACTCTTGAAGCAAGAATAGTCTCTTGTCATATGTCTTGAATATCCACTATCCAAGTACCATAGAGTATTGCAGGAACTCTTTAAACAACTTCCCTACAAAACAGATTAAACATGGGGTAATCTTGGTGCCCACATCTTCATGGGTCCAGAAAGGTTAGCCAATAAAACTTTAGGAACCAATATTTTCTTTATTGGTTTTATAAAATTAAAAATCATATTTTGACACATAAATACTTTGTTCGGTCCTTTAGAAAATTATTTCTCAAAAGATGGTCCAGAATTAGCAGTGAACTGTCCAGATTTTGGAACAAATTTGGTGTTGCTAATCTGTCTCTGTCCAGGCTGATATCCTAGACCAGATGTATATTTTGGAGCAATATGTTTTCCTAGAAACCGTGTCAAGGTATCCCTACTAGCAATGAATTTCTCCATATCCTTTATTAATTGTTCATTAGATAATTTGAGTTGAGTGTTCCCTTTCAACAATTGAGCTTTCTTTTCTTTTTCTACACTTAGATATGTTTTAAAATTACTAGTCAAGGCGTGATGTTTCCTTAAAGATTTATATTTATCTTTTAGTTCATTTCAGGTATCTTCCAGTATATTCCAATATTCAAACAGTTCATCCTTAGACATATTTTCATCATTATCTAAACCACTATTGTTTCTAGAATAATAATCATTTAGAACAGTGGAAACAGGTACCTCAGATACATTAGTCCTGAAGCACATGTTGTCATGATTATTTTTAGAATCAGTATCTTCTGATTCACTTTTTCTATCTTCTAATACACTCTAGGTTGCCTTCATAGCCTTTTTATAACTTTTTACCTAATAATCATTTTTTTTGAATTTTAGCTTCGGACAGTCAGCCTTGACCTGTCCTTTACTCATGCATTCATAGCAGACTATATCATCTTCTTTATCAGATTTCTTCCAATCCTTCTTCCACATACCTTATTGATCATACTTACCCTTGTATTTTAGTCTTCTAAAAAACTTCTTCTTCCTATATAACTTCTTAAATCTCTTGGCTATTTGAGCCATTTTTCATCACTGTATGAATCTGAATATTCACTAGTTGAACTTTCAGTAGGTACATGTATTTTCTCCTTGTCTTGGCTCTTTGAAGCAGTCGACTTGAATGCCACAGATTTTCTCTTGGGTTCATCATATTATTTTTTGTTCACTTTATGTTCTTCTTCATACATCATTAGTTTACCAATCAACTCCTTAACAGGTAGCCTGCTGATGTCACATGAATCTCAGATAGACACAGAAGTGCCTCTCCATATATCTGGAAAGCATCTCAATATTCTCGTGATCTGCTCCTCTGGAATAGATTTTCCCAGTGAACTCATGGTTTTTACAATCTCATTAGACCTGAGGTACATGTCAGAAATGGGTTCATTATGCCTCATCTTAAAATTGTCATATTTAATAGTATAAGTATTTAATCTCATTTCCTTCACATTGGTTGTTCATTCACGAGAAACAACCACGGTGTCTCAGATTTCATGAGCAGTTTTACACACAGAAATTCGGTTAAATTCCTCATCTCCAAAAGAGTAGTAAAGGGAATTCATAGCTTTACGGTTATTATTATAGTCAGGCTTTGTATCACCATCCCATGTAGATATAGCAGGTTTGGGGATCTCATATTCTAATTCTATAGTAGACCAAATATCAAAACCAATACTTTCCAAATGAATTTTCATTTTAATTTTTCCATTAAGAATAATTTACACCATTAAAGAAAGGTGGACGGTTAGTGGAAGAATCTTCTATTCTATTGTTTGTAACAAGATTTTAGAAAATATATTAAAGAGATAAAATTTAGAACTAATAGAAATTTAAGATCTTTTAGATCAAAATAAAATCATAGTTTGAAAAACAGAGGGTTTGAAAAAAATTTATAAATAAAAATGTTTCCTCTGATACCAAATGTTGGTCGGAGTGGATACTCAAGAGGGGGGTGAATTGAGTTCCAATTAAAATTTATGTTAAAAATTTTTCTGATTAAAATCCCCCAAATTAAAACAGCCAGTCAATTAACGCAGTAGAGATATAACTGACTTATAATTAAACATGTTTCTCAAAGGTTGATTACTCCTCGGTTGAATCAGTATGAGAACTAATTCTAATTTTTAAACAAGTTTACTAAACATATCAAATATACACACTAACTAGAACTAACTATAAGAGTAAATGTAAAAAAAGATTTTTGTCTTTACAAATACAATCAGCGGATAAATGTAAAACATAGTAAATGAAATATGAACACAGCAATTTAAACAAGAGGTTCAGTCTTAAGTCATGACCTAGTCCTCTCCACTTGGTGATCACCTTCCACCAAGAAATTAATATTAAAAAGTGATACAAAACCAATATCGGGCTTTACAACAGTTTTCACAAATTGTCTAGGTTTTGCAACCTCTACCATAGTTATACGTGGGAGAAATAAACTACCAAGCCACACTAGGCTTCTTCCACAGTTATGCATGGGAAACAAATGTAAAGAGAGTTTGGTATAGGTATTTTCAGTATCCCTCTGTTCAAGCACAAGAGTCAGTGTGTGTAACACATACACACTACTCTGTAAAGTATTTAAAATTATTAAAGCTAATGATAATGGGGATAAGTTTAGAATGATCTGTTGTGTTGGTAGATCAGAACTGGACTTGTTGGAATGAAGAAAATAATGTTTTGGTCCTTCTCTGTATTTTTACTCCAAAACAGAGTGTCGCAACTTCCAGGTTCTAACATCCATATGTAGAGATGATCATATTCTTGGGTTTAAAGCTCTTTGTAGTAAACCACTACAGCTTGAAAAAGGTTCTTTGAATAGATCTTCGTTAAGCTCTGTGATCTTTTGAATGACTGCTTGAGTGTTCTGTGTATATTCTATATTTCCACACACTTTTTATTGTCTGTCTCTACACATATATATATGTACACTTTTCCAGCTGAGCTTTTTCTTGTTTGGTTCAGTAGGGGCCGACAAGAGAAATGTTTCAACCACGTATGGTCTTCCTCGTACATCGTACTGTCTCCGGATATGCCTGTAAATAACATTAAATAATTTCAAGTGAATTAATTTTTCCAGACATGACTATTATGATAGAATTAATCAAATTGGTAAAGAAAATAATAGAATATCATTAGACTGGTAGCAGATGCATGTCACACAGTAGACTTCAACGGTAGTCTTTCCAACTGTGGACTTCATCGGTAGGATATTCAACTGTGAGCTTCATCAGTAGAATTCAACAGTAAGCTTCTAACTGTAGCTTTGTAACATCAGACTACTTAATTAGTGACCTATCCAACTATAGACTATCTCAACAGGTAACTTCATTAACGGTGGAGTATTTCCATAAGTAGACTTTGAACAATAGTCAACTATATTGACAGTAGGAGTTGTCTAGCGGTAGCCTTATACTAACGGTAGACATGTCCAACTGTAGACTTGAACAGTGAAGTTCTCAACAGAATACTTGAGAAAGCGTCTAACAGTAAACTTCTAACATAAGCCTTGTCACAACAGTGACCTTTTGACGGTGACTCATTGTCTGTGAGATTTGATAAGCAGATCAACGATACACTTGTGATAGTATCCTTGTACCGGTACCCTATATTAGTGATAGTATATCTTAAATAGTAACCTTCTAGGACCATTGACCTAGTGTAACTCAGTGACCTAGAGTGACAGTGATCTATAACGGTGACTTTGAACGGAAGACTCTAACTAGTAGCCTTTAACAGTGAACATATATTTATATAAATGTAAACTGTAAGCTGATATAGCAAAGTCATGAGACTAAGAGTATACATTGTTCCGGATATAATAATTATAAATACAGATTAAAAAGGGATAGCAAATGGATTAATATATCATGATAAATATTTAAAAAATATTTGGTATTACCAAAACATGTGAGTCCAACACTTAGGTTATCCCATGAAATGCTAAGTACGAATGAATAATTTGGTTACGTAAAGGAAGTTTTCAATAAAGATGTTGTGTTTTAGGTTCTAAGATGTTATGTAATGTTCCTAATTTCCCATGAAACTAGACCTCTCGATACTCATATTTGTGTCAACTGTAATGTTATGTAATAAATCTTGTTTATGTGTGAAATAATGGGAAGGGTTGTTATATTTGGTATCATAGGATATGTTTAGTTATTTTTGTGATTAGGATTAGAAAAACCTAGTTAAAGCCTTTGGGATATGACAATGTATAATGCAAAAAACCCCATGTTTTGGTGAATATTTTGGATGTTGTTTATCAAGAAAAGGCATCCCTGTCTGGATATAAATAGGTAGAGGTGGCTCTGGCATATATGTATCTAGGGATAAAACACGAATACACCGCATTGAGCTAGACTCGAACAGGAACTAGTTCACTAAAATGAGCCTTTCAGTACTCATGTTTAGGACACTCTTGGAAGACATTCTTTGGTAAATTCATAAGATTAGTATGAACCATTATTAAGGGAAATAAGAAATTCCCCTAAGAATATATGCTTGGATGTTGATCATGGATCACATAGATTAAAGCCAATAAATTCATAATTTAATGAAATAAGAGTAATTTACAAGTAATCTATTATTGTCTTTGGGTTAACCTTTATTTTTTACCACTAACATTATTTTTTTTCCAGAAAATGGCAGGTAATAGGAGGACTCGAGCTAACATCCTATGTGAAGATTAGTGTGACAACTCTTCTAATGAGATTCCCAATCCGATGGGAGCTTAAATCGTAATATTTTTCATGATACTCTCCTAGTTCAATCATGTTTTGAATAGAAACATTGGTTTTGAGGAATGGTCACCCCCTACGAAAGAACAAGTTGAAATAGAGAGCTTCATGAGAAAATGACCACATTATTTTAATGGATCGTCTAATCCCTCAATCACCGAACTATGGATCAACTACATTAAAAATATATTCTCTATATTTCATTGTTCTGAACAAGAGATGGTAATTTTGGATGCTTATCGTATAGAGGGTGAAGCTGATAAATGGTGGAAATTAATAAGAAATGTGAAGCCTGAGGGGGAGATCGAGGCATTGTATTGGAAGGATTTCTGGAAAATGTTTTCTGATAAATAGTTTCCTCACACCCTACAACTTAATATTGAAAGATAATTCCTTTCCCTCAAGAAAAAAGATGATTAATTCATTGGAGCGTATGAGAAAAACAACACAAGGCTTGCACGATATTCCTCCGGCTTTTTTGTTACCCTCGATTACAAGGATGATCACTTCTTTGGTGTGCTAAAACCTAGTCTATAGAGAGACCTAGTGATCTATGACTTTGAGAGCTATGATGTAATTTCATGATGTTCTTTAAAAGTCAAAATGGAGATTATAGAATCTAAGGGGTATCATAGATATAAGAAGAAGAAAGTGGAAATTAATTTTAGTGGTCTGATAGATATATCCAATGGTGATAAGAAAATCCATCACCCAAATTTCCAATGTTATGGAAAGAATCACCCTGGAAATTGCCTAAAAGGGATGAGGAAATGCATTAGGAATAGAAGAGAAGGGAAAATGGCCATTAATTTCTAACATGAGAAATCGGCTATTGTGATAGAGGAGAGGAACACTCCATTCGATGCTAAATGCATTGTTCATTGCATCAACTGCATAGAACCAGGGCACATTGCAAAACAATGCCCTATTCCAAGGTTATTTGAAGGTAACTAACAACCTTCACGGTGGGAAGGGAATATTTTTACCATCACTACCACTGAAGTGAACTCTGACCAAGAAGCGGTGAATGGAACACTAGTTATTCATTCATGAATAGTTAATGTACTTTTTGATTTTGGTTCAACATATTATTTTATATCCCGAATGTTTAGTATAATAATACCAACACCACAAAAAATAATGGAAGTAAAGATTCTGGGGAGAATAGAAAATGGGAAAAGCATTGCAACCCAAGAATAAACATCCTCCCCTATCAAAATTTGTGGATTTAACTTCCCGGAGAACCACATCATACTTCCTCTGGTGTCATTTGATGTAATTATTGGCATGGATTGCATATCCTTATATAGAGGCTACATAAATTTACATGAGAGGGAAATCATTCTCTATATGCAAAATCAACCCTTGATTCTATACAAGTCCAAAGAATAGGATGAATATTCTTTAGCACCGTCATCTCAAGCATGGATATTAATGTCCTATGAGCATTCATATCTTTCTCAGATGATTGATTATAAGGAAGAAACTTTCCTTGAAGACATGCCTATTGTGAGGAAATTTACTAAAGTGGTTCCTAAGGAATTTTCTGGTCTTCCTTCTAGAAGATATGTCGAATTCTCAATTGATCTTATACCAGGGGCATTGATAATATCTAATACTCTGCATTGAAAGTATTTTGTAGAGCTTGTGGATATGAATAAATAACTACAAGAGAATCTAGATAAATGGTTTATACGCACATGTGCTTCACCATGGGATGAACCGATCCTCTTCATCAAGAAGAAGGATGGATAAATTCCCCATTTCATTGATTATCATGAGCTCAACAAAATCACGATAAAGAACAAGTATCCCCTTCCACAAATTGATGAATTTTTCTATTAGCCACATGTAGGAAAATAATTCTCCAATGTGTATTTGTGGTGGGGATATAACCATGTAAGGGTGATGAAGGAGGATATCCCAATGACTACTTTTCGTACCTGATAAGGGAACTATGAATTCCTAGTAATTCCTTTTAGTCTCACTAATGATCCATCAATATTCATGGACTTTATGAATATATGATTAAGATATTACATCGAAAAGTTTTTGGTAGTATTTATAGATTACATTCTAATATACTCCAAAACCAAGAGGAGCATGAGGATCGTATAAGCATTGTACTAAAGACCTTGGGAAAGGATAAGCTCTATTAAAAGTACAGAATGTGTGATTTATGGTTGAAGGAGTTCTCATTCTTAGATCATATCATCAAAAGCAATGAGATATATTTGGATACCTCCAAGATAGCTACAATTGAGGGATGGCTGAGGCCAACAGCAGTGATGGATATCTATAGCTTCTTAGGGTTAGCTGGATATTATCTCCGATTTGTGAGAAATTTGTCATAATTGTAAAACTTTCATACCAAGATAAATTTTAAGGGAGTCATGTTTTCTTGGAATGATGAATGTGAAGATTTCTTCAAGGAGTTGAAAAGGAGGCTTATCACTGCACTCGTGCTCACACTACCCATAAGTGGAGAATTGTTTTGGTATTTAGTGATGCTTCAAAGAAGGTCATGGGATGTGTGTTTATGAAAATGAAAATTTCATTGCCTATGCTTCAAGGAAATTGAATTTTCAAGATAAAAATTATACAATACATGATCTGGAGTTTCCTATAGTAATCTTCACATAGAAAATTTTGTGGCTTTCCTCTTTGGGGAGAAGTGTGAAATATACATGATCACAAAAGACTCAAGAATATATTTACATAGAAAGAGTTGAAAATGAGCCAAAGAATATGGTTAGATCTAATCAAACACTATGACTACTCAATCCATTAACACCCTGGGAAAACAAACAAAGTGGAAGATGCTCTAAGTAGAAGAGACCTAACAATTCTATCATTGATTAGAATTTAAAAGGATCCAATCTTCTTTGATTTGATGAAGATGGATATGGGAATCTCAATGAAGGGAAAATCATCAATACTTTCAAAAATTATTTCTCAACCGTCTATTTGGAAAGGTTAAAGGATGATCAAAATGATGATGTGCAAATTTAGAAGAAAGTGGAAACTATCAGAAAAGGGAAATCCTCATCTTTCAATGTCAATAAAGAAAGAACTATGAGATTTGGGTCAAGACTATATGTTACATCAAATCTAGACATAAATAATGAACTATTGGAAGATTCCCGTAGTTCGAATTTCCCCATTCACCCATGATACAATACGATGTGTCAATATCTCCTAGGAAATTATTGGTTGGATAACATGAAGAATGAGATTGCTAAGTATACGTCAAAGTGCCTTGTATGTCATCAATTGAAGGCTGAGAGGTAGAACTCTAAGGCGATGATGCAACCATTACCCATACCAGTATGGAAATGCGATTAAATTACAATGGACTTTGTCACCGGACATCTGAAGACATCCAAATGAAAACAATGCTATATCAGTTGTTATGGATCTTCTAACAATGTATGCACACTTCATTGCAATTTGAGAGGATTTCTTATTAGGTAAACTGGAACTAATATATATCAGAGAAGTTTTAAAGAATAATGGAGTACTTCAATCGATTTTATCCAATAGATATCAATGATTCATCACTATGTTTTGGAAGAGTCTTTAACATGCTTCAAATATTGAGCTGAACTTCCATAAAGATTATCATCCTCAAATTGATGGCCAATCTGAATGGACTATCCAAATACTCAAGGAAATGTTTAAGAGCATGATAAATGGACTTGAAAGAATGATGAGATTATCATATTACTATGGTTGAGTTATCTTAAAATAACTGTTTTCACACAAGCATCTAAATGGTTCTTTATGAAGCCCTGTATGGGAATAGGTGTAGAACACTGACATGTTGGGATGAAGTTGGGGAGTGAAAACTCATATTTCTAGAAATGGTTGAAGAAATGGTAGAGAAGGTTAAGACCATTCAAGATCACATTAAGGCTTCTCAGAGTTGGAAAAATATCTATGTTGATAATCTTCATTGTGACTTAGAATTTGATGTTGGAGACATTGTATTCTACCTCATATCGCCGTTGAAGGGAGTTATGAGATTTTGGATGAAGGGAAATCTTATTCCAAGGTATATCAGCCCTTTTGAGATACTTGATTGCATTATAGTAGTGTCCTATCGACTAGCACTCCCACCGAACCTATCTCAAGTAAATGATGTATACCTTGTATAACACTTGAGGAGGTACATACATGATCCATCGCATGTACTCAATCTAGAGGTGGTACCATTGGAGAATGACCTATCCTATGAAGAAAATCCATTGTAGATATTAGATTGTAGGGAAGAAGTTCTAAAATATATGACCATTCCCCTCGTCAATGTGTAGTGAAGAAACCAAAAGTTTGAAGAGGAAACATGGTAATCAGAGGATATTATGAAGCAGTGTTACCCACCTCTGTTTTAGTGTGGGAAAAGGAAATGTTGAGGGTAAAATTTCTTAAGGGGGGAGATTGTAACAGCCCAAAATTTTACTAATGAAAATTAATCTTGATTTAACTAAATGTATTATTATGTAAAATAGTTTTGTTTTCTGTTTTTTGGTTTTAAAATACTGTTATGAATTTTTACTCTTACTAATATAGCCATTGAACAATGATCAAATGATTATTATAAATGTGGGGCTTTAACAAATCCAATTTACATTGAAAAAGGAATTGATTTCCTCATTCAGTAGAATATATTCATAAGATAACCATTTTTTAGAGCATGGAAAGGAGGTGGTGTCACTGGGCTTCGATCGTGATCATGCCCCAGCCTAGCTACAATATGTTAAGATTGAGTTGAACCGCCTATGGAAGAAGTGGTTGTTATTAGAGATTAACTCCCAAGCGATGTTATCCGAGCCACCCCAAGAGTCTATAACCATCTAACACCTTACCTATAGGTCATATGAAGCTGTTATAAGGGGTTATGTAACAATAAAGTAGCACTATATTTATTCAGATTATTTTTCTAAAGAGAATATACAATCATTTTATTATTCTTACATTGTAAATAGTTTTTAAGAACAAAGGGTATTTTTAGTTAATATTCAATTAAAAAATCTATTTTCGTGAATTAATGTATTTTTCAATTAGATGATAATTTTATAAAATAAAATTATGAAATTACATTTTATTAAATATAAATGATCTTATAATCTTTATGAATACAATTGTGGTTTTTATTAATATTTAAAAGCAGTTTTTGGTCAAAACCTAAGAATTTTTTATTAATGTCAGTTTTTATTTTAAAATTAACAATTCAAATATTTATAAAATTATTTAGATAAAATAAATATTAATTTTTTAATCAGGACATCAAAATTTTATAATGGTGAATTTTTCATAATTTTCCATGACTAAAAAATATGGGAACAAATTAAATTCCATTAAATTATATAATGTGTATTATGACAACATAATGAGCCAATAGTGATGTAAGAAAATATAAAAAATGTGGTATTCAGCCAATATATGTTTTAATATTAAAATAATGTGATTTTAGGTTTGTTTTATTTATTTTACAAAGCCTTAGTGGACCCACCAAGACTTATAAAACATTATAGCATTTCAAAATTATTTCCTTGAGAGTTTGACTCACCTCCAAAAAATAAAGCCTAATATTTTAATAATTACATTCATTGGCCTTATAAAATAAATTTTCCCACTCCCCTATGTCTAAAAACTTGGTCAAAACCATGGTATTGTTTTTTATTTCAATTAGTTTGATTTGTGGTGTCCAAACATTAAATAATAAATAATTCCCTCTCTTTTCATATATAAACCCACCCAAGCTCCCACTTCCTCTTCCCCCAAAACCTTATTATCTCGACCAGCACATTACCTCCTCCCTCTATAATCCCCTAGAAGGTGCCCAAATCTCCAATGAATCCTTTCTAAAGCCTCTCCCATGTCATTGGGATCACACTTCCAAGTTAGGGATTTCTTCCTCTCTCGTTTTTGTCCATGTTTCTTTATGTTTCTATACCCTTGTATTTTGAATTAAAAATGTTGGGATATGATATTTCACCTACCCCATACAGCCCTACAAATGTTTGAATGACGAGAGACTAATTTCTCTCTCATTAATGCCTCCCATATTACCATGCCGAAATTCTCTAAGGAATTTCTCTCTTCTCATTTATATTCAAGCAATTATTTTGTACTATGAATTTAAATTCCATTACATTTTTTGGGACATGTATATATATAAACCCTTACTGTCCATTTAATTTAAATTTGATTATAAAACCCTTTATATATTATAAATAATTTTTATAAATTCTTATATCACACTATTATGATGCCGAAATTGCACCTCGAATTTCCAAGCCATTGTCATTGTGTAGTAAATACCTTGCCCATTTCTGTATCCGGGGTATTCAGAATTATGAACATTTAATTATTTATTATAGTGTTTGAGGTATGAATTCCAAATTCCATTATCATGGAATAAATGATTTTTTATTGAATCTTTGTTATATGATCCATGTGGCACAACGATTCATGAAATGAAATGATTAAGAAGTGTGATCCCAGATAGCGCTCCAATACATTGGGTAAATATTAGTAACATGTTACATAAAGTGAAATGAGAGTTTAATGACACTAATTAATGTAAATTGAGTGTTTAATAATGCTCCATGTGAAATGATCATTGGATTATGCTAATACCATGTTAAATGTTTTTCAATATTTTCATGTTATGATAATTATGAAATATCATGCCTTTATGTTCAAGTTTCTCTTGTGGTTCATTGATATGCCTATTTCCTAACATGTAATGTATTATTCATGTTATGCCTTGTTAACTCCCTTACTAGGATTTATAGCTCACCCTTTTCTTATGCATGTACTCATTTTATCCCATGCAATTCTAAGTACGATGGAATGTTGTTTTCATGTAAAAGAAGTTTTCAATAAAGATGTTGTGTTTTATGTTCTAAGTTGTTATGTAATGTTCCCAATTTCTTAGAAAACTAGAACACCCTGTACTTAGAGTTTTCTTAAGTGAATGTTTATGTTATAAATCATGTTTAACTATGAAATAAAGTGAATGGATGTTATAGTTAGTATCAGAGGATAGGTTTAGTTATTTATGGGATTAGGATTAGAAAACCATTGTGAAAGTATTAGGAATAAGACTAAGTATAACAAATAATACCTAAATTTTGGGGGGTATTTAGTAAGTGGTTTATCAAGAAAATACATCCATGTATGGATACAAGCAGGTAGAGGTGGCTCTGGCATAGATTTATTAAGGGGTAAAACCCAAAAACACCACATTGAGCTAGACTCGGATAGAAACTGGTGCACGACAATAGGCCTTGATGCTATATTGGTTAGGACACTCCCATGGGAGAGAATTTCTAAAATCCATAAGCATAGTATGAACCATTATTAAGGGAATTAAAAAATCACCTAAGAATATATGTTGGGATGTATATCATGGATAACATAGATTGAATCCTATAAATTTATAAGTTAAAGAAATAAAAGAAATTTATAAGTCATTTGTTTTTTCGTTGGATTACCCTTTATGTGTTACCCATAAATTTTATTTTATTCCAGCTAATGTCCAGTAAAAGAAGTACATGAGCTAACAACCGATTTGAAGATCAATGTGACGACTGTTCTAATGAGATGTTCAATCTGATGGGAGGAGGAATCCCAATATTTTTCATGATACACTCTCAGTTAACTCAGGTTTTGAATAGAAACATGGGTCAAAAAGAACATTCAACCACCCCTAAGAAATAACCAATCACAATTGAGAGCATCATGATACAATGGCCACCTACTTTTAATGGATCATATGATCCCTCAATCATCGGACAATGTATCATCTCCACTGGAAATATATTCTCTATCCTTCAATGTTATGAAAAATAAAAGCTACTTATTGCTACCTCTCATGTGGAGGGTGATTCTGATCAATGGTGGACATTGATCTAAAATAAGAAGCCTAAGGATGAGATCAAGGCATTTTAGTGGAAGGATTTGTAGAAATTTCTTATAGATAAATATTTTCCTTGTACCCTATGACTTAAGATGAAAAGGGACATCCTTGCCGTCATGAAAAGTGATGAAGAATCCATCAAATCATATGAGGAAAATTTCAAAAGGATTTTATGATATGCCTTTGGATTTTTCATTATCCTTGAATGCAAGGTTGGCCGCTTCTTTGGTGGGAAAAAACCTAGCCTACGGAAATCCCTGGTGTTCTGGGACTTCGAGTGCTATGAGGAAATTTTTTGATGTTCCCTTAAAGTTGAAATGGAGATTGGTAAATCTCAAGTGTATCATGGGGATAAGAAGTGGAAATTGGACTTTAATTCTAGTATTCTGATGGATAAATCCAATGGTTCTAAGAAAATACAACACCCCACTTTCTAAAGTTGCAGAAAGAAGATCCCTGGAAATTGCCTAAAGGGGATGAAGAAATACTTTAGGTGTGGAAGAAAAGGGAACTTGGCCATTAATTTCCAACACTAAAATTATGCAGCTACGAAAGAGGAGAGGAAATCTATGTTTGACACTCAACATATTGTTCATTTTTTCACCTGAAAATAAATAAGGCACATTGCAAACCAGTTCCCTAAGCCAAGGGTTTTCAGAGGCAACCAAAGACCTCCAAGGTAGAAAGGGTGAGCTTTTTCCATCACTAACGCAGAAGTGAACCCTAAAAACGAAGTGGTAATAGTTATGCTATTTAATCATTCATGAATATAGAATGTAATTTTTTATTCTGGTTCTAGGTATTCTTTTATATCCCAAAAGGTTACTAGAACAATCCCAACACCACTACAAATCATGGAAGTAGATATTTTTATGATAATGACAAATGGGGAAATCATTACAACCCATAAATATAAATCCTCCCCTATCACAATTTGTGGATTGAACATCCTGGAAAACATAACCATACATCCTTTGATGGAATTGGTCTCATTCTTGGAATGGATTGGATTTCCTAATATCGATCCAACATAAATATCCATTAGAGGTAAATAACTCTCTGTTTAGCGAATTGAGCCCTAATTCTATACATGTGAAAAGAGGAGGATGAATCTTATATATCACCATCATATCATGCGTGGATATTACTACCCTATGATCATGCGTATCATTCTCAGATGACTGTCTATAAGGAAGAAACCATCCTTGAAGACATGCCTATTGTGAGGGAATTAACTGAAGTGTTTTCTGAGGAATTTTCTGGCCTTCCTCCAAGAATAGGTGTTGAATTCTCAATTGATCTTATACCTATATTGTTTCCAATATCCAAGACTCTGTATAGAACAGATGTCATCTCGAGGAGCTAAATAAACAACATCATGATAATTTTGATAAAGGGTTTATACACCCAAGTGATTCACAATGGGGTGATTCGGTCCTCTTCATCTAGAAGAAGGATGGGTCAATATGCATTTCCATTGATTATCATGATCTCCAAAAAATAACAATAAAGAACAAGTATCCTTTACTTAAATTTATGACTTGTCCAATCAGCTACATGGAGCACAATAATTATCTAAGGAGGATTTTCAGTCAGGATATTACCATGTATGGGTGAAGAAGGATGATATCCCCAATACAAGTTTCTGTATATGATACATACATAATGAATTCATAGTAACGACTTTCAGACTCACGAATTCCCAAGCAGTATTCACGGACAAAATGAATAGAGAAATTGAGATTACCTTGACAAATTTGTGGTTGTATTTAAAGATGATATTCTAATATACTCCAAAAATCATGGTGAAGCATGAGTATCATCTATGCACTATACTAGAGACCTTTCAAAAGGATAAGATCTATGAAAAGTATAGCATGTGTGAGTTCTGGTTGAAGGAGGTTTCATTCATGGGTCATTTCATCACAAGAAATGGTATATCTATGAATCCCTCCAAGAAAAGTACAATTGGGGGATAGATCAGGCCAACATCGGTGACAAATATCTGTAGCTTCTTAGGGTTAGCTGGATATTACCGTCGATTTGTGAGAAATTTCTCTTGATTGTCAAACTGTCTTAGAAAGCTAACCTAGATGGGAGTCAAAGATTCTTAGAGTTATGAATGCGAAGATAGATTTAAGGAGTTGAAAAGGATGCTTATCACTACACCCGTGATCACATTACCCAAAAGTTGAGAACTTATTAGGGTATTTAGTGATGTTTTGACGAAGGGCATGGGTTTTGTGTTGATGAAAAATTACAAAGTCATTGCCTATGCTTCAAGGTAGTTGAATGTTCAGGAGAAATACTATCCAACACATGATCTAGTGTTTTCTGTAGTAATATTCACTTTGATAATTTGGCAGCATTACCTCTTTAGGAAGAAGTGTGAAATCTATACAGATCACAAAAACATCAAGTGTATATTCACATAGAAAGTGTTGAACATGCGCCAATGAGGATAGTTAGAGATGATCAAATACTATGAATACTCAATGCATTACCACCCTAGGAAAGCAAAAAAGGTGTCACACACTCTATATAAGAAGTACCAAGTAATTATATCACTAATAAGAATTAAAAAGGATCCAATATTATTAGATATAATGATGATGGGCACGCGAATCACAAATATGGAACATCATCAATCATTTCACAAATTATTGTTGAACTATCTCTTTTGGAAAGGATAAAAGATACTCAAAAGGATGATGTGGGAATTCAGATGAAAGGGGCAACTATCAAAAAGTTAAATACTCAGAGTTCAATGTTAATGAATAATGAAATGTGAGATTTGCATCAAGACTATGTGCTCCATCAATTCCAGAGTTATATAATGAACTTTCAGAGGATGCACATAGTTCAAATTTCACGATTCACCCATGAAACAAAAAGATTTATAAATATCCCTGAGAGAATTATTGGAGGGATAACACAATGAAACAGATCACTGAGTATACATCAATGTGCCTGGAATGTCAGTATGTGATGGCTGAGATTAAAAATTCTAAGGGGATAACACAACCATTACCCATACCACCATGGAAATGGGAGAATATTTAAATGGACTTTTTCACTAGACATCTTAAGAAATCCAATATAAACAATGTTATCTGGGTCGTTGTGGATCGTTTTAAAAATACCGCACACTTCATTGCAATCTGAGAGGATTTCTCAACGGATAAAATGGCATTAACATATATCAGAGAAGTTGTAAGGATGCGTGGAGTAACACTATCTATTGTATCTGATCTAGATCCAATATTCACATATTGTTTTAGAAGAGTCCTCAACATGTTCTGGATATTGAACTTATCATCATTATGGCTTATCAACTCCAAACTGATTGAAAATCTGTGTGGACTAACCAAACACTCGATAAAATGTTGAGATTAATCACAATGGATTTCAAAAGGGGATGGGATCAACATCTTCCTATGGTTGAATTCTCTTATAAAAATAGTTTCTACTCTAGCATCCAAATTGTTCCTAATGAATCCATGTATTGGAAAAGGTGCAGAACACCAGAATGTTGAGATGAAGTTGGAGAGCGAAAACTCCAAGGTCTAGAAATGGTCGACGAAATGTAGGAGAAGGTTAAGACCATTCAGCAACACATTAATGCTACTCAGTGTCGACAAAAGAGCTATGCTAGTAATCATTGATGAGACCTATGGTTTGATTTTTGATACATGGTATTCATCCACAAATCACCGTGGAATAGAGTTGTGAGACTTGGGAAGAAGGTAAGGCTTAGTCCAAGGTGCATCGTTCCATTTGAGATCCTCGATCACATTGGAGCACTAGACTATCGATTATAAATCCCACTACTCCTATCTCAATTACATGATGTATTCCATGTATCACACTTGCAGAAGTACATACCTGATCCATCACATGTACTCAATCCGGAGGTGGTACCATTAGAGAGTGACATCTCTTATGAAGAGGAGTCAGTGAAGATCTTAGATCTTAGGAAAAAAGTTCTATGTAATATGACCATGCCCCTCATAAAAGTATTGTGGAGAAACCACAAGTTTGAAGGGAAAACATGGGAATTTGAGTAAGTGATGAAGTAGAGTTACCCACATCTGTTTTATTGTGGTAAATGAAAATTTCAAGGGTGAAATTTCTTAAGGTGGGGAGAGTGTAACCACCCAAACTTTTATTAATGAAAATTCATCTTGATCTAATTAAATGTACCATTATGTAAAATGGTTTGGTATTATGTTTTTGGATTTTATAATTACATTAAGAACTATTACAATTTCTAATATAGCCACTGATCAGTGATCACATGATTAGTATAAATATAGGGCTTTACCAAATCCAATTTACTCAGACAAAGGAAGTGATGGTGTCATCCAGCAGAATTGACCTGTACAAAGCCCATTTGTCGAATCTTGGAAAGGAGGTAGTGCCACTGGGATTCACTCTTGAGCAAGCCCAAGATGAGATTCACCACATTATTCTTGAGTAGAACCTCCTATAGGAGAAGTGGAAGATATTAGAGATTACCACCAGAGAGATGTTATCCGAGCCACCTGAAGAGTCTGTCACCATCACACACCATACCCTTAATTCATATGTGGGTGTTATACGGGGTTTTGTAACAATACCCTAGCACTATGATAATGTACATTGTTTTGGTATGAATAATATACATTCATTTTATTATTCTAAGTTCGTAAATAGTTTTTAAAGTACAAATAGTATTTTTAGTTAATATTTAATTAATAATTTTGTTTGATGAATTAAAGGATTTTTTTTAAATAAAATTTTAATAAAATTTTATTACAAAAATAATTTTTATTATATATAAATAATTATATAATTTTGATGAATACAATTGTGATCTTTCTTAAATTTTGAAAGAATTTTTTATCAAAACCCATGAATTTTCGATAAATGTTAGTTTTTATTTTAAAAGAAAACATTCCCATATTTAGAAAATTATTTAGATAAAATGAAAATTATTTTTGGAATCAGGATGTTGAAATTATCCAATGGTTAATTTTTCATTATTTTCTGAGTGTTGAATATTTTGGTAAAAATTTAATACTCTTTTATTATATAATGTGTTTTATGACATCATAATGACCCAATAAAGATTTAATAAAATAATATAAATGGGGTGTTCAAAAAATATAAGTTTTACTATTAAAATAATGTGATTTTAGATTTGTTTTATTTATTTTACAAATCTTTAGTGGACCCTCCAAGACTTATAAAACATTTTAGCATTATAAAATTATTTCCTTGAGAGTGTGACTCAACTACACTTAATCAAGCCTAATATTTTAATAAATTCGGACATTGGAATTTAAAAAAAATGTTTTCCACTCTCCTTTGGTAAAAACAATGGGAAAACCATTTGATGGTTTGTGGTTTTGATTACTTTAATTTGTGGTGCCAAAACCGAAATAATAATGAATTCCCCCTCTTTTCTTATATAAACCCACCCTAGCTCCCACTTCGTCTTCACTCAAAACCTTTGGAGCTCTACCAAACCCTAATATACTCTCTCTATATCCCCCAAGGTTCCACAAGCTCCTATCAAGCCTCTCCCATGCCTTTTGGATCACACTTCCAAGTAAGGGATTTCATCCTCTCTCATTTTTGTCCTTGTTTCTATATGTTGAGGTACCCTTGTATTTTCGATTACAAATATTGGGCTAGGTTTTCACACCTCCAGCATAATTACCTATTTACCTTTGAATGGTGAAAGGCCACATTATCCCTCATCAATTCCTCCCATGTTCACCCGTCACCATAATGAAATTCCATAAGGAATTTCTCTCTTCTCATTTACATTCAAGTAATTATATTGTATTATAAATATGAATTACATTACATATGTTGGGAAAATTATCTATATGACCAAATTACTATCCATTTACTATAAATATGATTATACAAACTTTTCTATCTCATCAACCATTTTTATGAATTCTTATTTCACACCGTTATGTTTTCGAAATTACACCACAATTTTCCAAGCCAAAGTCATCGTTTAGTGAATACCATATCCATTTATCAATCAAGGGTATTAATATTTATGCACATTTAATTATTGTTATATATTTTTAGGTCTTAATTCTGCCTTAATTTATCGTGTAATAAATGATGATGTTTATTGATTCCATGTCATATGATCCATGTGGCAGACTTATGCCTGAAATGAAATGATTTATAAGGGTGCACCTGGATAGCACTCCAATGCATTGGATAAAGATTAGTATCAAGATATGCCAATTTAAATGAGGGTTTACTCATGAGAATTGAATTGAAATGAGGGTTTAATAATGATCCCAATGCAATGATCCTTGGATCATGATTATATCAAGTTAAATGTTGTTTCGACATTTCCATCTTATGATAATCATGTTATATCATGCCTTTATGTTCATGTTTCTATTGTGCTCCATTGATATTCCTATTTACAAAAATTTACTATATTCTTCAGGTTATGCCTTTTTTACTCCAAAACTGGGATTTATAGCTCTCCTTTTTCTTATATATGTCCTCAGGTAATCCTATGCAATGCTACGCACGAAGGAATGTTGTGGTCATGTAATATAATTTTTCAGTTAAGATGTTGGGTTTTATGTTCTAAGTTGTTATATAATGTTTCTACTTTCCCAAGACACTAGACCTCTCTATACAGAGTGTATTATTAAGTGAAATTTAATGTAATTAATCATGTTTAAGTGTGAAATAAACATCAGGGTTGTTGTACCTATCCTCATGTACAAACACCACATATCTCTTTTCTTGGAAAACCACATTGTTTCCACATATCATTGAATTTTTTTTTCCAAATTACATATTTTAGGTGAAAAATAATTCGTATGGATGATTTGGAGGCGTGAAAATTCTATAATTCATGGTGTTATGGGCCGTCTCAATGAAAAACACCAACAAGGATGTAAGATTCTCTCATTTTCCATTCCTTTTCCACTTTTCTTCCTCAACCCTTCAATTATTTTTCTAATTAAAACCTATTAAAATTTTTAAAATTGTATTTTAGAAATATTTTAATGTTATTAACCTTCTATAAGGATTTTATATACTTTATTCGCCACTCATATTCACTTTTGACAATATCCCATTAATGGTCAGTTAATTGCTTATGAGGAGATTTCTAATTCACTACTTATGTCCAAAATTTTGGATATTTATAATAAATGATTTATAATATTTAAATGTATAAATATTTTTATTTATAATCTTCTAGTATTAATTTTTACAATTGTTTTATAAATTGGGGGGAAATCCTAAATGTGAAACAAGATGATAGATTTTAACTAAATCCTGACTGCAAAACATTTCACCTTTAAAAATGAAAATTATAAACTAAAATTCAATGATTATAAATGATCATGTTAAGTCCTAAATTAATATAATTAAATTCTATATTACTTCATTTATAAAATAATTTTATTAAATAGGCTATCTAATGTTGAAGAAATGAATATGGATATAATGTAACAGGACTCTGGTACACAACTCTATTTAATTGGGGTTATCACCACAATCTCTTTATTTTTAGTGTCAATTAAAGTAAAATACATTTAAAAATTTACTTTACTCTTCTTTTCCTATTTTATTTATTGGTAATATGAATTCTTCTATAACAAATAGATGATTTCAAATCTACCATAATAATTTTAAGAAGGAATTTATTCAAAAAAACATCCCATTGAATCCTCTTGAATTGTTTCTTAATATAAATAAAATTATAATAATTTAATAAAATTATTTAATGTTTAAAAAAATATTTTACCTTATTATCTTGCGAATATAAAATTTCCTTCA
This sequence comes from Viscum album, assembly GCA_963277665.1. Lineage (NCBI taxonomy): Eukaryota > Viridiplantae > Streptophyta > Magnoliopsida > Santalales > Viscaceae > Viscum > Viscum album. The sequence continues at coordinate 1,365,091,352 of OY728145.1, read as the reverse complement.
TTTATATATTATTGACAACTTCTTCAAAAAACACATTCCTTCCCACTTCATTTTTCTACTATAATTGTTCTATGTTTTCTATCCATGTGGTATGAATTATTATGATTTAATATTTTGATGAATGGGACAAAAAATATATACCCCTCCCATGAATTTTTAATGTTATATATTTAATGATATTATGTGTATTACAAGAATATATTATTCTATCTTTGTTCATATTTTATGAGGTGATGGTTTGTACACAAACGTTATACAAGACCATGATGTTAGAATTTTTTACAACATATGTGTTGGATTTGACAACTATTTTATGGCGTTTAATTATTATGTATATTAAACTTTTGATGACTCTATCAAATAATTAATTCATGATTATGATGATGAACCCTTATTTATGTTGTGATGATGATTATTATTCTCATTCATTCTCTACAGTGATTAATTCCTAATTTTACAACACTCTTATTCCTATACTTATTAGAATTTTATCTCAACCTTTCTTTCATCTATATACATAGGTGGTTACATGTAATAAGGTGAACATGCGATATATTTTTTACAATTAATAATGATCTAAATAATCATGAAGATTTTTATGTTCATGTAATGTATGAACCCAATTTTCTAAATATAATAAAGAATTATATTTATGATTGTATTACTATTAATTCATCTATATTAAAACTATATAACAATAATGTTTGAAAAAAGAGGGTATCTATAGTTGGTATCAGATAATGTTTTCCAATATTTCATAATTAGTTCAGGAAAAAATTAGTGAAAAATATAGGCATAAATCTGAATAACAAAAATTGATCAAAAATTTTGATGAAGTAAAGATTGTGTGCCTTTTATAGTAATGAAATATCTTTCTATATATAAAAAATGGGATGGAAGATCTTACACATAATCAATTATAGGAAATATCCCTAAAAATGATGGTTGGGAACTAACATAATCTATTCTTGATGCCTGATAAGAGGTTCTAAATGTACACCAAGATTGACACTCATAGGTGATATTTTTTGGTTAATCACATGATCTCTTCAAATAATTAGGAAGTATGTATATCTAATTTATGATTTTTTAAACTTTTATAAAACACTGAAGTATATTATCCTATAATTAGGGTTTGGAATGAAATAGTTTTAATTATTTACTAGTTAAAACTATAGTATCCTATAAGATATGACCTTTTGAATTGGTTTCTTCATGAGAATAAATTTTTTATTTAGTGTTTATTGACTTATATTATGTTATGACATTAAAAATTTTATAAATTTTTTTAAATTAATAAAATCTAGAAAAAAACATATGAGATATGAAATTCAATGTTTACCCAAATGATATAACTAATGGAATTTGTAGCGGAGTTCAATACCTCATGGTGGTAATTAACCATCTATATTAGGAAATGAATAATCAACTGACCTAATAAAATTTATTCCTTCAGCCAAATATAGTATATATATATATATCTATTTTTTTAGATAACCACTAAAATTTAATAGATATTATAACCCACTTGTCTTAGAATAGTAAGTCAATACCATGGAAAAGATATTTTTATTGCTTCATTGTTCTAAAAATGAGAATGTTACCATAGATGTTTATAATTTATATAGAGAATCTTGGAAATTGAGGGAATTGATAATGAATATATAATGAATTAAGAAGTTAAATCAATATAATGATATGTATTTAAAAAAATATCTATTAATATTTATTTCGATGAAACAATTCAAAAAAATACTGGGAGATATTTTTTTACAGATTAAGAAGATGGTGATTGAATCTTTTAAGACTTACGGGTGAATTCAAAAAGGATTTCAAGATACTGTAAAGGATTTTTATAAAAAAATGATAAAACTATTAATTGAATCATTAGTGGTTTAAAACCAAATCTTAAAAAATAAATATCCACAAAGTAATTTTATTGTTATAAATGAGTAGTTTGAAATACTGTCAAGGTATATATAGAATTTTTAGAATAGTCACTTAGTAATGTATAAACAAAACAAATGATGGAGTTTCAATCTTTATGACAAAATAATAAAGGAAGAAAGAATATCATTCCACCCACATGTCAAGTATGTGAAAGTATAATCATGAAAATGTCCAGAAAAGAATGAGGAAATTATTCAAGAGTGGCAGTGAAGGGAATCAATCACCAGAATGTTAATGAGAGATGAAGAAGCTAACCAACATGCTACAAGAATTGAATGAATCATGCAACGCACCACCCATGGTTTAATTATTAAAATATATGGAGAAAGGGATCTATAAATACTATTGCACCAAACCAAGGGTCTTTAAAGGTAATAAATATCAAAAGCCACCAAATCCAAGTGATAAAGTAACATCTTATTCCATCACCATCAGTGAGTAAGAGAAAGAAAAAGATTTTGGACCAGGTACAAATCCTTTTTACTAAATAATTGAAACTATTTTATTTTATTCTAGTTATATAGATTCCTTTATATCCTAAAAGTTTTATATTACTATTAAGTAAACTCCAAGATACCATGATGTAAACATATTCATAAAAACACTCAATGGTGAAATAATTAAAACATGAGTTCTGGAGTCTTCCCCTATTAGCATACGTCGAAAAGTTTTTTCATAAAATATCAAAATTATTTCATTGGCTAAATTGGAAATTATAATGTTATTGTATTGGATTTTATTATATATATCTCACATTAACTCTCAATAAAACTAATTCTTTTTCAGGATTTTGAACCATTACACGTTCCAGTGCAAATTCCTAAAAAATCATGATTGTTCTTGAGAAAATTCCAAAATGATCTTGATGATTATACACAATTCAGAAGCATATATTTTCTTAATTTTAGTGAGTCAAATTAATGAATCCACCATGAGAACATTCCCATTTTCATGGTATATTCTCATATATATTTAGAAGAGTTTCCTTAAATTTCAATATATTTTGAGGTAGAGTTTTCAACAAAATCATTATCCGGATCCACACATATATCAAATATTCCATATTGTGTGGTTCCAATTTAACTATTGGAGTTAAGTAATTAGAAAATAATAATTTTAAAAAGGGATTCATATTCCATAGTTCATTATATTGGAGATTTCTAGTTATCTTTTACATGAATATAGGTGGATCAATGTACTTCTGCATCAAATATTAGGATCTCAATAAAATCCCAATAATGGTAAAGTATCAATTTCAAGGATTAATGAATCGTTTGATCAACTTTGAGGTGATTAATACATCTAAAATATGGATATTTCATTCAGATATCATCAGATAATAGTCTATATTTTAGATACAAAGAATAAAATTTCCACAAAAGACAAGGAAAATTTGTGTTCATAATGATTCCATTCAGATATACTAATACCCTTAAAATATTATTATATTTAAGGAATATATTCCTTTAAGAATACTCTGAAAAAAAATTATTGGCATTAATTGATGAAATTATCATATATTCCAAGATTGAGGAGGATCTTTAATAGTATTTATGGATTGTGAAAAAGACAATAAAGAAGCAATAGTAATATTCTACGTTCAAAAAGTGTGTGTTTTCATACAATAATTCACATTCATGGGGCATGTGATCACTTGTGAGGAAATTTTGGTAGACCCCTAGAAAGAAAATTAATTAATGGACTAGAATCGCAAGTGTCATGGGGATTCATAGATTTCTTGGATTATATAGGTATCCAAAATTGTTTATTCAAAACTTCTCATAATTATCAATCCCACAAACATGTTATCAAGGAAATGTGTAAAGTATATTTTTATAGAATAATGTGAGTCGAGATTTTAGTAGAATAATAGGTGACTAATCACTAAACATTTACTCAAACATCCCTCTATTTTATACTGGTTTTTGATATATAGGTGTTCTATAAATAAAGTCTTGCATTGTTTAATAATGTAAAATAGGAATGTTATATATTAAACTTTAAAAAAATTAATGATCCATGAGAATAAAAAATTGACTCCTAAACAAGAGTTTCTTGTAGTAATATTTTCATTTAATATTTAGTGGAATTATATATTTGGATAGAAGCCTTAAATATATACAATTCATTTTATTTGAAAGGATATACACAAATAAAAATATATCAACATGATTTAATGAGAATGGTTAGAGTTAATCAAGGAATATGATTTTTCAATTCACTATCTTCTTAAAAATAATAATAAGGTAGATGATGTTCTTATTAGTAAATAACCTCCTACTCTATCCCTGATATGGATCGAGAAAGAACCTATATTCATGGTTATGAAAAGCATGGATTTGGAAATCATAATAGATGTATAGAAATCCAAAATTTACCAAATTATTTCTGAAACATATACAGATTATATAATAAAAGATTCCTAAAGGGATGATTTGAAACATTAAAATATGGTGATAACACAAATAGAAGGCATGTTTCCTAAATTAAATATTTTTAACGATAGTTTAATTAGAATTGGAAGTAGACTTTGTGATAAATTTTTAGTTGTAATATTAATTGGATAATATAGATATTACATATTTAGCCATAAATCCTAGAAGTAATGAGATATACCCTAATCGTTGAGAGAACTTTTGGTGGGAGAGCATGAAAGATTAAAAAACATTTTTATTGAAATGTCACCATGTTATTGAAGAGAGAAATAAGTTCAAAGGGATAATGAAAACATTAAACCTTTTAACATGGAAATGTTATAACACCACCAGGGACTTTTTCACTTGTAACCTAAAGACATATAAATGACACAACATAATATAGGTTGTAATGGAATGACTCACCATGACTACCCACATCATTTCTATTTGGTAAAATTTTTCACTGGAAAAACATTCAGTATATATAAAAAAGAAAGCCGTGTGGTTTCATGTGGACCTAATTTCAGTCTTATCATACCATATTGTAAGTTTTAACTCTTAATTATATATAATTATTCAGCAATATTGGAATAATAAATTAAACATTAGAAAAATCTATCAACCCAAGACTGATGACCAAACTGAATGGTCCATTCAAACACCCAATTACATACAGATATCTTAATCAATGATATTAAAAGTAGGATGATATCAACATCGCCCATTGGTTGATTAATATTTTAATAACAACTTCTAATTATGGATTTGAATGGCTATATATGAACTTATGTAAAACCCCATGATTTTGGAATATATTTTTTCTAAATTAATATAAAACATTGATTCCTTTTACATAGGAAACACAAAACTAAATTAATCCAATAATTATTAGATAATAAAATTATTAAAAGAATTAAATATTTGGTAGATAAAATTATTAGAATAAATTATTAATGAATACAAAATAGGATTAATAAAACATAATCATTAGAATAAATGTTTTTCAAAACAATTTGTTCTTCATTATCAACTAAATTTTTATTTAAAAGATTAATTTATTAATTTTATAAATTTAATCATTCAATACTAAATTCATTTTGAATTTATAATTCCCAAATTATCTAAATATTTTTCCATTGCATCTAATAAAATTGGATTATTGGTGAATAGTAAAAATAATTAGTTTTCTAAAGACACAGTTTTTATGAAATTATCATAATACAAGAATTAATTAAATTTATTTAGAACAATTATATATATATATAATGTGAAATAATATATTTATAAATACTATGTCGAATTTATTAATCCCGAGTAAATTTTTTTAAAACTTAACTAATATTTTACACTGATTTTTTTATTCACATATATTATAATTTTATTTTCATTAGATGTAAAAATTAAATCCATCATAATGGATTTCATAATTTATAACAAAATAAACATATTATATTATAAAGTCGAATTTATTTTTTGGAATACAATTAAGTTTACTAAGATTAATGTTAATGATAATGATAATGAAAAAACTATTATTTTCAATGAATTATCTTATTGATATTGTTTAATTTTTAATATACAAAGTAAATAAACATTGAAGCAACTTTGTGGTTAATTTTTTCTTATAATGTTTTTTTATTTGTTGAAAACTATCCTTTTGTAGAAGATTATTCTTGATATCTTGGAATTGGATCTAGTAAAACATAATGAGATTCTATAAAATATTCGAATGTTCCTAAAAGCATTGGATTCATCTGTATCATATTCAAATCATTGAATACAAAAGTTTTTGACAATGATGAGGAGGATAAACTAGAGAATATCCATAATAGTGAATGCAATTCAAAACACCCTCAATAAAATTCAGAAAAATCATGCGATGAGGAAATTTCAGCTGGGAAAGAAACATTGAAATTTACAACCTTAGAAAACAAGTTGAATATGAAAAAGTTATTAGAAATCAGAAGGCTCCAATTTAGAAAAGAAATAAGTCGTGATTAGAAAATAATAATTCACTTATCTCAAAAGTTAAACTAGAATTCGATTCAGAGGGTATTCCACACAATGAATGGGTGGATGCAATGAATGAATATTTGAATTAAATTGGGAAAAATGAAACATAGGAATTTGTTTCATGGCTATAAAACAAAAATGTAAAAGTAACCAACTGGGTTTATAAAAACAAGTTAAATGAACATGGATACGTTTCAAGAATCAAATCTCAGATTACTTATAAAGTCTCTGAATAGGTTGAAGGTGTGGACATTGAAAAATAATTTTTCCTAGCTAAAAAACGAAAAACTATTAGAATATTTCATTTAGTGGATATACATAAGAATTTCAATGTTTATTATATGGTTGTAATTTCGGCTTTCATAAATGGTGAAATTGAAGAATAAGTTTACACCGAACAGATTTGTTCATTTCTACTTGATGAGGATGACAAAAAAGTCTGTAAATTAAAGAAGTACATGTATGGGATGAAAAAAGAGCTTCTTTAATGGTATTTTAAACAGGAAAATTTATCGATGATGTTTATCTTTTATAAATATAAAGTTTATATCTACTTATATGTGAAATATTTTTACTCCAAATATTCAATTCTAATTGTTTATATGGATGATGTAATTTCTGATGGGGATAGAGAAGGAGTTTGTAAAACAATTTCTAAGGAAATGAAGAAGAATTTTGAAATTTATATATTAGGAGAATTAACTTTATTACTTGAATTATAAGTTCAAAAAATAGAAAAAAAAATTATTTTTCAATATCAAGAAATGTATGAAAGGGAATTGTTAATTGTTTTGGGGATGGTATAATCAAAAGAATTTTTAACTCATATTTCTGTGAGCATAATGTTGAGGAAAGAGAACCCAGAATAATTGTCAATCTGAATGAATTTTGGTAGATATTGGGAAATCTTCTTTTCCTTACAGCCTCAAGGCCTGGTATTGTTTATGATTTGACATTGGGTGACATGGATCAATATATTTTGAATGAATCACATATGTTTATAGGAAAAAGAATTATGTGATATGTCAAAGGAATAAAATCACATCGGTTTTTATACAAAAGAAAATGTAAGAAGAATTTTCCTGGCTTTACTGATGTCTATTAGGCTGTAGATTATAATGATATAAAATAAGCCTCAGGAGGAACATTTTTTGGGTAAATGTTGTGTGAGTGGGAATAGTAAAAAAATAATGTTCGGATACATTGAGCACACCAGAATCTGAAAATATTTTATCTACTCAATCTTGCACTCAAATGTTATGCATGGATGTTCAGCTTAATGATTTTAAATTAAAATTATCTAAACCATTAAAGATTATTTAGGATAATCAGAGTGAAATTTATTTTTCTTAGAATCATGTCTAAAAATCATGATTAAAACACATTGATATACAGTTTCACTATATAAAAGATAAAGCTGCTACTGGAGATGATATTCTAGAATACATTTCAACAAAATATTAGATTGTTGATATCATTATAAAAGAAATTATGAATGAATGGTTTGTGAAACTAAGGTTGTAACTTCACGTTCAACATCCTCTAATGTCTGCTCAAAACTCATAAGAAATTTTCTCCATTGTTCATTGTATTATGTTGATAAAGAGGGAGAGAACCTCACAAATATTAACTTTGTAAGAAGTTTTTACTTATCTGTAATTTATGAATATGAAGATGTTCTTACCATTAAATGAGGGAGTGAATACGAGAATTAAAATAAAAATAAACATGATAGAGAAAGATAAGTGAGAGGGGAAAATATGAAGGTGAGATTGAGTTTATCCTTACATGGCTGCAATTTTCTTGTTACTAAGGGATGAAATCCATTAAAAAATTACTTTATCAAGTAGTGTGGTGTAAGGAATTTTATTTGAGAAATCCTATGTTTTTATAAAAGTTAAAAGTCAAAAAACTACTTTATGTTTTCTACAAAAGACATCTTTTGAAAAAAATTTAGGTGTTTGGAAATGTTGCTAAGGATGGCTGTCGAAAAATCCAAAGGGGAAATTGAAGAACCTTTATGGTTAAATTGTTTTTAAATGGATTTTGTATTTGTTAAAAACAATGATTTTTCAAAAATAATATTTTTTTATCCTAGAATCAAATCCAAAACATTGTAATGATTTTTTGTAAGAAATTCAAATGTTTCTGAAAGAATTGAATCTATCTGCATAATATTCAGATCTTTAGATCCCAATGAATTAGAGGTAAAAATGTTTTTTTTTTGTTTTCCTTTGTAGTAATTAGAAAATGAATGAAGTTGTTGAGGGAAGAAGTTGTTTTTTCATTTAAGATATTTTTTGAAGAAACTGATGTTAGAAGTTAGAAAGTTGTCATACTTTATAAATGATCTCAGATGATGATTTTTCTATCATAAAGATCGCACAGATCAAAAAAACATTCATGATAACATATTTTGAAGAAATATTGGATTTTTTTGATGAATTTCGATATTTTGTTATGGATATTCCATCGTAATGGGATATCCATCGTAATGGGAATTCTATATTAATGAGAATTCAATCGGATTCACTGAGAAGGATTCATAATGTAAATTACCTAGGAAGGATAACAAATTTGGATTCACTAAAAAAGAAATATAAATTAGATACACTAAGAAAAAAATGGAATTAGGATTCACTGAGAGAGAAAAAAAATCAGATTCACAGAGGATGAAATAGAATACGGATTCACTAAGAAATAAATAAAATTTGGATTCATTAAGAAAAAAAATAAATTCAGATTCACTGAGAATGAAATAGAAATAAGGTTCACTAAGATTTTGAAAGAAATATTTTTTTATTTGATTATGAATAAGAATCAAAAATAAAATTCTATAAGTTTTGAGAAGAGTTAAGGAGGTAAAAATTGAAATCCATTTTTTCATAAGTCTTAGATAAATCTATGGTTGTTTAAGAAGTCAAAGTTGAAGTTTTTAATGTGATATAATTTTTATGTTTTTTAAATTTGAGGAATCATGGAATGTTTTCAAGATTCCAAATTTTGTTTTCGGAGTCACCTATAAATAATTTCTCAAATCATTTATTCATTTGTGAAATTTAATGCAAACTGAAAAAGAAAAGAACTGAAGAAATGAATTGAACTTCATTGTCGGAGAGAGATCATATGAGTAGGATCAAGCAGGTGAATGTTTGTCTATCATATTGAGAATGATCACATTGAGATGACAATATTGAGTTGATCTAATTGATGATATCTTATTTATCGATCAAAGTGAGAAAGATCATATTGACAATTCGAGCATATTTTGAGTTTCTACATTGATAATGGGTTCATTATATTGATTCCATTTTACTAATATAATTATATATAGACTCATTGTATTAGGAGAACCGCATCTTGATTCATCATATTGCGAGAATCAGATCTAGACACATCAGATGGATAAAATTTGATGCAACCAAATTGGAATGAGGATTTGTGATAAAAAAAATTGTAGTGTAGTTTCCATAATGTATTTATTTTAAACTCAATTGTTTTATAACAAAACTTTTTAAACCAATTGGATTCAATATAATATATCCTATCAGGAGATATAAGGAGTCTAATGGGGGTGGGAAAACTTTGTATTCGATTCTTATAATAAAGGATTTATGTAGACCCATAGGAGTGGCTATGGGAAGTAGGTTGGTTCTCACACAATGGTCAGACCTTGTAAATCATTTTTTATTTAAATTCATTATTATTATTTCATAAGTGAGTATTTTATGAAATTTGATATGAAAATACGTATTAATATGTTATAGGGGATAAGTTTCTAAATTTTTTGAAACATATAAAAAGTGATTCAATTGATTAACCGTCCTTATTAGTTGTTATTAAATCCTTTAAAACATAAAATATTCTATAGAAATTGAATATAATATAATTTATAACAACCCGGTCGTAACATAAAAATCCATTATATCACTTTTTTAGAATACATACAACATTACAATAATGGGTGTACAAAGACTATATTTTATTAGTGCCTTTGAAACATGGAATAAAAATCCTATAGATCAGTGAAAGATATTTAATTTCTCCCAAAATTATCACCCCCTTAGTAAATCTACATAAAAATATTTCTTCAAAACATGGGTAAGTGAATCATTAGAAAGGGGTGAGGTCAAATTCTTAGTACAGTTAATTAATGGAAATGTGTATGAATATAATGAACATAAATGTGTGAGAATGTGATTGTAACATTATAAGATCATATCCTAGATATCAAAGATCATAAACATGAATAATGTTATAGAGAATGGAAGTTCCTAATACATGTATCACAGGTAAATAATGGATACACTAAATGAAATCATTACCATTTAATATGACATGGAATTTTTGTAGGCATAAACATGTGATATCATTCCCTATAAGTAAAGATGTATTGATAAAACATGTCAAGGAACTTCATGGGAACATCACCTACTGGAATGTACACCCCACCATCCCCAATCATAGTACATTCCTTATAAGGGATTGAGTTTCCCTGTAATCCCATACTAGATTGGTTTTCCCCATCTTCCCATTATTGATAGGGTTTCTACATCTTCTATCTTCATGGTGACTACATCTACTAGGTGGGACACACCACCATACCAAATCAAATCCCTTTCCCTATAAGGGGAACAATACCCATATATTTATATAGTGGATCAATCCTGTTGAATTTATTTCCACCATTTTATCATCAGATATCGATATATACACAATGAATTAGAGTGAGATATACGTCCCACCCATCTCATAATAAAATAATTTATACATTTTCCACAAGATAGTAAATCATTCATTATATCTTGATCTATAAAAAGGCATGGGTTTTATAAACATAAAATTATTACTAATGAAACAAAATTAGTATCATTTACATTTCATCACATCTTAATCTATAGGAATGTGATAGGTTTCATAATCTTTTAATCAAATAATTACATATTAAAATAAGTAGGTTTCAAGATAATATAACCCATGTAAGGGAAATTATTGTCATAAGCATAATTACATAAAAACATAAACCACTCAATAAATAATACAAATGAAACCTTTATTTCATTTCTTATAAGGGTTTGAGTAACATCAATAGATGTTATCTTAAAAGGAAATAACATGGAAAGATATTTTGAAAAGATTTATTATTGTAAATATCCATTCATCATTGAAAATGGATATTTAAAACATAAAAACATTTCAAATCCATTATCATAAAAATAAACATTAAAATATATGAAGAAATATTGAAAATCAATTTGAAAACATTTTCATTTGAAAATAAATTGAAAATTCTTAAAAAACATATAAATAATGATTAAAATCATTTTAAAAACCTTTTTCTAAAAAGAATATAAAATTATATTCAAAAACATTTAAAAATATTTTTCTACGACAACAATTAGAAAACTTATAATCTAATGATGAAAATGTTTTGAAAACCATTTCTTTGAAATTACTTTCAAATCATATAATGAAATCTTGTAAACATTTTGGAAACCATTTATTTTAAAATAATTTGAAATATTATACAAAAATGTTGAAAGATGTTTAAAAAATTATATATGTATACTATGAAAACATATAATTAATTAGGTAATTAAAATTGAAAATATTTTTAGAAAATAAGGTTTTGAAAGAATACATATTTCTGACCGAATAGTGAGATAAGGCCTGACTTTCTTAAAAAAATCTTTTGTAATCATATTATGTAACAAAGAGTAGAAAAATGGAACCAATACATGAATAAATCATTAATATACATAGGATAATATAATTCATAATTTCTCTTGAGAGATATATAATAATATTTCATCAATGGAAGAATAATAACAAATAATCTCGGTAAAAGATGAGATAGTTTCAATAAAATCATACCACTTGGTAATGTTTAATTATACTCAACATGTAATAAAATGATATAAAATGATTACAAAAATATAATTTATATAATAATATTAATTATTTAACATGGTAATGTTTTTATATACACCTCATAGAAAAATATAGGTGCATAACATGGCTTGTGTCTCAAAGAAGGCAAATTGAGACAAAATTACTATAAAAATGTGTATCTTTTATTCATAAACCCGATGAAATAAATATCATAAAATTTATAATTAAATATAAATGAAATATTATAATAATCATAAAAATCATATATGGGATGTAAACATACCAAAAAAATAAATGAGTGTCGTATAGTTCATGTATCTCACAGAAATAAAAATTGGGATGAAATTTCCTTTCCCTGTGTCTCCACTCTCATCGTAATACTTAAAACATCATGTATAATAAATTTATTCATATAATACAAATTTTACATAACAATAATCATATATCTAGTGCAATATATTATTTTATTAGGACATCATATTAACCCACTTGTTAACAATTCCATGCTTAAGTTATGGTAGGTGTTGTTTGGTTTTCGGGGCCCGCAGTGGAAGCCGGTGGGCCAAGGATTTTCAAAATTTTCTTCGGCAGGATGATGGAACTGGTCGTCGCGGATGAACCGAGCCTCGGAGACATCTGAGGATCTCACGTAATTTATTAAGAGCTCAAAATTTAAATGAAAATGTACCTGTTTCAAATCTAAATCTACGGTCGGCTGCAACTAGTCGATGTTGATCGTCGCTTGAAGGATCCAAAGAAGGATCCCTCCAAATTATCCACACGTGCTCAGAAAATCTTCTGGAATGTCTATTATCAAACTCTAGGTGCTATCATGGTGATCCGACAATGAATTCGATGTCCCAAGGATCACCGCACCGAGATGCCTTCGATGCATGAGAGAAATCTTGATCTGAGCTTCTTGGATCGAGAGCTTCTCTCTCTAGAGAGTAGGAGGAAAGATATGCTCTCATCTTTCATTCCATAAAATGAATTAATAGTGATTTTCACACTAAATAGAGAGATAATCATCTCTTATTTATAGAGATGTTGATAAATACCCGTTGGGGTTCCCTGACCACTGTTTATTTCAACGTTCACTAAATAAATAATTTTGACAAACTTAAATGCACCAATATTAGTTATTACTTTTGTCACATACTTGTAATATATATAATATTTTATGTGATAAAACCAAGACATTTAAATCTACTCACTATCCCGCTTAATATTAAACGAACTTTGAATATTAAAATAACATTCATTCGGTTAATATTTTTCTCGTATTTACTAAACTTGTAAATACATTAAATAAAGTCAATCCCAATTCATCATAGCTTGAATAATAATTTATTTATTTAATTAATCTGTGATCAAACACATTGACAATGCTCGGACCCCATGGAAGGGTCTACTATGTCTATATACATATTCAACTGAATATGGTGTATTCCTGAATACGCTATTGTGTATAACCCTCTAGGTCCTCATCTCGATAGTAGGGAATAAAATCCACAGACCAAGAGCGGAGTCTAGAAACTCATCATGGCCCCTAAAGAGATAAGGATAGTCATAGCAATGACTACCATCCTATGAACACGGACTGTGTACTATAACCTCTTTTTCATTAAATATATCATAAAGTAGGATGCACTCTTATGTCATCATCCTTATCTTGCATTATTATTTGTTGATCTATCTGGATGGATTTTCCATTCTACTGCTTTGGCCAAAGACTCATGAAGGTGGAACCATCCTGATCAATCAGTCCTGATACATACAACTTCTTGAACATGGAAGTGACAAGTCCTTTCTTAAACATTCAGCCAATGTCATACCACCAATGATGCACCCAACACAAACTACCTCTCCATGACTTCACTGACATGGTTTTTGTCTTTCATCAAAGTATGTAATAAAATGATATACATTGGTAATCGTATCAAGTCAGAAGACCAATACACATGTTTTTAGATAGGAACAACCATTGAAAACCAAAACATGTGGTGTTCTTATTGGCAGGTCTATCCTCATGATCTCACTTCTAGTGATCACCAAGTGTGAACTTAATGAGAAGAAGATTCAATAATTATGTGCCCCTAACACATGATAGTAAGACATATACTGTGTCCATCCAGTATGATGTATCTTTACTATAGAACAAATATTTAAGATCAATGTCATTGTATCTTCTGGTTCTCATTATAGTCTAGGATCTTCTATAACATCTGCACCCGACAATTAACCTTTTTAAATTACCATTATTATAGTGGATGTCCAAATGTATTCACTATAATGGTAAGATAACATCATGAATAGCTAATTGTATACATGATATGGTAATAAAAAAGTAATGTATAGTTGGGTCTAGGGAACCCACTATTTCAACACTCCCACTTGTACTAGAGCCAACATTCTAACTAAACATGTTAGCTACTCACAAGATAAATATCATTCTTCTGCTGAGTAATGGATTTAAATGCTGGGCCTGCCACGTTTTCACCACGTCGCATATCTGCTATATGTGACCTCATCTTCTTGAGTAAAACTTCTCAAGATAAGGTATCCCCGAGCATATCAATTTTTTCCATTGTCATAACTTGAAAACAATGACTAGTAAGAATATCATAATTCACATTATGATAATACTTTTTTTTCTAGTTGAGAATACATGAACTGGAACAAATCGTTGCAATTTATAACTGCTTCTTAGCTAGATTAGAAGCTGCGACGTACTTGGTATTTTTAGGTATGGCTACAACAAGTTTTTATGAGCTTGACTCATCTCATATCCTTTGACTAACTACAATACTAGATCAAATTGATCTAAGGATTACTAGTTTGTGTCCCACAAAAACTATTATAACTTCCTCTCCATATTCCATGTACATTTCATTTGTACTTTTCGAAGTACAAGATGATAGTTCTGACTGCATCACTTACAGTGCTCCTGGAAATAATTGATGTCTGCCTATAATAAATTATATCATAGAAATATTAATTATTGTACATATAATGGCATATGTGATTGATCCATCACTAAATAATATGGTATCAATTCACAACTTTAATCTCTTCCTATGTTCTGAACATGTTACCTTGAAGATATTAATCCATGTGGTGTAGGCAACAATTCTGAAATTGAATTGTTCCGACTTGTATTTTTCAATACAATGTAATTATATGTTTGATTGACTAGGACCCATCAACCATTGTATCTACCTCAGTGGATCCTGTTTCCTAGAACTTAGGTTTCTACTTGAAATCAATCATTGGAGAATTGATTTTAACCTGATCTTATCTAAATGTAAGATCAAAAAAAATTCCATATGTTGCCAAACATATTTCATTTGGAAATCATTGGCGCTCCCACTAACCTTTGGTAGACACAAGGAAAAGATTCATTTATAATGATTGATCTTAGATCTTGTTGCTTACTTTAATCCAGAATTGGATTTCAGTATCTTTCATCCTTTATTGTCATTATTTGATGTCATGGTCTCCTTCTAGTTGTGTCTTATAGACACCTTCCATGAAAGATGATCTTGACATCCAATGACCAATAATATGATCATAGAAGTTAAGATATGACATGTCAAATTCAAATATATTTAGCTATACCAACTTGGAATAACCAATTGAGCCTTATTGGTACCATACGCGTACCATCGATATATCATTTCTTTTGAATACCCACCACAGTATTCAATTTATAAGCCCCTTTTTCAATTTGATAGATGGAATCCATTATTGAATTTTAGTTGATCTTGTCAATCTTAGCTCGTTGCCATATATTGCTTACTTGTAGGATTTATTATTTTTAGTAAATAGTTTATCACCGACCGTGGTGAATGTAAAACCATCACCATGGTTTCATTCTTCCAACGCGATATGTGTCTCGAGAACATGCCAATTCCTCATGTACTTGTGGAACTTGTTTCCTATGCCAACAATTTGTGCATCTTGAGCGTTGACTAAGTCCATGTCAATTTTTCTCCCCTATCTCTAATATAGATGTGCACCCTTTTGTAGAAATATAGTCTAGTATTTGAGTACATCTCTTCTATCTTAGGGATTTAGGTAATATCTTAATCAAATGTTAGGATCATCACCACAAATACACAACATGTTAAACTTGATGCATGTTTGTTTAAATCCTAACAAACACTTTGCATCTAAACACGTCATATGACATAATAGATTTTCCATCATACTATGACTCTTATGATATCCATTTTTCATTTTATATGGCATATTGGTAATGGGTTTAAGAAGTTATTTTCAAGTCACCTCATGAAATATAATAGATGTTTCTGCAGGTTGTAACATGGATACAACTTTCATCATAACATTGATATATAAAATGTGAGTTTAGGAATTACTCCATGCTACATTTTGTTGATCAATGTTAATATCTAAGACTCGGCATCGATCCTCCTTATGAAAATCAATACGGTGATGTAGATAAGGTAACATATGTTTAGGAATTACTCCATGCTATATTATCATGATCGATGATTGTTTGGTCAAGATTTATTCAGCATGACAATCCGAAGAAACTCATATCTTCTTAACAAACCTATAATTCACAGGTACATTACTTAATGACTTAAAGGAAACATATGAAGTATGTTTACCTCTTTCTTTCTTTGGAATAGTTCACACTGTCTTGTTGAACTATAATCATAAACCTTTGTGGCGTACCTTTATTTTTGATGGTTTTTCATCTAAACGAAGGACGTCAATAATACCAATGGTGTTTAGATATACTGAGATTAAATACCAAACTGGGAATATAGTTGATGTCAACTTTTAGTTTCACTTGACAAATAATCATATTGCCACAGCTGGGTAGGTCGTACATTTTATATTCATCATGTATTTCCATTGATTCAAGTAATAGTGAACTATTGGTTGAGTATGTTATCACAAACAAAATTCATTCCAAAACACATAATAATGTCTCATCATGTCCAAATGGGAAATTGGGATAAATGTTTTTGTTTATACTTCAAAAATTGTTCAAATTGAATCAATTACATAGTAATTTTGAAGTTATGTGTTTCCCATCGCTATGTTATGAATCACCCTTTCTCAGATGCTTAGAGAAGACACTTTACTTATAATAATGTTTCTATACTTTCATGGTTATAGTATTTAAATACACATATGTTATTGGCAGATTATATTCAATACCCATGAATTATGTTAGAATCATTAATATATTTGATGAATATAAACCGAATGAGAAGTGGGTGCTTGCTTCTTGTATTTCAGTTTTTAAACTTCCATGTATTAATTTCATTATGTAATGAAAATAACCTCTTGTTAAATAACCAACCACTTTTCATTGAAGGGCATGACGAAGGAGCCTTTTTAGTAACTTTCCATAAGCCTTTTCGCCTTTTCATTCAATGTATTCTCCATAAGAATAAAAGATGATGTTATCTTCAATATTCTTATTACTTGGTGAATGTTACCTTAAAGGTAATGAAGCGCTTACTCTATACCATTCATTTGTATCCTTAAATGAAACTAGAGTAATTGGGTGTAAAATTTATAAAAATGGGACGACATGAAATATTGTGAACTTTCTATCACTTTACACAAACTGAGTGAATCCATCATATTCAAATCTTGCTTCACATTCTCCTCAAAAGGATCTTGGAGATGAGACTACATGTGATCATCATCCAAGTCCTAATGTAGTGACCACAACAAACATCAGATTTTGATGATATCATTACGACAGAACCATCATATGCTTGATTCATGAGTCTCCTATAAGAAGTTTTACACCCTCGCTTCTTGAGGTGGCTTAACCGGTTGGGACATAAGCACCTTGAATTTCCATTATAGTAGTAATGTGTGTGAGAGACTATACTACTCATTGTAAATTCATTCTTAGTTTATAAATTAAATTTTTCTAGTATTTTTCACAGTTTTATTGAGGTATTTCATGTCATTATCTACAAATATACTTTAATAGATTGTACTTTATTGTGATTACCAATTTAGACATAATTAGTTAATTTAATCATCAAAAGTCTTCACTAATTTTTCGAATTCTAGGAACCCTCTTTACTAGAATCAGAATACTCTTGAGTATTCTAGTGGCAAGGATCCCCAAACCTCCCTCATAGTCTACAAGATATGGCTACGCCCCTACTCGAAGGGTCCAAGGTAGGCTTTTGACTGGCCAACCGCATTAACTCGCGGTTCGTTGATCTGTTGAGTGAAGTCCCAGCTTTAAAAATCATTTACTGATTTACTCAATGTTTGCCTATGAAATTACAACAAGATAGCTAAGGCTATTGAATTGCTGCAATTTTAGTTAAGTCTACCCACCACATGAATAAGAACTCCCCAATAGTAAGAGGCACCCTCTGCTGTGGCATGACCGACACCTCGAACACCCAGTTTTGTTCAAACTAGAATGATGGAAGGCTGTTTGGGACTTAATATTTTTTTGAGGGTTTGATAGGTTTCCTCTCTTAACAAATGTAATACATTTCTATAAAACATGATCATATATGATGTCACGCTCACAACTAAACTTTAATAGAAAAACATAGCTTATTTTTTATGCATTTTATTATCTATTATTTTATGTATTTTCCCGCTATTCTAAAATGAAAAAAAAACTCATAAAGTTAAAATACTACCCAACTGGTATTGAGAATCTAAACGACCTAAGGGCAGCGTACCTGAGTCGAAGTTTGAATCAAAATATATCTTGCCCCTTGTCTTGTACATTAGCTTTGCATCAAGAATATCGACCTGTCTTGGTGGTGTTTAGGTCACGTCTTGGAGTACCACCTCATCTTGGCGTGGTCCAGATGTCATCATGCACCGTTGTGCACCACCTTATCTTGGAGGGGTCCACATCGCTCTCCATCTTTGTCTGATGTAAAAAGGTACTCGCACGCAGGCGAGGGGGACTCGAGTATAAATGTACATCATATAAATATTGGGAACGCTGGCCCGTATACATTTTAACCAAAAAATAAATATGATGTGCATGCCCTCAATTTAATTAATTTACAAGCATCACACACATTTAAATAATTAATTAAATAAAAATTTAAATGAATACATACAAGGTCGATGATTGAGACCAGACGAGGGGTAAAATAAATTGCGATAAAAAATTAAAATGAATTTATTAAGTATGAGGGTTTAATTAATTAAATTAAATGAATTAACAAATTCAAATAATTTAATTAATCATCAGTACTCTAATTAATTTATTTTAATGAAAAAATTAAATTAATTCAACTTAATTCAACTTAATAACTAAATTGAATTAATTTTATATGCCTATTAAATGTATTAACCAAAATTAATTTTAATTAATTTAATTTAGTACCTAAAATTAAATTTAATAAATTAATTAATCATGATTAGTTTTAAATTGGTCGGTCTCCGAAAACACCATTGCATGGCCAGTGTGGGTCGGGACAAACCCGTGTAGGGCCATGCCTTGGTTAATATGGGCTGGGCCGATCTGCCCAAACTCGTTCCTGGTTGGATAGGTCCCCCTGGACATCATTGGGACTATATTTGCGCTGAAAATTTATTACAGGAAAAATAAAAATACCTCCCAGATTTGAAAATTTTCACGACGATGTACGGTGCACCCAAAAGGCCGAGCAGGGTTCTCTGGAGCAGGAAAGTTGGTCGGGCACTACATGGTAATGGTGGAAGCCAAGCTTGCATGCAGGGAGGGACGACATAGCTTTCCATGAGGACGTTGGCGCTGCTATGGGTATCCCAGGAGGCCCTCGGCTGAGGCGGGGTGCTGCCACGACTACTGCATGCGGTGGGTTGGAGCAAACTGGCGGAGCCGCTGTGTGCAGTCTGCAGCAGGTCTCAGGGAGTGGACATGACATCCAGGGCGTGCGAGGGAAGAGTCAACAGTTGCTTCAAGGAGGTCCAGTGAGAGGGCTGCTGGGATGTGGCGCTGCGAGCCAGCTTTAGAGGGAGGTAGATGCAGATCCAGTGTAGGTAAGGTGGCCGAGATCTGGTGCGCCATGCGGGGAAGGAGTAGGGCGTCTGGGCAGCTATGGCTTGGTCAGAGGGCTAGGCTAGGGTGAGCCCTATAGGTCAACATAGAGAGGGGAAGGCGGCGGGCCGAGCCTCCTGTGCGGCATGTGCAGTGCGTCCGGTGGTCGTGCGTTGTGTGTCACGTCAGGGTAGCACCGAGGAGGTGGGTGCCCAGGGTGTGGAGGGTGGTGGGTTCCCGGTGGCCTGTTCTACGGCACATCATGCAACACTACAGTGCGCTGTGCTGGAGAAGAGGGGTCCGCTCGAATCCCTTGAATTTTTTTTCTATTTCCACGTGCCTCCCCCCCCCCTTTTGTTTTTTTCCTTAATTTGCATCACCCCCAAAATCCTCCCCCCTTTTTTTATAAAACATTAAGACATACCTTTTAAAGTCATTTCTTTCCCCCCTATTTTTCTTGAGTCAAGTCCTCAAATTTATTTTATGTGTTTCCACAAATAAATTCCAAAGGCTACTCCATAGCCTTTTAAAATAATAATAATAAAAGTATTTTAATGAAATAATAATTTCTTATTATTACATTAGTATAATAATAAAATTATAATTCAAATTATAAAATAAAATTATAATTTCCCCAAAATTTTATTTTTTATATGATGAACTAAATCAAATCCAAAAACATGATTAGTTCTTTGGGATGGGAAAATTAAATACCCGAGATCAAACTGTGAATTTGATCTAATCTGAAAATTTAAACTGACCATAACATGGTCATTCTGCAACGGATGGACGCGCGGTTTGAACCTTTGGGACCGTCTTTGAAACCTCTACTTACGTTTGTCCAAAATAATTTTATTTGGCTCTGAAAAGTTCTGTGACCACTCTGATACCACTGTTTGGTTTTCAGGGCCCACAGCGGAAGCTGGTGGGTCAAGGATTTTAAAATTTTTCATTGGCAGGACAACGGAACATGGGGTCGCCGACGAACCGAGCCCTATAGAAGTACAAGGATCCCACTTAAATTATTTATAGCACAATATGAAAATGAAAATGTACCTGTTTCAAATCTGATGTCGTGGTTAACTGCAAATATTCAATGGCGATCATCGCTTGAAGGATCCAAAGTAGGATCCATCTAGATCATCCACACATACTCCAAAAATCCACTAGAACATATATCTTCAAACTCTGGGTTCTATCACGGTGATCCGACGATGATTTCAATGTCATGATGATCACTGCATCGAGAAACCTTCGATGCATGAGAGAAATCTTGATCCAAGCTTCCTGGATTGAGAGCTTCTCTCTTTAGAGAGCGGGAGGAGATAGAGGCTCTCAACATTATTTCCATAAAATGAATGAATAGTTATTTACACACCAAAGAGAGAGAGTGCCTCCTATATTATTTATAGAGACGTTTATAAATACCCGGTAGGGTTCCCCATCCCCCGTTTATTTCAACATTCACTAAATAAATAATTTTGACGAACATAACTGTGCCAATATTATTTATTATTTTTATCACATACTTGTATTATATATAATATCTTATGTGATAAAATCGAGTCAGTTAACTCGACTCACTATCTTGCTTAATTTTAAACAAACCATGAATATTGAAATAATATTCCTTCGTTTGATATTTTTTAATGTATTTACAAAACATGTAAATACATTAAATAAATTCTATCCCAATTATTCATTACATGAATAATAATGAATTTATTTAATTCATCAGTGATCGATAACTTGGACAACACTCGGACCCTCTGGTGGAGCCCACTATGTCCATATACCTACTCAACTAAATTGGGCGGATAATTTAATACGCTATTGTGTGTGACCCTCTAGGCCCTCATCTCAATAGTAGTGAATAAAATCCACAGACCAAGAGTAGAGTCTAGCAATGCATCATGGCCACAAATCAGATGAGGATAGTCATAGAAATTAATACCATCTTACAAACAGTGATTGTGTACTATAATCTATTTGTTATTAAATATCTCATGAAGCATGACACACTCTTCTGTTATCTTCCTTATCTTGCTTTATTTTTTTTTGATCTTTCTGGATGGATTATCCTTTCTACCGCTTTAGATAAAGACTTATGAAGGAAGCACCATCCTGATCAACCAGGCCTGAGATACAAAACTTCCTGAACATGGAAACGACAAATCCTTTCTGGACCATTCAACCAATGTCATACCACCAATGACCCACCCAAAAAAAACTTCCTCGCCACGACATCGCTTCCATGGTTTTTGTATTTCATAAATGTATGTAATAAAATGATATACATTGGTAATGGTCTCACGTTAGGAGACCAATACAAAATCCTGTAGATAGGAACAACCAATGACACCCAAAAAATGTGGTGTTCCTATTGTCGGGTCTGTCCTCATGATCTCACTACTAAGGATCACTAAGTGTGTACTTCATAAGAAGAATCCTCAATGCTTATGAGCCCGCATCACCTGATATTTAGATATCTACTATGTCCAGTCAGTAAGATGTATCTAGACTATAGAACATATATTTAAGATAAATTTCCTTATATCTCGAGGTTATCATTATTACCTGGGATCTTTTATAACCTCTTGACATGACAATTAACCTTTGGACATTACCATTATTATAGTGGAAATATAAAATCCTACACTATAATATAAAGATAACATCAGGAATATCTAATTGTACACATGATATGGAAATCCAAAGGTACTGCATAGTTGGGTCTAGGGCACCCACTATTTCAACAGGTGTAATATTTATTTGCTTTTTGCTTGCATCTTAATTTTTTATATATTTGGTCCTTATACAGATATCTGATTTCCAGAATGTAGAAAATGATATAAGTATCATTAATATTCATTATATATGTATTATAATAATCTCAATAATATATGAGTGTGGAATGGAGTACACCATTCATAGAGATGGTAGGTTGTACGTACGCAAGAAGGTTGTTTCCGTTTTATAGTATTATTGAATGAAAGAGTGTAAATGAAATATATGTGCATATGTATCCAATATCATTATTTTAGAATTATTATTTCTTATATATCATATTTTTTCACTAATAATATACTTAATACATTCCATGTAGTTAGTGAACGAATCACATTTCTTTAATGGAAAGAATGAGGGTATGTTTTAAATAAAAATATCAAAAGCATAAATACATTATAAATGTCATAGATAAAAATATTTTCCATCCTTATTTTCTAAAAGAGATGTTGTAATGGAAAAATGAACAATCATCGCTTCTCGAGGCCGTAATTTATTGTACACATAAGCTGAATGTCCATTACCCAATAGATGGAACTCTGTGTAATTTTAGTTAAAAAACACAGTATAAAAACATTATAGTATATTAAGGATACTAGTTCTGTATTAAAATTATGTAAAAAAAATATTTTAGGGAGTAGAGAGTATAAATATATGAAATGATCTTGAGTGAGTTCATTATCTCTTAATCGGGTAACTCCTTTTGGTTTGCAGTAAAGGGATTCAATGGAAATCCTTATGTCTAAATTTTGGTTTCAAGGATGATGGGATGGTATTTACAGAGTGTATTTGAAACAGACTGTATGAACATATGTGGTTTTAGAGGTGAGAGGAAGTGAGAGATGTGGTGGCCTTTTATAGACAAGGTTAATGACACACATGTCATTTTTTAAAACAAGTTTGGTGTTCCCACATTTTTACATAAAAAGGTAATAAAAACACAAAAAAAAAATAATGGAAGGTATGTGGCCGAACTATGTCTATATAATGGGGTTTTACAAGTTTATATGTCATATGGTCTCTTATGTTTAAGGGTTATTCCATTGTTAAACTTAATTTTACCATAATCACCTTAATTAATTATAACTACATTCACTATTTTTTTGGTAAAAAAATTAATTTTACCTAATAAACAATTATAAATTATTCTAATTAAAAATATGGAATCAATTTTCAAAATTCCAACCAATTAAGTGGATTAATGTAATTTAAAACTAATCATGCACACGTGATGACACTATGAGGTTTTAATGTTAGAGACGTCCTAATATTTTCAATGTTTTTGTACACGATTTTAAATTTAAATTCCTGAAAAATACCCGATATGGATTAATTAATTGAAATATTATCCAAATAAGCTTTTAAAATAATGTAAATTAAAATTTCATGTTACATTTAAATTAGATGAAAAATAGTTTTGAATTAAAATTCAATATTTTTAACTATTCATTAAAAAACTGAATCATTACAGAAAAATACCAACCAATTATCCTAACCAATTTTTTTATGATTATCATTAAAATATAAAGTATATATTGAAATATTAAATATATAATTTGGAATAATTTTATTTAATATGGGTTCTCCCTTAAAAGGTTGTAAAACTGCTTTTATTAAAACATAGGTTTTTAGTATAAAATTGGGTTTGTTCTTATCTCATGTCAACCACATAAATTGGATGAATATAAAAAATATTTGATTGTATATATAACATATATATTGCAATAATATCACTCACTAATTGTAATTAATTTTATTTATTATGAAAAACCACCTTTGGGGCATAAAAATAAAAATACATCCTTTATATTCAATTGGTTATTATAATTTCATTGATAATTAATTGGAAACCAATTAATTCGTCTTATATTTGTGTGAAACATATATTTTCATATTTTAGTTAATAATATTTATAACTGCAAATTTAATATCTAGGTTATACGTTATTATAGTAAATAATAATATATTACTGTTCGATAAAACTCAGTCTTTCTTGTTACGCAAGCCCTTAAGGAATGTTATTAAATGTTCCATGTAACACAAGCTATCCTCAGTGTTATATGTAGAGAAAGATAAAATTAATATTTTGTGTAGTGAAAAAATAACTGGGTTTTTCATTTTATGGAAACCAAAAAAAGTGCATTAATATAAAATAATCAATTTCTATTTTTCTGTGAAATACTAGATATCAAAAAGATAAATTAATACAGAAAAAATATTTCAGATAATCTTAGTGTGTGACATTCTACCCCCTTAAAATTATTTTCTCCCTCAAAATTCTTATAGGTTATCAAAATATTGATACTTGAATATTTATTTCAAATAATAAAACTTCATAAAAATGATCACTAAAGCATTCTTTAGAAGGGAAATTTTGAAAAATAATGGTTAAAAATGTTAACATATATCATGGTTTCCACGTAGGAGAATATAGGTGGAAAGTGATAACAAGGACATAGAAGGGGAACATAACTATCTAGTACTGAAGGAGGGTGATGTAGAAATTGTTCAGGAGAAAGATAACATCAAAAAATCCCTAAATCCTTGATTATCTAAGGGAACATTTGGTTCATCAGAAAATAAGGAACTAGTATAACCTATTTGGTTTCATGATTCATTCCAGAGAGTTGAATAATTTTCTTGATAAGTAATACATATTTTATTTTATTCCATTTCATATAAACAGTATTATCCTTTGTTTGCAACTTAATATATTTAAACTTCAACACTTACCTTAATAAATGAATTAGATTTTTTTCGTTCCTAAAGTAATAACATATCATGAGATCCATGATAAGTCATCCTATCTGTCTTTAGTTACCATCAACACTAATAGATTATCCAATATGTGTATGTCCAACAGTTGTCTGCTTCACCTTATAACTGATAAAAAACCAAAATGACTTTATCATTATCCGAACACTTGATAATAGAGAATATATTTTCTATTGTTCGGATCGAGTGTTTAGAAACATGTGGATTAGAACACCCATTGAAATATGGTGGACAATTCCTCAATAAGGACTCAACAGAATGTTGTTCCATACATTTCTTGTATGGAAGCTCATCATGATTTATAGCATAAGAAAGATATGAGATTATAGAAATGAGGTTTTTTATCCTATCCCCCATAGAATTTGAATCCTTTGGAGAACAATATTTTCATTTTATATCACAATCACCATTAATATAGTTCCTTCGGGTTCCATCCATTCAATTAAACCTAAGATCGTAGAGTAATAAAAAATTATTATAAGGAGCATTGAAAAAATCATGGAAATTCACTTATATGATGTCTAAGATATAACAATATCTTTAATATATTAAAATTTAGGTTCAACCTAGGTAATTCATAGTCATCTTCTATTCAAATCCATCATAATAGTTTTTGAATAGTTCTTGAATTTTGAATGAATTTCCCTCAGGAGTGTTGAAATACATGTGCAACTTGGACCATTGTTGTGTACCAGATTACCCAAAGTCATGCTCAATAAATAATTTAGTAGTGTTTAACCCTAGGTACATATATTCTAGATCCTCATCAGCATAGAGTATCTATACAAGGATGTATTTTTAGAAACTCACTCACACTTTCCATTACCAAAATTTTAAAATATTTTCCTAAACCTTAACCCATCCTTATAATTATCTTTTTAGACATCCCTACACATATAATTAGAAATATACATAGAGGTATCACAAAACATTTCTCATTCTATTTTCGGATGGTGGACTAACCCATCAATATGATACTAACTATAATGACCTAGTCTTGACATATATAGACATTATATCACTTTTTCAGAATACTTAAAACATTAAATAAAGGACTCTGAAAGACCATATTAGTTTAGTGACTTTTGAAACTAGGAAAAAACATTATAGCTTAGTGAATTATATTAATGTTTTCCAAAAATTTCTTCCCCCTTAGTAATTCTACTTAAAAACATTTCATAAAAATCTGGAAAAATAAATCATCTAAAAGGAGTGAGCTTAAAGGATTAGTAATGGTAATTAATGGAAATGCATATGAATATTATGAATATGAGGGTTCAATAATGTGATCATAACATTATAATATCATACCCTACATATCATAGATCATAAAAATGAATAATTTATTAGATAAGGGATGTTCATAGTTTATAAATCACACGAAAATACAGAACATAAGTCATGAAATCATAACTTATTAATAAGACATAGAATTTGGGCAAGTATAAAAATGTGATGTAATACCCACTAAGTCAATATGAGTTTCTATAAATTATCAAGTCACTTCATGGGAAGTGCACCTACTCGGTGGGACAAACCACTATCCCCAGTTGTAGTCCTATCATTTCAAGGGATTACGTTTCCCCATCTTCCCGTAGTGGATTGGGTTTCCCCATCTTCCCCCAATGGATTAGGTTTCCCCATATTCCATCTTCATAATGACTACACATATTGGGAAGGACACACAACAATCCCTTGTTGTAGTCCTTACCATGTAACGGATTGGGTTTCCCAATCTTCCCATAGTGCATCAAGAATTCTAACTTGATTCCCTTCATTATATCAGGTGACATAAATCCTTACCTAATGTGTGGGAGTTATAAATAGGTCTCACGCATATCATACTAAAATCATTCATACATCTTCCATAATATTATATATCACTCACCATATCATAATCCATAAAAATTAATGGGTTCCACAAACATCAAATCATTACCCATGAAATGATATAGATAACATTAACATTCCATAAATTCATTACCAATTGAAAAGATATTGGTTTCTTAATAATTTCATCAAAGAATAAACCATGAAAGGAATAATGTTTCAAAATAATATATCATGTGGAAGAGAAATGGGTTTCAAAATAATCATTCCATCAAAACATAAACCACTAAATATAGAATATTAATGGAACATTTGGATCACATCATTTAAGTGATGATTAATAACAATAGATTTCCTCTTAGATGGAAAATAACTTGGAATGATATTCTAAAAATAGGTTTTGTGGTAAATATGCTTTCTTCTATGAAAATATATATTTAAAACATAAATTATTTTGAAAACAACTTCCTTTAAAATAAAAA